>JAUIMM010000126.1:21847500-22540000 GCA_031769625.1 Taudactylus pleione | reverse complement strand
CCTCACTCCTCATATCTTCATTCAGTCCCTTTGGTTCGGTTTGCTCCACACCAGCTCCTGGACACAGACTTATCACACTACCAGTTCTGTCCCTTCACCTCTCCTTGTTAGTGAGATGATTTGCACTACTGTACCTTGTACCTCGTTGCTGTTTATTCTGCTATTCATAGCAGTATGTTATTATGTAACCTTTTGTATTGTAATTTAATGTACTGTTTAGCCATATCTACTTTGAAAGGCGCTGCAGACCTTATCAGAAAATATTAGTCGCTATACACATACTCAAACTACACACATGTTTTGGTAATGACAGTTTTGGTATGTCCAAAGAGCACTCTTCCATTTATTTAGTACTTTGCACATACAACAATTGATTTAGCCACTTACATTATCTATTAAATGGGTTTGCCTACGCACAGTAATGTGACTTGTATGCAGTATGTGTTTTCCTGTCTGCCTAAACTGTCCAGTAGAGGGTAGTCAAATGCCGTAGATTAAATTTTTTTTTATTTTTTTTACTCTTCCATTTTTTGGGGGGGGGAAGCAGAGCTGCAATTGTACAGTCTGCATTGAATGTCAATGCCTGGAATACATTTAATATATTACTATAATTACACTAAACTGGAACTTTTTAGGGGATATTGTGGTTATCAAGTTAAACTCACAGAAATGTAGCTGCAGTTAGGACAGTACACATTTTTCATTACAAATTGATTTGTGCAGGTGGGTACATGTTTATTAATATATATGCATTGTTAGTTAAAAGCTTCACTCAGTATATACAAAACTTAAAATGTTTGCAGTTAAAGCAGAAATGTCATATTTGTATATGATGTGTGTCCAGAATATAAGCAAATTTAGAATAATGCAAGCCAGCTATCACCAGTTGCTTTACCTGTAAAAGTAATCTCTGCTTGTGAATGGCAATGAATTGCCAATGTTATATGTGAGCTTTTTCCCCAATTGTAAATCTGCATCCAAGATATTTGATGTGTGACCCATGATTTTACATTGAACTCTAAACCTTGCATTCTCCAGCAACATCAGTAGGCTGCTGTATTCTCCCAAAATGCTCTCAGAAGTGCTGCTAAGGCTAGTAGTGACAAGTTATGACATCCCTAGTGATGCCACTGTATAGAAATATCAAATTATTTTTATGGGGCTGTTCTTTTTTATTTTCTGTGGTAATGTGTTTCAGAAATCAAATATGATAGACAATTAAAATGAAAAAAAACAAACAAACAGCTCCATAATAGTTTGATATTTCTATGCAATGGTGTCACTAGAGTTGGGGTCACCCAGTGCTTTAAATGGACCCCACTTGTGCCCAAAAAGAGGGCGTGGTCATGTGAGAAAGGGGGTGTGGCTTAACATGCCCCCATTTTCCTCACTTTGGGGGTGTGCCCAGCACTCCCAGAAATGCTTGGCTGCCCCCAGAGACTCTCCCTGCACTGCCGGCTTGTTCTCAGTGACTGTAATCATTAAGCGCCCGCTCCCGGCTTCTATCATTTTGGTGTCGCCCGGTCCCCACCTCCCGCACCACCCACCACCCTAGTGACACTGCTGGTTCTATGGAAAAAAGGATTCATGTTTTGAATGCTTAAGCCATGATTATTGTATTTGAAAATTCATTGAGGGATTAGTCTTTTGCCCTTTCCATTTCCTGCAGGACAAAATGCTTATATTGCACAGTAGTTGGAGCAGCAGTCACTTCTTCATAATAAATGGTGGCATCCTTATGTGACGTTACTCATAAGTAATACATTTTAGAGTGTTTAACCATTTACATAACGGTTTTGCAACATGTGTGCCTAGTCTAAAATTTGGCTACATTCGATAAAAGGAGCCTAGCAACATACAGGAAAATATCTTCTATCTGCTGATCTACTGATTAAATTAAACCCTCCAACAATAAGTTTTCCATTAATTATTGAAGCATGCTGTTGTCGCAAGAGAGATAGTGGGCACTCAGTGATGTCACTCAACCTGTGCTAGCACATACCTTCCTTATCACATTCTCTAGGGAGCTGACTGGGAATGCTTATCTGAGAATGTCCACACCAGAATGTTTGAAGCTTGTTTGTGCTCTCTGTGCCTTTGGGATTTTATGCAATGTCTATGAAGCCGCACATTACTTTATAGGACAAGGATGGTAATTAATTCACCCGTTGGCTGATTCTGTTTATCAAGCTTGTTTTGTATGTTTTACAAAATGAGGTTTGCTGTAACTCTTTTCTTTTTCCTCTTATTTCCAAGCAAAGGTATGCTGGAAGAAAATGAATATTTAGTGAATTTTGTTAACTTTACCACATATGTACACACTTAAAATTGATCATATGATGCATGCATTTTTGGTCAATTTTAGTTTCTACATTAAGGTGAAAGTTTTTTTTTAATTTCATTGTATTACCTGTATTGTTAAGGCTTTATTTTGTGCAACCTACTGTTATTTTTTAATCTCCGATTAGAATCCAATGTAATTTACTATCAAACCTACTAAGAAAATACTGCAGTGACTGGGCAATTTGTACTTAATAGAGGTAGCTCATTAGTTGATATTAATTGTACAAACATTATAAAGGTGCGTATCCACTTGCCGATAGAGGAACGGACAGTACGATTACAACATTGTAATCATACAGTCGCTCCTCATCCTGTATAGTACCTACACTGAACGATTATGTTGTTCAGTGCAGGCACCTTCCCTCATCCCTGGACATGCACAATCTGTCGTTATCGGCAGATTGACCAGCATGTTTAGGCGATGATTGATGTCGGAAACGACCAGCGGGAGCACGCATCACTGGTCGTTTTCGACATTTTAATGCCCGATTTGTGACCGATGAACGATTGAACGATAATGTCGTTATCGTTCAATCGCTAATTTTAATCGCCTAGTGGATACGCACCTTTACATTAACATTGTACGCACCAATATGCACCATGGTGACAAAGTGGTGACCATTGCCACTGCTTGTGTCTGTGGAATTTGTATATTTTCCTTGTGTTTACTTGTGAGTCCCAGTTTACTCCCACACTCTAAATACATATTGATAGGGTTCATTTTGGCAGAAGCCAATTAACCTGTATACTATATAAACATTACATAAAGTAAAGCCTACTTTCAATCTATACTTAGTAAAAAAGTACACCCTGTTCTAGAAACAAATGCCATATACTGACTGCTATCTCTTGCCTTAGGCAAAATGCTAATGGATTGTTCGGGGAAAAGCTGGTCTGTCTGTACTTGCTAATGGGATTTGGTTTTTAAGTTGACCATACATACATACATACATACATACATACATACATACAAGTACTGTAATATGACGCAGTTAATATGCCAGCTGTCGGGATGCCTCCTGCAGAATACTGACAGTGGCATCCCGATGGTTGGCATTCTCAATGGGTCGGGAAAGTATACTTGCCCTCCCCCCCCATCCCTAACTCTCCCTTATTGTAGCCTAACTCTAACCCCCCCCTCCCCGGGGCGCCTAACCCTAACCTTCCCCCACCCCAAAACCTAACTTTAACTCTGCTGCACTCCCTAAACCTAACCTTCCCCCCCCTCCCGTGGCTAATGCTAAGGGCATACCTCGTTCGGTCTGACGTACTTCGGCGTTCCGGCGTCGGGATTAAGATAGACGTCGGTATTTCGATGCCTATCCGAAGTCCCTTGTCGGGATTTCAGTGTAGGTATTGAGACCGACGGCATTCCGGCCTCCGGTCTCGTAACTACATCCCGGCCCAATAGCTCATAATTTTTGGCCCCAAAAGTACTTGATAATTATGGTAAGGTCTGTAATAGAATTATCACATATAGCAGAAACTGCATCTGAAAGATAATGCTATTGGTCTTTGTATGTTGCCAACTTCCAACTGCACCAACAGGTCACAATGAAGCTGGGGCTGTTCGTCTGGTTGCTATAGAATTAAATGAATGGATCTCATCATATTTGGACAGTCAAGTGTGGCCAAAATGACTAATAATCCTGTCATCTGACACTGGGGTTGAGCTTTAGATTTGGCCCATGTGTTACCACCTTAACTCTTCCTACAATTTATTGTCATAAATAAAATTCTCTGGAACTCCGTGACCATAATTCTGTTAGTATGTGGGATGATCATTGTCCGTATTAACCATGGATACTTTATACTAGGGATATTCATCAAGCGGCCGTACTGCGGTTGTGGAGCTACACACCCTAGCATGCCCTGGTTTGTGGGTTTTTGTTTGTCCATCCGCCTCTTGAGGATTGACCACAAGTTCTCAATGGGATTAAGGTCTGGGGAGTTTCCTGGCAATGGACCCAAAATTTTGATGTTTTGTTCCCCGAGCCACTTAGTTATCACTTTTGCCTCATGCTGGAAAAGGCATTGTTCGTCACCAAACTGTTTTTGGAGGTTGGGAGAAGTTGCTCTTGGAGGATGTTTTGGTACCATTCTTTATTCATGGCTGTGTTCTTAGGCAAAATTGTGTGAGCCCACTCCCTTGGCTGAGAAGCAACCCCACACATGAATGGTCTTTACTGTTGGCATGACACCGGACTGATGGTAGTGCTCACCTTTCCTTCTCCTGACAAGCATTTTTCCAGATGCCCTAAACAATCTGAAAGGGGATTCATCAAAGAAAATAACTTTACCCCAGTCCTCAGCAGTCCATTCCCTGTACCTTTTGCAGAATATCATCTGTGCCTGATTTTTTTCCTGGAGAGAAGTGACTTATTTGCTGCCCTTCTTGGCACCAGGCTATCCTCCAAAAGTCTTCTCTTCACACCTGCCTACTGCCATTCCTGAGCAAGCTCTGCACTGGTGGTGTCCCGTTCTTGCAGCTGAATCAACTTTAGGAGACGGTCCTGGCACTTGCTGGACGTTCTGGGGCGCCCTGAAGCCTTTTTCACAACTATTGAACCTCTCTCCTTGAAGTTCTTGATGATCCGATAAATGGTTGATTTACGTGCAATCTTTTTAGCAGTAATATCCTTGCCTGTGAAGCCCTTTTTGTGCAAAGCAATGATGACTGCATGTGTTTCCTTGCAGGTAACCATGGTTAACAGAGGAAGAACAATAATTTCAAGCTCCACCCTCTATTTAAAGCTTTCAGTCTGAGTTAGAATAACAATCAGCATGACAACGTGATCTCCAGCCTTGTCCTCGTCAACACACTCACCTGTGTTAATGAGAGAATCACTGACATGATGTCAGCTGGTCCTTTTGTGGCAGGGCTGAAATGAGTGGAAATGTTGTTTTTGGGATTAAGGGCCTGATTCAGACCCGCTCGCGAGCGCTTAGCACTCGCAAGCTGGTCGATGTTGGCCAAGTGCACATGCGCACGAGTGAGCCAGCTCCGTCGTGCGCATGTGCAAGACCCGCATAGCGACGGGCAAGCCGTCACTATGGGTCTCGCACCAAAGGGGGCGTGCTGTCGATGGTGAGTGACAGCACGCCCCCTTTGGTGGGCGTGCCGGGGGCGTGGCTGGCCAGATGGAGGCGTTCCCATGGGAACGCCTACTGTCTGGGGCCGGCCCCACTGACATCACAAGTGATGTCAGTGGGAGTGCTTTTGGCTCTGATAGAGCCAAAAGCACTCCTGGGCTTGCGGCAATGAGACCCTACCACAAGAGTCTCGTCGCAAGCCCGATGGTCGCAATGGTCTTGACCATCGCGACCATCTTTTTGGTTGCTCGCTATAGCTGTGGGTGGTCACCCACAGCTATGCGAGCGGGCAGGAGGCCGCTCTAAAAAAGAGAAGGAGGGCACTGATTCAGAGCGAGCGCTCTGAAAGAGCGTCCGGCTCTGAATCAGGCCCTCAGTTCATTGTCATGGCAAAGAGGTACTGTGCAATTAATTGCAATTTATCTTATCACTCTTCATGACATTCTGGAGTATATGCAAATTGCCATCATAAAAACTGAAGCAGCAGACTTTGTGAAAACCAATACTTGTGTCATTCTGAAAACTTTTGGCCATGGCTGTAGTGTTAAGGCTATGGGGAATATTTAGCAAAAAATATTTCTGTGATATCTCCTAAGAGATATTTCTGCAAATATTAAGTATCACTTGAATGTATGTACGGGAGACTGCAGCAGATATCCGAGATGGGGGAGCTGATAAAATGCTCAAATTACCAAGCTGATTTTGCTCCTGATGGCGATAGCCATTGTAGCTCTAAGCTACTTTTCGCAACATTTACAAGGAGAGGGAACCATAGGCGCGTCCTTCCCTAAGAATGGCCGCTTGCATATGTGTCATACTTGCCTGCTCTCCTGGAACCTGTGGTAGGTTCCCGATTTTTCGGGTAACCCCCCGCACCACTGGATGAGTAGGCACTTATCCTGCATGTCGCTGACTTTCTAATCAGCGGTTCGCAAGTAGGGGGCGCGGGCCTGATGACACAATTCTATTATCGCGTCATTTGGCCCCATGCCTATTTAAATATGCGGGATTCATGGCATTTTAATCACTAGGGGACGTTGCCTAATGATGCGGATAGTCCGGCTGTACCCATTGCCGCCCATCTGCATCTCCTCTTTGGGCTTCTCCTGGAGGGGAAAATAACAAAGTTGGCAAGTATATGTGTGGTCTGATGTCCCTGACCTGGTCATAAAGTGATTGCATTCACAATCACTTTACACATCGCAGAGACAGGCTACTATCAGAGAGCTCTCCCTGGATGTGAATATTGGTAAATGAGGGCAATCCTTAATTTTTTAATGCCACAATAAGATATCATAATTATCCGGGCCATGTGGTGGTAATTAATAAATATGCACCATACTGAGTATGAGTTTATACAGTTGGGCATTGAGATAAAGGGCAAACTTGGGCTTTGATTCATCACACATTGTAGGGCAGGATGTAGTCGGCCTGCGGGATGCCGACCGTCTGAATACCGGCGCCCAAACTGCCGGCATCTTGAAGGTAATTATCAGGGTGTTAGAGGAAGTTAGGTAGCGGGGTTAGGGTTAGGCATTAGGGGGAGGATTAGGCACTGTGTAGGGAGTGTTAGGATTAGGGTGTGTGGAGGGGGCGGTTAGGTTTAGGCACTAGGGGGGGATGTTAGGTTTAGGCACCGGAGAGGGGGTATTAGGTTTAGGGTGCGGGGAGGGGGAGGTTAGGTTTAGGCACTAGGGGGGAGGTTAGGGTTAGGCATCGGGGAGGGCGGGTTAGGGTAGCGATTATAAAAATACTCAACGTTACTTTCTATGGGTATCGGGATTCTGGCTGTCGGGATGCCGCTGTTGGTATTCTGACCAGCGGCATCCCAACAGCCGGGATTTCATACCCAACCCTGTAGGATCTCACAAAATTATTACCTAAAAAAGAAAAAAAACGTTATTACTTTCAAATACTATATAAAGAAAATTATTTTTAAATATTCTTTTTTTATGAGCTACATTCGAAATAGAAAAATATAATTTTTCGTAGTAGCGGCAGGTTCTACATGGCAGATATTTTGTTTCAAGTATAGGCCCCCATATATCAGCAATCTGAAAACAACAATGAACAATTTGAAGATTTGTTGGGCGACTTTAGGTTTTCCCAATCTAGCAATCTGCGCCCATACATTACAGATCTCTTTCAGTGATTTGCAGATCATTTTCAACAAACACAGATCTACCAATCTTGAAAGGTCCATCATTTTACTAGTACAGGTTAAGTCTCCCATATCCAAATATTCCGAAATACGGAATATTTTTGGCATGACAGATAATGAAACCTTTGATTTCTGATGGTTCAATGTACACAAACTTTGTCTAAGGCACAAATTATTAAAAATCTTGTATAACATTACCTTTAGGCTGTGTGTATAAGGTGTAGATGAAACATAAATGAATTTCATTTATGTACACAAACTTTGGTTGAACCACACAATTATTGAATATAATGTATAAAATTACCTGCAAGCTGTGTGTATAAGGTGTATATAACCCATAAGTGCATTCTGTGTGTATATTTGAGTCCTATTCCCAAGATATATCATTATGGTATGCAAATATTCCAAAATACAGAATATTCCGTTATCCAAAATACCCCTGGTCCCGAGAATTTTGGATATGGGAGACTCAACCTGTTACTGTCTGCAAATCGGCTGATCATCTCCATACACTAGTAATCTACAGCCCCAATCGATCTGTGAAATCCAACATGTTGGACAGTCTGATTTAACAATTCCAATCACTTTTTGGTTGCAATCTGTGAAGCCCATACAATGCAGATTTTTTTTTTTATACAATCATCTGCAAATTGCCGAATTGACACAATCTATTGCTAATGTATGGGGGCCTTTACACTTATCCTGAGTAGGCTTCTTTTTTTTTTTAATCATTGCACACTGTTAAAACTGAACCAATGTATTATTCTATGCTTAGCATAGAGACTAATGTTGTTCCAGAAACTGCTGTGCTTTTTATAACACGTTTGGCAAGTCTCCAATTAAGAAACCTTATAGACCGTGTGAAATTATAAGTGCTAGACAAAATTAGTAATCCTTGAGCCATCATCAGAGTTCAGTTAAGATTGGGATGGTTCCAGAAGACTGGAATAAATCTACTATAATATTAGCATTAAAATAGCAGCTAAGACTGAACCAAGAATCTGAAGGCCAATTAGTATTACATATATCATACTGCTCTGAAAACTTTGCAGGCAGAACTGAGCTGAAGAACCGTTCCATCTGGAAGGGCTTGGCTACACAGGGTTTTTTAGCCTCACTATCTCAAGGGATTAAACTCGCAACATACTGTAGATTGCTTTGTGTATCTCATTGTTTCCTACATGTTCTGCTACACAAGCAATTGTTACTGAATGTGTAGTGCAATGATCTCCTTCAATCATGCCACTTGCAATTTAATCACCTTGGAAGAACTTCAGACCATTAATCTCCTCCATAGAATTGAATGGGATGAGTGATTAATCACTCTCATGAGATTTTTGGGAGAATCTAAAAGAAAATTCTCATTGAAATAAGAATACAAGAAGCACTCACCCCACACATCTTTTTGGGTGATTGTGATGCGATTCACAGAGAATAAAAATATAACACTACCTTAAAATTAATGATTTCAAAAGTCCTTAGTTTTATGTTGTGGTTCCTTTATTAGGGAGGATATATTAAAGCATGAACCTTTTATCTTTATATTAAAGCATAAGGCATAAATGGAATAAGATGCTTAACAGACTGAAAATGAGATCCTCTGCAGAAGAAACAGCAGGGGTAAGAACACGCGCAATTTCTGTATATTCTCTGCCAGTGTAGACAGAACTTGGTGCCAGTGTCAGCCATATCATTACTTGTATCCTGTAATATTTCTGCTACCAGACCGATCATACTACTAAAATACATGGTCATATTTATAATTTATTTAAAACCAACTTTTTTTTCTTTGGTAGAACTTGTAAATCTGAAAAAAAAAATCTATTTAAAAGAATGTAAGGTTTATTCATTAAGTATATTGAAAAAATAAGCTGCGCTTTCTATCTGTTTGGGTTAGTTTGTAGCACTGAGAAGTGTGTTTCTGTAATAAGACTTAAGCAAGCCAGTTTTTATTATTTTTATTCATAACTATTGTTATCCTGTTGTACTGTCACCATCAATGCAATAGAACTTGTACTTTGTTTGCTTGTGGTAAATTGATGTAGACCTGCATTAAAATGTTAGTGTGCTTTTGAACCAAAATACGTTAAAATGGCAGATATGTGCTTAAAAAAGTTTTATGAACTTAATAGTGATATGCAGAAAGCATATCAGCTGCACAAGATGTCTCTCTCACAAGATGGTGATGAGCAGTTCTGTGTTCCTCATTAGTCATTGAAATTGCCAATTTGTCAAGTGTTTGCATAAATGCTGACAGCGCTAGCTGCAATACAACTGCCTGTAACATGAGAAACACACATTTCCAATGTTAATTGGGGAAGTTTATACTGTTGTATAGATGGGGTTTCAATATCACGGTGGAATAGTGTTTTCATATTGAATTTGTTAGTAAAGCTTGTTATTAAGCCAATTTTTCTCACCACATAAGATATTCAGTTTACCCAAGTGACGTTTATTTTATTCATATTTTCCAAATATCAGCTGCCACTGGAACTTCTGCCAAACATCTGTCAGGGTTAAGCCTAAGAGCCTTGCACACCCGTAGTGTTTAGTGTATCATATGCAACATTATTTGTATTTTATTCTTTACTATCCATGTAAATCAGACTTAGGCAAGCAGCTGTTATTATAGAACCTTACGTCCCACCATAATTATTTATTACATGGCGTTAAAGGGCTTTCTGGTTAAAACGTATATTTCCAAGATGCTTTATTTATACTTAAATGGCCAGTGATGCAGTACTGGTATGCAGTCACAATTTCGGCATACAAAATGAAAACATGATTTGAATGTCGACAGCCAGAATGTCGGCACCTGCCGTTAGGGTTAGGCTGCAGTTAGGGTTAGGTGCAATTAAGGTTACACTTTGGGTGCATTTATGGTGAGCATTAAGCAACGTTATGTTAATGCTAAAATTGCATTGTTGACACTGTGACTGCAGATACAGATGCAGATTGTGAATGTTGATATGTTAATTGCATACATAAGTACATTCTGGCAGCCAGGTTGGCTATAAGGGGGGAGGGGGCTGAGGGGCGGTAAAGTGGCCGACATGCATCCCGGAGCGTGGGGGTAAATTGTGATTGCATCATCGCAGATCATGTCATCAGCTGCCCAGATATCCTGTTTTGCTCAGGAAGTGGGTAGCTGCAGGTGGTTGGTCTCTGGGAAACTTTCCCACTCTTCTTGGCATACAGGGAAGCCACCTAATTTCTGAACCTCCCAGATGTTCCAGGAGAGTAGGCAAGTATGGTTAAATGTCTACATCCTGAACATTTTGACATAAAGATGTCAACATTCTTAACGTCAATATGCTATATCACACCTGCAGTAGTAATCAAGCACCAATTTTCCTTCCCTTATCCTGGATAGTAATAGTTCTAAATAGCCTATAGACCATATATTGTAATGTACTAAATTGGTAGAATTATGACCGTGTCTCCTTTAACTGTGCAACACTTTTATTTTCCTTTTCTTCTTTGGGTTCCATAGGGTCCACAGGAACTACCTTGGGATATACAGTATAGTTGGATAGATTCCAATGCACCAAACAGCAAGGCTTTGGATCTCCCAGCATACACTGGTCCCCCTCCCTATGTACCTCGCCAGGGTCGTAGAGAGCCTGGCCGGGCCCCTTGAAACACCCCCCATCAGGAAAAATATGACTTTTTCAGAGCCGCGTGGTGGGGAGGGGGGCGCCGTAAGCCCCCCAGCCCGGCGCTAAGCCAGGGGGGGCACGATCAGTATGATCGCTCCCCCCCACAGCCATAGGAGACTGCTGCGGCTGCCGCAGCAGCCACGAGCAGTCTCATACTGCAGCCCAGCACAAGCTGTGTGCTGAGCTGCTGTGAGGGAGGGAGGGGGGGTCGACGCCGGACCCGGGCCCCTCTAGCAAGCCCGGGTAAACTGTACCCACTCCCCCCCTCTCGGCGCCCATGTACCCCGCTCCCAGCCACAGGAATTCAGTTGTTTCGTTTGGTGCGGCAAGATGCACCTGTTTGAACAGTGGGACTGCTCAGGCAGTGCCAAGCTTTTTTTTCTTTTCACCTTTGGAGTTTAGTGGTGCAGGCGGCGTATAAGACCCGGGCCCCTCTAGCAAGCCCGGGTAAACTGTACCCACTCCCCCCCTCTCGGCGCCCATGTACCCCGCTCCCAGCCACAGGCATTCAGTTGTTTCGTTTGGTGCGGCAAGATGCACCTGTTTGAACAGTGGGACTGCTCAGGCAGTGCCAAGCTTTTTTTTCTTTTCACCTTTGGAGTTTAGTGGTGCAGGCGGCGTATAAGACCCGGGCCCCTCTAGCAAGCCCGGGTAAACTGTACCCACTCCCCCCCTCTCGGCGCCCATGTACCCCGCTCCCAGCCACAGGCATTCAGTTGTTTCGTTTGGTGCGGCAAGATGCACCTGTTTGAACAGTGGGACTGCTCAGGCAGTGCCAAGCTTTTTTTTCTTTTCACCTTTAGAGTTTAGTGGTGCAGGCGGCGTATAAGACGCCTGCACTGCGACTCCTACTACCTCCGCCGAGCCGGCAACACTGGGTTTCCGGCAGGCCAGATAGTGGCTTGGCTGGGGCCTGGGACTGCGTTCGGGGTAACGGAGCAGAAGGTAAGGTGTGCTGAAGCAGTCCCTTACCTCTGGTGAGAGACGCATCGGAGGTCGGGCTGTGTGTGCAGGCTCCTCACTAGATGGCCGGGGCCTTATTGTCT
The DNA here is from genome assembly GCA_031769625.1 of Taudactylus pleione. Taxonomy (NCBI): domain Eukaryota; kingdom Metazoa; phylum Chordata; class Amphibia; order Anura; family Myobatrachidae; genus Taudactylus; species Taudactylus pleione. The sequence continues at coordinate 22,527,698 of JAUIMM010000126.1, read as the reverse complement.
GCTGCCGGGGACGCACTAGTCTGTGTCTTGCCGCCTTGTAGTGCAGCATACCTGGCCAATCGAGAGTCAAAGCCTAGGGGAGATAGGTGCTTCCCAGGCCGCTCCTCCCCCCAGACACTAACTTCCGGTGGGAACTCCGGTGTCTGGTATAAAAGACCCGCCTCGTGGTGGAGACACGTGCAGTCAGCATTGTTGGAGTGCGCTGCAGCAGTGTTCTCAGGCTGGTCCGTCTCCTTATATCCCTCTCCGTCAGGTTGGCATATAGTGTGCTCTATATCATACCATCACTCCGCTGGGGCTGGCTAGTTGATCAGAGTTCAAATTTGCTGTATTTTCATGCATTGTATGTGACTGTATGCTAGCTACTGCTGCTTGTACACTACCTGTTGTTTCAAGCTATCACTGTTTCTCCTCATCCATCTGGCGGTGTATAGGGGGGGGTCATTGATACAAAACTCACATTGTTGCATGTACATGGTGTACCTTACAAACATTGATATATATCATGTCCGAAGGTAATAAGCAGGATGGGAAACCGGTGGGTCTATCTTTAAAATTCTGTTCTACAAGCCTGTGAGATCAGGATGTGGATGGAATATGTGGCAGATGTAGAAAAATATTTCAGGATATATCTAGTGCAGGGGTTCCCAACCACGGTCCTCAAGGCACACTAACAGTCCAGGTTTTAACGATAGCCATACTTGAGCACAGGTAACTTAATTAGTATCTCAGTTATTTTGATTTAAACATCTGTGCTCAAGCATGGATATCACTAAAACCAGGACTGTTAGTGTGCCTTGAGGACCGAGGTTGGGAACCACTGATCTAGTGCATCTATACCAGTAATGGAGCCTCATATGGTACGCCTCAGGTGGTTACTATAACGCCTCAGGTGTTGTCCTATCTAATAGGTAAAGCTACAGAGGTACAATCTCCAGCAGTGGGGCCACAGGCAGTTCTTCAGGCTATAGGGTACCCCCACAGCATATGCATCCTGTATATATGACTCCTATGAATACCTGTTGGGATTATTCTGCGGCTCACTCTAGCCAGAGTGCATTGCCATCCTCAGTCTCTCCACAGGTGGAGATCCAAGTAGGGGTAAAGAAGCAGAGGCATAAGGAGAAAAGGTCTCGTCAGGTGTCGCATATTGACTCAACTATCTAGTCAGACTCTGAAAGAACACAGAGTTCTGACTCAGCCTCTGAAATAGAGGATTATCAGGTTGTGGATGTTCCCTCTCTAGTTAGAGGGGTTAGAAATAGCCTCAACATAAAGGAGGTAGAGGAAGTTGGTCTGACAGATGAGGAGCCAGTCTTTAGACGCCAGGTGGTGGCTAAAGACTATTTTCCTAGGTTGGGGCAACTGACTAATCTTATGGCGGAAACTTGGGAGACTCCTAATAAGCATTTTTCAGTCACCAATAATTTGGCCTCTCGATATCCATTTGCTCCAGGAGCAATGTAACAAATGGGAAGTTCCACCTACAATAGATGCGCATGTGACCAGGTTGGTCAAAAGTGCTACATTGCCTATTCCTGCAGCATTGTCCTTAACAGAACCTACAGATAGGTTGATAATCATCTAATATCAATGTTTTCATTGTCAGGAGCTGTTACCAGGCCAGCTATGGCTATTGCCTGGGTAGCGAAGGCGATGGAGGGTTGGATTAAGGCACTAGAGACGTCCATAGGAGACCCATCTAGAGAGCAGCGGTCTCTTCTTGGTCAGTTGCAAGAAGCATCTATGTATATGGTGGAGACAGGGATTGATGCAGGTGTTTTAGCGTCTAGAATCTCGGCCAAAAACTTGGAAGGCAGACGCAGGATCCAAGAAGGCTCTGGAGTCATTACATTTCTCAGGGAAAGTATTGTTTGGTGCAGGTTTGGATGAGATCATGACATCCCTGGCAACGCCAAGGGCAGCGGAATTACCATCCACACCTACCTCTAAGAGGTAGCCATACCAGTCCTTTCGTCCACCAAGTAGGACAAAGAAACAGTCCTCGGTCAAACAAAGTGGCAAGAGGGCACAGTCCAAAGGGTCTTGGGCAGTTAAATGCCCTCCTTCCAAACTGGATGGTAAGCCCACAGTTTCATGGGATGGGCCTCCTCCTGAAGCATGTCAGGGTGGGGGTCAGACTTTTGCAGTTTACTCAGGCCTGGCATCAGACTACAACAGATGCCTGGGTATGAGAGCTGGTCTCTCAGGGGTATACCATCACGTTCTCAGGCAACCCCCTCAAAGGTTTGAGGGTACAAACCTTCCTATAGACCCGGTTAGGGGTGCGGCCTACCGGGAGTCTATTGGGGCACTGCTGGAATTGAGTGTGTTAGTCCCTGTGACGCAACAGGGAAGGGGGTATTACTCAATTGTTTCTAATTCAAAAGCCCAATATTGAATCTGAAATCTCTCAACAGATTTATCAAAGTACCAAAATTTCGTATGGAAACTTTGTGGACAATTGTATTGGCAATGGAGCCTGGGGACTTCATGGCCTCCCTAGATATACAAGATGCATATCTGCATGTCCCTATTACAAAATCTCACCAAGCCTTTCTCAGGTTGGAAGTAGATCAACAACACCATCAGTTTCAGGCTTTACCCTTCGGGCTGGCCACAGCTCCCCGGGTATTCACCAAGATAATGACAGTCATGAAGGCCAATCTCCGACAACAGGTGGTCAGGATACTGCCATATCTAGATGACCTCCTGATATTAGCACAATTGCACTAGATGTTGCAAGGCCAGATGACCATTGTCTGCCTACAAGAGCATGGCTGGATAATCAATTGGAAGAAGTCGTCACTCAAGCCAACCCATCAAATGGTGCACTTAGGGGCATGGCTGGACTCTCTGGGACAGAGGATTCTTCTCCCAGAAGACAAGATTGTAACACTGCAGACTCGGGTGCACAAGCTTCTTTGCAAACAATCAGTGTCAGTACACTTGGCGATGCAGGTGCTGAGCTCCATGGTAGCCACATTCGATATGGTTGCTTATGCCCAGTTCCACTCCAGGTCCCTACAGTTGTGGATCCTGGCCCAGTGCGATGGTCAGGATCATCGGCTACAAACCCAGATGGTACACATCTTGCCAGTGGTTCGTCTCTCCCTAGCCTGGTGGCTAGGGAGGTCTCCTTTAAACCTTGGTCGTCCTGAATGGGTATTTTTCTATGGGCAGAATACCATCTGCCAGCAATATCGGCAATTTTCATCCCAGGTGTGCTCAACTGGGAAACGGACTTCCTAAGTCGCCAGGACATACATGCTGGAGAATGGGCTCTTCATCTGGAGGTATATCAAATCATGGTGGACAGGTGGGGGATACCAGACATAGACATCATGGCATCTCATCACAACCACAAGGTCCCCAGGTACAGGTCCAGGACAAGAGACCCCTCAGCAGCCTTCGTGGACACCATGGCAGTGAGGTGGGACTTCAGGTTGGCATATCTGTTTCCTCCAATCTTCCTCCTCCCAAGAGTAGTCAGACAATTCAAACAAGAAGGTGACAGGATGATTCTAATAGCTCCTGCCTGGCCCAGAAGGCATTGGTTTTCATATCTGACACGTCTGTCAATAGACAGGCCATTTCCACTGCCCCTGCAGCAGGACCTGTTAATGCAGGGTCCCTGCCTATATCGGGATTTACCTTGACTGGCTTTGACGGCTTGGCTCTTGAGTCCATTTTAAAGGCCATGGGGTTTTCTCCCTCAGTGATGCAGACAATGCTGAGAGCCAGAAAGTCAGCTTCGGCTCGCATTTATCACAGATATTTAAGGTATCCAGAATACTTGTTTTTCTCCAGGCCGGATTAGACTTAGGTCTTCACCTAGCTACCTTAAGAGTACAGGTTTCAGCTATGAGTGTTTGGTTCCAGGTCAAAATTGCACCTCTGCAGAATGTTAGAACATTCATGCAGGGAGTACTTCGGCTGCAATCTCCTTTCCTCCCACCGGTGGCACCGTGGAATTTGTCTTTGGTTCTCAGGGCTCTGCAGACGTATCCCTCTGCATGTCCCGATTACAAAATGGATAAGGTGGATTTGAGATGGTTGATGGCGAAGACGCTGTTTCTCCTAGCTATCTTTTCAGCTCGCACAGTCTCTGACTTGACAGCTCTGTCTTGTCGCTCTCCATATTTGGTGTTCCATCCAAATAGAGCTGTCCTCCTTACTAATGCGGGTTACCTTCCAAAGGTTGCTTCCTGTTTTCATATTAACGAGGAAATTGTAGTCCCAGCCTTTTAAGTCTTCTTTTTTATCTTCAGTTGAGGCTTCCCTTGATGTGGTTCGAGCCCTCCGGATATACGTGGATTGGACCAAATCCATCAGGAAGTTGGATGCACTCTTTGTGTTATCTGGTTTTCACAAAAGAGGTTGACCAGCAAACAAACAAACTTGGTCTCGCTGGCTTAGTATGACCATCTCTCAGCTGATCTTCCTGTTCCTAGGTGACAGCCCATTCCACTCGGTCTGTCGGACCATCGTAGGCGGTGAGATGGAGCCTCTGCAGAACAGCTCTGCAAGGCAGCCACCTGGCCTTCCGTGAGCACGTTCATAAAGTTCTATGCTATTGATACGTATGCCTTCCAGGATGCTTCCTTTGGGCGGCGGATTCTCCTATCTGCTCAGGAGTGTCCCTATCCCTAAGGGAACTGCTGTAGGACGTCCCAAGGTAGTTCCTGTGGACCCTATGGAACCTGAAGAAGAAATACAGAATTATGGTATAGCATACCTTTTGATAATTCTTTTTCTTCAAGGTCCACAGGGCACCCACCCTGACGCACCGGGCTTCAGATGTACTTGTTCTTAAACTTTGTATCATAGATTCCCTCTTCACTTGAGTGTTTTCTGGTGACATTTTTCTTCCATCTTCTCTCTCTGCCTCTTGCCGCAAGGCTTGGTCACGAACTGAATGCCTGTGGCTGGGGTATATAGGGAGGGGGACCAGTGCATGCTGGGAGCTCCAAAGCATTGCTGGCTGGTGCATTGGTTTCTATCCAACTATATGTCCAAGGTAGTTCCTGTGGACCCTATGGACCTCGAAGAAAAAGAATTATCAAAATGTATGTTATACCATAATTCTGTATTTTAAACACGTAATATGCAATGTTTTATATAAAATATTGGCAGGACAAAACTTTATTTTTTTAGTTCTATTGTCCTAACTTTAGCATTGTGCAAGTGCAAATGTAGCACTTAAGCTGGGTACACACCTGAAAGATATATCTACAGATCAACCGATCTGCAGATAATGGTTGTTCATACACACTGAACAACCGTCATTGCCATCTAAAGATATATATGTTGTGAGTTTATTGCCCAATTAATCTTTTACTCCGTACACACTGGCAGATTTTCTTTGTGAAATGTGCTAAATCTTGCTGTAATTTACATAGTGGTCTGGCCTATTGAAGAGCACACAGAGAAAGGAAATAGGCCCTCTATTCTTCTGTTATCCTCTGCTGCTGTATCAGTATCTGTTTCATAAGGCACTATTCATCGTCACCTAATTTCTACAAAAGTAGATAAAAATTAAGGTTTTCACCTATTTTTGTAGAAATAAAGTGCAAGGGTTATTCATCATTCTTTTAACGCAGGAGATATTTCTGACATCTCCTGGTTACAATTCTCCCCCGATAATTTCCACAGTCCACATACTATAGTATGGGAATGTGGAAATTATGTAATTCATCAAGTGCCGAAAAAGCATTTTTATCAGAACTTGACAGCGATACTGTACGTCACCCAGAGATGGAGTACAGCATCCGATATAGCAGGGGGATCTGAAAAGATCCCTTCCTGCTGTGTCCTCTTAACTTCAATGAGCTCCCTCCTGGCGTCCTGAGCACTCCTCCTGTGAGTCGTAGCAAGGGAGAGAGGGCACAGCAGCGGAGGTGGGGGACCTACACGGCGGGGCTGAATGATCTGAGCGGGGATCACAGACTCCCGTGGCAGCTGCAGCCCTGCGGGGGGGTCAGGTGACAGGCAGCAGGGATAGGCAGGGGCGAGCGGGCAGGCAGGGTTGGGCGTGGGGGGCTGGACTCCTCCAGCTTCTCCCTTGTCTCAAGACTGGCTGCGAAGAGTGAAGGAAACATGAGAAAAATGCCCTTATTCCAAAAAACTGTCTCTCCAAAAAGAGCAGCTTTTCGGAAGTGATAATTAAGTATAGAAGACCTAATGAATGCCTCCAATACTTGGATTGAACTCGCAGCGAGTTCAATCCTTAATTATCACAAGGAAAAATGTTCTCTTGATGAACAGGGCCCTTAGTACCTGGTGTCATAAGGCAAATAAAAATAAATACTTTTCTACATTTAGATATACTTTAAAAGATAATTATATGGGTCAGGGGTGTGACTTTGGGTACTTAAGATGGCGGCCACATTAGTGCAGTTTTACCTCACAATTTTTTTAAATCTTATTTTCTGCTTCCTACTTCAAGCTGCAAACAAAATAATAAAACTGCGGGAATGGAGAGATCACAGCAGGCATCGGAGATATTTGCTGCGGTTCCTTCTTAATACATCCAGGTGATACTTAATATTTGAAGTTAACTCCTGAAAACGAATGTTTTCAAGGATTATACCTCAAATATACAATAATAAATGGATCTCCAGGAAAGAACAGTAGTATATGCCCATGGATTACACCAGAAGAGAACATTACTATATGCACTTGGGCTACACCAGGAGAGAACAGTGGTATATGCCCATGGGTTACACCAGAAGAGAACATTACTATATGCACTTGGGCTACATCAGGAGAGAACAGTGGTATAGTGCCCAGAGGCACTTGCAATTAACCCTCCAAACCCCCTCACACACAGGGCATGGCTCCCGTTGGCTGGAGTTGCCACTGTCAGCTCCCTAACATCACGTCACTTTATCCCCCTCCCCAGGTCACAGCTCTGGCACCTGCACACTACCTCTTCCAGCCCCCCCCCCCCAAGACAACTGAGAGCAGTCTCTGGACGATCCTGCACCTCCTCCCCTACCTCCATGTCACAGCTCCCACTGGCAGGGGTGCCCACTGTCCCCTACTCCCGCACATCACTCACTGCTCTCGCTGGGTGGGGCTCGTCCGCTTCCTCTGACCGTGCCCACAGTTTACGGCTCCTGTTCCTGCTGGCCGGGGCACCCACTGACAGCTCCCTCTTTCAGACACCTGCCTCAACTCCAACAGTGTCCTGGCCCCCTGTGGATGTAAACTACTCACCTGTCAAATCTGGCAGCTGGATCCTCTCTGCACGCTGCACTGCAGAAGCTGCTGCTCCCACGCCGACTCCAGAAAGACTATTTGAATAACCCGGCCCATCCAGGTGACATGAACACAGCACAATGCACCAATATATCTACAGATGTATTGGGCATCGGCTGTGCAGCAGAGCCGACGCGATATGTCTGTGAACGACATCGTTCACAGATGTATCATTTGTACACACCCGCCGATCAGGTAATGATATATTGGCCGATTAATTGATCAGCCAATATATGATGTGTATGTGTGTGTGTATATATATGTATATATATATATATATATGTATATATGTATGTATATATATATATATATATATATATATATATATTCCAAATAGATAAAGGAGCACTCACAGACTGCAAATTTGTGCAAAAAAATCTAATGCTTTATTGCATTAGCATGGCAACGTTTCGGGGTCCATCCCCCGTCATCAGGGCATGGACCCCGAAACGTTGCCATGCTAATGCAATAAAGCATTAGTTTTTTTGCACGAATTTGCAGTCTGTGAGTGCTGCTTTATCTATTTGGAATATGTGCAGGGGTCTCCATGCCCCAGGGTGAGCACCGCAGCCAGTTATATTTGCTCATTTTGTTGGGGGGCCGGTAACATTGATACTGTGTATATATATATATATATATATATATATATATATATATATACGCAAATGATCCGGCACTCCCAATCAATTAAAGCAATGTTGCCTGCTCCGGTGCCCTCCTTACCGGGGGTGATGTCCCGAAATCATATGAAACACAGAGGCGGCACTCGGAGATCTAAGAACGGAGAGTATAAAGAATCAAATTTATTCCTTCATCGACTTTTCGGGACCTCTCGTCCCTTCCTCATGATGCAACATATAACATATAAACAATACAGTAATGTAAACAGCTTTAAATAGCTTACCACGCTGGACGCTAGCTGCTCCTCACGTGCGGCGCGCCCGGGACAAGACCACGACACGGGCAACCAGATCAGCCGGAAGAACGGTGCGTGTCAAACAGCGGAAGTTCACAGCGTTCCAGTAGCCCATGTGATCCCCACAGGCACAGCGTCTACCGGAGGCAGCATGCAGCCCAATGGTTGCCATAACGACATACTACAACAAACACAGATGCACATATAAACAAGTATATCAAAAGAATATATTAATCAAAGTAAGAATGTACCGTGACCAATATAAATAATACATTATAATACAAAAATGCATACATAAAAAATGCATACAAAAAAATATACAAGCTATGGCTACATATTTGCACAAAATAATAGATCACCATAAAAGTGAACAATAAGTGTTGAAATATATGTATGTGATAAGTGTCATTACTGTGACATAGTGTACTCAGAGCATATAATGCACCTGAAACAGAAACTAAAAATATGACCAGAAAACTACATGATGAAGTGAAACTGTGAATGTGAAGAAAATATTAGTGTACATAGAAAAAATACAAAGATGTATGAGTGACAAGAAACAAAACTAATGTGGATGATAAGCACCCTGTATAAGTCTGGTCATAACCATTGTGTACAATCCAACAAATAAGAACAGAATGTGAAAAATGGGGATCATGAGTCAAATCTAAACAATAATAATAAAATATATATAGAAAAAAATATATAAACCTTTCATCCGGTGCCCTGCGTTTTATCACCCAGACAAGGGGGAAAAAATCATAACACTGTCTGTCGTTACTCACGACGGCTAGTAAAAAATCATACAGACCGCAAGCATTGAAACGTCGAGATATATATATACACACACCCTGGGGTGTCAGGGGAGGGGCCTGCCCTAATGATGGTGGGAGGGTAATAAATGGGTGATATGAGGGTGACACTGGGCTGTGATGGGGGACAGTGCGATGGGGGGCACTGGGCTGAATAGGAAGGGACTCTGACTGGAATGGCTGGGGGATTCTAGGTGAGATGAGGGAGTGGGCTGGTTGGAAGGGGGGGCTGATTAGGTGGGATACACTGGCATTTGGGGGATCAGTTATAGATGGTAAGAGACACTGGGCTGGAGAAGTAGAAGACACTGGGTGGGGGTCAGTGAGATGGGGGCCACTGGGCTGGGGGGATGGGAGCACTGACCTGGGCTTGCTGCTATTCTAGTAGACGGCATGCCTGGTCCTGCACATGCTCTCCAGCACTGCACATGCTGACAGCTGCCTCCTGAGCAGCCCCCGCGTCTCCATCTCCCTGCTGTGGCTGCTGCTGGGATCTTGAAGAGGATGCTGCCTCACTTTATGGCCCGTGTCTGTGGAGACTTTTCTGTAGGTGTTGGAGGAGGGTGGCAGGGGCAGCGATGGGGGGTTTAGGCCGGCTTTGTATGAAGAGAAGAGTCTGTTATGCCCAACACCAGCCCAGGCATGCAGCCACCGACCATCAGCGGCAGAGCTGTGAGGAGTCAGGAATGAAAGTGGGGCCTCCCTCCAGCTCTCTCTCTCCTGTTGTCACTGAGGGTCGGCTACTGATCAGTCCCACTGCCTGGGTCACCCACTGGTTGCTCCCTCCTACTGGCTGGGGCTCTGCATGGCTGGAACAAGTACTGATGTCTCCGTCACACTGGTCAGGGCACACGCTGTTAGCTGTCACCCACTGGTTGCTCGCTTGCTGGGGCTGTGACTGGCTGGAATGCACGCTGATATCTCCCTTCTGCTTGCCAGGGGTCACTCTCCTACACTCCTACCACCCACATTGTCCGGTCCCCCCTGGCTGTCAAGCTCACCTGTCAGAGCACCGGATCTAGCCTCTGAAGAAGATCCCACGGAGGCACCGGCTGCAGCTCCCACAAGGACTCCAGGACCAGGAGGAGTTGCTTTGCATAATCCAGCCCATCCTGGTAAGTCAGTAAATGGCCAACCAATTGTGTGGTCGGCCATACACACAGCACGATGCCCAATATATCTGCCAATCAGTTAACGATAATTAATCGGCCAATATATCTGCCAGTATGTACCCAACAATACACAATGCAGTTCCTTGTGTTTACATTGTGTCTGGAGTAATTAAGCAGGCAGTAATTAGGCAGCCCCTGGTTAAGCATCAATGGTACCAACAGTGGTTGACCTTGATGGTATGAAACCATTGGCTGGCAACCATTGATGGTTTCGTCCACCGATGGTCATTCCTGTTTTAAGAATTGCCAGGCAGTGGGCCAATCAGGAAGTGGGGACGGGGCTTCGTGGTTGATGTTGGGGGGGGGGGAAGCTATGCTCCATTTCCTGGCACATAAGGAAAAAAAACATTGCATTACTCTGTGGCTTTGATGGCGGATAACCATTGGACCTCTGCCATCGATGGCAAAACCGTCAACCATCAGTGGTTATCCATTAATGATTGTCAAACATTGATGGTTGATGGCCATTCCTACTTAGTTGTTGAGGAAAAAATATGTATATCTTCAACCCTGGACTGCAAGGTTTGATGGGTAATAAGCTAAAAGCTAGTGTAAAGCAGTCATCTTATTTTAGCCAGACCAGTTGAAGAGCAAGCTATGCAGCACTAGCATTCAGCAGGCAATATGAAGTAGCAGATGAGTCCTGATACCTGGGAGTATTGATTAATATAGGAGAGGAGCCCAGCATCTTAAGGTATTTTGAAGTAGACAGTAGTTGGAGAGACTTCTTTATGAAATGAAACCCAAAGAACCATATCTTGCAAGATTCTATGAACACCATATGTGTATCCAAGTCTGACAGTTTAACTACCTCCTCTAATTCTGGTATACTGATTAGTAAAGGTGCCCATACACATTACGATTTTTTACGTGATTTGGCCGTTTTCTATCATTCGTAACGACCAATCGTGTAAAAAGTGGCGTATTCCAGTACGATTACGATGGTGCTGCGCGTACCCAGCGTCGTGTATCGGCATCGCAGATCAACTGAACCCGCAATAAGATTTCGACCTATCGTGTAGGATTTGATACACATCGTACGCTGTTTTGCTTGATGTACGATTGTGATGTACCATGTACGATGTCCGTGGCCACTCCCCTCCTCCATTTTCTGACAGACGACGTGAGAAGTGGAAAGCAGCATCAGCATCGTGTCCTACAGAGGCTTGTGCATAAAAAGTGAGTATTGCCTGTATGTTATGTACACCCTGAACCACCAATGTACCCCTGCACCTCCAATCCCCTCCCCACCAATGCATACTAACCACTGCACCCCCAATGTGTATTAACCCCTGCTCCACCAATGCATGACCTCTGTCCCCCTAATGCATATTAACCCGTGCCCCACCAATGCATATTAACCCCTTCCACCCCCAATGTGTATTAACCACTGCACCCCCAATGTGTGTTTTAACATCTGCCCCATATGTATTTTAACCTCTGCACCCCTTGTATTTTAACCTCTGCACCCGCAATGTACCCACTGTTATGACAGTGTAGCACAATGCAAGTTTAAAAAAAATAAAAAATACTATGAAAATAAAGTGGCACAAATTAAAAAATTTATTTAGAGTACATTAAAAACATATAAACTTATTAAAATAATTAAACTGGTAAAACATTCAAACTTTAAAATTTAAAAAGAACACATTAAAAACAAACTAATTAAAATAATTCAACTGTTTAAACATTAAAACTTTACAAACATTTTTCTGTTTTTCCACAGAAATGACCAGTGCAAGAGACGGCAGTTTGTGACAGGGTTTCTTGTGCGCTATCGCGCACACGAATGTCTGTGGCGAATCAAGGGGCCTGACTACAGCAATACATACAAGCGAGCTGCTGCATTTGAAGAGCTGGTAACTTTTAGCAAGTCATTCCATTAAGGATACTGGCTATATACCTTCCTACCTATACCATCTAAAACCTGCCTATAACCTCTAAGATTTACGCTATTTGCATACGCAGTCATACAGTAAAATAAAGACCTTAGACCTTGAACATGTGTTTCCAAAGCACAAAGTATTATTCCACCAAAGTACAGATAATACACGCTGTGATCTAAGTACAATTTAGCGCAAAGAAATTATACAGACCCAAGATACAGTCATACATACGCAAGCGCTCTGGGACCAGATTCCGGCATCAGCAAGAGACCTCCATCAATCAGCAGAATAGACTAGAAACCCAGGGTCAGAGCACACATATTTATACCCCCCCAGAAATAAGCTGAACAAAAGAGAGGTCTTGTTGCGATTCCATTGGCTCTCTTTCACGGTGCGTTTGTTACAAGGCACTTAACAGGTTGACTCAAATGGCCACAGTCCAGCCTCCAACAGCTGGTTGCCTTCGTTTTCCCACCTCATGCAAATCTAGACTGTTGGTTTTACAAAGTACTTTTTGGTTCTTTATGTCTTTACGGTCCATAAGTTGCGAACGCATGTTCAGAGCTTCACACCGATGATACCAGAAAGCTGTGGATAAAGTGCAGATCAGTATAATACCAAACACTGTTTATTTATCATGTATTAAACCTTAGATACCAAATAGTCTTTATTTCACAGCATTTGTAATAAATTAATAAAACTTGGATCTTTTACTTTATAGCTAAGGAACCTTTTGTGTAAGTGTGCATTATGTAAGTATTAGGGATATGAGAAAAGAAGTTAGTTACTTTTATCTGATTTGGGGCAGATATGCGCGCATGCAGCTAATAAACAGCATTCGCATGCAGGATATTGTGCATTCGCTACTGTGCATCATGTTAGCAGCACAACTGTGCGTAATGTGCGGTGTTTATGCATGAGTTTCTATTTATGATGGATTTAACATATACATATATAAATATACACACACACACACACACACACACACACACACACACACACACACACACACACACACACACACACACACACACACACACACACACACACACCTCATTCCTTCCTAACAGTTTCAAACTGCAATGCAAATGTGTTATGGGCAGTGAGCTTCACATCTCAAACAAGGTGGAGACCCCCAGCTGTGAAGCTGGGGCCATTCTGTCTGAGAGTGAAACTAAAACCTGTTTAGGATTCAGACAAATTCAATTGTGTAGATCAATGTCTGGGTTATATTACAATTGCCACAACTATACTTGTCTATATGGAATGGGTATGAAATACCGACAGCTGCATGGCCGGCGGTTCGATTCCCGTCAGCGGCAGCCCAACAGGAGCAGAGTGCGATGCAGCGGAAGCCCGACAGCACTGGAAATCCCGATCGTGGATAGGTAAGTATCCACTAACCTAACCCCCCTAACCCTAACCCTCCTTAGGGGTGCCTAACACTAACTTCCCCCCCAAGTGCCTAACCCTAATCCCCCCTCTAAGTGCCTAACCACCCCTTTCCCCGCTGCCTAAACCTAAGTCCCCCGGGGGTTGCCTAACCCTGAGTCCCCCCTGGGGGTGCCTAACCCTAACCCTCCCTCCCCCTAGCCTAACCCTAACCCTCCCGGGGGGGTGCCTAACCCTAAGTCTCCCCCGGGAGCCCTAAACCTAACCCTCCCCCCCCGCGGCTGTCCGCTCGCGGAGCCCGGCATCACGATCGTAGTCGGGGAAATGCAGTCGTCTACATCTAGATGCCCGGCATTTCACCCTTGCCGGGATAAGACAGTCGGGAAGCCGGCTGCCGGTATATAGGCAGTCGGCTTCCCGATTGGGAATCCCTGTATATAGACGGGAAGCAATTTGTATGTAAAACACTCGCAGTATTCTGGTGTATTGTCTATTCTATTTACTTTTCTCAGGAGGCTGTTTTTTTAGTTGTTTTGGTATTTCTCTATGCAAAGTTGTCCCCAGAATGGGCCTGTCATGGCTTCTAAAAAGATTATCAAAAACAATGCCATCTGTACTTAGCTGAGTTGTAACTTAAAATGGCGCTGGTCGCAAAATGGCGTTTTGCAGATTCTTGTTTCTAAAATGGAGTCTAGCTGCCATTCGCAAGATGGTGTCACGCACGCTAATTTTTTACGCTGATTCCGTCTCAGCCACTAATCCAGCTTCAACACCATGACGAGGCTTCACCGAAATACAAAATTAGCATACTGTGTACGTTCAAGACAATAAAAAGCAGCAGGAGTTGTGGGCATCTGGAGCGGGTGTCAATGAGGTCTACACAAGTAACCTGTGGTACTTCGACCTCCTCAAGTTCCTGCATGAGTAGGAGCCACAGCACCCTTTCCAAGCGCTTGTGGCCGAGAATGTCCCTGGGGAGTAGCAAGAGGACACAGCTGAAACCGAACTTCCATACTCTTTGGATGTGGTAAGTATAGACATAGTGCATACACACCATGCCAAATGTTTTTTAAAAGTGCAGTAGTCCATATCACACTAGCGGATACTCTCCTCCTGCCATGGTACTGCCCCCACTCCATTAAAGTAGGTCAGGTATTGCTCCCTGACCTCTTTAGCCCACACAGTCCCTGTTGACTCCACAACTGCAGATGGGGCCACAGAGGGCATTTCCACAGTCTCCTGTGGATGGTCTGGGTTGTCTGCCATAGCTGTGTTTACTGTCCTCTGTTATATAGCCTAATTTTTTTGGAGGTAATTGTGGAGGACACAGCAGGAAAAGACAACGGAATCTATTTTGTCCACACGTAGATTTATAGCCGCATGGAAGATTCTGAATCGGTTGCATAGAATGCCTGAGGTGTTTTCCACTATCCTCCATGCCCTGGATAGACGGTAATTGAAGATGCACTTTTCTTTTGTCAGGCCCCTTTGCGCATATGGCTTCAGCAAGTGTTCGTGGAGAGCAAATGCCTCATCAGCCACAAAAACGTAGTTTAGGCCTTGTTTCATTGCCTCTGTATTTGGCAAAGTTAGACGGTTTAGTTGTTAAGTCTCTCATAGAAGAGGGTTTGTTTAAATGACCCTCCATCAGAAGCATGGCCATTTTTGCCCTCATAAACAAAAAGAAACTCGTAATTGGCATTCACCACCGCCATGAGCACTATACTAATAAAAACCCCATATAATTGTAATCAAAGGATCCGCTGTGGGCAGGTGGGTTAATGCGGATATGTTTGCTGTCAATGGCTCCTCCGCAGTTGGGGAAATTCCACCAACGTTCAAATTCCTCAGCAATGGTCTGCCACTCCTCCACCGTTGTTGGGAACTAGAATAAAGAATAAAAACTAAATATTAGAAAACATATTAATTTTAATCTTTTCTCTCTCTCCTCAAACAGTCTACAACACCAGAACTTGACCTCCTCACCACTAGTCCACAAATGCCCACCCGTATCGAGAGCGAGGCAGAATTTATCCAGCCTGCTGCAACACTGAGTCGTTACCAGCGCAAGACCCAGGCGCAGCCAGATCCGCTGCTTAAACAGGTTGAGCAGGCCCTACAAAATCCCCCGGATGTGTTCAACCACCTGGGCACTCACATAGCCAGTAGTCTATGTGAAATGGACGAAGGGCAGCAAATCCATGCCCAGAAGATCATGTACGAGACAGTGATCCGGGGCCAATTGAAGCACCTGGGCACCACAACTAGGCTGACGAAAGAGCCTCTGCCCCTGACAACGGTGCAGCGATGCTATGGATCATCCTCTTCTCATTCCTACTTGCCACCAAGCTACCAGTCCACACAACTGAGGCCAACCCCATCCCACTTACCTTACTTCCGAACCCACCAACCCCTCTACATCCTCTTCTGAGGTTATTTACAGAGCCATGTTGGCGGAGGAAGATGAGCTACCCCATTTTTTTTTAATTTTTAAAATATCAACAAGTTTTATCTCTCCCACTAGCTACTGCATGGTATACGGTGCGAATGATGTGGATTGGACATGGTCACTAAACACATGGTGCAAGGACAGATTGTGGAATACCGGGGACTCAATTTGGACTTGAGCCATGTGCTTCTTGGACTATTCAATTCATCGTTTGACACCGTATACCATGCAGCTGTCTAGCTATTGGGAGAGATAAAACATATTGATATAGCACTTTTAATACATTCGAACCATGTTGATTTTGGTAAACATTAAAAAGCAGCCATGTTGGTTTTGCATTTAAGTAAAAATACGTTTATTGATATTTACAGCCATGTTGGTTGAGTTTTTTCCCTCAGTCTGAAACCCCCCCCAAAAAACACATTTTCTTTCACCCTAAAAAAATGTGTAGTTTTTTTTACTCCCCTTAAAGTAGTGGAACTTCAGGACATTCACAATGACATCACAGGTGTCCATGATGATGTGCCCAAAAGAAGGGAGGGAAATGAGGGTCCCAAACTTCAGGTCTTCAAAGGACCTTCCTGTAGCCAGGTACCTCAGGGTAGCAATGAGCCTCTCCTCAGCTGGGATGGCCCTCCCCATACTGGTGTCCTGCCTCTGGCTATAGGAGGTCACCATATGCAACAACTCCTGGAAGGTGGCATCATTCATATGCAGGTAATTGCGGTAATCGTCCGGGTTGTTCTCCCTAATCTCCATCAACATGGGCATATGGGAGCAAGTCTCCCTCCTCATCAGCCACTCCTTGGTCCAGCTAGACCTCATCTACCTCCTCTCCTCAGCACCATCACCTTTCAGCTTCAGATAGCCATATGCTAGCAGAAGTTTATAGCGATAGGAATCCATCACCACAAAATTTATTTAGTATAGAACACACTTTGTTAAAGGCAAGCCCAAAGCTAAGCACAATAGCAATGTACAGCGTTCAGCAGGGTATAAAACAAAGCCTCACTAGTCACAGAGCAGAGTGTGCCCAATGGAAGCTGCCTTTTATACCCCCTAGATAAGCCCTCTCCTATTGAGATTCTAGCAGATGCATTGTGAGGCTGTTTGCTGCATACGATATATCTTAAACGATTTGCAATAATTTTAAGACACATCTAATTGTATGCTCGCTTGCATCACCCACAGCTGATATTGTGAAAGGGACAGGAATCTGTGGAGCTTTCTTATCCATTTAGTCTCCCTGCATTTGACCAAAACTTTGCCAGAGGGATTTCCTGGTTTGGATGAGGATAAAACTGTTTACAGAAAATATACGAAGGTATATGTACCTCTTTCGCTGTTTGAGACGCTAGTTGCAACACGGCGTGTGTGTTGAATGCATGCCAATATTGCAGAGAGATAGAGGGTTCCAAACTGTTACAGTAGATTGTGTAAATGTTGTTTGAACGTATTCCTACATACTGTACAGTGATCATCCTCTCAAATCACATGTTGCAGAATAAATATCATAATTTTTTTTTTACATAGCATTCTGTGCATTTTATTTGTGTAAAACCCTGTCTAGGTAACCTTAGTCTCCCTACTGGGGTGTTGCCAGAGCCGGCCCTAGCCAATTTGGTGCCTAGGCAAATTTTTGACTGGCGCCCCCTAGCAGATAATACCACCAACAATTTTATACACACAGATATATTTATATACTCACACTCACACATACACATACACACACTCACTCACACACACTCACTCACACACACACACACACATATATATATATATATATATATATATATATATATTAAACAAATTCCCATACCCAGCTGAACAGCCGCCAGGAAAAAAACAGACGGCACTCCTCGGTAGGTGCTGTCAACGTTTCAGGACCCATTGGTCTTTTCATCAGGACATGTATCCAACACAAATTAAGCTCCTTTAAAGGGATGTAAAAATAAAAATCATACCTAATGAGACCCTGCATATATTAGTTTGTCTGCATTCAACATTGTACAGTACAGTTTTTTTTTCTTTTAAATACCCCTTTTTGTTCCTTTTCAGTGTCACACAGTTGAAAAATTACATTCATCACTTTGTAAATGTAGCAAGATGCCATTAAGAATATTTTTTTATATTCTCACATACGTTTGGCTTGGACAAATAAAACTTATTTGTCACAGCCGCATGTATAAAGGATACAGATTGAACACCTTTGTAAACGCATCTTAAACTAATGCAGATTGTATGTGATTTGAATCTTAACTTGAGGTTAATGTAATGCAAATCCAGTGTGTATGTATCCTTAATTAGTGCATGTTTTAGATTTCTTCATCTTTGGGAATAAAATTATGTTACCACAGTTATCTGTCTGCGGTGGTGGTTGGCTTGGACATGGATAAAAATTGGTTTTGTAACACAAACCGAATGTGGTTAGATCACATGAATTTTTTTTGTTAATAGACAGCAAATGTAGATTTTGTACTTAAAAGCATGTATTTATGCTTATTATGGCTTTTCCGACCCACAGCAATTCACAAAAATACCAACTGGAGCAGCATTTATCTGTTTTTGTAAGTATCATCCAAAAAGAATACTTTCCCAGATGTCTAGCAGTCACTACTTGAAAGGAATATATACTGTGCATGTTTTGATTAATCTTTGATTTAATTTTTTAGTTAAATACAGGTGTGTCCTCGTATATTTTTATATTGGAAAATAGGTAAATGGAGGACTTAAACTACCAAATTTCCTATTTTATTACCAAGCAGTTCATTAAATAGGATCGCAGACTGGTTCAAATTCCACCCAGTCAAACAATGGGTTTTGGTAGAGGAACATTCCAGTCCTGTCCCATTAGAAGTCCTGCCCTGGGTTCAGTCCATCTCTTAGATTGACCACCCTATCACTCTGAAGATGGGTGAACACCAAACAGATATTTGCAGATCGAGTGATCTGCAGATGATGGTTGTTCATACCCACTGAACTACCTTTCATCTGTTATCTGGCAGCGGGTCCCGGTGGCATGTCATGCCCCCCTCCCCACGGCCTCTGTTGCAATTGTATGGGCGGTTGGCTGACCACCCGTACACACACCACGATGCTCCAATATATCTGCAGATCTATTGGGCATCTGCTGTGCAGCACAGCTGGCGCGATATGTCTGTGAATTTCCGTCATTCACAGACATGCTGGTACACACTGGCTGGCGCACACAAGATATATTGGCCGATCAATTGATTGGCCAATATATCAGCCAGTGTGTACCCAGCATTTCTTTACAAATTTGGAAAAATTAAAGGTTCTATCCCATCTTTTCTGTCCCCCCTCCACTGACCTCCCTTATGATTAATCCTGAATTTCCCTGGGCTTAGCCGCCCGTGCTTTTAGCACAAGATCTCACAGCATCTTGAGATTGGGTCAATTGGTTTGCTCTAGAACTGGGGGCGTATTAAGAGAGGTGGGGGCCAGTGTGCATTCCTCGTCTGGGGCCCCCTACTCTCTCCCCAGTGGCCGCCAACAGACTGAAGGCTGACCACTGGCGGGTGCAGCATCAGTAGACTCTGGGCACTTGTCTTTGCCAGAGTCTACTGCGAATGCTCCAGTCGCTGAGGAAATGGCGCGGCCACCACTTTCACTGCGATTTCCTCCCTGTGCATGTGCAAAACGTTGGGAAAATTACTGCAATGGCCATTTTCTGTCATTTTTTGCAGGGCTGAGACACCCGACATGGGACCTCTGAGAGGTGAGTATTAGAACATATGGGTACAGGATGTGTGGTGTGGGCCCTCTGGATCCAGGGGCCCATGTGCCCTGCACCCATTATAGATATACAGTGCATCCAAAAGGTATTCACAACGCTTCACTTTTTCCACATTTTGTTATGTTACAGCCTTATTCCAAAATGGAATAAATTAATTTTTGTCCTCCAAATTCTACACACAATACCCCATAATGACAACATGTAAAAAGAGATTTTTGCAAATTTAATAAAAAAACACACTAACTAATCACATGTACATAAGTATTCACTGCCTTTGCCATGAAGCTCAAAATTGAGCTCAGGTGCATCCTGTTTCCACTGATCATCCTTGATATGTTCCTACAGCTTAATTGGAGTCCACCTGTGGTAAATTGAGTTGATTGGACATGATTTTGGAAGGCATACACCTGTCTATATAAGGTCCCACATTTGACAGTACATGTCAGCGTACAAACCAAGCATGAAGTCCAAGGAATTCTCTGTAGACCTCCGAAACATGATTGTCTCGAGGCACAAATCTGGGGAATGGTACAGAAAAGTATCTGCTGCTTTGAAGGTCCCAATGAGCACAGTGACCTCTATCATCCGTAAATGGAACACGTTCGGAACCACCAGTACTCTTCAGAGCTACAGCATTCCTCTGTGGAGAGAGGAGAACTTTCCAGAAGGACAACCATCTCTACAGCAATCCACCAATCGGCCTGTATGGTAGAGTGGTCAGACGGAAGCCACTCCTTAGTAAAAAGCACATGGCAGCCCACCTGGAGTTTGCCATAATGCACCTGAAGGACTCTCAGACCATGACAGACAAAGATTGAACTCTTTGGCGTGAATGCCAGGTGTTATGTTTGGAGGAAACCAGGCACCACTCATCACCAGGCTAATACCATCCCTACAGTGAAGCATGGTGGTGGCAGCATCATGCTGTGGGGATGTTTTTCAGTGGCAGGAACTGGGAGACTAGTCAGGATAGAGGTAAAGATGAATGCAGCAATGTTCAGAGACATCCTGGATGAAAACCTGCTCCAGAACGCTCTTGACCTCAGACTGGGGCGACGGTTCATCTTTCAGCAGGACAAAGACCCGAAGCACACAGCCAAGATATCAAAGGGGTGGCTTCAGGACAATTCTATGAATGTCCTTGAGTGGCCCAGCCAGAGCCCAGACTTGAATCAGATTGAACATCTCTGGAGAGATCTGAAAATGGCTGTGCACCGACGGTTCCCATCCAACCTGATGGAGCTTGAGAGGTGCTACAAAGAGGAGTGGGCGAAACTGCCCAAAGATAGGTGTGCCAAGCTTGTGGCATCATATTCAAAAAGACTAGAGGCTGTAATTGCTGCCAAAGGTGCATCAACAAAGTATTGAGCAAAGTTTGTGAATACTTATGTACATGTGATTTCTTAAGTTTTTTTTTATTTTTTTTATTAAATTTGCAAAAATTGCCAAAAAACTTTTTACACATTGTCATTATGAGGTAGTGTGTAGAATTTTGAGGACAAAAATTAATTCATTCCATTTTAAAATAAAGCTGTAACATAACAAAATGTGGTAAAAGTGAAGTTTTGTGAAAACTTTCCGGATGCACTGCATACGCCCTGCTCTAGAGGGTTTTGTTCCTTTTCAGTCTTGAGGGAGGAACTAGACCTTCCACAGTCAGAATATCTGTCCTATATGCACCTTGAGTCCTATATTAGGAAGATTAATACACAGGGTACCCTGCTTAGAAGTTTGAACCATTTTGAAGGGGATGTGTGTCTCCTTCATCACAATCTCAATTATTCATAAGATCCTATTGGATAGTGCCTTTATTTCCTTACCCAAGTTCGCTGCTGCCTGGGACAAAGAATTCGGCACACAGCTAACTGACAAACAATGGTCAGCTATTTTTCATTTCATCACAAAGTAATTACTAGATGGTATAGATGTCCCAGAATATTGAGTGGAATGTTCCCGGTCTCTATGCTGGAGAAGCTTGGGATCTCCTTTGCACATTTAATGGCTTGCCTTTCTTTGTCCTCCTTTTGAAACCAGGTTATCCAACCAGCCAATGATATTGTGGGGGATGAAGTTCTTGTAGGCTCCGTATTTGGATTTTGCATGTACTTACATGGACTATTTCTAAATATATAAAGTCCCTCCTGTGGCATATGAATAACGCAGCAAGGCGGTTATGCCAGTTAAATGGAGATCAACTTCCCCTCCATCCATTTTTTTTTTTTTTTCAAATTTGTTATCTGCTGGAAAATTTGGGGTGTATTTTGTACAAGTTTAACTTTGCTTTTTATTTTTTGTCAAGACTATGGCCAGTTGTACTGGGCTTGTGTATCTTTAAATAAAAGATTATATAAAAAAAAAATACAGATGTGTCCTCATACACTTAGCCTCAACAAGCCATGTGGCACGAGTGAGCTGCACAGAGTGTTGTAGCATCTTTTTCAGATCTTTTTATAAAAAGTGCGTCTTAGTCACAACGCAGAGCAACAAAAACGCTTCATAAGATTGCACTAATTAATTTCACATGTGTGCGACTGAGTCTGAATCTGTGCAAACGAACTTGGCCTGCACTTCATATGCAGATTCAGCTTCAGTCGCACACAAATATACAAGTATCAAATATCAAAATAATAAGTGCAGTCTCGTGAAGCAGTTTTGTAGCACTGTGAGTGACTGAGACGCACATTGGAGTAAAAAATACTTCAAAAAGGCGCTCTGCACAAGCTGAGTCGCACGGGACCTGGTGCACCAGGATGGGCTGTTTGGTGCGATTGCGGCACATCTGTTTGGTGCGATTGAGGACACATCTGTACATTTAATTTATAATGCGTTGTAATATTAGTGCATGTTAACAAAATGTTATTCATTGTATGTTCTTAAAGATAGGTGACATTTATTTTTTAACTGCACTATTCTATTTTATTAATTTAAAGTTTATTTTATTTAATTTTGTCCTGTTTAGTATATTATGTTCCTTTTAGCATTATTTGTGTTCCACGTTGGAGCGCTAGCCTGATGGAAATGTGTATATGTAATAAACTGCCCAACAATTTAGGGGTGAAGTATCTGAGTACACAAAGGGCATCATCTAAATTGTCCTCCTTTTCTATTTGATAAGGCTGAAAGTTACACTTTGAGAAGTAAATTGGGGGGGCTTTATGTGTCACATTTATGAAAATTGTCATAATATAGTGACTGGAAAATTAAGCTAACCTCCTATGTCACTTTACAGGTTCTGTAAAAGAAGACCATTGCTTGCACAATGGTGTGACATTTATACAATATGTTATAAATGTCACAAATAAGAGACTGTCCTTTTTTGATGTTGACAAACAGGCTCTAAAGGCAGTATTTAAAGAAAGATATAAATATGTGGATTCTGCGCATGTGCAGAACTATAAGGTGCATATTTTATGTACTAAATAAACAAAAATCAACTTACAAGTTAAAACAACAGCAACAAAAATAGCTTCATATTTGAAGCATATTGATAAAATATGTTAAGGTTTAGCTTGACTTTTACCCACTGTTCTAAGACCATGGTGCTTATGTAATAGGTTGCCAGCTGCAGCTGCTGCGGGAACCCTTGACGCTTTAAAAATACGGGAAGATTTGCAGGGGTTCCTGCAGCGGCTGCAGCTCGCAAGCTATTGCCGGGGGTTTAGGTAGTAGGTTGTGAGCTGCAGCCGCTGCAGGAGCTCCTGCAAATCTTCCCATATTTTTAAAGCGTCAAGGGTTCCAGCAGCAGCGGCTGCAGCTCGCATCCTATTACCTTAACCCCCCATGTCTAAAGTGGTACTTGTAAAGGACTGAAGGTTTCCTAAGTAGCTGTTTGAAGATGTTACCTTTCTCTAAAGCCTAGAATAGACAGCAAGGCGCACACATTTAGTTAGGTACATAATTTACTTCTACCTTTTATGTTTTGGTTTGACTTCTTTACGCTCAACAAACATTCATATAAATGGACCAAGACACTAATCCAGGATGCTTGGGTATACAATCTGTCCTATCAACCACAGCTATTCATAGATAAATAAAGGATCTGAGTAAAATTTCTAGGTTCCAGCAAAATAGCACCTTCAGATGGCTTCCCTTTACAGCTTCTGTCTGTGAATATTAAAATACACAGAAGCAATAGAAAGTAGCCTGTGCTATTAACGCAGGCTAATTTAAATCACTATTATGTGTGCTGTGTGTAGCATAGTCGGCAAGGTAATGGCGTATGTGTGCCAAAGAGACTGAGGGAAAGTAAACTGGTACAATGAGATAAGCGCTTAGACATTAAGTGAGTCAATATGTCTCTTAAGCTTAAGTACATTTGATGTAACGTAGACTGATGGTCAGTAATAATTCTTCTTGACAGCAGTGCATTCTTCAGTTTCAGCATTGCAGACTTTTTTTTTTTTTTCTATATGTGCTTTTATGCTGGTCACTGAAATGCTATAGATACTCAGGACCTGATTCAGAGTCGGTCATTGCGGCCGCACGGTCGTACGCCACCGATGTTCGCTAAACTGCGCATGCGTAAAGTTCACAATGCGCGTGCGCAAACTAGCTGCTACGATCAGAAATTTCTCTCTCCTTGAACACAGCCAAGTCGGTAGTTTGAGTGACAGAATGAGGCGTTTGTGGGTGGTAACAGGGGAAGGTGCTTGAGAACGGGGGAGAGGAGATCCTAACGCAGGCGTGCCTAATTATGCGAATGGCGTTTTATGGGAGTGCATAATTAACAAAGTAGTGTCATGGCACCCGTGACATGGGTGGTTTGTACACTGACCTGATCGTAGTGCTTAAGAGAGGGTATGGTCAACCTTAAGCTCTACGACCAGTTCCGATGGTTACCGATGGTCTCGATTAATCCTTATATGGCCGGAGATGACGTGTAATGCGTACGAGAAGGGGGCGTATTTTTTGTCTTACGGCCGCGTCCTCCCCTAGGTCGGCCAGCTAACGATCCGTTCTTAAGGACGCAACTTGCGAGTGCATCATTTGCATATCCGGCCCCTTTTCCCTTATGACCGTGCGGCCGCAACGACCGACTCTGAATGAGGTCCTCCATTTCTTGACTCTCTCTTTTTAAAGCCTCATTCCAAATTGTGTGCATCTACAGGTATTGGACTAACAGGTACAATATGAGTCTGCTTTAAATCCTTAAAACAGTGATAAAACTTAAGACTAACTTAATTTAACATATACGATTATGTTGATCATAAACTTGTGTGTTCAATTTACATTTTCCTTCAGTAACTTGTTTCTAAACTAGTTTGTATAAAAAAAAACACTTTTTTTTTATTGTTATTATTTTCATTAGAAAGATAAAAGCATAACCATTTTAAGAGTGTATTTTACCAAGGACTGACCTTGATGGATTAGACCTACTTCATTCCCAGTGGGTTTCCCCAGATCTATAATTCTTGGAAGCTATTTCATTGAGTTTGATTTGATTTTGACATTCACATGGGTATAAAATTAAGGTGTTAATATTGCTATGTTCCAAATTCTACAAGTTTAACAGCATATGCCTCAATCACCTCTTGTCATGAAGGGATAGAAGCACCCTTGAGAGTTTTTGTGAAATGTAAACTCTGCAGGTGTTGGTTATTCTGCACAAGCCTAACTACTTTGTACCAGATGTAATCAATCCAATCTTACAGTATAAGGTTATGTTAAAAATCTAGCACTAAATACAAGTTACTATATATTTGAAAATTTCTGATTTCGAAAAGTATTTATGAAATCTGCATTTTAATTTTTTGTGTAGTATCTGCTTATCTCTTTAATGTGAATTACTTGTTCACATCAATGCATACTTACCCTTAATCCTGAATACCGAGGAGTTCTCACAGACTCCTGCGAGTGCAGACCAGCCTCTCACATTGCCATTGCAGCATTATGCAGCGAGGGGCCTTTAAACACCAGCAGCTGGGTAGAGGGCGAGAATTTCATGCAGCTCCTCTTCACCATTTCCGGAGGAGCCGTCTTGGTTGATACCACCTTGTGCAGCCACGCTGCATGAATGACCCTGCCTGAACCTCTCCTCCAGGATCTCCTGGAGAGGAGATGAGCAATGTTGGCAAGTATGCTTCAGTGGCAAGAGCATTGTTTATAGCTTTGAAGCTGTGGGTATATAATGAGTAACATAAAGAATGCTACATTTATTAAATGAATTTACGAATCCTTAAAGATCGAAGTACATCTGTGATCCCTATTGTACACGCTGCATTTATTTATCTAAACCAGGGGCAAATGCAGGATGTCTAGATGGGATTTCAAAATGCTTGAGTTTAGAATGTGCTGCCATCCTAATTAAGGGCATAATTAACACTTATCAAGCTATACTCCTTTTCATACCAAGTACAGTGTATGTAATACTTTAGACATATGCAGGGCCAGTGATCACAGTAAAATTCGGCAATAGAGCCAGCCGTCCTGCGCCGAAGGTGTTTTTTTTTTTTTTCTGGATGTAGGCACCATTTAACAATGCAAGTCATGGCATTGGAGTAAGTGGGGGGGTCTATTCAGTATATTAATTATCGGGGTCCAAACTAACACGGACAGTTAACCTACACGGACAGTTAACCTACTAATTCATCATTGCTCCGGTGCGGAGACAGCTGATCTGAAAATCAGCTGTCTCCCCGAAGCATTTCACTGCTCCTTTCGGAACAATGAACCTTATTGCTGCTCTACAGGTGACACATGCCCACAAAATCCCCGGCGTCCTGTAGAGGGATCCAAAAGGTTCACTCTTCACATCCCAGGTTTCCTTCCCATCTGAAGTTGGCGGGTGTGCTGCGATATCTCCTGCTTTACCTTCTTGATGAATGGCCCGGACACTTAATTTCTGCAATTGCAGGTGAAAATGTTAATTTTTACTTGCTTTTCTAGAAATTAAGTGATGATGAATAGACCCCTTGGAGACCAGCAGAAGAACCTAGCACTAGCCCTGGCCACATATGTACTAATTTGTCTCCATATACACTGAATACTGTATGTAATACAGTATTAATAATTAACACTATGAATGGTCTATAGGAGTGGTTCCCAAACTCTCCTCAGGAGCCCATAAAAGTGCATCTTTTCCAGATATTCTATTTGGTGCACTGGTGTATTCATTAGTGTCTTACATATTTGAAAAATATCCACATGTGGTGCAAATTATCTCCTATAATATTAAGGGTCCCTGAAGACAAAATTTAGGAAACACTGGTCTAAAAAATGAACTTTATGTATCAAACATATTATCTCATAAATACCATAAGTTGTTAGGAAAATAATAAACATCCCATAATATTATACATACATATTATAACCAATAGGAGACAGAACTGCACTTTCTAAGCACACATTCTCCCACTTCATATTAAGACACCTGTCTCTCTTTGTTGCAGCTGCTCTCTGGTCTCTTTGGCCTGGTGCACTGATTTTAGCGCTCAGATCCACAATCACATAGTAGACTTGGTAGGAGAAGATACTGCAATTGGGCATGCTCAACAGCTCTATTCCGTCTCTGATAAAACATGCTATGGCCTCAGCTCTTGAAAAATCATAATTTATACTTCTGCTATTTAGGTCGAGGGTTTTTCTTGGCAAATGGAAACACCTTTGTGTTTGTCTATGTATACTTCTTGTTAACACTATGATAGGTTCTGAAGGATCTGCAGAATTTAAAGCGACAATCAGGTATAAGGCTGATTCAGCCTTATACCTGATTACCACTTTAAATTTAGAGGCAATCTTGGGGAAATCCTTCCAGTTCTGTGAAATCAGAGCCAATAACATAACCCCATGTGCCTTACAGTTCTCTGAGAAAGCAGTGCTTTATCATCACTGTCTCTGCATTGCAGTCGAAGATGACAGTTGTTCCATTTTTAATACATGCCTTAACTATTAAACAAAGATCTTTAAATTGTAATACCTATGATTGAAAATATGTCAGGAATGTGTTCATGGTTTTTATGTAGTATGTGTGGTGCATTTTTTAGTAAAAAAAAAAAAGGTGTAATTATCTATGTTAATTTATTTTCTTTCCCTCTCCTTTTTGGGGGCTAAAAACTAAAAAATGTTTGCACATTAACAAATCATATTGATGTGTCCCAATTTTTCCAATAAATATTATTTCTGTTTTTCGGTTTAAGCATGTTGAGCTCATAACTGCCTTTGCAAGTTAAGTAGTTTGCTAATGTTTTGCGGGAGGTATCACACTGAGCAATTAACCAAGGCATCCTCGCTGACTTTATGGCCAAGAAGCTACAAATTCAATGGGCCATGTGGTAAGCAGTTAGTAGTAAAAAGGGCTGTTGGGAGCACAAAAGACATTTCAGGGAGAAGTTCTAAATGCCTCGCTGCAAGTTTAAGGAAAAAATAGGATTCTGTTTTCTTTCTCAATAAACATGTCATATGGTGGTAGAACTGAAATTGCTGATGAAACTACACCACACTGGCTTCAGTGCTAACCGTTTTGAGCCATTGACCGAGGAAACGTATAGGAAAAGTATTGCTGTAAAATCTAATATGAGTGATGCATATCTGTGTACTCACCTGGTAATTTGGTTTAGCAGCTAATGGTCTGGCAGATTGTAAGTGCCTGAGAGGAACTACATTTTCCATTTAATAGAAGATTGTCTTTTTTTATTTTTGTTCTACAAATGCCTATCCTATGCTTTATTCATTTGTAAGGACCATTCGCTACACTGAAATAATGTGGGCTTGCAGGACAGACTTGTCAGCTGTCTGTCTGAACTACTATCTTGCTGCCCGGAATCCATAGTATTGATAGTTGTAGTATGTGGTATTAGATTGATGAAGTAATAGCAGGTTTTGGTGAAGATGTAAAGTAGAGATGCACACGACCTTCAGGCTGCATGAAGCCTGCATTGTTACTTGTTACAGCCTTTGCCGAAACAGGTCAGATACAGGGGATCAGCTTCACATAGGCTACAATAGTTTTTCTGACCTTAGTAGTCTTTTATCTGTCCTTTCTTATGTTGCATCAGGCCTCATTGATTGCTTGGGTTATGTCTTTTCCATGCTGTCTATCTTAATTGGATGCTTTCTGAAAAATGTCTCACTTTGGGGCCTATTCATCATAACTAAAAAATCGATGGAGGTAATTAGGTTTAGAACTCGCATGGAGTTCTACGTATTACCGGAGGACGTCATCATTTCACCTCTCCAACAGTATCTATTCCGAAAAGCTGTAATTTTTGCGATGGCAGCTTTTCAGGAAATAGATACTTTTCCCTCTCTACTCTACCTTACCACAGCTGTAATCATTGCTGCGCATGTGCCTTTATGTTCACAAAATCGGCGCATGCGCAGCACTGCCTACAGCTGCGGTAATTCTGTGTTGTTCCCCCCCCTTCTCCCCTCCACTCACCTCCCTGTCCCCCACCTACCTGGCTGCTGCAGCCGTGGACCCCGACCTCCTGTCTGAAGAGGAGAAAACAGTAAAGTTAATAAAATATATCTATATATATATATATATATATATATATATATAAAAAATATAAATCATGCAGCATCCGGCACTCTGAGGCTGCTGTATGCCTTTGGTAAAACCGCTTGGGTGCCCTCCAAATGGGCAAGGAAACCCTCCAAATAGATCAAGCAAATAGGCGGCACTCCAAGTCTTGATATGATAGAATAAGATGTGTCTTTATTGCATCGACGTTTCAGGGACTGCTAACCCGTCATGAGGACAGACTGGGAGCAGTCCACGAAACGTCGATGTATATCTATATTTTTTTTTTCAACTTTACTGTGTTCTGTCGGGAGAACACAGTCGGAGCAGCAGCCAGAGGGAGTGACGGAGCGAGCAGGAGGAGGACCTGCCCAGCTGAAAGCAGGTAAGTATCACCCGCTGTACGCCACCTGAGAGTGGCGTATAGTAACAACATCAAATTCCGAAAATACATAATTTTCGGAATTTGATGAGTAGCCTAATTTCTACATCCCCATACTAATGTATGAGGAGTGTGGAAATTAACGCAGGCGGACTTAACCAGGAGATATCAGTGATATCTCTTGTGTTAATGAATATTAAAATAACCGTAATTAAGGAAAATGTCCTTAAAACCGTTATTTTAGTGTTGATGAATAGGCCCCTTTGTCTTCAGCCTCTCCCCCCTTATAACTATTGCCCTCATACCGTTTGATCACCTCCTCACACACACGTGTCATCCCTTGCCTCCAGTAATGTCCAACATATACTTGTCCCTTTGTGTAAGTTACTGTCTATCATCTCTGCAGACAATACTGTTAATGTTCTTGTGTACTCAGTCTTATATCAGTCATTCAAAATCTGATCCAGGCTTTAGACTTATTAACAATACAGTTAGTTACTTAGACACTTCCGCCTGTACTGGCTTGAAGCATGGAAAAGATTGCCAAATTCTCCCTACTGGCCTTTTAATAACCTTTCAGCTCTCCTAGAGCCATAGTTGCCAACTCTCACTGATTGTCAGGGAGACTCCCTGAAATAGTAGCAATCTCCCTGAAGAGTCTAGCAATCTCCCTGATTGCACCTTACCCCCATTATGTACAGTAGCTGTTATATTAAAAAACAGAGATCAATAAATTCAAATGGGATCATTAGTGTAATTTCCCTGCATTGGTTCTTCTGTAAGGCTGTTATAAGTGTGTTTTCCTCAACTGCTTTGGGGCTCATTTACATTTGGATGTATGAGTTTCATGACACGCCTCTCAGATGTAGCAGTACATGCCCATTTTACCGCCGCACTCATAGCTGTTGCTTTCGCAATCTCCCAGACATGCTTTTTCAAAAGTAGGCAAGTATGCTTATAGCTGTGGATCATGGAGTAGATAGAGTAGTGTAGTCACTATGGGCTCTATTTAGTAACATTATTTTTACTAAAATAAAGTGAAAAAGGGTGTTTTCACACCCTTTTCACATTATGTTAGTATCACCTATAGTTACTACAGGGCAATTGGAGTAGAATTCATAAAATTCTACTCCAATCCCTAAGTATCACTTATTTTTAGTAAAGCAGATCGCATTTCCCATAACTGTAATGGGAAATGTGATCTGACCATAGTTACTAAAAATAAATGTGAAAAAAATACCGGGGAAAGCCCTGTGATAATAACGCCACCTGGAGGTGGCGTTATCCAGGGTCTCCCCCGGTTACCGGCCTCCTGCCCTGCTCTAACGGGGAGAGCAGAGCCGGGAGTCGGTCCCAGTAATCAGCTGTGTGGTCTAAACAGACCGCAAGCTGATTACTGTAAAAAATAAGAAAAATAAAGATAGTAAAAAAAAAATTACTTACCTGACTCCAGGGACCGGTGATCGGAAAAATCACACTCGCTCTGGGGTTGCGTGAAAAAAAAACCTCCCGACAGTAAAGAAAGAAAAAACCACGCATCTAATTGAATTGCAAAAATCCCGTACCTGCAGTTCAGTACAGGAAATACCTCGCAGGCAAATTAATATGCCCCTTAACCTCATGTATCAAACTCCAATTTTCCAGTAGATAGTAAGCCTGCAAACAGTGCCCTCTTTCCTTAATAACCAGTTCTGATTTATTAGTGCAGTTGCTCCCAGTTGTAAAGCTCTATGGAATATGCAGGTGGAAAATAAATATTAATAAACAATAAATGGATGACTGATCCAGCCTTTGCTGTCTAAATTTGCAAGCTGTTTTCCCTTGGGACAGGGCTAATTCCAGAACAATGTTTACATGAACAAAACGGTTACCGACATACAGTAAGTACCCACTACACTGGGAAGTATTTAAAAGAGAGCCTGGGGCCATGCTAAATCATTTATAAAATCAATTTGTACTTAGAGATATTTACTCAGGATTGGTAAAAGCAGAATTTGTCATCCACTATTTGTTGCTTGGCAGACTATGCAATAATGGTTCCAGATATGGTGAAGGGAAATTACCTATGGCTATCTCTGCTTCTTTGCAGCTGGCAATGGTTTCATAGATCAGTCCTAATGCTGGAAATGAGTCACCGATTTGCAGGAAATGGTTTCTTAACAGGCCTATTATCTCTTTTTATTTTGTGTTTTGACTTTCTTATTAAGCTTGGGCCAGACAAATCCACATTACACAGATTTGGGAAGTTATGAGATTTAGGAGCTAGGACTCTTAAGACAACTGTAGAGAACTATATAGCCTTGCGAACATTAGCAACACTGTTGAAAGATTGGCCTTCAAGTACAGCAGGATGGCTCTGTTAACTGCCTTCAGAAGGGCTACATTAGAGGTTACTAGCACATCTAATGAGTGCCATTCATTTCTTTCTTCTCTGATTTATTAAGAACAAGTAGAGAAAACAGAACAACTGTTAGATTGTGCTGGCTCTTTCTGAGCATTTTATCTGTAAAGTCTGAGTGAACGGAATATAATAAAGGTAAATGTTGGTAACCCTGACTAGAGTTGACCAAAAGATTATTTAAGAAAATTTAACAGAAGTGGAATTGTTTCTAGTGAGAATTCTATATTTTTGTAAAATTAGGGGGAAGGTGTCCTATCTAGTAGATGCACTCTGGCCTCTAGATGAGGCAGAGGATATAGTTATCTCTTCTGAACCCTAGTCTGCCTCTAGAGAGTAGCAATGTGTCATATTATCTAATTAATGTCACTGGCACCTATGGTATCTAGGGGGAGGGGGCTTGGACTGCACACCCTAATTTTAAACATAATAAGAGGTGCTGCCATGCTGAGTCTTGTAGTACAATGCAAGGGACATAGAACAATGATAGTCAAAATAATTCTGATAAACTCTACAATTAACATGGAGTATAAGTGAGGTTCTTAGTACATATTTGGCCAAAATTTTTGGCGCATCCACCAAGTCAAGGTGAACCCCATGAGATGGATCCCTAATACTAACACATTAAGTAAAATTTATCTAGGACTTACCTGCAATAGTGCCCATTCTAATATGTAGACATCAATGTAGGAACTTGTGCAGATGATTAAAAACACCTAAGGGCAGATGGGTGGTGTGCTAATACCAAGCAGAAGAAGTCTCAGCCTTTAAGTGTACAATATATACACAAATATAGTGGAAAGTGGGAGGTGGCTTGGACTGCACACCCTATAAATAGGTACATGCTTGTGGTTATGATGAGCCTTTTCAAGATGTCTGCCACTATGTTTTTCATTACATCGGCTTTCAATATTCACAGATAATCAGCTGATACGGCTTCTCGCTCATCTTGGCTCATGTGCCCATCATCTAGCTGCAGTGAATAGGAGCTACTGTACGTTTTTTCCTTTATTTACCCTGTAGAGTTGATTTAGGAGTCTTGCTGCAAAAGGCAAAGACTGTGAGGGAGGCTTTTTATTATGCAGTTAGATCTATTATTGTGTGACGTGTTCGAGAAATGTTAAAATGTTGTTCAGACCTGTGCTTAATATAAGATATATTTGCACGAACACTGCTTTACAGGAAGTGGCAGAATTCTTGTGTGCCTCTCATTTATATAACCTTGGTATAGTACTATCTTATGGAGTTCTATGTTATAGCTATAAGAGCTTGGTGGTAGTAAGTTGATCATTTTGTGTTTTCATTTCTCTATTCACACTGATTCTTTTAAAATGTATAATGTATTTTTTTTGCCCTGTGCAATCAGAATTACTATATAAAATGTGTACAAATCCTTTCATATGTTCCAGAATGTTGTGTATAAAGTTGTTTGTAACCCACTCTGATGATAAAACCTTGAGCAAGTATATCCTGGGGAAAAAAAATCTCTTTTTTTTTCTACTTTATACTGTATATGAACTGATAATTATTAGTGTTCATACTTCAAGTACATTTCGCAA
Source organism: Taudactylus pleione (assembly GCA_031769625.1). NCBI lineage: Eukaryota > Metazoa > Chordata > Amphibia > Anura > Myobatrachidae > Taudactylus > Taudactylus pleione. The sequence continues at coordinate 22,494,252 of JAUIMM010000126.1, read as the reverse complement.
ATGTTTGTCAGTGAAACCCATTAATGTTGCAAAACCTGTTCTTATGCTCTCAGGGCCTGATTGCTGATCGTAAATTCCAGATAATCAGGTATCTGCGCATTCACAGGACCCAATCTGCGTATGTGCTAGATTGGTTCTGCAATCCCGCACATAGTCCGGCAGAAGACTGTCAGTGATTGACAGTCTGGTGCCATTTCTGGATGAGGAGGGGGCGGCGATGGCCACCGTTACCCAAAACTGAGGCGTTTTGCCGTCAGATAGTGAAGAGGCAGACTGAGACTTCCTGGCCTCTTTTGTGCATCTGAGGCGGCCGGCTTGCATGACCCCATGGGTCATTTAGTTGGCCGATGAACACGCAGATGATCCGGTGTTCCATCCTAAATCACAGCTGGGATCAGTAAAGCATGCAGGAGGCGAGAGGCCTCCTGCTGCATTATACCATATTAGAGCTATTGCAGCTGCTACCATGTTAGCTGTGTTAGCAACTCTGTCCCCTGCTGAATGAGGCCCTGAGAGCAGATGGCTTTGTGTCACATAGAAAATTTTTTTAAGTCTTCACAGTCAACTAGTATTGACATGCAACTCCTTAAACACATTAATTATGTTATGATGTAATTGCAGTTAATCTTATGGTAGTTTCCATTTAACCAATGGAAATGAGTGGGAGTGAAGTCATGGTTTATCAGGTAGAAGAATGGTACATCCTAATTGCCAGGGGCTGGCTGGCGACTTTTAGCCTGGGGGGCAAATGCAATGAAGTGGCCCCAGGTTTTCTACCAGCCACCCGATTGCCCCCTCCATAGCAGTTTTTCACTGCCAAGTTCTTCCATATATTACTGATCTACTTGCAGCACACAATGACCTCACAGCAGTCACTGGCCCGTCTCACTATGGCCTCTCTCGGCTCCCCCCTGTCTCTCCATGTCCTCCTTGAACTCCTACCCTGTGTCTGTCCATGGCCTCCCTAAGCTCCCCCCACCTCCTGTGTCTCTCAATGGCCTCAGCTCCCCACACTCCCAGTGTCTCTTTATGGCCTCAGCTCTCCCCATTCCCAGTGCCTCTCCATGACCTCAGATTCCCCCACCCCCTTTTGTAGCGATATGACCCTCATCTCCCACCATGTGTCCCTCTACCGTGGCCTCCCTCAGCACCCTTTCCTGCCCATGTCTCTCAGCAGCCAAAATTTCCTCTACTAACCTGGCCTGGTCAATGCTGGGCTGCTGGCTCTGCTGAGCTCCTCATTAAAGCGGCGGCGGTGGCTCCTCCTGTGTCCTTCCGCGCTGGTGTCCCAGCAACCCGGCCTGACATCACATGGAGGTGCGGACGCCCAGACACTATGTGGCACAGTGAGGGCTAGTGAAGCCCTCCACTCCATTGTGCCTTGTGTTTTACTTTTAACTGCGGTCGGGTGGGAGAGGGACTTTGCGGCGCCGGAGTTTAAGTGGGCGGGGCCTTAGACGGCTGGTTGCCAAGTATGTCACTGATTACTCCAGCACAGGTAGATACAATCGCATGGCCGTCGAGCATTATACCTCAGTCTCCCGCAGCTGTGTCATGTACATGCAGAGTTCAGCTGCGGGGCGGCCCAGAAACATCATAATCGCACCGGCTCGGGGGGCAGATGGCACCCTGCCCCCCGGCCCAGCCCGCCACTGCTAATTGCACTTTCCTGATGGCTATTCCTGTATATCAGATTTTTTGTATAGTTTTTCACTACATTATTTAAGCTAATTAAGATAATGTTTCAGAGTGGCTTTGTTTCCAATGTCTTCCACATTGGACTTCGCCTTTAATGTCATTTAACATAAGGCTAAAGTCTTGTCTGCACATAAAATTATTTAGTTGTAAACGATATGGCTGTGAATAGAAAGGCACAAACAGAATTAATTTTGTTTTTTTCTTCTTCATTATATCACTACCCTATTTGGACTATTCTGTTAGTGGTGATATGCAATGGTGATATGTAACTGAGCGCATCACCAATAATTTCGGTACAGCACCATCAAAGATTTTCTTGTGCAACAAAAGATCTATAAATCTGGTGGTTGCAAAGTTCTGGAGAAGCACTTGTAATGCTGGCACCTCTCCGCTTATTGAATTGCCCCCTACAGTATGTGTACTCTTCAATATACTGTATAATGTAGTTCTGTTAGACACATGAAATTAGAGTAGACTGTATTCATCAGAAGCACGTCGCGATGTGAACTCTTGTACTGTACATGTGTACAATCTGATAGCGATCATGCTATTTTCCTAACATTACTTGTACATTTCTAAAACATAAAACCTATTCCTCTCAGTAAGATAAAAAAAATAGCATTCTGCTATTCTAGAGATCAGCAAAGTATTTGCTTTTAAAGTAAACTGTGTCTAAACTATAAGGTTAGTCCATCTTAAAGTGTTTTTATACTCCAAATTTCAGTTATTAATTTAATTACCCGAGCATTGTCTCAAACCAGTTTTTTGTCCACTGTTGGACCTTTTGTTGTGATCGTTGGAATGATACACAGGCCTGAAACACCCTCCTCACCTCTACGGGGAGGAAGAATCGGAGCTCACATGAATAGTTATGAAGGCGACTGTGAGGGAAAGTACTGGTATCACTGTCAACCAGATTTCACAGGTTATGCCAGTCATAAATGTGACAAAGAAAAAGGCACCGAGACTGCCCTACTTTTAATACAGGTAATTTGAACCTAGGATCATAACAGAAGCTCTTATCGCCTCTTTCCAGATTTATTTCTGCTTTCAGTGTGGTATTACAAGTCTTTGCAGAGAATTATGCACAGCAGTCTCCATAATCTATACAAATGCTGTTGCAGAAATTTTCATTTTTCTGTAGGCCTATCTGCATTATGGCTGAAGTTAGTAAAATATATACGTAATAAGTAACGTCCCATGTTACGTGAATATATTTTATTTTGAGGAAGTCCAAAGAAAAGTGTTAATGTCACTTAATTTGTCTTGATCAAAAAAATGCATTTTTAAAGCACTAGGAACTGAAGTCTTTTTTTTTTTTTTTTTTTTCACCCTAAAACTGAAGACCAGAAACAGAATGTGAATCTCCATGGGATATTACACAAACAATAGAAATGCTGAATTCAGTGACTCTGTTCAATTATTTTTTTCTAATGCTGATTAAAGCTTCTGGATTCAGCAATTAAAAGTTTTAATTACTCTTAATAGCCATAAAACTCAATGACTACTAGAGGGTGTTAGGATTATGCAGTGTTGCAGGAAAAGTTATTTGATAACATCAATAGGCAGAATTTTTCTTAAGATTACATATTAGTAAATTGGTTTGGCAATTATCAAAAACCTCATGACCTATCTTAAAAGCATGAATTAAAATGGCAATAATTGTCTTTATAGATAGCAAGAGATAACATGATTGCATCGGTTAACAGTATGTCCTTGCTCAGCTTTTTAAATTTTTAACAACCCCCCCTTCCCTCCCACAACTGAATACCATTATTGTAACTTGGTCTAGAAATAAAACTTCATTTAAAATAATACACTCAATATTGTCTAGTTATTTAAGATTACCAGGTTTGTAAAATAAATAGAGGGACCCTATAGCAACAACTGTATTTTTAAGTTTCACCTACTATGAATTGTTTATATACAAATGACAGCTTAAATAAATATATTAAATGAGTGTGTTGCTTAAAGACAGCATTGCTTTACAAATGCAAATTGTAGTCAACGTGATTAGGTTACCATCCTGGCGGTTGGGATGCCGGCGCTCAAAATACCTGTGCCGGAATCCCGACAGCAGTCAGAATCCCGACCACCGGTATCCCAACAGTAAATATTAGGGTCAGTGGGAGGTTTAGGTCTAAGGATAGGGATAGGCACTGGTGGGAAGGTTAGGCTACATTGGAGGAGGGTTAGGGTTAAGCTACAGGGGGGGAGTGTTAGGTTTAGGCAGCGCAAAAAGTGGTTTAGGGTAAGGGGGAGGGTTAGGACACTCACCTAATTGGGTCGGGATTCTGCTGTCGGTATTGTGATCGCCGGCATCCCGACCACCGGGATCCCGTACCCAATTAGCAGTGGACATGCTTGGCTTAATAAAGTGCTGTGGTGCCCATTCCCCAACCTTGGTACTGAAATTAGCAAACCCAGTAAATGGGTGGGTTTGGGTAAACTCTTACCCATATGGGGAGAACATTTTTTTTTTTGTGTTATTAAAATGTATAGTTGTGATAGGAAAGGCATAGTTGTGCATTTTGCTGGAAGGTGCCACATTAGACATTACAGGTGGGATGTAGTCAATAGACCAGCGGACTAGGTTTAGGATGCTCGGAGGGGGGATTAGATATAGGCACCCCCATGAGGACTAAGGGTTAGGCACCACACCAGGAGTTTTAGGGTTAGGCACCCCCAATGGAGGGTTAGGGGGGGGAGAATTGTAGTGTTAGTTAGGTGACTTACCTGCACTCCCGGGATCAGGCTTCCACTGTCGGTTATTCACCTGGTGGCTATTAAGCCACTGGGATTTTGTAACCAACCCTTACAGGTACATGAGTATTGTACTCGTGTTTTCTAATGAAGATCTATATTTTTAAATATATATATATATATATATATAATTTATTTTTTTATATTTTATTAGCGTGCCTCGGAGCAACAAAATACATTATCTATCATCCAAGAAAGGGGGAGCACATCAAGTCATATAATTACAAAACATACAATATAATATGAGCACAGTAGCATTGATAGAACTGTTGAACATAAGAATCCGAAGCACAATTTTTACATATAGGAAAAAAACAAATCGTTGAGAGGGGGAGGGGAGGTTAAGGGCTTCATACATCTCTACACCATAATGTATAGTTTTATGTAGTTATGTATATGTATATATTTCTATTTTTAAAACTTTCTTTTTTTTGCATACAAAAATTTAGTCTTGATGTCTAGTATTTTAATTAAGCACCTGTTAAGTTTGCAATTACACACAAATCCACTAGCAGGACAAGAACTCAGATAATGTTACTACATTTTGTTTTGTGAATACTCTTCATTTTATAACTTTTTTCATACATTTACTCTTCAGTGCATTTAGTGACCACCAAGTGGTCAAGTGTTTCTGGCTGCAATTGACAAATCAGGAATATAAATAATAATATTTTTTTAAATTTAAATTGCGCTTTTTTCCAAAAGAACTCAAGGCGCTATACTGAAATCATGAACCTATTACATAGGTTTAGTCCAACAGAAATACAGAAGCCATGAACATAAAAAAAAGATTAGATTTGCAGAATATATAGAAAATGAACAAAATAGTTCAGGCAGCCATTTTGGGGCAAAAATTCGAAGGATTATTTATCCTACCCACGAAGGTACCAGATGAGGCAGCCATCTTGGGTGCACTACATAGGTTACACTGGACAGAATATACAATGCTTTGAGAAGATGACACGTAGTAAGGGAAATACAGAATATTAAAGTGAGAAACACGATTCTTACAAAATTGTTGTAGCCATGAACTGTAGCATAAAGTGCAGTCCTAAAGTAGTCCAGATTTTGCTGATAGTAATATAATTTGCTGATAATAATGAAGAGGAATGCTCCTCCTTCAGTCTAAGCAAAGATTGGAAATTGTGTAAATTGGCAATGAAATAGGCTACTAAGAGCATTTCACATACCTGCCTACTCACATACCTGCCTAGGAGGCTCCCGATTTTTAGGGTAGCCCCCACACCTCCAGAAGAGTAGACACTCCTTCCGCATCCTACCCACTTCCTAGTGAAGTAGGCAGAATAGGGATAATCTTAACAGGAATCCATGGATCTGTGAGGGGGTGTGGCCTAATTATGTGATTCTGTGATAATAGCGTCATTTGGGCCCACCAACCTTTTTAATTAGGTGTGATTCACAGAATTTTGCCGAAGAGGGCTCCTCTCTGGGCTTCTCCCGGAGAGGAGATCAATAAGGTAGGAAAGTATAATTTCAATGCTTTAGTTGTGAACAACAAAGGATGGGTTAAAAGTGTAAGAGAATAATTAAAGTGCTATGTTCAACACCTAATGCTACACTTACAAATATCCTTAGAATAAAGCATAATGTGAAATACTGTAATGGAGTCTTGATGTTATTTTTAATCCTTTCATGTTGCTGCATTTTTAATGTTTTAGAAAACGTCCGTGTTAGCAATGGTGATAAAAATGAGTCTAACAATAATCGGAACTCTTATTTACATTTAATAATTTCAGCATTGAAGCACTGTATAATACAACTGCTTCGCATGAATCAATGCTTATGCACCACTACTGTGTACTTTCCTGGTAGTAGTACTATACGGGCAATTATACACACTCTGTTCTTCTACATATTATACATGAAACAACAATATATCGTAGATTCAGTAAAGAATTTTTTTCTACACCCTGCTCTATGATAATCAACCTTTTTATAAGTGAGAATTCCTTTCACTGTATTTTGTACGGGGTTCCGGCGCTTGGGGTGATGGCGGTCAAAATCCCGATGCCGGCATCGTGACAGGGTTAGGATTCCGACACCTGTTGATTGGTATCCTAACCCTCCCCCACTTCCCTACCCCTAAACCTCCTTGGTGCCTGAACCTAACCCCCCCAGTGCCTAAAACTAACTTCCCACTCTCTGCACTCTAAATCTAACCCTCCCCCCCAACCCCACTACTTACCTTCAGGATGCCGCTGCCGGAATTCTGACAGGTGTTGGGATTCCGGCGCCGGTATTCTGAGCGCTGGCACCCCCTGCACCGGATACTGAAAGTATCCCTTTCATACAGTGTAGACAATCACACGTTATTCTTTTTAGCAAACTATTTTTCCATGTAGGCATTTATTACCTACAGTGTTGTGTGTTTCCATAGTGATTATTTTGCTTGACTAATGCACAATGCAACAGTTCATCGGAGTGGTAGTGATAGAACCTTTGATTGACTTTGCTGTGCAAAACATTTTGGTCAAACTAATTCTCGCATTTGACAGTACCTTCATTTTACATATTATCAACATCCATCATTATAAAACATGCAGAACTATTTCAGAATGACCTAACGTTAATCCAGTATTTTCTCCTTCACTGCTTATTTTTGTAATGTTCAAGATTTTCCAAGCAGAGATTTATATGTCAGTATGAACTTCCATAAAAACAAAATGGTCTTCTTCAAGACAACATTGTAAAGATCAAGAATAGAAAATGTTATATTGGGTAATAACCTGTAGATATGTATACACATTGTTTTTATTCTTCAATGGTTAAATAAGTGTTTGCAGAGATGTTCGAGGTGCAATTCTATGAGTTTGTGTCAGAAAGATTGATGGGGAATTAAAAAGCAGGCGCGTCTCTTTCAATTTTGCTTTGTTCAGTGCCCTGGAATATAGTTTTTCCCACTTCCATTTAGCCAGTCAGGCAGCACCAGCGAATGAGTTTTGCATGTTTTAATGGACAGCTGCTGCAGCATTCAATTTGTTGTGCTTTAAAGGTAGAACATTTTTCTACATGTTTCTATACTGACACTTAATAGATCACTGGATGTAGAGACATTTATAAGAATGAATGGCGGCGCTGTCTTCTCATGGTTCCATATTATCCACCTTTTGTATTCACAGCATTGTTTAGAGAGGGATAGGCATCGGGAGGAGGGAGGGGTAGGGGGAGGGGTAGGGGTAAGGGTTAGTCTTTCCTTACTTACTGAAGGGTGTCGGGATGCCGCTGTCTGTATTTTGACCAGCAGCATCCCGACCGCCGGGATCCCATACCCAACCCTGCACAACATTGTCAAGACTCTAACATTGTTGACCAGTACCTCCCTACCCGAAAGTTTTAATTCAGAAACATTTATGTTCTTGTTTCCATCAAAGTAAATAATTTGGTCGATGGGCATTTAAATTTGCCTAATTACCACTTAAAGGAACATTTGCTTGAAAGTGCCTAATTTAATGACAAAGGCCCTCATTCAGAGCCGTACGCTCTGAGCAGAGCGCATGCTCTGAATGAGGGCCGGGCTCCATTTTCATGGAGCGTCCTCCTGGACGCTCGTATAGCTGTGGGTCACCACCCACAGGCTATACGAGCGTGCTTTGTGATGGCCGCGATGGTCGAGACCATCGCGACCATCGAATTTGCGAGCCGGAGCCTGCGGTTGAGGTTTTCAACCGCAAGCTCCGGAGTGATTTTGGCTCTATCAGAGCCAAAATCACTCCCACTGACATCACTAGTGATGTCAGTGGGCAGGCTTCTGACGGGAGGCGTTCCCGTGGGAACGCCCCCGTCAGGGAGGCACGCCCCCGGCACGCCCACCAAAGGGGGCGTGCTGTCAATCAACATTGACAGCACGCCCCCTTTGATCGGACACAACGAGCGAAGGACTTTCCTTCGCTCGTCGCGTCTGGCGCATGCGCACGACGGAGCTCCCTCCGTCGTGCGCATGCTCAGTGCATAACATCGACCCACTTGCGAGCGGACAGCCGCTCGCGAGTGGGTCTGAATCAGGCCCAAAGACTTACTACTAAGGATTTTTGTTTGTGGAAACAGATGGGATGATAATCACTGACCCAGCAATATTGAGTAACTCACCTGTGCATGATTAAAGAAATCCACAAAACATGATCATGGTTGTACTTGAGGACTGGAGTTGAGAACCCCAGATTTAGATCTAGTAGTAGTTGAAGCATTTTTACTGTATTATTTGCTTTCTACAAAAGCCGACATCGGAGTCTGTTAGTTTTTTCAGCATACCCCAATCACAATTATTTATGCCCCTTTTGGTAGCCAAAAGTCTGGACTGGCCTTAGAAAATTTGGGCTATGGGTAGTTAATATTTAGGATATATGTGGTTTAGGTATGGATTTAGGGGGGAATTCAGTTAACGCGGGCTAATTGGTCGCTGGCAGCTATTCAGTTAGGCCGACTTAATAGGGATTTCTTTTTGGGACTCATGAAATCCTAAAAGTAATCCCCGATAAGTATGCAGTTAATGGGTGAAAACACCCAGTTAACACACAGGTCTGTGAATGGCACTTAACGCCCCTTTTTAACACTCGTTAAAACGGGGGTTATGGTGAAAATGGTTGCTAGTTGAATAGCCTCAGTCAGTAAAGCTAGAGACTACCACCCTTTTTCACCCGTGAAAAGTTAACCCCCCCCCAGAAAAAAACTAGAAATAGCCTCTTGCAACTGTGTTACTGATTAAGCCTTATATTTAAAATAATTAAAAAATAGTATTCCCTTTTAACTATTGCACAAATACTTTGAAACAAGGAAGAAGCTAGTGTATTTTTTGTGTAACATTTATTCGGAGAATGTACAAATTTCAATATTTGTTATACTAGACGTTGAGTATATTATTTGTCATACTACTTGGTAATTAATTATAGGTAATAATATACAATATTAATAACATTATCATGTGCAGCTAAATTGTTTTTCTGCATTCTGTTAAAATCACAAATAGTTTATCATTACACTTGCTGAAAGTGCTCTTTACATGACCCCATTGTCTCATTTTCACACTTCACTTATCAGTGCTGTTGACAAGATTTCCCGTGGATTATTCCCTGAGCAACCATTTGTTATATCTCTGTAGTAAATGGAAACTGTATAGACCTCGTGTGTGTACACTAGGGGCTATTCAGTGTCAATAACTTCTAAGATGAACAGCTTGACTCTGCTAAGCAGTCTCGTATGTCAGTGCCATTCCAACTTTTTGCGAAGTGGTCCAGATTTATGTTTCTAATACAGGTCCATTGGGCCAGATCCAGGTAAAATTATGACGCACAAACCGAGTCATGAAATATCTTTGGATGACTGCATCTGAATTAGGGAGCTCTACTTAGACAAACAAATTTTATATTATAAAATATTTTCATTGTGGTTATGATGGTTATATTCAATAGGATGCTTTCTTTATCCTTATTTCTAAAACTAGTTAATACAACAAACTGGTACTTAATACTAATGAAAGATTTAATTTTTAAAATTGGTTAATTTACTATACCCTTGCTTGTAGGCTGCTCTTATCTCTGGTAGCTAGAAAATGAAAACTTTTTTTTTTCTGTGACAATCTGGGTATTCTATTACTGTCCTCCTAAAATTTGTCCTGATTTTAACCCTGAATGTTCTTTTTTTTTATACTATGGCGTAGTCTGTCTATCATGTAAATTGTCTATACAGCTTTCATCCACATACAGTACAAACCTTATTTTGTAAAGGAACCAAATTAAAAATCATAATGAATCCATTAGTGAACATACTATTAAGCTCAAGCATCAATGTATGAAATCTTATTTTATTTAATGTTGTGGTTAGCCCTACACTGATACAACCTAAATTTGTTAAAGTCAATACTGTAAATGGGTTATGAGTTTGTTTTCGAATTTCCTTTTTGGTGTATTTTTGATATTGATAACATGCCCCGACTCCCATGTTTTTATTTATGAAAAGTTTTCCCAGTATTGCATGCTACAAGTGTATATCAATAAATCTATTAACACATGTGCTCTGGTAATTAATGCATGTACCCATTTTCAAATTCCTCTTTGGTTTATTAGTTTTGAAGGCATTCGTTTTATTAGTACACACAGGGGAACGCAATAATAGAGGCCTCACGGGAGCGGGTTTGGCTAACTATAATGGGAAAAAGCATTGGTATAATTTATGACCCCTTTATATACTAAAAATAGAATACTATCAAACTCAATGAGATATATGTATAATTGGTCTGTTTCTTTGCCTGGTTATGCATTCGAACACCCTTGCACCGATTGGGATGAAACCAACGTGAGGTGGTCCAGATGGATCCTGGCCAGGTTTTAGGGGGTTAGGGTGGTCAGAACTTTGACCCGGAGAGCCTGTTCTGGGCCTTTCACTGGATGCTTAACTATATATAAATTATTTAAGAAATGTGGTCACAAGCCACTTGAACCACATGCCTGGGAATGGCGAGAGCAGGTCTGCATCCCAAATCTGGGAGTGGCGAGTGCAGTGGATTTCTGACCTTCGTATATTTGGTTAATTTTTGTTTAACCTTTTGTGATCCTAGCTTTCTCATGCACCCCTGTGCAATCTCATTTATAATAACCTGTGTCAGCTACCTTTTTGGTAGTATGATATAAGCTATGTTTGGTGACTGTCTTTTCTTTAAAAGCCATTAGTTGGCAGGTGAGCTTTAAACCAGTTAACATTTTTTCAGTTTACACTCTGTGATAACAGCTACCAGGTTTCCATAAGTATGACAGATAGTGTAGGACCTGCAGAGAAGTGGCCTCCCGTGATGTGGGCTGCAGGCTTAAATGCATTGATCAATCCATGAACCAAAACCCCATTATTTTATTTATTTATATATTAATGTGAGTGGTTAAATAAATAAAAATAGAAAACTCAGCACTCACCATTGTTAAATCAATGTGGTCACAAGCCAGTAGAAAGGAAAACCGCTTACCTTTATACTAACTACCCATGTGTCATCTGACTCCGAGGCATCCACCCGTTCGGCCAGGGTCTTGGAAATTTTTGATCATGATTATCTCAAAAAGTGCATCGACAAAAAATTTCTGGAAATCGCCTATACTAATGTTAAATGTTTGTCAAAATGTAAAAGTGGGAGGATAATGGGTTCATAGATACTTAAAAATAATTTTAAAGCAAGGTAGTTTATTCAAAAAAGCCGGGTCTATTACGTAGTTATAGGTAATAATAGATTAGATGGCTACATTTAGTTTAATTATATAAATCAATTTGAATAGAAATTCTTGGTCAGTCAACAATGTTAGCTGAAGATTGTTTGACAATGCCTCAGTGGTTTTTAAAGTGTCATCAGGAGACTTGACATAAATTCTTCCAGTTGGAGTTATAGGGTCGATTTGCATAAGACACCTATTAGAGGTATCCATAGTACATCAGGGTTCCTTGGATTGAAGAATGATGGTGAAGGTCCAGCTGGATGAAGGAAGGTCACTTTTAATTCGTCTTCACCTTTTATTCTTGTCCTTCACATAAGCGGATATAAAGCCATTTATTTGTGTCAGCTGGAGTTTGTCTAGAGATTTTGTAACAAATACAGATATTTTTGATGTACTTGAACCAACCTGTTCCCTGAATAGGTACTGAAAAAACGATCATTCAAAAATGTTTCAGACTCAATATATAGTCGTCTTGCGTTGTGAACGTCAAATTAATTCCAGATATATTTTGTACTGCCCATTCAGAAAGTTGTAGAGGTGTGAGGATGATGTAGGCTGACTCTAGCTGCCAGTCTGTTGACTGAGTCGCCAACTCCATCACAGGGACTTTTTTTCATGCACTGTGGCTGAAAAATGCCACTCGAGCTCACAAATTTGTGTTGTCACAAGCTAAACTTCGATGTTGAAGTTTTTCTTATTTTTGTATTGGGCAGCAGACCCATCAGAGAAATAACAAATCATTTTTGGAATGTTTTAAAATTTTGTTTTTAAGAAGTCAATGAGTTTATTTTGGAAGGTGTAAACAGCTACAGTGTTATGCTCTAGGCAGTTAGATATTACAACAAAACTGGAGTGTTCCACCTTTTCCTCTCTCTTGTAATAAACTACAAAGGGGTGTATTGTGACATGTTTGCTGGCCCAATGGTAACTCTGGGCTTCGTCCTGTACAATAATTATGTAATTTTCCCCCCCAAAATCTAAATTTACTACATACTCTGACTTTCAGGTTATTGATGCATGATGATTGCTGCTTTGCAATAAAATCATGTCTGACTAGGAGTGCCAATCTGTCACAAAATAGATTTATAAAATCTTCTGACTATTTCTGTAAAGTTTCAAGGTTGCAGATACCCATTGGCGAAAGGTGGCCTCTTCTATGAGGTTTTCTTCAAAAGCCTCTTCTAGAATACTGCGTATACGAGCATCCCAAGGCAAAATGTACATTCATCCATGTTGCAATCTATATTTGCAGGATTGCATACCATTTTTGCTAAGCAGTGTTTATATATGTTCAATTCACCATGATTTTAGTTGTTCCATCATATAATTGGATTTAAAAGTAGGCCCTGATTTTTTTCAAACGTAGTGCCTACTCCTGTTTAAAATTCTTTTTAACTATGTATCCATTATCCTCTCACTTTTAAATTTTGGCAAACATTTAACATTAGTATAGACTATTTCCAGAAATTTTTTAAACTTTTTTGTCGACGCACTTTTTGAGATAATCATGATCAAAAATTTTAGTTTGAATTTGGAAAAAAATTTTCCTCACAAAGTCATTGTGTTGTATATCATAGGAAAGGGAATAAAAAATACAGTAAAATGACACCACTCACACCTCTCTATCTTAATTATGCTATAGCGATTTGAAAATATGCTGGTTGTACTTTTTTGGCAGATTTTGAAAACTTTACACAAGCTTCAGACCCCATGGTGAGACACAAGATTTTATACAGGGAAAAATTATTTTTGTCTGTTTTGAAAGAAAATCTAGATTAGGTCATCTGTAATAAATATTATATCCAATAATGTACTCTTTCTGAATAAAGTCCAGTATTTTGAGGTATAATAGCATCTGTGTCTTGATCAACTTAGATTTGCCTCAATGTTTAAATGTCTTACATACACTGTCATTTTATTTCTTGCATGTACAGTAGTAATACTTCAATCACCTTATTAGAGATGCCCTTACTCTTCAGTACTGACTGCTAAATCTCGACGCTATCAAAGAGAACCTGTCTGTGTTTATGATGGAGAAAACCCAACTGATGGTGTACAGGCCATGTTCTAGGATCATCTTCTATGATCCAGGATCTCTTAAACTAAAATGGAAGCTCCACTATTACTTCTCCCACTTTCATGTTTATCTTCTTTATTGTCCTTACAGTTGGAGGAACAAAAGAGAATATATACCCCTATTTTAATCACCAAGGTTATGGTATGCATCTATTGAGTTTCTGTGATGGGAGTAGGCTATTTCTAGTTTGGTATTTTGAGTTGTCACCATGAGATCTATCTGTGTGATCCCAAGTTTCTTAATTATTTGTTGAAACACATCCCTTGTATAACGCCATTTATTCTGGTTGGATCTGATATCGTCTGAGTTGATCTACATTTTTTTTGTAATATTCCGCTACATGAAACATTGTGAGAGATTTTTGATTTTTCTCTGCCCATGTGGTGATTATTAATATTTGTATTATTATGTGTTTGCTTTTGCTTGCAATAATTAAGGCTACTGTCTGGTCGTCTGAAAAGATCTTGATGTTTTTGCTCTAGTTGAGGCGCAAAGTGTTGTGTTCCACTCCACAATGCTTTTGCTTCCAAAATGTTTGTATGCAGGCTCTTTTATCCCTCTATACACCTTCTATTACTATGATGTGTAGATGAGCACCACCATGGTGGGATCATCTTGAATCTGATCCAGTTCCATACTTGGAACTATAACGTAACAGGTCCTGCAGTGTGTAAGGTTGTTTGAGCGCTAACTTGTTCTATGACTTCCGCCTACTGGGTCACTTCTTAGCTGTGCCTCAAAAATGCCATCATTCTGTGTCTACTGTCTCTAGAGAACGGATGCCTCAAGCCATCTCCCCGATGTACAATCCTAATGAAAGTTACGCTTCCAGATCCTTTCCAGGAATAGACCAGGCTTTTTTTCTGAAACAAATTCTCTATAGCAGCAATGTTCCAGTGGTGGCCAATATAAACCTCCTGTATCATGGTGTGTGTGTTTTGTAATCCTGAAGATAGTATTTAAATACACTGAAATGTTGATTTAATGCTACTGTTCTTTTGCTCAGAGTGCCACACCATTGGACTTCTATTTTGCTACTCTGTGAGGGCACCTGACACAGTTATACTTGTATTTGGTGTGGTATTTTGTTGTGTATATGTGTGTTTGCATATGGTGTGAGATTCTCACGCTATGCACTTTCTTCAGTTTTGCTTCTTAGTTTGCATATAGTGTACTAAGTACCTCAGCACTTCCACAAAACAGAGACAATACACCTCTGTTTTGGGTAATTGACCCCGTCGCTGATCATTCCCTGCCCCCAAGCAACTGCAGCTTGTCAATCAGGCTGCGACGTCCAGGGCACTGTGACTGCAGTGGCATCGCAGCACATGCACCCTGTGGCCCTGCTTATGCGCAGTGCTCACACCATCAGATTTGTTTGCAAACAAGTCTGAATGAGGCCCTAAGTATTTAGGATTAGTAGTTTTTTTTTGTAAAAAAAGAATTACTATAGTCACAGACAAAGCATAACGATGCATGAAACAGGTCACTTGTATTGGACCTATATTTTGCCTTTTTACACAGACTGCATACTTTTTTTTTCAGTTTTGATACTTTTTACTCTCTTTTTCTTGTTACTTTGCTTATAGTGTACTAGGGGTGTCATTCAGACCCGCTCGCGAGCGCAGGACGCTCGCAAGCGGGTCGATGTTCCCCCACTGCGCATGCGCACGACGGAGGGAGCTCCGTCGTGCGCATGCGCGAGACCCGGCGAGTGACGGGCTCTCCATCGCTCCGGGTCTCGCACCAAAGGGGGCGTGCTGTCGATGTTGATTGACAGCACGTCCCCTTTGGTGGGCGTACCGGGGGCGTGCCTGCCAGACGGAGGCGTTCCCATGGGAATGCCTACCGTCTGAAGCCGGCCCCAGTGATGTCAGTGGGAGTGATTTTGGCTCTGATAGAGCCCAAATCACTCCTGGACTTGCGGCAGCGAGACCCTACCGCAGGGTCTCCGTCGCAAGCCCGATGGTCACGATGGTCAAGACCATCGCGACCATCATCATGGACGCTCGCATATGCTGTGGGTTGCCATCCACAGCTATGCGATCGGCCAGGAGGCCGCTCCATTTTCATGGAGGAGGGCCCTGATTCAGAGCGAGCGCTCTGGTCAGAGTGTTCGGCTCTGAATCAGGCCCTAGGTACCTAGGGCTCTATTTATTAACATTATTTTTACTATCGCCTAAAGTTACTAAAGGGCAAATGGAGTAGAATTCGTAAAATTCTACTCAAAGCCCTAATTATCACTTATTTTAAGTAAGCAGTTTGCATTTTCCATAATTGTAATGGAAAATGTGATCTGGCCAAAGTTACTAAAAACAAATTGTGAAAAAATACCAGGGAAAGCCCTGTGATAATAACGCCACATGGAGGTGGCATTATCCAGGGTCTTCTCTGCTCTAACAGGCAGAGCAGAGCCCGAAGCCGGCCCCAGTGATCAGCTGTGTGGTCTAAACAGACAACACGCTGATACACTGTAAAAAAAAAAAAAACAATGTTTAAAAAAAAAAAAAACTTACCAAGGACTGGAGCTTGGAACTCCAGGGATGTCCTCCCTCTGGTCAGCTGGTCTCCCATCCTGCAGTGGGACCCAGTCATCAGCTGACTGGGTCTCAGTGCAGGTTGGGAGATCAGCTGACCGGAGCCACGGAGGACATCACCGGAGCACCGATCACCGGAGGTAAGTGTAATTAAGGGAGGGGGGGGTGCGAGGGGGGAGGGGAAGGGTCGCGGGGGGTCGGGATCATGGGGGCGGGGCTTAGTGGTGAGGGACAGAGCTTGGCAGCGGCCGGTCGGCGCATGCGCGGGCACTTGTCACGGTATTTTTTCGAAAATACCATAAGTGTGCAGAGGGAATTCGCAGGGACAGAGCTTTATTGCAAGTTTTGTCCCTGCAAGGGATTTTTAGTAAATCCTTGTGATATTGGCTGAATTCGCAATGCGAATTCAGTCGGTAATATCACACTACAATCTGCATTCAAAATGCAGATTGTAGTAAGAAGACCCCTGAGTATTTTTGAAGCAAGTGAATTGGTATAAAGTCACAGATTAAGCATATTGAAGCATGGCAAGTTGCTCATATCTGTCTTTTGCCTTTTTACCCTAGATTGTATACTTTTTTCCTCAACTTTGCTACTTTTCCCTCAATTGTAAATTCAATTTTAATATTCTTAAAGAACCAAAGACTTGATTTCACTATGATTTTGCTTTTATGTCAATTTATGAATTTGTCCTTTGACACATTTTTAGAAGACTTTTTACAAAAAAAGTTTTGTAACTATTTGTATTAATATTTTCTCATAATATTTAAGGTAATTTTCGGTTGGCCACTCCCATGGAATAGCTGCTTCCATTTATACTTGTTTATATAAACTATATCTGTAATGAAACGCCCTCTCTAGGAATTGGTTTGGCTGTTTTATTCTTTGAGGAGTATAGATTTACATTTGTTAATATGTATTTATTTGTTGTTATTACAGTGTTCATGCAGCAGTGATATGGTGAAAATATCAATGGATGTATTTGTAAAAATGTTTCAACCAGAGAGATATGAGATCTGGAGACAAGGAAAGGACACCTACACTATTGACCATACAAAACCTACACTTGAATCAACACTGGAAGTTGAGGACTGGATGAGTAAAAGGCGGAAGAGGAGGATGAAGAATGTCTTAAAAAGGTATGTGTCAAGAACCTTATATTGTTTTTTTTTTTTTCATTTTGTCTTTGTATTCATCCACTATGAATTTTAAAGGATGAATTAATTACAAAAAAAATCTTATATACCGTTACCCGATGGCCTGTCTCTCTTCCCATTCACTCCTACTTTCCCACTTTGCCAGAGGAAGTTGTTGCTTTGTGTAACCCCATTACAGAATGCGAGGTTTAGGAGGTGTTTAAATCTTGCCTGACAGACAAGAGCTCTGTACCTGATGGGTTCACTATATAATATTATAAATTCTTTCAAGAGAAGCCTGTTCCTTTGTTGGTTCAGGCTTCTGACTCTCATCATTTCCATACACAGGTTTTAGATTCTCATATCACTGTATTGCCTAAAAGTGGCAAGGATCGATTCCAGTGCTCCAGCTACCAGCCAATATCGCTTTTGAATGTCGATGTGACAATATTTGTGAAGTTGATAGCAACTTTTTGCTCCATAACCTGATCCATCCAGACCAAGCCGATTATATGTTGGACAGGGAAGACAAGACATGTTGTTAAAGTTATAGATCTGGTAGATTCGATTTAGAGCGCTAAAACCCACTTGCTGTTGCTGTCTGCAGATGTTGACAAAGCTTTCAACTGCCTGGGTAGGATCTTTCTTTATGGGGGTGCTTGAGCTCCTGAATTTAGGAGCCACATGCCATGCCCATATCCGAGCCCTTTATAATTCCCCCTCATATTCTGTTGCACTTTACAATTTAAATCAACATTAATAGAACAAGACTGGGTTGTAAAAGACAGACATATAGGTAAGAGGGCACCCTTTTCATATGCCTTTGGTTTGCCATTACCAGCCATACCACAGATTGATTTTGGATGAATTTTCTTTCCATCTTTCAGGCAACAAGACGAGAGCTTAGGGAGATGGGTGTCGTGGCAGGGTAGGATCAATATTATTAAAATGAATACCCTCCCGCAAATACTATCATTTCTTAAGATCATCCTATTCTTATTCCACTTGATTTCTTCAACGATCTTGATGGGTTTATTTGTTTGAAATTGTTTGGGGGTTGGGCGCAGATACAGGCCCCGAAGCATGCTATAGTCGCCTGACTTTTTACAATATTATTATAGGCCATGTGGTCGGCTCCATCCACCATCAAATTGAAGAAGAATCGCTTCCTATACCCACAGAGGTCCTACCCTTTTTGGCATGTTGGCAGAAACTCAAAAGCTTGCCTTTTATATCAGAAGCTTGCCTACTATATCCTCCCACATTTCTTTCCTTATTTCTCTGCTGTTTAATTCACAGTTTCCACCTGACACTTCTAAGGGGTCCTTAACTTTTTAGACTAGGGCTGACTTGTTGCTGGTTAGTCAACTGATGGGCCACAGTGGGGTTAGCCCTTTTGCTACTCTGCATGTGCATCTAGTCTTATATGATTCTGATATTTGGTATTACATTCAAATTAGGCATTGCCACCAGACTGCCTCTTGAAAATTGCCCATCATTGACCTCCTTTGAAACCTGGGACCTAATGTAATAGGATGAGAGTTTAGAAAATGTGAGAGTTTAGCAGTAAAACTCTCACACTAATACATTGATCAAGTTGTATTTTCAATACAGGAAACACCTGGATGAGAGTTTAAATCTTGAGAGTTGACTTTATTACATTGGCTGAGTTAAAAAATGTGAGAGTCTCTATTACATTTGGCCCCTTCCTTTTAAGACCTCTGTTCATCATTTGGTGTCTCAAGTGTATAAATTAATGGATGTGTCCCCATCCTCCAATCACCTTGCATTTTTTTAAAGCCTTGCATAGAGAATTTCAATTACTAGACAACTCCAAATATATATTTTTTTAATTTACCCATGTTAGTCCCAAAGTATGTCAGTTATACTCATTTTCAATTTCTATCCTACTTGTATCATAGTCCCAATGTATGACACAGTTCCTAATGTTTGTTCGCACTGTGGTGCTCACCCTGGTACATCATTCCATATTTGGTGAACCTGCCCTGGGATTGCCACCTTTTGTAAAAAGGTACTGTCATTTCAATCTCCAAGAAGATGTTCCTACAAATTTTCAATTCTTGATTTTTAAGCACTCATCTTAAAATATAAAAAATCATTGCCGCGTAGATAGTGATCCCAGTGTGCTGGATATCCACCTCTACCCCTTCTACTCTGGATTGGTTCCAGCGCATTGATCAGTAATGCATATGGAAGACCTCATTCTTTCTGTTCTAGACAGATATTCTGAATTTACATAACATTGAAACCAAAGACCGATGAAGTAGATTACATTGACTAGCTTATTACAGTTGCTTCTGTTAAGGGGTGGGATATATTAGGCAGGAAATGAACAGTCAGTTCTGGAAGTTGATGTGTTGGAAGACCGAAAATGGACAATGGTAAGGATCTGAGCAATTTTGGCAAGGGTCAAGTTGTGATGGCTAGTACCTACCAACAGTGGTCCAAGGACGGACAACTGGTGAACCAGTGACAGGGTTATAGGCACCCAAGGCTCATCGATGCGCGTGGGGAGCGAAGGCTAGCCCATCTGGTCCGATCCAACAGAAGAGCTACTATAGCACAAATTGCTGAAAAAGTTAATGCATGCTATGATAGAATGGTTTCAGAACACATTGTGCATCGCAGCTTGCTGCGTAGTCTCAGACCAGTCACAGTGCACATGTTGACCCCTGTCCACCGATGAAAATGCCTTAAATGGGCATGTGAGCGTCAGAACTGGATGGAGAAAAAGTTGACCTGATCTGATGAATCACATTTTGTTTTACATCATGCGGATGGCTGGGTACATCTTTTACCTGGGAATAGATGGCACCAGGATGCACTATTGAAAGAAGGAAAGCCAGTGGGAGGCAGTGTGATGGATGCTCTAGGCAATGTTTTACTGGGAAACCTTGGGTCCTGGCATGCATGTTGATGTTACTTTGCCACGTAACACCTACCTAAACATTGTTGCAGACCAAGTGCGCCCCTTCATGGCAACGGTATTTCCTGATTGCAGTGGTCTCGTTCAGCAGGATAATGCACCCTTCCACACTGCAAAACTTGTTTAGTAATTCTGTGAGGAAAATTAGTTAAAGGTGTTGACTTGGCCTCCAAATTCTCCAGATCTCAATCTGATAGAGCATCTGTGGGATATGCTAGAAAAACAAGTCCAAGCCATGGAAGTTACAGGATTTAAAGGATCTGCTGCTAATGTCTTGGTGCCAGATACCACAGAACACCTTCAGCGGTCTTGTGGAGTCCATGTCTCGACAGGTCAGAGCTGTTTTAGTGGCATGCGAGGGAGACCTTCAAATATTAGGCAGGTGGTTTTAAGGTTACGGCTGATCTGTGTATTTCTACATGGGTTTACTGGCTACAATTTAAAGACTCCCAGGAATACTGCACGCTCATGTCCAAAACAGCAGCCCCAATCTCTCCTTTCACTCCTTATTCACTTGTAAGTCCTCCATGTCTGTTATCTTTTCTGTTTTTGAAAATAATTTAAGATTTTTACCTGTTTGTCCATTTTTTTATTATTGTATTTGAGTAATTTCTCTATGCTAATGGTTACTCAATAAAGTTTGAAAAAAAGACATTCTTATTGAAGAACTTTCAAATGAGGTATATATCTAGAATCAGGTGCCACCAGGTGTTAATGTCCCGATAAGAAGCTGTAAAGGGGTTGAGTCAATCCCAACAAAAATAAAAGAGATGGATACAATGCCCAAATTAAGCTTGAAAATATCTGCATTCAAATGGCATTAATCCTAATTACAGTCAGTAATAAATCAAAATCTTGGATGGAATGTAAAGTGCGTAATAATAAATTTTATAAAAATTAAGCTTAAAACATGATAGCAATATAAAAATAGCACACAGTATTAGTACAAAAAGATGTACATACAATAATCACAGTTTTAGGGCACAGGTATCCCTGGTTGATATTATGGGATCCTTTTAGCAAAGAATAACAACGCCCATTGAAGTTGTTTCCCATTTGTTATGCGGTCTGGGTGCTGGAACATTCAATGGAGTACGAGGTAGGTGTAGGCTCGGACTGGGCTGCCGGGGATTCAGGTAATTCCCCGGTGGGTCCTAGTGCATTGTTGCCACACCCCTTTCTGTTAGGGGGTGAGGCTAAGCAGGCCGCAAACAGGGGGGGGGGGTACGCTGCCATCAGGGCCTGATTAACAAAATGGGCGAGTGAAGCACCAGATCCGGCCTTCTGAAGCCCCGCCCATGGCCAATAAAGTTCTGCCCACGTGCGGGCGGCCGAAGCTTCGCCCACTTCCCAGGTAAAGTAGGTTCCTACAATTTTCCCCTGTGATTACACGCGCAGCCAACGTGGGAAGGAGCCCAGGCTGCTGGAGGCACTCAGTCACTCACTGCAGTGCACAAACACAAAGCAGGTCCATCCATCACTGAGAGACATAACCTCCCTTTGGGCAGGTAAGTGTAACTGGTGGTGTCAAAAATGTTTGTGTTATCTAAGGGGTTGGTATTTGGGGGGGGGGGGAGAGGGATGGATTTGTTTTTTTTTCTGGGGCCTGCTGTGTTTTAATATGGTCTAAGGTGGTGTATTAATGTTGTATGTGTGCGTGTCAGGGTGAGGTGTATTAATATTGTGTGTGTAAAGGGTCATGCGCGTCTTTATAATGGGTGCAAGGTGTGTGGTGCACATGGGCCCCTGGGTCTAATGGTGCCCACACTGCACACCCTGCACCCATAGTTGAAACTATACTTACCCCTCCACATATCCCGAAGTGCTGCTACGCTGCGCCAGACCCGCGCGGCAGAGCAGCAAACACTCACGTATTTGCATGTGCGCAGAAAAGATGTCCCCGGGAAAATAGGCGCAGGCGCAATTTTCCCGGGGACCCGCGCATGCACAGTAGATTCTGGCATGAAGGCAGAATCTACTGTGCTAAAAGTGCGCTGAGCCGCTGACCGAGAGGAGAGGGCCCAAATGGAGGCTGCACACTGGCCTTCTCCTCCTCCTCTTAAAATGCCCCTGTAAAGGGTGTATTCATATTTGTGTTATATGTGGGTCACTGATGCTCTCTGCATTATATCATGTCCACTGCGACACTCTGTATCATATTGTGAGCACTGCGACACACACTGCATCATATGGTGGGCACTGTGGCACTCTGCATTTATATGGTGGGCACTGTGGCACTCTGCATTATATGGTGGACATTGCGACACTCTGCATCTTTTGGTGGGCTCTGCTGCACTCTCTGCATTATATAGTGGGCATTGCGACACACTGCATTATATGGTGGTTTGCGACACTTTGCGTTATATGGTAGGCACTGCGACACTCTGCATTATATGGTGGAAATGCGGCAATATTACATGGTGGGCACTGCGACGCTCTGCATCTTATGGTGGACACTGCGGCTCTCTGCATTATATGGTAGGTACTGCGGCACTCTTTATTACATATATGTTGAGCACTGCGACACTGCATTATATAGTGGGCATTGCGACACACTGCATTATATGGTGGTTTGCGACACTTTGCGTTATATGGTGGGCACTGCGACACTCTGCATTATATGGTGGGCACTACATCACTAATACAAGGCAGGCACTGCGACACTCTGCATTATGTGGTGGGCACTGTGGCACTCTGCATTATATGGTGGGCACTGCGGCACTCTGCATTATATGATAGGCACTGAGGCACTCTTTATTATGTATATGGTGGGTACTGCGGCACTCTGCATTATATGGTGAGCACTGCGGCACTCTTTATTATGTATATGGTGGGTACTGCAGCACTCTGCATTATATGGTGAGCATTGTGGCACTCTGCATTATATGGTGGGACTGCAGCACTCTGCATTATATAGTTATTAATTCAACAATTCTCTGCATTATATGGTGGGTACTATGGCACGAAGTGTAGCAGGCGCTGGCACCTTAATGTAACGGGACTAACAATGGGTTTTTCCCTCACCGTACATACATTTCAGACTTTACAATGCTGATAGCTGTATCCAAGGTAGCCCAAGGTTACTAGAGCTACAGCTTCTAAACCCTATGCCTTCTGGAGACTGGTCGTAAAATTATTACTTACCTGATTTTAAACTATAACTAGAATACCAAATTCAGCGTTATTATTGTTATTGTTTTTATTATTAATTTGTCTCTGGACATGTGCATTTTTCAAAACTTTACTTATGCTCCTCTGCTAGCTAGCCACACCCCTGTCTGGCCACACCCATTTAGCTTTGCACCGCCTCCCTTCACTAGGCCTGTACCATTGCTTTCCCTCTGTGGGCCCTTCATGTCCCAGTCTGACACTGGGTAGCTGTATAATGATGATAGCAATAGGTAGGTGTACAGCCAGTCACTGACGCTTTTCGCTATGTAAGAGCCACAGCTTTTTCATCCCTGAAGAACCAACTTCAATGGGCGTTGAAAAATGAATCTAATATATAATCCGCAAAGTTGAGCTGGATGCAAAGCTACTACATTAATAGATGTGAGGTTGAGCACTAAAACTGTCATTAATATATGTAAATTTGTTTGTACTAATAATGTGTGCTATTTTTATGTTATCATGTTTTTAAGTTAATTTTTTGTTAAATGAATTATTATCCACACTTTACATTCCATCCAATATTTTTGTATGTATCGCTATCGTTTCTGATTTTTTTTTTGTGTATGTGACTTATTTAATTTTAAGGGGGATATTTAATAAAGCTTGTCGAGAGTTAAAATTGTGAGAGAGAAAGCACCAACCAATCAGCTCCTAACTGTCATGTTACAGGCTGTGTTTGAAAAACGACAGTTAGGGGCTGATTGGTTAGTGTTTTATCTCTCACAATTTTATCTCTCTCCAAGCTTTATTAAATCTCCCCCTAAATTTGTCGTCTCCACTCACTTTATTATTAATCAAGTACTGACTGTTGAGTATACAGATGCAAATTGCATAGGTAACTGTAATATATACATTAAAGATGCAAAACAAGTTTAGTTAAAGATCCTAAAGTCGTCACCAATCAATTCTTCTCTGACTAGGCACGATTTTTATTTATTATATTAAATGTCATTTATAGCAATAACGGGTACTTAGATTCTACTCGATTAAAATGTATTAACCGTTATTTATAGAGCACACATTTAGAATTTTAGTTATATACAGATATTAGGGGGCATGTTTTTATAATATTGTTTTTATTTAAGTTTGGTAGTAGATAATTTTGTTTAGTTAAAAATAAACATATTTGATAAAAGTGACACTTTTAGTAGCGAACCAGTAAATATTGCAAATGCAAGCTTTACCAGCACTATGGGCTGTTCATCAGCAAGTTAGTAAAGGAAAGATGAATTGACACAGTGCATACTATCTATATATGCTAAACATTGTACATAAAATGGTTCGTGAGTTGGGTGATTAATTGTGATAAAATGTAAATGATGTTCCTACAGATGGATGGGCATCAAAGGTAATGACTGTTAATTAGATATAAGGTGTGAATAGAGGTCTGTCATTAGTCACATCAAATAAGTGTGTGATTTGAGATTTAAATCAGGTCTTAACCATGTTTTTTTTTATTCAGATTTTCCTTACATTTTGTGTGAGTATCATAGAATAGAATAAATACTTTGTCATTGTTAAAACAGTTAAATTAAATTCCAAGTCTTCCACATCTTTAATACAACAAGTACGTGTCAGTAAACCTGAAAACCACCATTCAGATTCATTCTGAAAATAACTAATGGTAATAAGCTATTTTTATACCTTGAGGTTCTCTATTTAATACACCTAAACCATTGTTTGAAGGCAAAAAAACCCCAAAACATAATGGTTAGGACGTTAAGAATCTTGTACAATGCTATGAACAGGCAGCTCTTAATATAGATTCCTCAATGGAAGGCAGAATAGTACTTATAGCATATTCTGCCATTTTAATAACCCGATCCAAGAGCCTACGATCAGCTTTAGTGTTATTACCATACCAGATTGGTATACAGTAGGTCAGCACACTCTCAATAACACAGAGGTACAGTATAAACAAACCCACCAAAATAATTTTTGACAAATTCACCGCCCGCAGTTTCCTAAAGAAATACAGGTGCTGTTGTGCCTTTTTTTTTTTTACCATAGCAACAATATTAAAATTCCAATTACAGGTCATCAGATATTATAGTACCTAACAATTTAAAATCTCTACCTCTAGGTTTTTTATAGTCAAGTTTTTAGTTATATAGTCAACCTCATCAAAATACGCTGTCTCATCACCATCGGTAATGAGTCCCACTATAGTCATATTGTCTGAGTGCCGAGAGGATGGGGGAGCGGGTACTAATTATCCGGGATAGCTGGAGGGGCCCTGGTCCGGCACCGTCCCCCTCCCTATTACAGCAGCCCAGCAACCGCTGCTGTGTGCTGGGTTGCATTGGGATACTGCTTACAGCTGTAGCAGTCTCCTATGTCTGAGGGGGGGAGGGGGGTGATCACACTGAGAGCGACCCCCTTGGCTTTGCACCATGCTGAGGGGCTCAGCAAACTTTTTAATTTTTTATTTTATCCTAAGGGCATGTGGCCACACCTCCCGTGACTAGGCCATGCCCCCTTCTTCCAGGCCCGGCACGGCTCTCAGTGCCCCTGCTATTGTCAGCAAGCTTCACAATGGAATTTGATTCAAACAGAGGAACACAATCATGAGTAAAAAGAGAAAATAAAACCAAACTTAAAACACACCCCTGAGGAGTACTGGTACTATTCCAAAATAGAGTACTTTAAATTCCCCAGGCTAACCTGTTAACATGTTAATGGGTGTTAAAGCATAGGATCCGTGATAAGTTCATGGACCTATGTGTTAACAGGGCCACTTCACCCGCTAACAGCCTATTTATCAGGTATTTCTTTCTAATCTGATCAGACCCTAAAAAAAATTGCTAAGTGCAGCCTGCGGACTGCCTTTGTGGCTAACTGAATAGCCCGCGGGATCAATTAACATGTGATAAATTAACACTGCTAATTGAATTACCCACTATGTTGTGAGTTGGTGTAGATTTATCCTTGTGTAGTTTGTTTTGTTTTCCCAATATGGGGCTAGATTTACTAAACCGTTTTGAGCCCAAAATGTGTAACATCAATAAAATGAAATGTAAAACATACCTACAGTAGTTTTGCCTTTAATTCTATTGTCATTTTAAATTTCGGCTTCAAAACTGACGTGAATTGGTGACTTTGCACAAACCGCTGTTTAGTAATGAACAGGGACTTTATGATTTTTGATGACTATTTGTACTTTGCCTGAACATAAGATATGTACTGTATGCAAGTCTAACATCTTTTGTTTATAGGGGGGAATGTGTTTGTTTTTCATATTGTACGTACTTCTATCAGTCTTGGTACTCAGATTGGAAGGTACTTTAAATGAGAGAAGGCGTGTAACTTTGAGTCTAGAAGATATTGGACAGGATGAATGACTCATCACATTCGGGATGCAATGCATCCCGCCGCTCTTCGCATGCATGACGACGTTGGTAACGCCGGTATGCATGACAAACACTGCAAAGCACCACTCTCTCGGTAAGAGCGGCCCTTTGTGATTGAGGGACTTCCTGGTCTATAACCCAGTAGCCCCTATGGCGTCCTTCTGCACATGCAATGGAGGGGTGCTGGGAGGGATCCTATCCCTCTCGCAGCACTCTCCCGATAGAAGCCCATAGGCTTCAGGAAGATGACGTTACCCACCAAAACCAAGCCCTGGAGTGCATCACATTCTGGGGCTTGGTGTATATGAGAAATGCGGTCAAACCTGCATTTTCGGGGTTTGACCGCATTTCTACCTATGCTGCATCCCGCCCATTATCTGATAAAGATGTTATTCCTTGGGCAAAGTTCTTGTGGAATGTGATTAGTTGCTTTTTAGGGGCTGTCCAGATTACAACAAGATCCTCTATATAGGTAAAAGATTTCTGGGTAAATTTACTAAAGGTTAGTTTTGTGTTTTTGGTAAATTTTCCATCGATTTTACAAAAAATTACAGTTTATTGCCGGTCCCTCTCATAGGAATGAATGGGGGAAGTGCTGATTTTCTGAGAGCGGCGCTCCCTTGCTCTCAGTCCATCAGCACTCCCCCATTCAATCCTATGAGCGTGACCGGCAATAACCTGTCATTACACACATCACTGTACCAAGTGTACAGTGGTGTCCAGGGGGATCAGGAATTTAATTTTTTCATTTTCTGAAGACGCTTGGATGCCTACATGGACAGAACAGGATCCGATCCAAGGGTTTGGCGAGTATGACATTTTGTTTATTTTTTAATAAAAGATTAAAACATACACAGGGGTATTCAATATGGGTGCGATAACATCGTTTTTGCGTTAATCTCGCAATTATGACGTCATTATTGCAGGTTTTACTTTTACACCCTATTCAATTTCAAAGACTTATCGCAGTTTTGACAAGTCTTTGATAAAAAACGGTGATAACTTTTCACCATTGAATAGGTGTCGAAAAAAAGTGCAGAATTGGGGTTTAGGGGTGCAGGCTTAAAAAAAATAGCCTGCACCCCTGAGAATGACATTTAAAAAAGAACTGTGTCAAAAAAAAAAAAAAATAGGGACACCCCAAAAAATTAATTAAAAAATTTTGGTGCAAAAAAAAAAAATGGGAACAAATTGTTAAACAATAGTGAAATAGGTTCAGGGCTGTTCTGCATGTATGCGGAAGATGTTTTCTAGAATAGAATTATAGCGGCAGGTGCACAAATGCAGAATTTTTTAAAAATTACTTTAGGGACACCAAAATATGCTAGTACCCATTTTCATGTACCCCAAATTTGATGGGACCACTTAAAAAAACGAATAAAATAACCTAAGTGCTCTTCTGCATCACTTCTTCAATGTCGGGAAAAAAACACCTGCTGCGGCTATTTAAAACCCCGACTTTCAATTAAAGGCTAAAACGGGGGTACCCATAGTGTTCCCCCATGTTTTTACAACTTTAGGGGGGTCTTACAATTATTTTAAGGAAAAATTCGTAACTTTACGCAAATCCAACTTCGGAGTTTCCCGTTTTCGTTAATTTTATATTGAATACGGGGATAAGCGGGAGCGCGCACCAGACTTTAACGCAGGAAAAAACTCTGATATGAAACGTTTCATATTGAATACCCCTCACAGTGTGCATTTCAGCGTACCAGCGAGCACATAATTTACTGGCACTTGTTGTTCCTAAAGTGCCAGCATGCTGGGGCAGGCTTGCTGGCACCTGTGGTCCTCCTGTAAAGAACAATATTACTGTCTAATTTTTACATGTTAACCCCACACCCAAAGCCACCAAGGGGTGCGGGGAATAGCACCCCTAGGAGGTTGATCTTTGGGAGGGGGGACCCCATTTTTTGGGGGGGGTTGACTTCCCAATGATTTACAGTTCTAGAGTGACCTAAGAGCTAGTTAATGTTATGGCAGGGAGATCCCACGCTGTGTGTCATACTAATATGTGCAGTGCTTCTATATGAAGGTATGCAGTCGGGAAACCGGCGGACCTAATCCCGACAGTCGGCTTCCCGACTGCTTAATCCCAGTGAGGGTTAAATGACAGGTGTCTAAATTTAGATGCCTGTCATTTTACCGATGCTGGAAGACCGGCGCCCGGCATCCCGATCGAAGGGACGCCGGGCCGAGCGCAGATAGCCGCGGTGGAGGAGGCTTAGGTTTAGGGTTCCCGGGGGGGAGTTAGGGTTAGGCACCTCCCCGGGAGGTTAGGTTTAGCCTAATGGAATGGGGGGTTAGCATTAGGCACCCCCGGGGGGGACTTAGGGTTAGGCACCCCCCGAGGGACTTAGGTTTAGGTGGCGGGGAAGGGGAGGTAGGTTTAGGCACTGGGGGAAGGGGAAGGTTAAGGTTAGGCACCCCTAAGGGAGGATTAGGGTTAGGGGGTAGAATTAGGTTAGACAATACTTACCTTGGACGATCAGGATTTCCTCCTTTGCTAGGATGCCGCTGTCGGGATTCCAACCGCCGGTCATGGGTCTGGCGGTAAGTCATACCGATTCTTATATGAATGGGTTTTCAGTCATTTCTTCAACACATCTGATGCGACCAGTCAGAAACGCCCACTAGGAGGCTGCCGGAAACACCCTTGGCTGCCCCTCCATTATCTTCCAATCACTGCTGCCCACAGTAATCTGGTACCCAGCGGCCCCCCCTCCCGGCGCAGCTGCAGAGCAGCCATGAATTCAAATGATGTGTGTGCCCCAATCACTGTGGGCAGCAGTAATTGGGAAGCCGGCATCCACTTCTGCCCAGTGTGGCTGCAGAGCAGTCACAACCTCCATTGAGGCAGCGCTGAGGCTCCCGGAAGCCGGCTGCGGCCGCTGCTTCTGTGTCCAGACGGCTGCACACCCATCTCCTTCCGACTGCTGCTGTTTCCCGATTACAATGGCCAGCAGTGTTCGGGAAGCTGGCAACACCCTCTCCTGGCACGGCTGCAGGCCAGACGTGACCTCCATTGAAGCGGCAGCCATGACTTTTATAAAACAGCAGCCACAGATCCTGGAAGCCGGCTGTGGCTGCTGCTCTGTCCAGCCCCCTCCCGGCGCAACTGCAGAGCAGTAATGAATTCAAATGATGTGTGTGTCGCAATCACTGTGGGCAGCAGTAATTGGGAGGCTGGCACCCACCCATCTCCTCCTTCCTGCTCCACCTCTGCCACCCATGTGCCCGATCACTACTGGCGACAGAGATCGGGCAGTGTGTACAGTATACATGTATTATATGTGTGTGTGTGTATATTTATGTGTGTGTATATGTGTGTATATATATATATATATATATATATATTTATATATATATAATATAATCCTCTCACTACGCACCCACAGCTAACAGGTTTTTTTTTTTTTTTTTAAACTATAAACTAATTTTTTCATTTATTTTGAATAAAGTTTAAATAGCTCTTATTTACACAATTTGCTAATAAAAAAAACTGCCAATTTTGGAACAATTTAATTTGGTAATAAAAAAAGTGATAGGGGAAGGTTAATATACTTTCTTTCCTTCATCTGTCGTGATTCTGACCACCGGGATCCCGAGTGCCAGCATCCGGTACCCAACCATTAAGGATATTATTGAGTTGATACTTAAAGGAAATTTAAATAAATATTAAAACAGGGGGGTAAAATCTGTGAATTGATAACCAGGTTTAATATATACAATTTAAATCATGGCTCATGAACAGACACATTTCTAAGGCTAACAAAGGGAAAAGGGCAACCACCAGGCAGCATTTCATAGCATAGACAACCTGTGGCTCTGCTGTTGTAGAGCTACGTCTGAGCTCTCTGACACTGGAATATTGACAATATCTTAAAGTAGCAGTATGGCTGCGCCACTTCCCTTCACTGGGCTCTGCAAAATCGAGCAGCTGGTGGTGTAACGAAGGAAGAAGAAGCTGCCGATGTAACACATAATAGCAAGAGATGCTATTATCTCTTGCTATTATATTAGCCAGTGAGAAAACACTTTATTCCCGCAAGTGGATAGTCTATCTCTTTTGTGCCTATTTCTAGAAGTGTAGTAGCATTTGCTGTTCATTAATCTTACATTTTTACTAATAAATGTACCTGGCTATCAATTGTATGTAACCTCAAGTGCCTCTGAGTGCTCCAGAGCTGCAAAATAGAACATACTAGTTAACCAGTGCATAATGAATGTATGTTATTGTATAGTATGGTGATTACTTTGCTGTACATGTAGGGTTGCTGTAATATCCCTGTGATCAGGAACACACATGAATTGCACAGGTTCTGTGGCTGGCTGACTTTGTGTGCATTTCACCTGGTTGTAATCAGCCACAGAACCTGTGTAATTCATGAGTGTCCCTGATTACAGGGATATTATAGCAACCATATGTACATGTAACTTTCATTATGCAGTTATATTTTACTTATAGACAGTTGCTGAGCAATGTTAAAGCTTTGAGTCAGAGAAATAATTTCTGTAACTTTTCAATTAAATTTGTTAATATTTTAAAAATGTAAGTGGGATACAGACATTGTAATATAAGTTTATAATATGAAACGCTTAGTTTCTATGGTTTTTAAACTATGTTCTCTGTTTGGATTATACAATATGTCAGGGGTGGCCAAACTTTTGTACTGTAAGGACTACTTGATGCTTAAAATAATGTTGAAGCTCTACCCAGACAGGTATCCCCACCCCCCTTGCTGGCACTGAGTATGATGCTTGCTGCTGCTTTCTTGGGTGTGGGAAATCACATCATCCTGCAGTGGGAGGTCAGGGCCGAAACTAGGATCTTTGTCACCCGGGGCAAAGCGGTATTTGGCGCTCCCCCCCGTCTCTGATGAGCAGCCCCATTTTTGGGGTGGGTCTGCGAGTCATGTCCTTGTTCTTGCCATGCTGTGGGCTTGGCCAGAGCTCTGAGAGCTGTGGGGCAGCCCCATTGTCTCCCGTCTCAACGCGGATGAAGAGCGCATGTGCGACAGTGCCCAACCAACCTCCCTCCGGACTGTAGGACACTGTGGCCTGCAGGTGGTATAGCGGTACAATCTCCAAAAAGTGGGACTGTCCCGCTGAAATGGGGACAGTTGGGAGGTACGCAAAATATAATAATAATATATATATAATATATATATATAAAATATAAAAATTCCTTTATAGAAAAATGTCAGCAATGAAGAAACACTTGCTGACACATTTAATAAATAATTTGTTTTCTACTCTACAAACTGGTGAGTGCAGCCTATTTTTAAGATTATAATTATATATATATATATATATATATATATATATATATATATATGTGTGTGTGTGTGTATACAGTACACACATATTATATGTATATATATATATATATATATATATATATATGTATATATATATATATATATATACACACACACACACACACACACACACACACACACACACACACACACACACACACACACACAAATAAAAAGCTTTTATTTACCATTTGTAGGCACAGGCAGGGCTGTGGTGTGATGTGCTGGGCTGGGCTGGCAGGCAGGGGCCAGGGAGGGAGGCTCTCCTCCGACCCGACTGCCTCCTAGCTTCTCCCGTGGCAGCCACCAGCATGCCTTGCTTGCCTGCTGTTGATACTGGCCGCGGTTCCCTTTATTGCAGCGGGCTCCAGTGCAATGCACCACCGCTAGTTCCTCATGACCCTGGAGCGGCTCTGCGGCACCCACTCAAATCGGTCACCCGGTGCACACGCACCCCTAGCCCCCCCCTAGTTGCGGCCCTGGGGAGGTGCACTGTCACTGGGCCTTCCCTCTCCCACTGGCTGAATGTTTATGTACCTATTTGTGTGTGGACTGTTGTGCCTGACAGTGCCCCCCACTGCCCTTGCTTTGGGTGTTTCACTCATTCTACTCCTCTGTTCAAGTCCTGCAGCACTGTGGGCGCAGATGGTAGTGGGTGATAACATACAATATCAGTCCGTGGTCAACATCTGGCCACTCTTGCTGTATGTTAATACCACTTTCAGACAGGAAAATCTCTAAAACCCGGGATTTTTCCATATATTTCAACCCGGGAAGGACTTGGGAATTTGCTCATAACCCCCTTTCACACAGCACATTAGACCCGGGTAATTCCCAAGTTGACCCCTTTCACACTAAACCCAAGTCAGCCCTGCAATATACTGTGTGTCATAATAAAAGGACTGCTTTTATGGCACACAGATGAGGTCATGAAAAGTGGATGGTGACTGCTCACTGCATTGCATTAACCATGGCTGACGAGTTACTACACAGTAGCCCAGAGTTCCTGAGTTATTGCTATTTTTTGCTGTTTTCCAGCAAATGAAAACCTGATGCAGGTGCTTACACTGTGCTACCTGGCACAGTCTTATGCCAGGAGGAGAGACAATGGGGTGTAGGTGGTACTTAGAAGACTGGACACCAACAGCAAAGCTTTTTCCTGTCCTAGGATGCTCCGGTCCTTCCCCCTATACCCCACCCACAGCCTGAGGGCAACTCCGTTTCGTTGATGTCCAGCAGGAGCTGGACCACCGTAAGAACAGTGGGGCTGCTATTAAGAAGCCCAAGCTTTACTTTTTTTACTAAGTGCAGCAGCGCTAGACAGTCCTCTGGACGTCTGCACTGCTGCTCCATCATCCCTTTGCGGTGCCGCAACTCCAGCCCTCGGCTAGGGACACTCGTCGGGGCTTCTGGGGGACCTAGCTAGCAGGGCTCCTTGGATCCCAGACTGCAGCTGGGACTCTAGAAGACGGGTAAAGTGGATCCCAGCTTGCAGGGGCCCGCGTTTATGCGCAGTCTTGTCTCAGGAGACAGACCTGCGGCGCTGATGTGGACACCGGTCGTCCAGGACTCCATTAGACCACCAGTACTGGCACAGGACACAGATTAAGGCCAAGGACTCGGTGGTTGCTGTCAGCATAGGGAAGAAGACGCTCTGCCTGTGGCCTCTCCACTGCGGTCTTGCCACTCCTGAGCTGCTCCTCCCTCCCCCTCCGCGCCTCACGGCAGCCATTTTCTGACATTCAGGTCTCCTGGAACACTGGGTCCGGTCTCCCTGTATTCCTCTCCCAAATTTCCTACCAGCCACTGCAGTCTGTGTAGTTGAATTTAGTGCTCACTGCAGTTATATTGTATACTCTGCATTGTATGTGACTTGTGCTAGCGCTGCTGTCTGTCTATTTTTCTCAAACTGTCATCTTATACCTTTCCCTTTCTTTCATTATAACCCTGGAATACTGAGGTATAGGGGGTTTATTGTACCTCACATCTACCTATATTTGTGAGGGCTATCACATACTGTTAATCTGAGTTGCGCACTACACTGTGACATATTGTACATATATCTGGGTTGCTCACTGCACTGTGCCAGATTGTGTGCTACTATTATCCTTGCAGTTATGTCTGGCAAAGGCAAGAATAACAAGCAGCCTGCTGCTCCCACTCTGGTGTCTTGCAAGGCCTGCTTAGCAGGCTTGACTTCAGAGGATCTCAACAAGATGGTCTATATGCATCTTGTTATATGGCACCTGGCTCCTTAGCCCCGGCATCCTCTCCTCAGGACCCCCCTGAGCTTCCTTTTCACAGATGTTGGCAAAAATTGTGGACCACCTAGCGGTCCCAGTGGTAGCTCCCCCTATGGGATGGTCAAAGCAGGTACTCACTGCGAATCCTTTGCCTCCCCCATGGGTAGATGTACTTTCCACCTCAGTGCAGAATCTAGCAGCTACCTCTACAGCCTTTCAACAAATGGAGAGACCCTTACCTAATAAACCTACTAAGCATGCTGTGTTATCTTCCCAGTCCACCCAGCTATCAGATTCTGAGTTATCATCTGGGTAGGCAGAAGACGCAGACCTCTTTCACTCTGACTCCCCCTCAGGAGAAGAGAAGCCCCCCTCTAAATTGAATATACCAGCACTTGTAAGAGCTGTAAAATCTATTCTTCAAATAGAAGAGACAGAACCTACTCCTAGGGCAAAAGAGCCACTATTTAATCGACAGAAGGTAGTTTTGCCAGAGTTTTCTCACTCAAATCAGCTATCTGATCATATGTGTGAAGCATGGCATATACCTAGTAAAAGGTTTCAGCTGCCTAAATGCTTGATTTCCTTTTAGTGTCTTCCAGCTACTGATTGCACTAAATGGGAAGTTCCCCCTGCAGTGGATTCCCACGTGACCTGCCTAGTTAAGAACACTACCTTACCTATCCACACTGTAACCTCCTTAAAGGAGACTACGGATAGAAAGATGGAAGCTTGCCTGAAGTCTATATACTCTCTTAGAGGAGCTATTACTCGTCCTGCCAGGTCTATGGCCTGGATGGCAAAAGCCATTGAGAGTTGGGCAGAGGCCCTAGAAGATACATTTCCCTCTGATGCTTTAAGGGATCAGCTGTCCTACATATCTCGCATTAGAGATGCAGCCTCCTATTTAGGGTAGGCAGCTTTGGATCCTTGCCTCCTAGCTTTCAAGGCATCTTCTGCTTCCGTAGTAGCCCACCATTTTATTTGGCTTCGCTCATGGAAAGCAGATTTGGACTCTAAAAAGTCTTTGGAGTCTCTGCCTTATTCTGGGGAGATCCTGTTTGGGCCAGAATTGGACAAGATTGTGACTACCTTGGCAGCTTCCAAGATGGAGTTCCTGCCCTGTGCATCTACTATGAAGCCTCAGATGTCATCCTTTTGGTCCTTTTGTCCCCAAGGAAAAGCTAAATGTCCGTCCTTGCCACGGCTGTCAGCATCCAGAAAGGCCTCCAAGTCTAGGACCTATCAGGCCTGGGCTACTAGATGTCCACCTACCAAATCTGAGGACAAGCAATCAGCCTGAGTGGCGGGCCTCTCCCTGGGGGCACCCAGGGTGGGAGTCCGACTTCAGTTCACCCAGTACTTGCATCAGACCGCCTCAGATGCCTGGGTAAGAGAAGATGTTTCCCACTGAGGTGGCCCCCCCAGCAGTTCTTTTGCACAGGACCTCTATCGGACCCAAGCAAAGCCCTCCTCCTCCAGAAGGCCATTCAGTCCTTACTGCTCTTGGGAGTAATAATTCCGGTCCCCTCAACACAGAGAGGGAAGGGCTATTATTTTACCCTTTTGTTGGTTCAAAAGCCCAACTGGTCTCATTGGTCTATCCTCAATTTCAAGTCTCTGATCAAAAGAAAATAATAAGGTGCGCCTGTCAGCTGAATACACAATGCTTATACAAACTGGCAGCTCCTAACAATCAGGATCTGCTGCCTGCTAAAAAGGGAGAACAAATGGAAATGTGTAGGAGCGCTTGTAGGTATAAATATGCAATAACTAAACAATGGGTATAAAAAAGATCAAAGGTTTAATACTAATAGATGACAATAATATACAACAATATAAAACAACAGTATCAATTAATATATGAGCGCAGGGCTCTGTGCAGTGTTCAGACCGTCCTAATTTAGACACTGATATATCCACATTGTTGGTGAAATAAATGAATCTATTTCATGTAGAAACAAAGTTAATAAAAATAGAAACAATCCTGAATAGAGTGGGTATTGGGCACTGTATCTTCTTACGGTCACAATGTCAATAACACCAGCAACAAGGAGTAACTGCTACAGGGAGCCGCTAAATGGATGGAAATGTATGGACTGTCCTGCACAGCCTGTGTGCCAGCATTATGCAGAAATGATAACTCTACCACTAATTAGTGGGAGTATTGCTTGTAACTATGTATAGTTACCCTTTTTGAATCCAAAGTCCGGGAGCCCACAACAAAGAGATGCTGCAGATATGATCTCTGGAAAAGAGATAATGCTCTGACTGCTCGTCAGCGGGAGCGTGGATGCTGGCGGGCTGGGAGCCTGAAACTTGGTGTTCTGTATGTGACCGGACGTGTCACCTGTGTGTGCAATAGGTGCGATCAGCCACAGCAGGCTCCTGGTGCAAACTACAGGACCCGAGCAGTACTCTGGGCATGTGACGGTCTGGTGCAGACAAACGGAAGGTATCCTTGACGCGTTTCGCCGGACAATAAAATCCAGGTTTCCTCAGAAGGTAAATTTGTCAGGGTGCCCAGGTTTCGTATTGAAACCCTATGCTCTATTGTCCTGGCTAAGGAGCCTGGGGACTTTATGGTGTCTCTGGACATTCAGGACGCTTACCTACATGTACCTATAGCGCCTTCTTATCAACAGTTTCTCCAGTTTGCTGTACTACAGCAACATTACCAATTTCAAGCACTGCCTTTTGGGCTTTCTACAGCTCCTCGGGTTTTTACCAAGATCATGGCAGTTATGGCGGCCTATCTTCCTTGTCAGGGGATCAGACTGCTCTGATACTTTAACGATCTCTTGCTCTTAGCAAGCTTCCCAGAAATTTTTCACCGCCATGTACAAGTAACCATTGCATTTTTTGCAAATGCACGGTTGGCTGGTACACTGGAAAGAGTC
Organism: Taudactylus pleione; assembly: GCA_031769625.1. Taxonomy (NCBI): domain Eukaryota; kingdom Metazoa; phylum Chordata; class Amphibia; order Anura; family Myobatrachidae; genus Taudactylus; species Taudactylus pleione. Next base: position 22,456,898 of record JAUIMM010000126.1, on the reverse strand, counting down.
TTCCCTGACCCCTTCTCGAAGAATGGTACATCTGTGAGCCTTCCTGGACTCTCAGGCTCAGAGAATCTTCATGACAGCAGACAAAATATCTGTATTACAGCACCGAGTGTCAATTCACTCTGCAATGCAGACCTTGGGATCCATGGTGTCCACCTTCAACATGGTGGAGTTTGCTCAATTTCACTCCAGGCTCCCATAACACCTGATCCTCTCCAGGTGGAACAAGCTGCCTCATCTCATCACATCCCAGACGATGGGTCTCTCTCTGGAGGTTTGGCTGTCCCTATCCTGGTGGCTACAGATGTCCCACCTAAACCAGGGTCGCCCCTTTTGGTTCCCAGACTGGGCACTCCTCACAACGGACGCAAGCCTCCATGGGTGGGGCAAAGTGACCGGCCAGCACTCCTTCCAGGGGCACTGGACTCCAGCTGAGGCGGTCTTACCAATCAACGTACTAGAACTCCGGGCCATTTAGAAAGCCCTCACTCTGGCTCAGGATATTCTTTAGGGCAAGCCTGTACAAGTATAGTCCGACAACATCACTTCAGTGGCCTACCTCCATCACCAAGGAGGCACTCAGTCGGTCAGCAATGGCAGAAGTGTCCCGCATTCTCACATAGGCCGAACGCCATCTCCCAGCCATCTGCGCAGTGTTCATCCCGGGAATTTTCAATTGGGAGGCGGATTTCCTCAGCTGTCACAACATGAATGCAGGGGAGTGGTCTCTCATTCCAGAAGTTTTTCAGCTCCTGCTGGACAGATGGGGTCTACCGGATGTGGACCTCATGGCCTCACGACACAACCACAAGCTTCCAGTGTATGGGGCCAGGACAAGGGACCCTGATGCAGCCTTCATGGATGCATTATCTGTGTAGTGGACCTTCCATTTGGCATACCTCATTCTTCCGGTCTCCCTTCTGCCTTGGTAGCTCTGGCTTGGCTCAGATACCATTGGTACTGGCGATCTTCAAAGTCTCTCCATAGACGTTCCTCTCCAACTTCCTCTACTACCAGACCTGTTGTATCAGGGTCGCTGTCTACAACTGGACCTGGCCCGTCTGTCTTTAACGGCTTGGCTCTTGAGACGTCCCTCCTAAGCTCTAAAGGATTTTCCAGCTCTGTGGTCCAGACCATGCTCAGAGCGCTTAAACTGGCCTCTGCCAGGATTTATCAGAGTGTGACATATTTCCAGTGGTCTACTACTAGAAACTATGACCCTCAGGTTTTTAGAGTTTCTGGAATCCTTGCTTTTCTTCAAGCTGGATTGGATCTCGGACTCCGCCTAGCCTCTTTGACTGTGCACGTCTCTGTTCTGTCCATCTGGTTCCAGCGCAGATTTGCTCCTTAACCGGGTGTTCACACCTTCCTGCAAGTATAGAACATATTCGTATAGAACAACCTCCATTTGTCCCTCCTGTGGCTCCGTGGGATTTGTCCGTGGTTCTCCAAGCACTTAGGAAACCTCCATTCGAACACCTGGATTCAGTAGATGTCAAATGACTCACTGCAAAGACTTTCTTCTGGCTATAGCATCTGCCCGTAGAGTATTGTATTTAGTGGCGCTTTCCTGTTGCTCCCCATTTCTAATCTTTCATCCGGACAGGGCTGTTGTTCGAATGCGCCCCGTCTTTCTTCCTAAGGTGGTCTCTTGTTTCCACCTCAATGAAGAAATTGCGGTTCCGGCATTTCAATCACCAGACCTCTTGGCAGGTGAGGCCGCTTTAGATGTGGTCCGTGCTCTGAAGATCTACGTGGACCGTACTAGTTCCATCAGGAAATAGGATTCCCTCTTCATCCTATATGGATTCCATAAGAAGGGATGGCCAGCTAACTGACACGCCTATCTAACAAACATGCCTATCTCACAGGCTTACACGCAGACTGGCCTTCCTGTGCCGGCTACAGTCTCTGCTCATTCTGCTTGCTCTGTGGGTCCCTCGTGGGCAGCCCGACATGATGCGTGTGCCGAACAACAATGCAAGGTGGCCACATGGTCTTCTATCCACACCTTTCTTAGTTTCTTATCCTTTGATATATTTCCCCCTCAAGATGCTTCCTTTGGGCAACGGGTTCTCCTCTCAGCTCAGGAGCATCCCCACCCTTGAACAACTGCTTTGGGACATCCCCATGATCTCCCTGTGGAGCTCTATGGACCCTGAAGAAGAAAAGGAGACATGGTAAAACTTACCCTTTCTTCGAAGTCCATAGGGTCCACACCTGGCTTCTATTGGTTTATTTTCTTGGTCACTTGTTTCCTTCTCTGTGTGAGAGTGTGATACTTCTGTGTACCAGTCTTCCTTCTCTCCTATCCTGCTCCTGCCTTGGGCTTGTTAACAAAACTGAGTTGCCCTCAGGCTGCGGGCAGGGTATAGGGGGAAGGACCGGAGCATCCTGGGACAGGAAAAAGCTTTGCTGTTGGTGTCCGGTCCTCCAAGTACTGCCTAAACTCCATTGTCTCCCTGTGAACCCTATGGACTTCGAAGAAAGAGTTAACAAGGGTAAGTTTTACCATAACTCTCCTTTTTTCTATCACTATGCTAATTTTCATTTTATTAATCAGCAATTTCCCTGTAATTTAGTAACCAATAAAATCCATTCTCCTGCTTTATATAAATACTGTTCTATTTACTCGCACACCACTGTTTTCTTGATGAAGTGGGTTGATCTCACAAACCGCATACTGTAGAAAGTAGTATTGTATTGTTGACTTTTAAAGTAAGTAAAAAGTAATTGCCTGCACCGTGATATAAAGGGATAGCTCTTGTACTTTGGGACAAGATGTAGTTAGCAGTCCAGCGGCCGGGATGCCGCCGGACTAAATCCCGATGGGGGAAGCGCGACACGGGGCTTAAGATAGGCGTCGAAATACCAACGCCTATCTTAATTCCGACACCAGAGTCCAGAAGGACGCCATCCCAAACTAGGTAAGTCCGGGACATCTTAGCTGTTAGGTTTAGGCAGCGTAGCGGGGTTAGGTTGGGGGGGGTTAGGGTTAGGCACCACTGAGGTAGGGCTAGGTTTAGGCACAAAGGGGGGAGACTTAGGTTTAGGCACTAACGGGGAGGGTTAGGGTGGGGAGGGCTAGGCTTGGGCTACAAGTAGGGAGAGTTAGGGGGAGTAGGGAGGAGGGTTAGTATACTTACTTGACCCCTGTTGGGATACCACCCTCGGTATTTTGACAGGAGGCATCCCTTTTGGACAAGTGCCTGAACTTTAGAGGCTCTCTGTTTCTTTCCAATGTGAGTGGAATTTACATCAGTATTTTTAATTAGAATACAGTATTGTATTTCCTTTAATTTGTTTCAGAAGAAAGAGTATTTTCGGGTCTATAGATTCAAGTAGTTCCCGGAAAAAGTTTTTTTTTTTGTTCATACAATAAATTTTCCAGTTAGAACAAGCAGGAATACAGATGTGTTCTCATTCATCTAGCCTCAATAGCCATGAGGTGCGAGACAACTGGCGCAAATGAGCCGCGCCCAGTGGTGTAGTGTAGCAACTTTTTTTTTTTTTTAAACCTTTGCATCTTATTTGCCCTCATACGCAGCAAGACATCACTCAATCTGTACCAGAGATGATGGACTGCAACTTTAACTGCACAGGAATTAGTTTTAAATATGAACGGAGTCTCAGATGAAGCACAATAGAACTTGCTGTGAAAAAAAAAAGCTGCAACTGCTGCATTGTATACAGATTCAGACTTATTCGCACACAGATGTACAAGTGTCGCATATCAAATTAATCAGTGTTATGTCGTTAAGCAGTTTTTATCACATTGCATTGTGGCTAAGATGACCACTGGAGAGAAAAAAATGTTATGCGCAAGTCGAGTCGCACAGGACCTGACACACCGAGAAGGGCTGTTTGGCGTGACTGCGGCTATAGTGTATGAGAAGACATCTGTAATAATCATTTGATAAGCACCGTGTTTTCCCATATAACATGACTTTCAATTTCACAATTCACATGTGATATAGTACAAACAGAGCACAGTAGGCCTAAAGCAGAATTGGAAATAAATTAGGTGTACATTGATTTTCGCCTGGGGCTGTTTCTAGACCAAGTAGAGCCCAAGGCAAATGGTCCCTTTGCCGCTTCCTTAAAAAACAAAACAAACTTTGTTGTGTCCACCTTGCCTAAATGTGCCCGATTTGGTATCACCCACACTTTTGTGTGCACCCATTTTTTTTTTTTAGTTAAGGGCCATCCAAATTCACACACAACATCCTCAGTAAATGTACGCATGTTCAACACTGCATCGCCCCTCCGTTTTGTTTTATTTTTAATTTTTTTGTGGGGAAGGGGGGATATAAGAAGTAATGTTTAATGAAAAATAAAACGGTATGAATAACCCACCTCAGGAAAACTGTCCAACCCAAAGAAGAGTTAGCAGTGGTTGTAGTGGGAACAAAACAGATAGAAAGCAAATCAATTTCAGCATCACTAAGATAAGATAAGCAGCTTTGATGACACATTTGTATTTATTGGTGTCTATATTGCTAAAGGTTTGCTTCCTCCGACTGTCCTCTCTCATAGCTTATGTTTATTATTCAATGTTTTTTTTTAGTTTATATTTTGTTTCTCTCGCTTTCCCTTGAATAGAAGACTACATGACATCTACATGGTACACAATCGCACAGACCATATTTCTACATTTTATGCTTTTTTATGTATTTTTTGCGTTATTTCAAATTGAAAAAAAAAATTATTTGATTGTCACAAAAGTAAATGCTGTGCATCCTATAGATCAGTATATTAAAACACCATGTTGGCAGGAATAATAGACACATTGGGGTCTTTATATTCTTGCTTTGGAGTTATTGCCTTCTCATTCTTGCTGACCTCTTGTAGCTCAGAAATATGTGAAGGTCTCCTCACATGCTCTGCAGGCTTGAGCACTCACCAATTCTCAATAATCTTAAAATGTGTATGTGGACTGTGGTCATCATTAATTGCTCCTCTGCATGAAATTATTTGTAGAATGTGGCACTTTAACTTTTAAAAAGTTGTGATATTTAGTTGAATCCATTGTATTTTCTACACGCCACATAAACCCAAAGTATAAAAAGGATCCGTGCCTGTGCTCAGAAAATTTAGTATCGTGTGCTTTTGTTCACATTCTCTATCCTTTTCTCTCTAAATATCTCTCTGTGGTTGTAGCCAAACAGTTACATATAAATTGTATCGGATACAACTGATTTTTGAAATAATTTTTTAGGCTGATCTAGGATTTGGTTTGCATACCTTAATACAGAGTTTCCCAAGTGTATTTACAGCAAAGTGACCACATATGTGCTGTAACTAAGTGTTTGCTGGACGAATACGGTAATAAAAATGCATCCATTTGCTTTGTTAAATTGCGCATGACCAAATTGACCACAGATCAAGTTGTTCTGCTGTAAGGTCAAATGAATGGATCTGAGCACGTGTAGCCAACTATTTTGTAGTTTGGATATTTCTACCTGATACATAATGCACACATACTGTACAGTCATGTCAAACTTAAGAAGCCTCCAACAGTTGCCTGTAGTGGGCTATCCAGACAAGGAGCTGCTGTTAGACATTGAGCATATAAAATGGAAATAAATTACAGTTTACTGCTGTTATCATATAATGCTACTCGCATCCTCTTCCTGTGGAATAATACTTTGTAAAAACAATTCTATTATCAACTAGGTTGGATCTAATTTTTGTCTGGTAATATTCATGCTCACCTTTGTCACAACAAAGTCCTGAAGGTTATTTATCCTAACCTTTAAAGAACTTGAAGAACTTTGATAGAGGATTAGCAAGACTCTAAATCGGCCTGTGATCTATAACATAATAAATTCTAAACACTATCAGCACACACAAAATGACATTTTTGTGCTAGTTTATTAAGGTGAAAGGCATTTATATTGGAAGCTTTTTTTTATCTTATCCATGCCAGACATTCTAATCTGACAGCAGTATCTTCCGTTACAGCCTTCAGCGTACCACATCTCGTTCTAAGAGGCTTAAGACTCGGGAGGACAAGAAAGTATCAGCCATGGTAGTTGGGGCAGAAATCATAGCTACTAAAACTGCTACAGACAGTTTCAAGGTCAATGAAAATGCCACAGAAAATAAGGAGCTAGTAAACAAAAAGGAGCCTTCGAGGCATGTGGAGAACATTAGAGAAGTGCATTTGGATCATGGCTTATTGAATAATATCCAGGCCGCAGGTAAGATAGACTGATTATGTTTCTTTGATAAGTCATAAGTTGTTGAAGTTACAGTGTGACACGTTTCTGCAGTGTAGCATGCTTGAAATGTTGTATGTTTCAAGGCCTTATTATAAAATGATGTATGGTACTAATGACCTTTAAGCAATATGCACCATATTTCTGTTTCTTAGACAGGCACATACTATTATTTCATCTGCATTATATACCTCAATAATCTTGGAGATACCTGCTGCGGTTTCTCCTTAATACATCCAGGGGAAATGTAATATCTGTGGTTAACCCCTGGGTGTTTTCAGGGATTAAACCCATCCCTCCATTCCCGCAGGCAGCCGCAACCCCCATCGATTTTTATGGGGGATGTAATGCTGCCAAATTTATCAACAACCGGAATGCGATATTGACCCCTGTCTGTTGATGCCTGTTAACACGTTCATTTAACGGTAGATGAAAAGGGTCTTGTGTGAAAAATGGGCTCCAATTGAATAGCCTGGGCAATAAAGCCCAAGGCTACCACCCTTTTCACACCTGTTAAATTAATGGGTGTAATTGAATTCCCCTCTTACATTAATAGATTCTTTGTTAAGAGTGGAGGTAACAGTCAGGACAGGACAGGCTTTTGCTGTTGAATTCTGTAGAACTGTAAAAGATTGTCAATTAGCAAAACCACAAATGTTACCCTGCATATTAAAAAAAGAAGAATAATTAAAAGCAAAACATGCAGCTTGCCCTCTTGCTCTTAAGTCATACAAAAGTTAGACATCATGGTTTCCACTAGGGTGCAATGCTGCCAAATATACCATGCATTCCGGATTTTGGCCCCCGTCTATAGGCTACACTACGCATAATTTGCCGGTGGACCGACGAAGGCTGCTGTGCATGTGCAGTCAGCGTGCTCGTAGCTCTCCGGGCACATCACAGGGATATGCCCCTTTTGGAGCCATGTTCCTGCGTGTTTCGGATGATACATTCGGATGCTATGATCGCATATTGCAATGGGTGGTAATGTCATTCCCAGATCACATTGCTATCATTAGTAAATGGGGGCTATATCTCACTCCCTTCCTTTATCCCCCCCTCTCTCTCTTTCTGTCTCCCTCTTCATCTCTCCCTCCCTCCTTCCCTCTCTAAGTCCCCACTCAAAATCCTGTGTTTGCCCCTGGCAGTGTACTAGATATGTTAGCTATGCTGCCGGCAGTTGGTTCCCAGCAGTGTTGCGGACATGAAGTAGTATGCTGAAACCTTGCTGGTCAGTAGAGAGACCAGAGACAAAGTAAGGGGCATAGTAGTTGAAGGCTGAGGTCGTGGTAATATTATTGATGGGGGGCCCCCACAACTTAGTTGCCCTGGGGCCCCCACAAGCCTTGATCCGGCCCTGCCTATAATGTGATGACCTTTTTTTAGGCAAGTGTGTTTGTGGATGTGATAATAAGAAAATTATATAGTATGCAGTAAATGTAGTCCAATTATTGGTAAGTGTCAACAGGGGTTGGCTGGCAACTTTTAGCCTGGGGGCAAGTACAGAGCACTGGCCCATAGGTAACGGCCTATACTTAAATGGTGTCCCCAGCTCCAGCAGCCCCCCATTTGTTTCTCCATCCCCAGCAGACCCCCTTCTGTGTCCCCAGCAGCACCCATCTTTGTCCGCAGCCAGCCCCAGCAGACCCCCTTCTGTGTCCTCAGCCCCAGCAGCCCCTCTTCTATGTGCCCAGCCAGCCCCAGGTGTAACCATTCTATGTGCCCAGCCAGCCCCCCTTCAGTTTGCCCAGCCAGCCCCAGCTGCCCCCTTCAATGTCCCCACTCCCAGCCAGCCCCAGTTTTTTATGTCCTCACTCTGCAGCAGCTCCCTTCTATGTCTTCCACTCCCCAGCCAGCCCCAGCCTTTTATGTCCCCACTCCCTAGCCAGCAGCAGCAGCCCCCTTCTATGTCCCCCACTCCCCTGCCAGCCCCAGCCTTTTATGCCCCCACTCCCCAGCCAACCTCTTTCTATTTCCCCCACTCCCCAGCCAGCCCCAGTCGTCTATGTCTGGACTCCCTAGCCAGCACCAAGCCCCCAGCCTTTTATGTTCCCACTCCCCAGCCAGCCCCAGCTGGGCCCCTTCGAATGTCCCTTCTCCCCAGCCAACCCCGTCCTCCTCTTACCTTACGCTCCTCTGCTCTGTCCTGTCTCTAGAGTTGCTGTCCTGTCTCTAGAGTGCGCGGCGTGATTTCAGAGTGTCACGCACGCCAGAGCTTTCAAAGAAAAAAAAACTGCATTGCATGTGCCAGCATACAGTAGCTGCTCGGCCAGGGTGTGGACGTGTCGGCAGCTGTGAGAGCTGCTCCACCGACACCATGCGCCCTGTCTGGAAGCCTTGAATGCTGAATGTGTTGGAGGCTCAGCAGGCGATTCCACCCTCCCCCCCCCCCCCCCCTTCCTGCTTGGCGTGCTCAGGCTGTCAGCTGTGACTCACTGAGCGCAGCCACAGACAGCAGTCTTCAGGTGTGATACGGCCGCCTATGCGCGGCAGTATCAGTCTTTTTTTACTACATTTTTGTGGAGGAGGCGGCCCAGGACGCTAGGTGGTGGTGCGGCCCGGGGGGCACATGGCACCCTGCCCCCTGGCCCAGCCCGCCCCTGGGTGTCAATTACTTTCAGTTCTCTGCATAATCAACAGTGTGATTTTGGTGTGTGTTTTTTCTTTATTGAATTGACAAAGAAAAATAAAACAATAATAAAAAAAATATCATTAAGTATAAATATCCAAAACCATTATCAAAGTACACATGTTCACATACATCTTGCATCTGTAGTTCCAGGCATCTTTTCTTGCAACTTTTTCCCTTCAAATGTGCTATGTTCGCAAAGAGATGTGAGTTGGACACAGAAGCAGCTTCTGCTGATTAAAATTATATGCGGCATGTCTATAGTCTGTGTGCGACTGCATGTAAAATGCTATGTTACAGGGTCAGCGGGTGTGACGCTTTAACGGCTGTGACACTGTAGCCACTTTGCGAATAACAAGCATTTGAAGAGAAAAAGTTGCACGAAAAAACGCTTGTGCTACCGAGTCACGCCACGGCATGGCACGACTAGAAGGGCTGTTTAATGCACAAGGAAGTAAGATGTATGTGGACACACCTGTAGTAGACCCAGCTCCAAACCAGATCCTGAGAATACATACGGGTTTCGTACCAAAGTGTACCTCAGAAACACTTCTAAAGCTGCTCTCTAGCCGAAGAGGGGAAGGTGTCAATGTAGCTCTCCCATGTCTCAATGACATTTTTATTATTTTATAAACTATTACTTCAGCTTTCTATTTCAACTTTTGTTGAAAATAAATTAAGTCCAGGCTATTAGTTCCACTGCACATACTGTAGGTGTGAAGGCCCCAAGACTGGCTGGTGAAGTGCCTCCAGACAGTATGGCCAGTGAGCTGAGTATCTCCCAGTTAACTTTTATTGCTAAATTGCGGTGATAGAATATATTCTGTTACCGCAATAAATCTTCTCTCTTTCTTTTCTATTGTTAAATAGATGCCTTAATGTTACACTTGAAGAAAGTTTATTGTATGCTACTTGATGGCAGCAAAACATTCTGGCTTTAATAGACAGTTTGCGCACCTCTAATGTAGCAGGCTTCTATCAAATTGGAGGGTGAGTGACCTTTCGGACTTAAATGCACAAGAAAGAGAGTTGATTAAGCAAACTGGAAGATGTTTCCTTGATGGGCACATGTTATGGTGCTTTCCTAGTGCAAAGACAGGCATGAATTTTATGCCTGGTGTGGGCAAACTTGACTTGAAATACAAAGATTATTGAGCGTCTATACTGTATGTGTACACGCTGAAGAAGAGTGCTGCACAGTGTGAAGTGATATAACAACCAAACAGAATAGAATTCAGGTGTATATAAATTCCATCCTAGAATTCATATACTGTAGGTCAAATAAATATATATATATATATATATATTCTTTTTTTTTTTTTTTTGCTGCTACTACAGAGTATATCTGATATACTCCAAACAATAATACAAATTCAAAGTTATTTTTCAATAACAAGGAGCGCATTTAGATTTAACGAGAATCAGTATTTAATAACCAATTCATACAAACACATACAAATCTGAAATTACTTTGCAAAGTTTATATAATAACACAATATATACTCTGATATAATATAATACATATTTCAATCTCTAGTTTTCCTTTATGTATATAAATTACTAATAAAAAGAATAGTGCGCCTTGCAGAAACCCAATTAGGGGCAGCCAATTTGTGTCCTGGTTTGATATTAAACAGAATTCAAATAGCCGAAAAAGTCAATATTAAGCAGTCTCCCAAAAGTAACGCCACCTGTAGCAAATACTCAACCTCCCTTTAGGTTTAATGGAAATCGCAATGTCCACACCAGCAGTCCACAGTGTACAGTTGTATTAGAGAGCGTTACATAGCCTCTGTTAGAGTCAATGCGGGCTATGTTCTCCCCGCTCTCACGGTATTGTAGGACACGCTGTTAATGTGAGGTGCTGTTTGTCCCTTGGAGGGAGGATGCTCGATGTTGATGCTTCTCCGGCTGGTAGACAGGAGGTTTTTATGACTGGCTGTAGAGATCTTACAGACTGCTGCACGCAGATTTTATATCCCTGGTATTGATGTGTTTCTCTGCTATTAATGGTATCTGTTTCTTCAGAAGGCAAAAAGAATATATATATATTGTGCGTTTTGTCAGATCATCTGCACTATCATGCAGTCTATGGCTGGCTAAGTGACTATCCTTGCAGCCACTGTGAGGTGCACATGAGAAAGGGGATGTTGTGGGGCATATTGTAAAAGACTTCTCTCTAAATGTACAGTAGTTTAATACTCAAATCTAAAGGTAAGGAAAAAAGTTTAAAAATAAAAGCATAAAATTACCCAGGTATTCTTGTTAAATAAATTTGCCTGTAATCGTACCTCCTAATATGTAGTCCATGTTAATAGATTAGGCACCTTATGTTACACTTAGCAGCTTCATATAAAAATATATGGTCATAATTATGTCATGTTAATAATTCTGAGTGTATATTCGGCATATATATCAATAAGCTTATGCAGCCATGGCCAAAAGTTTTGACACAAGTATTGGTTTTCACAAAGTCTGCTGCTTCAGTTTTCATGATGGTAGTTTGCATATACTCCAGAATGTCAAGAAGAGTGATGAGATGAATTGCAATTAATTGCAAAGTACCTCTTTGCCATGACAATGAACTTAATCCCAAAAACATTTCCATTGCATTTCAGCCCTGCCACAAAAGGACCAGTTGACGACATGTCAGTGATTCTCTCGTTAACACCGGTGAGATTGTTGACGAGGACAAGGCTGGAGATCACTCAATCATGCTGATTGAGTTAGGTTAACAGACTGGGGGCCTGATTCAGAGCCGGACGCTATTTGCGCTCGCTCATTCAGAAAAAGGAGCCGGCTATTTAAATTGAGCGCTCGCTCTTTGCGGTCTGTTGACGCCTCTGTGTCTGAACGAGCAAACGAAACATGCGCTCGCTATTTTTTAAAAAACGCCCCCTGGCCGCTCGCATCCTAAGTCATCTCCGCTATTTATTAGATTAATCGAGTACATCGAAAGGCGTATGAACTTCTCGCAGTGCTTGTGGTAGCATTTTCCTACCGCAATCATGCGAGCAGTTCAGGCTAAAAGACAACCAAGTGACGTGGTCAATGACGCTGCTTTGTTAATTATGCACACCCTGAAAATGCCTGTTTTGACTGTTTGACACGCCTGCGTTCGGATCTCCACTCCCCGTTTTCAAGCACCTTCCCCTGTTACCACCCACAAACGCCTCATTCCGTCACTCAAATTAGCAAGCATTCGCTATTTTGCGAGCACACAATTTCCGACCGCAATGACTGGTTCGCGCATGCGTATTACAACCCATACGCATGTGCAGTTGTGCGAACATCGCTCGGAGCGAACGAGCGGCCGCTTACGAGTGGCTTTGAATCAGGCCCTGGAATCTTTAAAAGTAGGGTGGAGCTTGAAATCATTGTTCTTCCTCTGTTAACCATGGTTACCTGCAAGGAAACACAAGCAGTCATCATTGCTTTGCACAAAAAGGACTTCACAGACAAGGATATAGCTGCCAGTAAATTGCACCTAAATCAACGATTTATCGGATCATCAAGAACTTCAAGGATAGAGGTTCAATAGTTGTGAAGAAGGCTTCAGGGCACCCAAGAACATCCAGCAAGAATCAGGACCATCTCCTAAAGTTAATTCAGCTGCGGGATCGGGGCACCACCAGTGCAGAGATTGCTCAGGAATGGCAGCAGGCTGGTGTGAGTGCATCTTCACGCACAGCGAGGCAAAGACTTTTGGGGGATGGCCTGGTGTCAAGAAGGGCAGCAAAGAAGCCACTTCTCTCCAGGTAAAACAGCAGGGGCAGACTGATATTCTGCAAAAGGTACAGGGATTAGACTGCTGAAGACTGAGATAAAGTTATTTTTTCTGATGAATCCCCTTTCAGATTGTTTGGGGCATCTGGAAAAATGCTTGTCCAGAGAAGGAAAGGGGAGTGCTACCATCAGTCCTGTGTCATGCCAACAGTAATGCATCCTGCGACCACTCATCATTCATGTGTGGGGTTGCTTCTCAGCCAAGGGTCTCACTCACAATTTTGCCTAAGAACACAGCCATGAATAAAGAATGGTACCAAACATCATCCAAGAGCAACTTCTCCCAACCATCCAAGAACAGTTTGGTGACGAACAATGCCTTTTCCAGCATGATGGAGCACCTTGCCATAAGGTGGCTCGGGGAACAGAACATTGAAATTTTGGGGCAATGGCCAGGAAACTCCCCAGACCTTAATCCCATTGAGAACTTGTGGTCAATTCTCAAGAGGCGGATGGACAAATAAAAACCCACAAATTCTGACAAACTCCAAGCATTGATCAGGCAAGAATGGGCGACCATCAGTCAGTATGTGGCCCAGAAGTTGACTGACAGCATGCCAGGGTGAATTGCAGAGGTCAACACTGCAAATATTGACTCTTTGCATAAACTTAATGTAATTGTCAATAAAAGCCTTTGACACTTATGAAATGCTTGTAATTTTAGTTCAGTGTACAATAGTACCATCGGACAAAAAGGTCTAAGAGCACTAGAGCAGAAAACTTTGTGAAAACCAATACTTGTGTCATTCTCAAAACTTTTGGCCATGGCTGTATATACTAACACAATATAGGAATTTTCACCTGATATGGGGCTGTGAACAAAAAGCTGCATTACTTCCTATGGAGCAGTAATGCAACTTAACGTGTGTGGCTAATTGAATAGCTAAGAATTTGCCTAAATTAGGCACTTAAGGTTTTTGATTAGCATAATTTGGCCAATTATGACATGTCATATTTGGGGTAATCTGCAAAATGGAGAATAGTGGGCTAAATCATGTGGGAGAGGTACATGGTGGTGCTATATTGACTGGAAATGTGTCTTTAAGCTTACAGGGGGGATTTACAGGTGTAGTGTAACATTTTTTTAAGAGTGGCTTAAAATTACACAAAAATCATCTTGCAGACATTTTTATGCATCACAAATTATTGTAGAGCATTTACAGTGCATACGGAAAGTATTCACAGCACTTCACTTTTTCCACATTTTATTATGTTACAGCCTTATTCCAAAATAGAATAAATTCATCCTCAAAATTCTACATACAATACCCTATAATGACAACGTGTAAAAAGTTTTTTTGAGATATTTTCAAATTTAATAAAAAAAAAAAAACCTAAGAAATCACATGTACATAAGTATTCACAGCCTTTGCCATAAAGCTCAAAATTGAGCTCAGGTACATCATGTTTCCACTGGTCATCCTTGAGATGTTCCTACGGCTTAATTGGAGTCCACCTGTGGTAAAATCAGTTGATTGGACATGATTTTCAAAGGCATACTCCTGTCTATATAAGGTCCCACACTGGACAGTGCATGTCGGAGCACAAACCAAGCATGAAGTCCAAGGAATTGTCTGTAGACCTCCGAGACAGGATTGTCTCGAGGCACAAATCTGGGGAAGGGTACAGAAATATATCTGCTGCTTTGAAGGTCCCAATGAGCACAGTGGCCTCCATTATCCGTAAATGGAAGAAGTTCGAAACTACCAACACTCTTCCTAGAATTAACCGGCCGTCTAAACTGAGCGATCGGGGGAGAAGGGCCCTAGTCATGGAGGTGATCAAGAACCCGATGGTCACTCTGTCAGAGCTACAGCATTCCTCTGTGGAGAGAGAAGAACCTTCCAGAAGGACAACCATCTCTGCAGCAATCTACCAATCAGGCCTGTATGGTAGAGTGGCCAGACGGAAGCCACTCCTTAGTAAAAAGCACATGGCAGCCTACCTGGAGTTTGCCAAAATGCACCTGAAGGACTCTCAGACCATGAGAAACAAAATTCTATGGTCTGATGAAACAAAGGTTGAACTCTTTGGCATGAATGCTAGGCGCTATGTTTGCAGGAAACCAGGCATCGCTCATCACCAGGCCAATACCATCCCTACAGTGAAGCATGGTGGTGGCAGCTTCTTGCTGTGGGGATGTTTTTCAGCGGCAGGAACTGGGAGACTAGTCAGGATAGAGGGAAAGATGAATGCAGCAATGTACAGAGACATCCAGGATGAAAACCTGCTGCAGAGTGCTTTTGACCTCAGACTGGGGTGACTGTTCATCTTTCAGCAGGACAACGACCCTAAGCACACAGCCAAGATATTAAAGGAGTTACTTCAGGACAACTCTGTGAATGTCCTTGAGTGGCCCAGCCAGAACCCAGCCTTGAATCCGATTGAACATCTCTGGAGAGATCTGAAAATGGCTGTGCACCAACGCTTCCCATCCAACCTGATGGAGCTTGAGAGGTGCTACAAAGAGGAATGGGTGAAACTGCCCAAAGATAGGTGTGCCAAGCTTGTGGCATCATATTCAAAAAGACTTGAGGCTGTAATTGCTGCCAAAGGTGCATCAACAAAGTATGGAGCAAAGGCTGTGAATACTTATGTACATGTGATTTCTTAGTTTCTTTTTTAAATTAAATTTTCAAAAATCTCAAAAAACTTTTTACACTTTGTCATTATGGGGTATTGTGTGTAGAATTTAGAGGACAAAAATGAATTTATTCCAGTTTGGAATAAGGCTGTAACATAACAAAATGTGGAAAAAGTGAAATGCTGTGAATACTTTCCGGATGCACTGTAGTTTACTGAAAAACACTTGCATTCTATCATTTTTCATTGTTATTAAACACAGTGGAAACAATCAGCCACTTGACATATTTTAAGCGCCCCAAATACTTTACTTTTAGCCACTAATAGACATTTATGCTGTTATCTAATGTTAGTTTGCACTTTTTTGGGGCGCAGGCTGATTTCCCCATTTTTCACCAAACTCAGCACAGCTAAGTTCATAGAGAATTACCACGCCAGGGTAAGCTAGTTAAGCTAGTTAAGCGGGACCTCACACACACACAGTAAGCAAAATGGCCGTGAGATATGAGCATTAAATCGAGCAGCGGTAAACAAGAGTTTCCGGCGGCTATTTAAATTTGGCCCTAGTTGTCAATTTCACTACTCAGTGCTGTACATTTTAGTGAATTGTGTATATGCCCAAAGTGAAAATATGAAATGTTGCCAACTGTACCTTTTTTTTTATATCTGAAAATACCTGAAATCTTGCATAATGTTTGTGTAATGTTCTCTTAAGGGGCCTATCCATTAGCAGATGGTTTTCTGCAAGATGAAAGACAAAATATATCTATTGAAAATTCCGGTGGCTGTGCTGAATGATATCTGTCATGTACATGACAGATTTTGGCAAAAGATGAACGATATCGCATGACCTCATTCTGTAAGTGGATTTTTTTCTCTGCAGCGCTCTGTAGCTGCTGCTAATATCTTTCGTCGTTTACCGCATATAAACTGCCAGATATTTCTAATATCTGGCAGCGATATGTGATAATTAACCAACATGTTGGAGAGATGAAAGATTCAATTTATTGGCCTCGGGAGTGCGCATATGTCATCGTTCATGGCCTTTCCACAGCAGATAAATTGAACGACCGAACGATATATCGTTCAGTCGTTCACTTTATCTGCTAATGGATAGGCCCCTTTATACTAATAAAGGTGAGTTTGTTCCTATTGTAAAAAAAAACAGCAAAAAACTAAAGACTGTCCATGGTTCTATGCTTATATATGGAGTTGACTGATGTTAATCTGTGTACATGAATGGATTATCCTCTCTAAAATGGCATATATGCTAGTAGGTCATGTGCGTTTGATCTGTATTAATAAGGTTCATGTCTACGGTGTACAGATTCACTTTCTATACCTTTGGAACAAGATAAGAAAATAGAAGAAAAGGGTAACCATGACCTCAGTTTGGCTGCTTCTGGCCTTGCAGAATTGTGTGGTCATTTCGTCCCATCTGCAGAAGAAAAGAGAAAAGAGGACACAAACTCACTGCAGGGAACTGACCAGAAACCATGCTGTCAGGAGACCCAAGGATATGATCTTCCAGAGGCAGTCTCTCTAGAGAAAGAGGAGATAAGCAGCTTTACTAGTGACGATGGTGATGTCAGTGACATTGAGATTGCTGAATGTGGCCTAGAACCTGGAGAAATTCCTTGTATGATGAACGATGGGAAACAGCAGTGTCCTGAAAAGCCCAATCTGTGTGTAAGAACCGATTATTCCCTTGTATTTATTTATTCTCTATCCTATTGAGCGGCTGTATAGCTGATCTTTAACAGTAAAAGTACTAGCCTCATTAATGTTTCAAGGATAGTATTATACTTGCTCATTTACTGAAACGGACAGAGCATTAATCACTATAAATCAAGATGGATTTGATTGTACAGCCCTGACAGCCAGCCTTCTGTACTTGTAAAATTAACAGCTATCAGCATAAATCATTGGATTGGACTACAGTGAGCATCATGTATGACAGGTTACCTGTCATGCACATAGAGGTGCCATGATAAAGTATAAAGCAACATTACAAAATCCATGGATACCATGTTTCCTCTTTAGATTTACTAGCTGTAAATCAGACCCATGATTTTTCAGTGAAGTGCGATGGTGCATTGGCAGTGGGATACTACAAATTAATTTCTTACATGTCAAATTTTGCAACACATTCTACAATGCTCTCTTTTTCCTCTGCCTTATAGGCTTTAATTCCAGGGAAATACTTCCAAACCTCAAATGATGTTATAGCAACTCTTAATTATAGAGCAGTAAAAGTTGCTTGACCATCTAATGTTTTGTGCTGCTGCAGTATTCTTTGTTGTGTATGAAATAGCCCCAATCAAAGACACTGTGGTCTGCAGTTTTGGGCTTTGGCTTTTGATGGTAGTTACACCCAAAATATAAGCCTTAACTTTAGATCTTGTGCTTTTCTTCTGCAGTTGTTAAACTTGATTTGCACAGCTGCAGTAATGTGATATTTATTAGTAGAATTTGTGCTAGAGCGTTACAGGGTGTTCCCATTTTCCTGGCCTCTTCCACTGTGTACATCATTACTTGTAAAAGAGGATTTTTTTTTTAATATATAGCTCCTTTGAGATACAATACAGAGCAGTTTGGAATATAGCTCTGTTATATAATTTGTTAATACATCACAAGTACTTTTTTTGTTTGAGATTGAAAGTCAAATAAAATGCATGTAACTAGACTTATTTCCTCCTCCTTCCCCCAGCAACATGAAGTCTTCTATTGTGGGCTGGTTCAGTTAGCCTTTAGACTCCATGGTTGCCTTGTATGTTATGTTTCTCTTTGCATTACCAGAAATGATGGTAATGAAAGCATCACTCATTTTTGACAAAGATAAAGTACCCTACACATTATTTGGAATCATAATATATAATGCTACTGTTGGGACCTTTCGGCTGATTGATTTATCCCTTTGATATATTATTCTTTTATTGTGTCATTTCAGCCAAGTAACCTACACTTGCATTATTGCAATGCATTGGGGCTCTTTATCACAGTAGTTGTTTTCTCATCAAGTTTCAATACAAGTTTTAGACCTAAAGTAAATGGCCGCAAAATGGTTTCCATTCCCAGTCAACATCCTATTTGGATAGTTCAGATGACGATCAAGGCTGTTGAAAAATTAAGTTATGCGATGACCTGTTTCATAATAAATTACAACCACACTAGTTATACATTGTGGGACCTGGCCTGAACATACATGTGTGGCCAACCTACATCTATCCGGTTTCTTGGTGCTCAAACATAGCTGAATTCACCCATGGTATAGAACACACTGTACTGCAGCTTAGTTTTAATCTTGAATTATGTGTGCATTTTATTAACACGCACGCTTTCTGTTTTAATTAATAAATCTTTTGTGTTCCAGATCACCGGTTGGGCAGAAAACAATGGAAAACGACAACTCAGGACAAAGAGTTGGAGACTTCCAGTGGGCAAACCTCCTTCTAGATCTTTAATGACAGTAGTTAAGCAGCAAACAACTAGTGATGAAGGTATATATTTTTCCGTATACTATTGATTTGAGGATACATATTTATTATATTTTATTTTAAATTTCTTTTTTCAATCCAGTTGTATTTCCATTAAATACATTTCAGATTTTGCTTTGCTTGGTGTTCTAGTACTACCCTAATGCTATTCCTAAGCCTACTGGAAATGTTAACATTCTATAAATGTCAACCTTCTGCTGATGACATTGTGATTCGTCAACATGTTAATAGCTGACTTAGTGATGACATATTTGTCTAACATGGTGAGGCCATTGTAGCTATATGATAGAGACATGACAAGTTGTCATTTATCTTTGTTTACTTTCACTAATGTTCATTAAAAATATGTATGTATGTGCTGCATAGCATCCTAATATCACATACTTAGCCAGTACCGTAACTAGAGATGTGCAACCGATGCCTCCACATGGAGCGCTAGGGCTCTGTGGGCGGCACCATCACCGCCCCACGGTCTGTTTCTGGCTAGCAGAGTGCCTGGTACAGCACCCTGCAGCCAGGATCGCTTGTGCAGTGCCGTCCTGTGGACGCTCCAGATTGGCACTATGCAATCTATACAGCCTACCAGGTGTCCTCGGTGCTGCACTTACCGGTGCTGCAAGCCCTTTTGCATGACGTTGCGCACTAGGGAGCAGCACCAGCACAGGGCACATTTGAGCCCTGTTACAGCCCTGCACTGATCTATAACCAACATATGATTTCCTGTTACCGACCTGCATGCTTCATGCAGTATTGGCTAGTGTACAATACGCGTTAATGTTGAGCATATTCTACATGATCTACTGTTTTTTTTTTTTTTTTTTAAAGTATCCTATTCAGGAAACACAACTACACACTTAACTTACTTCCTAGCTTTCCTGATTGTAAATTTAGGATTAGAGATGAGCAGTTCAGTTTTTCTGAAAATCGAACACACCAGAACTTTGGGGTTTTGAGTCAAGCAGAGTCCCGACTAAGATAACTTTGGGGTTCCAACTAAAAAAAACGGGTCTTGTGTGTTTTGAATTGCATTTAAATCCCTCCCTCGTGTTTTCAAGTGATGAGGCGGTCAAAATTGACTGGAAATGACAGGGAATTAATGTTATTGGTGTTAATACTATAGGAACAAAAACAGGTTCAAGTTGCATGATCTTAGCTGTTTATACAAATTTTTAAACAAATCCAGAACTAATACACTTGACGGTGGTTTTTCCAAAACCTACACACAGGGGTCTGCACACATCTCTACTTAGGACATCTGATCCACCCAAATCACCATTGGTCCAACATGTGCTACATTATTACCCCTTTTTAAAAAAAGGCCAGATGCCTTTTGACTTGCCAAAATTGTGACTGTCCATAGAAAATTGTGTCTGCTGTTTAAGATATGATGAAATATCAAAATAGACAACATGTAAATAAACCTTTGTACATTTATTGTGTGTTAAAACCTTATACATTATTTAATATTGACATCTTTTTTTTTCCCTAAAATAAATATTCTTCTGAGCAGATACAAACATTCATGAGTATTAATGAGTGTGCAGACCCTGTGTACTGACAGGAGCATGTTTATCATGCTCCTAAGAGATTTCAATGGCATCATCAAACTGCAGGCAGTGTGCCAGCAACTAAATACACTCTTGAGCTCACATTAACAGCTAATTGGAATAATGTCTAAGGCAGTGATTCCCACCATGTATGTCATGACCCATTTGTGTGTCACGATATTAAGCTCAGTGTGTCTCGAGAGTTTATAGAGAGCAGGCTTTCCTCAAAATGAAAATAAGATTAAGAGATTAAATAATGTCAATATTTCCAGAAAGGAAGTTGTTGGTCAATAAAGCAAATTATTAAGAGTGCCTGTCATTTTAGTGAAGCTGCTCTTACGCAGTGCTTTTGTGTTTAAAAACATTTTCTAAAATGTTTTGCAACATATCAGAATAATTAATGAGATTAGTTATTAATAAAACCAAAAGGTATGGTATCATGAGTATGGTTGAACACAGGCCCTGATTCAGAGCCGGACGCTCTGACAGAGCGCTCGCTCTGAATCAGGGCCGTCCCTCCTGCTTTTTGGAGCGGCCTCACGGCCGCTCGCATAGCAGTGGGTTACCACCCACAGCTATAGCGAGTGGCCAAAATGATGGTCGCGATGGTCAAGACCATCGCGACCATCGGGCTTGCGACGAGACCCTTGTGGTAGGGTCTCGCTGCCGCAAGCCCTGGAGTGCTGGCCGGCCCCACTGGGCCCTGGCCGGCCCCACTGACACTAGTGATGTCAGTGGGGCCGGCCCCAGACGGTAGGCATTCCCATGGGAACGCCTCCGTCTGGGCAGCCACACCCCCGGAACGCCCACCAAAGGGGGCGTGCTGTCAATCACCATCGACAGCACGCCCCCTTTGGTGCTAGACCCATAACGACGGCCAAGCCGTCGTTATTCGGGTCTCGCACATGCGCACGGCGGAGCTGCCTCCGTCGTGCACATGCGCACTTGGGCAACATCGACCCGCTTGCGAGCGCTCAGCACTCACGAGCGGGTCTGAATCGGGCCCACAGTCTCCTATAACAGGATTTCCATACTCCTGATACCATACCTTTTGGTTTTATTAATGACTAATCTCATTAATTATTGGAATATGGTGCAATTTGAGACTTTTTCGCTTTTTTAATTTTCATCGAATAATATGTAACCCATGACATCTTAGATGATCTTAAGATGCATTGCTTTATATACAACCTTTTTAAACATTCGCCTTGTTCCTCGCCAACCGTAAACAAGGGATCCCAGTTACAGTGCTAATGCATCCCAACTAGAAATCCGTAAGAGCTACTTAAGCAATTCCTTTATTTGATCTGGTTCTATACCGCCAAAGTAATACACAGCTATTGACCTCCATATCAATTAGATCACTATTGTGTTCTATCTGCTAAATAAATACCAGTCCATCATCCAGTTCGCTATGCTGCATTATCAATATAAACAAGCCTTTCATTAATTCTTTCTCTGTTATCTAAACATGCAAACATACATAAGGTACTCAATCTTTTATTTCATAAAGATAACATCAAGATCTTATATACAATAAATAAAATGCTTACATACAATATGGATAATACATATATATATATATATATATATATATATATATATATATTCTAAGCTACTTCATAAATGAGTTTCCAGTTCAAATCTTAGAATGTGTGGTAATTCTGTTACAAAATTAACTTTGTATTTCATTAATCCTTCTTTGTGTATTTAAATTCAGGGATACTATGAGTGGAGAGAGTGTGTGGGTGTGTGTTATATGAAGATAAGTGTCTGCATAAGGTAGAAGCATTTATTCATGTACTAAGACAGGTTCAAAATCTATTGATACATTGCAGGGTCCAATCTATCTGAAAAAAAACACTTAAGGACACCTATATTCTTTTGTGTGTGTGTGTGCTGCACCCTTGAGGAATGTGAGCATACATATGGATGTGTAAATAAATAGGCAAGAAGGTGGGGAGAGAGAGAAACATTGTACAGAGCAGGGAATAGCATATTGCCAGGGGCGCCTAAAGGGGAGGGGAGCGGGTATTAATTGCCTGGGCTTGTTGGAGGGGCCCGGGTCCGACGCTGCCTCCCCACCCTCATACCAGTGAGAGACTGTTCACTGCTGCCACTGAGCAGCAGCAGCAGTCACCTTTTCCTGTGGGGGGAGCGATCACACTGATCGTGCACCCCCATGGATTTGCATCGGGCTGAGGGGCTCACAGCGCCCCCTCCCCAGCGTGCAGTGTTGCTTTGTGGCGCTGCAAATAGGGTTTTAAAAAAAAAAAAAATTCTAAAGGCATGGCCAGGCCTCCCGCGATTATGTCACACCCCCTCAATAGTAATGGTACCCGGGCCGGCTGTCTACGACGCTGCAATATGCAGCATTTAAATGTATAGATAAAGTAGAGTGAAAAGAATCAATATAAAATGATTGCAGCGTTTCAATTTATAGATATAGTGTAGGATAGTTTAAACAATATATGTATATACAATGCAGGCAGAACATATACAGTAAATGCAGTGTTAGTATAGAAAGAAGATACCTTGCCAATAAAACGTGCTGCATGGTGAATGCAGTGTATTCAGTGTTCAAAGAGACTGATTTTAGACTGGGTGTTGATTTAAATACCTTTTACCCAGAATGCACTTGTAAAGGTGTTGCGCAGTGATCTTTCCCCCAATTACACACTGCTGGAACAATAGGTCACTCCCTGACATGCTGATGTGTACATTCTGGCTTCCTGCCACATCATCTCTTATTAATTTATTAGTTGGCTACCTAAGCGGCCATTATGGGAATGACATTCTAGTTCCTTCACAGTGCCATAGCAGTATTGCCCACATTGTGTGTAGAAGGTGCGATGGCTTCAGAGTTGACTCATATGCTGATCTTTGCTAATTCTTGGGCAATTAATTTCCTCTGCCTCATGAGCATGTGTTTGGCACAGGGACTGGGATACAAGGAGGGATGTTGCATGGCTCTACTGTACTGTATATTTTTTTTTAAACAACTAAACACTTTTGCTAAACAGTTAAAGGCTTAGTATACTTTGTGACATTGCAATATTTTTGTAAAATGTTCTATATAATCTAAATAAAAAGAGTGTGCACAAACTGCTTGTAGACAGCACTGCACATGTAGTATTTATGACACTTCCAATCAGTTGATTGCAATTACAGTACTACTAGATACAAAAACCTGTTTACTAATTCTGCTATTGCTGTTAAAAAATAAAAATAAAAAATAAAATAAAATGCTGTAGTCAGATAATACTGAGCATTGCTGTAAGATAGAATGCAATTTGTAGTTGCAACGGTTTTAAATTACATTGTTTACTGGAACTGTAAAATAACTTAAGAAATCTGCGGGCTTTGACATCTTTTAACTTTGAACTCAGTATGCCAGTTACCTTCAGTTCTTGGGAAAAATCCAATTGATATAATGCTATGCAAACTGCATATATGAAATATACATGAAATATATGGATTGAATCAAAGAAATAAAAAGCATATAAAGCTGGTCTAAAAGAGACTACACATACAGTGAAAATTGTTAAAGCATAAAACAAAAGAAAGTCTAATGTGTCTTATGCTGGGTACACACTATGGACCTCATTCAGACCTGCTCGCAAGCGGATCGATGTTTAGGAGCTGTGCACGCGCTGTGGCCGCATTGTGCGTGCGCAACCCCCGGAGCGAGAGAGAAATTCTCTCACTCCGGAGCTCTCTACAAAAGGGGTGGCTGTTGATGTTGATCGACAGCTCGCCCTGTTTTGTAGGCGTGGCTAGGGGGTGGTTTCACAAACGGAGGCGTTCCTTAAGGAACGCAGCGGTTTTGTGGGCGGCCACACTGACATCAGCAGTGATATCAGTGGGGAGCTTCCTGCTCGATCAGAGCTGGAAGCTCCCTTTGGGCTTGCGGTTGCCGAAACCCAACATTAGGGTCTTGTCGCAAGTCGCGATGGTCCATCAACCTGGTTGGTCGCTAAAGCTGTGGGTGGTAACCCACAGCTTAGCTAGCGACCAGGAGGCTGCACTTCAAAACCCAAGCGGCCGCCCACATTCAGAGTGACCGCTCGCATTTTGCGAGCACCTCTGAATGAGGGCTTATGTGATAGATATGATGATCAATCAACTGATGAATAACAGTGCATCTGTACACAGGGGCAGACGCAGGATCTTTACGGAGGAGGGGTTCTATAATAAGTATATATACGTTTGTGTGTGTGTGTGTGTATGTATATGCGCTACTGGTACTTGTGTACAGATGATATGTGTCACTCCAGCGGGTTGGGATTGGCTTGGGCAGGCATGGGAGATTGAAGGAACGTAAGTGGAACTGCTAGTAGTGGATTAGATGAGAATCGATGGTGAAATTGCAATGGATAGCCCGAAGGCGTGGGCAAGAACAAGGATAAACTTTATTAAACTGGATCTGTAGAAGATATTGGACTGGAAGTACATATCGAATTGGAACCCATGTTGTAGTTATCGGATTGGACAGTTGTTGTATATATTGGATTGGGACCAATACTGTAGAATCTGATTGGGACAGATGATGTAGAATCAGATTGGAACCGATGATGTAGATCGGTTTGGGACCGATGGTAACAGGCAGAGCCGTAACTAGACTTTTTGGTGTCCTGTGCCAGAAAGAGCATTGGTGCCCCCCCTATTTTTCAAATAGGGACATAAGAGGTGCACTCGAAAAAGGGCCATGGCCTCATGGGGTAGAGCCAGGGAAGAGATTGGGTAGGCCAGGAGATGCTGGGATAAAAGACGAGAAAGTGAGAATGATAATAAACAGAAACTTTACAGGCCCAAACAGCGGCCCCTGCCCTTGCAGTGCCCTGTGCCACGTTGCGCGTGTCCAGACAGAGAACACTGAGAGCACAGAGCAGTGACAGTGTGGACAGACCTCATAGCCAGCTAGAAGCGATATGCAGTGCAGACGGACCTCTGCATTATCCACAAGTAATATGCAGTCACAGCGCAAGCGGGCCTCAGTCCCAGTCTAGACAAACACAGCAGAGGTAAGACGCAAGAGAAACTAACAGAATATGAGAGAAATTAGTCAGGATTGTGACAATATGTCTGTGAATTACACCATTCACAGACATATTGCATTGGCCCTGCAGCACAGCCGATGACGATAGGTATTGCAGATATATTGCACATCTGGCTGTGTATTCGCTACCTGCCGTCTGCCCGTACACTTGCTGCAGGGTCCTCCGACACTGACATCTCACCTGGGTGGGAAGATTTAAGTGCACTGCCAGTTGTGATGTGAGTGAAGACGCATCGAGCAGCATATTATTAAGTGAGTATTGTCTTACCAATCGGATCCCTGGATTGGTGGACGAGTCGCTCAGGTGTGTGTACCCAGTTTTAATATATTTGTAGAAGGGATTTATACTAAAGCTAGAAATAGAAGATGGTGAAATGGTTACTTTGAAGGGTTACTTGAACTCACAAAATTAGAAGTAGAAAAGTCAGCAGAACTGAACTGCCATCTGTCTGTAATTAATAGCGATGAATGGTTTGGTTTTGGCTCAGATCTTCCCTCCAAGTTCAGATCTCAGAACAAGTCAAAACCTCATCTTTTACGGATGTGTGTGCAGAGAAATGCAGTTCCATTGTATGGTTATATTCTTCTTTCCAATATAAAAATAGGATTACAAAGTTGTAAATCTTTGAAACTATAACTGTATAGAACAAGAATCCATATCATTTTGATTATTAAGATATCATGTTGTTATATGGTCACTGGGCCATTTAGTTCTGGGTACCCAGTTACCAGTGATGTGCGGTCAGGTGAGGCAGAGCCTTTCCTGTTATACTTCAGTATACTCCAAACTTTTGAGTATAAAATTAAGAAAAAATTTAAGAAAATATTCGAAATATCCTCTTTGTAGTATCATAATCATTCTTATATTCAAAACTCTGGAGTAAAAAGTGTATGGCAGGTGAGGCACTGCCTCCCCTCTCTACCTAATCCGCACATCCCTGATCAAAACTCACCAAATTTCCAGCACTATATACTGCTGCACCTTTGTATAATGCCCACATGAACCCTTGGGCTCATGTATGTATGTGTAAATCTGGCTCTGATACTAGCCAGTGCCTCCCTAGCCATTTGCATCACCGCATGTCACTGCCAGTTACGTTAATATAATGTATGGTGTTGTTCCAGTCATGGAAGGGGAAGGCATTTGTACATAAAACTGTCAAGTGTAAATATCTAGAAATAAAAGTCAACCTAAATAAGGGAGTGGCTATATAGTAGTGATATTACAGTACAAGGCTCACATAGTGCTGCTATCACAATTTTACATTTATGTAAGAAAACTTGACCGTACTCCAGCAGTGACAATTCACTAACTTGTTTTACTCAGAAATATCATACAAAATAGTTATTGGTGCTTCTAATGTGATCACCCCACACGTCCTCCTACAATATAATATTTCAGCACAAGAGGAGCACTAGGGAGGAAAAAATAGCATGTAATTTCATTATCCTTGGCTCAAGTTTCAGTTCTGTTTATCACTGAGTTTGTAATTAATTTACTCTGTGTGACTCTTCCGCTTCTCATCCATCACATACCTACTACCTGCGTTTTAGGATGTAGAAACCTTACATTTATAATCTTAGCCTGGTAGTTCTGCCTCGCATAGC
Organism: Taudactylus pleione; assembly: GCA_031769625.1. Taxonomy (NCBI): domain Eukaryota; kingdom Metazoa; phylum Chordata; class Amphibia; order Anura; family Myobatrachidae; genus Taudactylus; species Taudactylus pleione. The sequence goes on along the minus strand of JAUIMM010000126.1, from coordinate 22,429,971 downwards.
TCAGTTTGCTCTTAAGAATCTTTCCCAGAGAGGAGCAGCAGCCTGTGATCCATATCAGTATCATCTTTTCATGGCTTGAGGGGCTGCAAGGAAAACTGGGTTTCATTCTGATTGCAATACACGAATAAAATGACGATTAATATCATAGCTTAGTTGGCATTGGAATTAAAATTTTAAAGCGTAGGCAGCTGGAGTAAAATGACTAGTTTACCACGGCTTAAAAAACACTAGTGTTCTGCACAATGATCTTTAATCTCTATAGATTCAAAAAGCAACATGATGCAAATCTGATTGAAGTGGGATGTTACTAGAGGCACGGAACAAAAAGTAGAATCAGGCTGCTGAAAATTAGGCCTTTGTTATGTATTGTTAATTTCCCTGTGCACATTTTATGTTGGTTTGTTATTGGTTCAGTACATATGGTTTTGTGATTTAGGTTGTAATGGCAAACTTTACCCAACCATTGCCCTGTCTGAAATGTTTAATAGCTAAAACTGAAGGCATGATTTCTCTCATTTGTGTATGAACATATGAGCAATTGTGTGTACAACAAGTGACAAACATGTGCAGAGACAAATTAACTACTATAGTACACTATTGCTTTGTAGTTATATAACAGAGCACCCTACATTTTAAAACGCAAAGTTAGAACAAAATAAGCACAGATTTTATTCCATCTATTCTAAACCTACTGCCGAAACCAATGTTTCCACTAAAACCAAATCTAGTTTCTGATAAGCTAGTCCCGTTTGGGTCCGAGGAATTAGTATAGCCCTGCCTAATATGGAGCTATCTGGAGGTGAGTTATAGTATTTATATGCTTTTTGTTGTTGTGTGATACTGTGGTGGCAATTCAATTGTAAGCAGTGTGCCTCAGCAAAGTGCACAATAGATGTATCTTCACACAGTTGTCCTCATAACTCATAGAGGTACACAGAAAAATGACCGAAGATTGCTTATCATTATAAGCTGTTATGCCCACAGCTAGACATCACGCCGGCACGTACATAGAATAGCAGAAAATTGAATTCAGGTGTTTGTAAGTTTTTGTCCTTAACAATGTTTGTGTTGAAGATTGACTAGACCATTATAGGTGAGTCCTTACTTTGTTAAATTATGCAAAAGACCCCTCTGTCTTGCGCCACAGTATTGGAGGAATCAGTATGAAATTCCCGGCAGCGGCAGCCCGACAGCACTGGAAATCCCGATCGTCCTCAGGTAAGTAATAACTAACCTAACCCCCCTAATCCTCCTAAGGGGTGCCTAACCCTAACCTCCCCCCAAGTGCCTAACAAGAGTTCCCCCTGTAAGTGCCTAACACTAACCCCCCCGCTTCCCCGCTGCCTAAACCTAAGTCCCCCGGGGGAGTGCCTAACCCTAAGTCCCCCCCCGGGGGTGCCTAACCCTAACCCTCCCTCCCCCTAGCCTAACCCTAACACTCTCGGGAGGGTGCCTAACGCTAAGTCCCCCCCAGGTGCGCTATACCTAGCCCACCCCCCCGTGGCTGTCCACTCGCGGCGCCCGGCATCCCTTCGATCGGGATGCCGGGCGCCTCTCTCCCGGCATCGGGAAAATGACAGGCGTCTAGATATAGATGCCTGTCATTTAACCCACGCCGGGATAAAGCAGTCGGGGAGCCGGCTGTCAGGGATCACGTCAGGCGGTTTCCCGATTGCATCCCGTATTGGACACATGCCTGTTCATCTATATGAAATATGCAAGAAAGTTGCACTTTCAGTTGCATAAAATTCGCTCAAATATTTGCATAAAAGTAGCATAATTTTAAGGGAAAAGGAGGATTATGCTACTTTTTTGCTAATATTATGCTACTTTTACACAAATATTTGTGCAAATTTTGTGCAATTGAAAGTGCTATGTTAAGTATAGTACAGTAGTGACGGCAGTGCAACCAATACTATACACTTCCAAAACCTTAGCATGACACATTCACTGGAGCACCTTTCTAGTGAATGCTTCTCAATGAGATCAAAGTTGAGTAAGGACACAGCCGTAGTGTTTCCCTTAACTTGTATGCTGCATGTAAATGCCACTATGTGCTCTAGTGTTGTTTTAAATAAGGTGCACAATTTCACTTGAGAGGCGTATTTTCCAATTTATAGAATACTTAACTACTTTTTTGACCAGGCTCTAAGTGCCGTCATCAAGTCCCAGATTTATGTAATCACGCAGAGGGGGGTTGGGCCATATTGATACAATTCCCCAGTATACTGTATATGTTGCTCTCTGTGGCTGCAAATTAACCAGTGTGGTATGTAAATAGAATACATCTTCCTCCTGAATGCTGTAACCAAATGCTGACAACTGTGCTAACGGTACAGTATGTAAGATTCATTTTACAAATTTTCGAGATAGACTGTTGGTTAAAATCAGCCAGTGCAAACTTAACAAAGCAACCAGTCTACATTTTTTCACAAGACAGAAGTCTAAAAAGAAATGCTCAGCTGAAAGACCGTTCCATCAATCATTTCTATATTTATCAATTGGTGTTACTTCTCACCGTGTGCAATAATTGACTGGAGTAGATGCAACTATTTTACTAAACACAGACCTGGGAAGTTTACTTAGAGGATTTTCGACCGCTTTAATCATTTGTTTCATTCCAATTCTCGGATGTTAATGTAGGCGATACTGCAGATCTTCTCAAAATCGCTGTATACCGCTGTGGGGTCATTGCAATTGTGTAATATATGAAGCTCTGAAAACTGAAAGCCATGTTTAGCAGTCTATTTGCAATGGAAAGAGCAATGTGAGCTCAAAGAGGGATCCATCCATTTCTCTGTTTCTGTTTACGCTTTAGAGTTTTTTCTGCGCACTAAAGTGGCAAAGTATCGCCACTGCGATCAGTAGCAAAAGTGCAGGTTTTTGCTCATCAGAGCAGCTGTCCTGCCATGAACAAATTGATAGCCTGCAAACTTCATTGCTTATACCACAATATGCTGCAAACGTCATTGCTTATCACCACAATATGAGCGTAGAATAGCTGTATCAAATCTTGTGTCAAAGACCTGTTGTGAAAATAGAAGGAATGTGCAACAAGCAAATTCCATGAAAGTAAAAATGGAGCCGAATTAAACAAGTCAAAATCGGTACCCGGGTAGGTAAATGTTGTGGAAAAGCAGTGAGTGCAGTATGCAGGTAACAACTAGTAGAAGTAGCAAGGTGAGGTCCTTAGTACAAACCACAGTAATCAGGCAAGGTAAACAGGAACTTGATGGGTTAAGATAAGTCAGTTCTTCCTCTTATTGACCAGTGATCAAGCAGGTGTTAAGAGGTAATTAGAAAACACATAGAGTAATGTTTCAAGAGCTTAAATCAAAGAATAACTGTCTCTTACCCCTTTTAGGACATATCGAGAATCCCGGGAATTTTGCCTGCCTCAGCCAAATTCCCGGGTTGCTGCGTATGTCTGAAAGGCACCTACCCGGTAGCCGACCCTTCAATCGACCAGGGAATTTCCCGGGATAATTACCCTGCTTATGTCTGAATGGTGCTACCCAGGAATTTACTACTCCCGAGCTTCTCCAAGCAGCTTTTGCATTGAGTTGGCAGCGCAGAGCGTCCTATAGGACACTCAGCGCTACCGCTCACCACCCCCCGTGCAGGTGGCTGTGTCGCTGTAGATGGAGTCAGCGATACAGGACAGCCGCCTGCACTGGAGACCACCGACTGGTCTCAGCAATAGCGGGCCACCCTTACTCCAGCTGGATCACCAGGGCAATAAAAGAATTAAAACAAATAATTAAATAATAAAATAAAAAAAAATAAAATTGCAGCATTTTGATTGGCTGGCTTCTGGCAGCTCAATGATGACATCGATGACATCAGCGGCAGCCAGAGAGGGGATAGGCTAGGAGGAGCAGACGGAAGAGGAGAGGCAGATAAGCAAAAAAAACCCGGCTTATGTCTGAAAGGGGTCTACCTGGGAATTTCCCTGGTAGACACTGTAGTGTGAAAGAGGGGTCTCGACCAAATACCCGGGAATTTGCACAGGAGAAATTCCCGGGTCTGAGCGGGAAATTTCCCTGGTTGTATGTCTGAAAAGGGTATCAGTGGCAAACAAAACAATGGACCAGCAGCACAGAATCCAGATTTAAGGCCATGACAGGTTTAGTTTGTGAAGCCAGATTCAGTGGCGAAGCCTGGGGAGTGCAGAGGGAGCAACTGTTCCCCCTGCTGAAAAAGTCTTAAAAATGCAGCTGAACAGGCCCATAGATGTGGTTTCCATTTTATGTCTACAATACAGTATATGTTTTTATCCATAGGAGTTACTATATTGTCCTACTTGTATTACTTTGTATGGCATACTGAATTGTTTTGTATTATTTATGTATTTGTTTTTAATCAGAGTATTCAATTAATCCAAGTATAGTTAAACTCTACAAACGATTAGTATTACTAATTTTCACTATTTAAATTTGTTACATAGGCTCATAAGTATTCCATTATACTGTAAACACAAGTACATCTTCCTATGAGGAGGGCGTTAGCAAGCATTTCCCTGTGGAGAGCTGCTTGGTTATTTGAAAGCCTATTATCGTTTCCTAGGTATACGCAATTAGTGGTTTCAGGTGCACTACTTTAAATGAGATGTGTATACATCTAAATAAAACTATTTGAAAAGTGCTGGCAGGACAATTAGGCCACTAGTTAATCATGAAAGAATAGTGCAACTAGCAAAAAAAAAATCTGCTAAATGTGACAAACTTCCCATGACTAAAATGCTGAGAATCCAAAAAAACAAAAGAACAGAAAGTTGGAAATAAGAAAAAAAAATGTACTTGATGTTTTATGTGACAGAGCACACAAAAAGTCATAGTAATAGGTCAATAAATATCCTGAATCAATTCACTGCTAACTGCAAGGATGACTTTTTTTATTGCTTTAGGAAGCAAGAATTTTGTGACATAAAACAGCTATAATAATTTCAAAGGCTATCACAGTGCATGTTAGGTTTTTATTTTACATGTAAGGGAGGTTTGTAGACACAATCACAAAGTAGAAATGCTTTATATCACATTCATTAAACTAATTAAGCTATGTGTCAGTATATAAATTGGAGATTTTGGACCTGATTCAGAGATGTATGCAAACTAGGGGTGTGCACCGGCCACTTTTCGTGTTTTGTGTTTTGGTTTTGGATCTGGATCTTTCTTCGTGTTTTGGATCTGGATTGGTTTTGCCAAAACCACCCTTCCGTGTTTTGGGTTCTGGGTTTTGTGTTTTGGATCTGTATTTTTTTGAAAAAAAGCATAAAAACAGCTAAAATCACAGAATTTGTAGGTTTTTCTGCTCCTATGCTATTATTAACCTCAATAACCTTAATTTCCACTCATTTCCAGTCTATTCTGAACACCTCACACCTCACAATAGTGTTTTTATGTCCAAAAGGTTGCACCGAGGTAGCTGGATGACTATGCTAAGCGACACGAGTGGGCGGCACAAACACGTGACCCATCTAGGAGTGACACTGCAGTGGCAGGCAGGATGGCAGTTAGAAAAACTAGGCCCCAAACTGTACATAATGCAAAGAAAAAAAGAGGTGCAAGATGGAATTGTCCTTGGGCCCTCCCACCCACCCTTATGTTGTATAAACAGGACATGCACACTTTAACAAATCAATCATTTCAGCGCCAGGGTCTGCCACACAACTGTGGCTGAAATGATTGGTTCGTTTGGGCCCCCACAAAACAAGCTGGCAATTAATGTGTCCCTGCACAAACTGGCTCTACGGAGGCAAGATGTCATCCTCATCCTCCTCATCCACCGATTCCTCACCCTCTTCAGTGTGTACATCCTCATCCTCACAAAGTATTAACTCGTCCCCACTTGAATCCACCACCACAGGTCCCTCTGTACCTTCTGGAGGCTGGTCTCCCTGGAAGAGCTGATAATTCATTTTGATGAACATCATCTTCTCCACATTCTGTGGAAGCAACCTCCTACGCCTTTCGCTGACAAGGTTCCCGGCTGCACTAAACACTCTTTCGGAGTACACACTGGAGGGGGGGCAACTCAGGTAAAATAGAGCCAGTTTGTACAGGGGCCTCCAAATTGCCTCTTTTTCCTGCCAGTACAGGTATGGACTGTCTGACATGCCTACTTGGATGCTGTCACCGATGTAATCCTCCACCATTCTGTCAATGGTGACAGTATCATATGCAGTGACAGTAGACATGTCAGAAATTGTTGCCAGGTCCTTCAGTCCGGACCAGATGTCCAAACTTGGTCCTGCCTGCCCTGCATCACCGCCAGCGGGTTGCTTAGGATACCTAAGTTTTTTCCTGGCAGCCCCAGTTGCGGGAGAAAATGAAGAAGGAGCCGTTGACGTGTCACGTTCCGCTTCAGCTGACAGTGTGTTCACCAGCAGGTCTTTGCACCTCTGCAGGCTTGTGTCGGCCGGAAAGAGAGACACCACATAGGCTTTAAACCTAGGATCGAGCACGGTGGCCAAAATGTAGTGGTCTGATTTCAACAGATTGACCACCCTGGAATCCTGGCAAAGCGAATGAAGGGCTTCATCCACAAGTCCCACATGCCGAGCGGAATCGCTCCGTCTTAGCTCCTCCTTCACTTTCTCCAGCTGCTTCTGCAAAAGCCTGATGAGGGGAATGACCTGACTCAAGCTGGCAGTGTCTGAACTGACTTCACGTGTGGCAAGTTCGAAGGGCTGAAGAACCTTGCACAACACGGAAATCATTCTCCACTGCGCTTGAGTCAGGTGCATACCCCCTCCTTTGCCTATGTCATAGGTGGATGTATAGGCTTGTATGGCCTTTTGCTGCTCCTCCATCCTCTGAAGCATATAGAGGGTTGAGTTCCACCGCGTCACAACCTCTTGCTTCAGGTGATGGCGGGGCAGGTTCAAGAGTGTTTGCTGGCGCTCCAGTCTTCGGCACGCAGTCGCTGAATGGCGAAAGTGGCCAGAAATTTTTCGGGCCACCCAAAGCGTCTCCTGCACGCCCCTGTCGCTTTTCAGAAAATTCTGCACCACCAAGTTTATTGTGTGAGCAAAACATGGGACGTGCTGGAATTTGCCCAGATGTAATGCCCGCACAATATTGGTGGCGTTGTCAGATATCACAAATCCCCAGGAGAGTCTAAGTGGGGTAAGCCACTGGGCGATGATTTCCCTCAGTTTCTCTAAGAGGTTGTCGGCGGTGTGCCTCTTACTGAAACCGGTGATACACAGCGTAGCCTGCCTTGTAACGAGCTGGCGTTTCTGAGATGCTGCTACTGGTGACGCTGCTGCTGTTGCTGCGTAAGGTGATACATCTACCCAGTGGGCTGTCACAGTCATATAGTCCTTAGTCTGCCCTGTTCCACTTGTCCACATGTCCGTGGTTAAGTGGACATTGTGTACAACGGCATTTTTCAGGACACTGAGGACACTTTTTCTGACGTTTCTGTACAGTCTCGGTATCGCCTGCCTAGTGAAGTGGAATCTAGACGGGATTTGGAACCGGGGACACACTACCTCCATCAATTGTCTAAATCCCACTGCACTAATGGCGGATACCGGACGCACGTCTAACACCAACATAGCAGTCAAGGCCTCAGTTATACGTTTTGCTTCAGGATGACTGCTGTCGTACTTCATCCTCCTCGCTAAGGACTGTTGGAGGGTCAATTGTTTAGTAAAAGTAGTGGTGTTCCTACTTCCTCTCTGGGATGATGAACGACTCCCAGCAGCAGCAGCAACAGCAGCAGCGGCAGCAGTAGGCGTAGCAATGCAGGATCCTCCGGAGGAATCCCGGATAGGAGAGTCAGTCATGCCAGTGATATGGCCTGCAGGACTACTTCCGATCCTGACTAAGGAGGAAATTGACGAGGAGGGAGTTGACGGTGTGGTTTGCAGGCGCTTGGATACAACAGGACAACGGGATTTAGGTGTCCCTGGACTGCTTACGGTCTGAGCCAAAGTTTCTGAACTTGACAGTAACTTTTTATGAACGCGCTGCAGGTGCCGTATAAGGGAGGATGTTCCTAGGTGGTTGACGTCCCTACCCCTACTTATTTCACCTTTACATATATGGTACATATGGCAAGACAGTTGTTGTCCGGATTTGGATAGAAATATTGCCAGACCAAAGAGGTGGAATGTTTGGTCTTCTGCCCAGGCATGACCGTGATGGGCTTTTTCATCCCACGGACAACAACTGTCTCCCCCGGAGCCTGATTTAAACAAACCACATCACCATCATAATCCTCCTCGCCAACTTCCTCCTCAGCGCCAGCTACACCAGTATCCTCATCCTGTTGTACTTCAACAGTGACATCTTCAATTTGCATATCAGCAAGTGGACTGTGGGTGCTCCTTTCAGCACTTGCAGGGGGCGTGCAAATGGTGGAAAGAGCCACCTCTTCCCGTCCAGTGCTGGGAAGGTCAGGCATCGCAACCACCACCACACTTGGACTCTCTTTGGGGATTTGTGATATCTTCTTAGAAAGCACAGTTCTTCGCTGTGCTTTTGCCAGCTTAACTCTTTTGATTTTTTTAGTGGGAGGAGTGCTTCCATCGTCATGTGAAGCTGAACCACTAGTCATGAACATACTAGGGATCGACCTTAGCCGTTCCTTGCCACTCCGTGTCGTAAATGGCATATTGGCAAGTTTACGTTTCTCTTCAGCTGATTTAAATGTCTTTTTCAAGGTCATTTTCCTGAACTTTGCCATTTGGGATTGTATGTGCCCTCTACTATGACATTGGGCATCGGCCTTGGCAGACGACGTTGATGGCATGTTATCGTCTATGTCATGACTAGTGGCAGCAGCTTCAGCACTAGGAGGAAGTGGTTCTTGATCTTTCTCTATTTTATTTTTATCGGAGAAAGTTTGGTCCTCCATTTATGTTATATCGATTTCATATATACGTGCGGCTAAACACAGAAAATAAATTTTTTTTTGGTTCGGACTGGAGTGTACTTTGTGGGTTACAGCACCCTTTAACGGTCAAGCCAGCCGGCCCTTTACTTATGACACAGGCGCACTCTTGGCACTACTTTGTTGATGCACGTGCGGCTACTGCGCACACAATTCACAAACACAGAAAATAATTTTTTTTTGGTTTGGACTGGAGTGTACTTTGGGGGTTACAGCACCCTTTAACGGTCAAGCCAGCCGGCCCTTTACTTATGACACAGGCGCACGCTTGGCACTACTTTGTTGATGCACGTGCGGCTACTGCGCACACAATTCACAAACACAGAAAATAATTTTTTTTTGGTTTGGACTGGAGTGTACTTTCGGGGGTTACAGCACCCTTTAACGGTCAAGCCAGCCGGCCCTTTACTTATGACACAGGCGCACGCTTGGCACTACTTTGTTGATGCACGTGCGGCTACTGCGCACACAATTCACAAACACAGAAAATAATTTTTTTTTAGGTTTGGACTGGAGTGTACTTTCGGGGGTTACAGCACCCTTAACGGTCAAGCCAGCCGGCCCTTTACTTATGACACAGGCGCACGCTTGGCACTACTTTGTTGATGCACGTGCGGCTACTGCGCACACAATTCACAAACACAGAAAATAATTTTTTTTTTGGTTTGGACTGGAGTGTACTTTCGGGGGTTACAGCACCCTTAACGGTCAAGCCAGCCGGCCCTTTACTTATGACACAGGCGCACGCTTGGCACTACTTTGTTGATGCACGTGCGGCTACTGCGCACACAATTCACAAACACAGAAAATAATTTTTTTTTGGTTTGGACTGGAGTGTACTTTCAGGGGTTACAGCACCCTTTAACGGTCAAGCCAGCCGGCCCTTTACTTATGACACAGGCGCACGCTTGGCACTACTTTGTTGATGCACGTGCGGCTACTGCGCACACAATTCACAAACACAGAAAATAATTTTTTTTTTGGTTTGGACTGGAGTGTACTTTCGGGGGTTACAGCACCCTTAACGGTCAAGCCAGCCGGCCCTTTACTTATGACACAGGCGCACGCTTGGCACTACTTTGTTGATGCACGTGCGGCTACTGCGCACACAATTCACAAACACAGAAAATAATTTTTTTTTGGTTTGGACTGGAGTGTACTTTCAGGGGTTACAGCACCCTTTAACGGTCAAGCCAGCCGGCCCTTTACTTATGACACAGGCGCACGCTTGGCACTACTTTGTTGATGCACGTGCGGCTACTGCGCACACAATTCACAAACACAGAAAATAATTTTTTTTTGGTTTGGACTGGAGTGTACTTTCGGGGGTTACAGCACCCTTTAACGGTCAAGCCAGCCGGCCCTTTACTTATGACACAGGCGCACTCTTGGCACTACTTTGTTGATGCACGTGCGGCTACTGCGCACACAATTCACAAACACAGAAAATAATTTTTTTTTAGGTTTGGACTGGAGTGTACTATCGGGGGTTACAGCACCCTTAACGGTCAAGCCAGCCGGCCCTTTACTTATGACACAGGCGCACGCTTGGCACTACTTTGTTGATGCACGTGCGGCTACTGCGCACACAATTCACAACCACAGAAAATAATTTTTTTTTGGTTTGGACTGGAGTGTACTTTCGGGGGTTACAGCACCCTTTAACGGTCAAGCCAGCCGGCCCTTTACTTATGACACAGGCGCACGCTTGGCACTACTTTGTTGATGCACGTGCGGCTACTGCGCACACAATTCACAAACACAGAAAATAATTTTTTTTTAGGTTTGGACTGGAGTGTACTTTCGGGGGTTACAGCACCCTTAACGGTCAAGCCAGCCGGCCCTTTACTTATGACACAGGCGCACGCTTGGCACTACTTTGTTGATGCACGTGCGGCTACTGCGCACACAATTCACAAACACAGAAAATAATTTTTTTTTTGGTTTGGACTGGAGTGTACTTTCGGGGGTTACAGCACCCTTAACGGTCAAGCCAGCCGGCCCTTTACTTATGACACAGGCGCACGCTTGGCACTACTTTGTTGATGCACGTGCGGCTACTGCGCACACAATTCACAAACACAGAAAATAATTTTTTTTTTGGTTTGGACTGGAGTGTACTTTCGGGGGTTACAGCACCCTTAACGGTCAAGCCAGCCGGCCCTTTACTTATGACACAGGCGAACGCTTGACACTACTTTGTTGATGCACGTGCGGCTACTGCGCACACAATTCACAAACACAGAAAATAATTTTGTTTTGGTTTGGACTGGAGTGTACTTTCAGGGGTTACAGCACCCTTTAACGGTCAAGCCAGCCGGCCCTTTACTTATGACACAGGCGCACGCTTGGCACTACTTTGTTGATGCACGTGCGGCTACTGCGCACACAATTCACAAACACAGAAAATAATTTTTTTTTGGTTTGGACTGGAGTGTACTTTCGGGGGTTACAGCACCCTTTAACGGTCAAGCCAGCCGGCCCTTTACTTATGACACAGGGGCACTCTTGGCACTACTTTGTTGATGCACGTGCGGCTACTGCGCACACAATTCACAAACACAGAAAATATTTTTTTTTTAGGTTTGGACTGGAGTGTACTTTCGGGGGTTACAGCACCCTTAACGGTCAAGCCAGCCGGCCCTTTACTTATGACACAGGCGCACGCTTGGCACTACTTTGTTGATGCACGTGCGGCTACTGCGCACACAATTAACAAACACAGAAAATAATTTTTTTTTGGTTTGGACTGGAGTGTACTTTCGGGGGTTACAGCACCCTTTAACGGTCAAGCCAGCCGGCCCTTTACTTATGACACAGGCGCACGCTTGGCACTACTTTGTTGATGCACGTGCGGCTACTGCGCACACAATTCACAAACACAGAAAATAATTTTTTTTTAGGTTTGGACTGGAGTGTACTTTCGGGGGTTACAGCACCCTTAACGGTCAAGCCAGCCGGCCCTTTACTTATGACACAGGCGCACGCTTGGCACTACTTTGTTGATGCACGTGCGGCTACTGCGCACACAATTCACAAACACAGAAAATAATTTTTTTTTTGGTTTGGACTGGAGTGTACTTTCGGGGGTTACAGCACCCTTAACGGTCAAGCCAGCCGGCCCTTTACTTATGACACAGGCGCACGCTTGGCACTACTTTGTTGATGCACGTGCGGCTACTGCGCACACAATTCACAAACACAGAAAATATATTATTTTTTTAGCACTTGGGGGGAGCACCCCTGATGGACAGAGCACCCCCTGGACAACACTACAGCACCCCTTTAGGACTGGGACACTGCACAGGACTTTGGAACTGACTGCACAACACAGTCCAGCCAGCCCCTATGGACTTTGAAGTAGTGGACACAGCCCCTATTAACAACAGCAGCACAGCACAACACAGCCAGCCCCTATGGACTTTGAAGTAGTGGACAACAGCAGCACTACACTACACTACACTACACAGCACTAACTCCCACCCTCCCTCTTCACTGTCCACAGCCGAGTGAGAAAATGGCGCCGACGCGGGTACCTTATATAGGATCCAAAACCCGCGAGACTCGGAAGGCGGGATGATGACGTTTTGCCTCGATGTCAGATCCGAGTCAGGCGGGAAAAGTCGAGCCTGACTCGGATCGGACTCGGATCGGGGGGGCTCGGGGGCGTTCGGATTTCAGAAATCCGAACCCGCTCACCCCTAATGCAAACCTGATAGTTTGTGTACATCTCCCATTGTTGGGGGTCTGCTCATGTGCAGAATCGGTCTTGCTTGATCGCTCCAGTCCCCCCTTAGACGGAGCATGATTGACTTGCTGCAGCGTTTGGTAGGCGTGCTGAGCCCAGGGACTTTCGGCTGTCAAGTTCCAAAGGCCAGGCTGAGTAAGTTTCAGCTTACGCAGACTGGCCAAAGCAGTAATGACTGATGGTCGCGATGGTGATACGAGGTTGCATTTAAGGATGCGGCACTCGGATCACAGATGCCTGTAGGTGGTATCTACAAACATGCCTACTCTCCCGGAAGTCGCGGGATGGGTCACGATTTTTTCAGGTAACCCTCCATTCCCTGGTCGAGTTGGCATTGCCCCTGCATTCTGCCCACTTCCTAGTGAAGTGGGCAGAATGGGGAGAATTTCTGCAGCGATCGTGAGTCCCTGTGTAGGGGGCGGGGCTTAATAACATGATTCTTTAATCACATCATTTAACCCCGCCCCTATTTTAATTTCCGCCAATTGTGGCAAATTTACCATTAAGAGGCTTAATGCCGTGAATCATCAGGTCCTGCCCCCATCGCAACCCATCTGCTACTCCTCCCCGGGCTTCTCCCGGGGAGGAGAAAATACAAGTAGGCAAGTATGGGTATATATTTCCTACAGACACCTCCTGATGCAAGGGCATATCTATAATGGGTGCAGGGTGTGCGGTGCACATGGGCTCCCTGGGTCCAGGAGGGGCCCGCACCGCACACCCTGCACCCTTACTTTGTCATACTTACCTCTCCAAAGTTCCGCGTTGGGTCTTCCATCGCTGTTCGAACGCCGGAAACTGGCCGCCGCTGCCATTTTACTGGCATTTTGCGCATGCACTGTGAGTGCCCAGAGTCGATTTGATTCTGCAGTGTTCGGCCAGCCGCGTCAGTCAGTTATACTCAGGATGTCTCAGTACAAATCTTCCTGAGCCTCCATTTTTTAAGTGGTACACTGTGCATGTGACAAAGGCATGGCCATGTGTCACAGGGGGTTCTCTGCATTCTGCAGCATGCCCAGCATTCTGGGAGCTACTGGACTGCCCCTGGTCACTCACACCTTAACAGTCCAGATTTGATACTGTTGAACAGATGGTATAATCAAGCTAACTGAGGCTAACTCAGTTAGCTATCAAGCTAACTGAGGCACTAATTAAGTCACTTGTGCTTAAGCATGGATATCCTTAAAACCTGGAGTGTTAGAGTGCCTTGAGGACTATACTATTATTTTGATGATAAATGATAATTATTATTTGAGTTGATTTTGCTCCAAAAGGATTTATATTTCTGCGTGGCCCGGCACACTGCTCTTATTAAACATGTGCAATTTAAATTTGCTACTAACCTTAATAACATTAGTTCGTACAGGGGTAGGCATTATGTGTCACTCCAGCTGCTGTGGAACCTCATATCCCAGCATGCCTTGGCTGCTAGGGCATAATAAAACTGTGGCAGGCAGAGGCGTCTTGAGAGGAGGGTGCCCGTGTGCATTCCCTGTCTGAGGCCCCGTCCTCCCTCCTCGGTGGCCGGCAGCCGACTGATGTGGCTGGCCGGCCACCGCAGCATCAGTAGACTCTGGGCACTAGAGTGTGCCCAGAGTCTACTGTGCATGCGCAGATCATGATTTCCTCACTGCGCATGCGCAAAACCGTGGTGGCCACTTTCCGGCATTTTGAGCAGCCCTGTGACACCAGACACGGGACTTCAAAGAGGTAAATTTTAGATAATATGGGTGCAGGGTGTGCGGTGCGGTCCCTCCCTGGACCCGGGGGCCCGTGTACACTGCACCCATTATAGATATGCCCTGTTGGCAGTGCATGTTGGAATATGTAGTTCCAAACGTTGCCTATCCCTGGATCTTTATATCAATAATTTGCAGCTCCTAACATATATTTTGCCATATTTGCATTTTTTTTTTTAGACGGGCATATTAACGCTCCCTCCTCTGAGCAGCGGGCCCCCCCAAGCCGCGCATTTTACCTTGGTCTGGCAAGCGGGTCCTAGTCCTCTGCGGTGCCATCTTCCCAGTGATCTTTGGGAATATGTTCCATTTTTTGTGTTTGTACCTTTGGTTCATGTAATCACTTTTATATTTTTGGTGGTCATAAAAATAAGCTTTAAGCAATTCTACATTCATGATTGGTATTTAACTATGATTCTTTTGATTAACTTAGATATCAGTATATTTCTGTATATGTGTCTTCGCACATAGGACCTTATTGAGAGATTAATACAGCTGCATTCGTTCTTGCGTCTGTTGCCCAAGTCGTGGCAGCAAATATATGCAAATGTTAGTATCGGCCAATCCCCTGGTGTACAAGCATACGTCCAGAGGCGTAGCGTGTTGCCAGGGTGCCTGGAGCATGTGCATGCTATGGCGCCCCCCCCCCCCCCCGTGTGTTTCAGGTAGGAAGTGTGTTCAACATATGGGGTTAAATTAAAGGGATGTCAAAATAAACATTAGGTGAGGTATTGAAATTATATATTCCAACCCTCTAATCGGTCTTCTCCCCCTAAATGATTGTAGCAGGCCCCATTGTCTATAATACTCATTATTACACCCTCACTGATTGTAGCAGGCCCCCATTAACTATAATACTCATTATTACACCCTCACTGATTGTAGCAGGCCCCCATTAACTATAATACTCATTATTACACCCTCACTGATTGTAGCAAGCCCCCATTAACTATAATACTCATTATTACACCCTTACTGATTGTAGCAGGCCCCCATTAACTATAATACTCATTATTACACCCTCACTGATTGTAGCAGGCCTCCATTGTCTATAATACTCATTATTACACCCTCACTGATTGTAGCAGGCCCCCATTAACTATAATACTCATTATTACACCCTCACTGATTGTAGCAGGCCCCCATTAACTATAATACTCATTATTACACCCTCACTGATTGTAGCAGGCCCCCATTGTCTATAATACTCATTATTACACCCTCACTGATTGTAGCAGGCCCCCATTGTCTAAAATACTCATTACACCCACCTTACTCACTGTCTGCATTATATATCAGTGTCCCCCTTCCCTCACTGATAGCGCCATATCCCCCCATCCCCTCTTATACACATTTTTACACCCCTCACTCACTGACCACAATACATATCTGTGCCCCGTACTCACACCCCCCCTAACTGATTGTAGCAGGCTCCATCCCCTATAAAATTCCTCAGCCATTGACTTATTATGTGTCCCCTCTCCCTCACTGATTGTAGCAGGCACCCCAACATAAATAATTTTGATGCCCCTGATAAAGTGTCCTGTGCACAACAATTATACTGTTTAGTGTCAATCTGTCTAAATAGCAAACAGGTGCAGCCAGCACGATGTTTCACCTGAGGACGGGGTTTAGCACTTCGAAACGTCGTGGTCAATAAAGGAATCATTTATATGAAAATCTGCAGTGCCGTGCTGTGACTAACCCCCTGAGGGGTGGTTCACTACATATATATGGGGTGAGGTCATAATCCCGACCTTGAGGGTTCTGGCACTCAAAATGCCGGCGCTGGAATCCCGAAACCTCTCAGAGTCCCAGCACCAGTACCCTGACCAACGGAATCCTGAAGGTTAGTAGCGGGGTTAGTGGGAGGGATAGTGTTTAGGCACTAGGGCAGGGATTCCCAAACACGGTCCTCAAGGCACACTAACAGACCAGATTTTAAGGATAGCCATGCTTGAGCACAGGTGACTTAATTAGTACTTCAGTTATTTTGATTTAACCACCTGTGCTCAAGCATGGATATCACTAAAACCAGGACTGTTAGTGTGCCTTGACCGAGTTTGGGAATCACTGCACCTAGGGGGAGGGTTAGGCACTGAGGGGGGAGGGTTAGGTTTAGGCTGCGGGGAGGGGGAGGTTAGGTTTAGGCACCAGGAATGGAGGGTTAGAGCAAGGGGTAGGGAGAGGGGGAGGGTTAGGATACCGATCAGCAGGTCAGTATCCTAATCCTGTTGGTTTGCCTGCGTCAGGATTTTGACCTCCGGCATCCCGTACCCAATATACAGAGGTGGCCAAAATTGCGGACACTTTTTGAAATTTTAATGTTTTTCAACTTCGAATGCTAATAAAAACTGTTACACTTCATGCAGTGCAATGATTCATATATCAAATGAAAGGAAATTTAATGCTGAATTCAACACAATAAACAGAGGTCAGATATTTGCATTGCAAGGAAAGTTATGCAGTGATAACAACACTAAGGGTGAAAATCCCTGTGTACTTATGATGTTACTGTCCTATCAGTATTTCGTTGGGTATCTTTTATTTTTCAAGACAGCAGCACAACGACGTTGCATTGAGCCAACCAATGTTTGGAGCTCTTCCTTCTTTATTATGTGGTGTCATGAGACAATTATGACCTCAATTAATTGTCTTTTATTGGATGGACACCTCATATGTACCAGTTTTTTAAACAAAACCACAAATGTCTTATGGGGTTCAGGTCTGGGCTGTTTCCTGGCCATCTCAGCACCTGTATGTCATTCTCCATGAACCACTGTTTGCATATCCATGCAGTGTGGCAGGGAGCTGAATCCTGCTGGAATAAAATGTGGCATTATCTGGGAAAAGATCCCTGATAGAAGGTAGATGTTTTGGTTGTAGGATGGTGTCAATGTACTTTCTGCTGTTCAGTGTGCCATCTATGACATAACGGCGGCCTACGGCATCTGCTGTCATACATGCCAAGATCATAACACTTGTAGGATTCTGTGTTGTCGCTTGAATGCAATCTGGATGTACCTCTTTCCTGATGCGACGTCTCACATATTTTCTCCCATCACTACCAAATATCGATATCTTAGTTTTGTCACTCCATATCACTTGTTTCCACTGACCTTCTGTCCATGCAATGTGTTCTTTTGCCCACTGTATTCGTTTCTGCTGCTGCTTTTTTTATTCAACAATGGCTTTTTTCGGGGAATCCTACCTGTTAGGCCAACCTCCACTAGTCTTCTCCGTTCCGTTCTTGCACTGATAAAAACACCAGTTGCACTCAGTTCACTGCTAATGGCCGCAGATGACATCCATCTGTCCCTGACGCAAATTCGTTTATTCTCCTATCAACACTTTTTCCGGCTTTTTGCTTCTTTGTTTTGTATAGATTGTGTTTCCTGATAGTGTAAACAAAACTTTCGTAATCCTGATGTTGTCACATTCCCACCAACTTCTCTTGCAATTGCTACATACGAAAGACCATTTTCACGTAACACCACAATCCTGATCTCTTCCTGGGTGATCAGTCACGACATTTTTGTATTTATTTTTCTACTTCAGGGTCCATAGGGTATCCACAGGATACCTTGGGGTATAGGTGTGACGTCAGTCGCAGGGCACCAAAGAGTTAAGCTTTCAGCCTCCCAGGATGCACTAGGTCCCCCTCCTATACCCCGCCCCCAGGCCAAGGCACCTCAGTTTAGTTTGGTGCCCGGCCGGAGTCGGGTGCACCTGTTGGAGTGGGGGCTAGAAGAGCCCCTGAAGCTTATTCTTCATGCAGCTGTGGCTGCACAACTGGATGAACAGCATGGACAGTCAGTCCTGACGTCCATGCTGTCTTCCCTACACCCCGCCGGTACCAGAACGCCGGTACTGATCCGGGGATGCTGGTGGGCGTCTGGGGTCACAGCTAGCGGTGACCCCAGATGCTCCGGACCATGGCCGGATTCAAGGGGGACAGAGGTAAGCAGCGGGGTCCCGCGGTGGGTCCCCGCTGATCACATGGTCCTAAGTCCCCAGGCAGGGGGCTCCCTGGGGACTGGCTGCAGCGTGGAGCCAGGCGACCAACCTGCGCTTCCACTACCCCCTGGGACAGCGGACCGCAGCAGAGCGGTAGCGCTGCGGCGTCCCAGGGGTTAAATGCATGCCAGGGGAGCGCGCCTTCCCTGTCTCACAGCCGGCGCCTCCCCCGCTGCACACAGCCCTCTCTGCACTGTGCTGACTGGTCCTGTGTCAGCGCTCCTCCCCCAGGCCAGCTTCTCTCTGCTCCTCGGCGGCCATCTTCTCTGCAACGCATGGTGAACGCTGCTGGAAGTCTGGAAGGAAGCATCGTGGTCTGGGTCCCCCCGCATACCTCTCCTCCGCTGTGGCTCAGGTCTGTGTATGCAGCGCTGTGTCCTACCAGGCCCTGTGTCTGTGTAGTTGAGTGATCAGCGCTGTTAGTGCAGGAATTGTTATTTCTCTGCATTGTATGTGACTGTGCTAGCGCTGCCTGTAACTATTCTTCACTAAACTGTCAGCTTTATTACTGTCCCTGTTCTTTCTGCTAAAGCCCTTGCGGTGCGGTGCTGCAGGGTGGTCTCTCGCCTATTTAATACTTAATTGGTGAGAGAGGTCACATACGTGGTGCCATCATGTCTGAAAGTGATTTTCCCCTCCGGCTACAGTGTACCACGTGCAAAGTACCGTTAGCGGAGGGGGAGGGTAGCGCGGAGGGCCTTTGCCGGCAGTGTTGTCCATGGCGCGGCCTATTACGGTTACAGCACCGGTACAGGAGCCGCCCTGGGCTTGTTTCGCTCAGGCGTTAACAGCTTTAGTGGGCCAGTTAGCTCCGCAGCCCGCGTTTACTCCGATGGGTTTGTCCCAGCAGTCTGTGGTGTCGTCACCCATGCAGGGGTTCCCACGACAATTGGTGGTACCCCACAGTCTCCCTATTTCCCCGCACCCGGGTTCTCAGGAGCCAGCGTGGGTTAACTCCCTGACGAGTTCTTTACAGCACTTGTCGGATGTATTGCAAGGGGAGTCTGTGATGCGGCCTCATAAAAGGCCGGTGGCGTCTCTGTCCGCTCCTTATGAGGATGACGAAGGGACGTCTGATGATGGGGAGATTCTGGATCCTTACGATCAGGAACCTTTCCATACTAAGGACGCTGATGCTAAGTCCAAAGTATATATTCCTGGACTTATTCGGGCGGTCCGCACAGCCTTGGTGATTGAGGACGAAGTTCCCCCAGCGGCTAAATCTAAGTATGCCTTTTTCAAAGATGTGAAGGGCGATGCCACAGTCTTTCCTCTTTCGGGTCAGTTGGTGGACCATTTAGAGGAGGCGTGGAAACAACCTGGCAAAAGATACCAGCCGCAGAGACGCCTGGCGGTGGCTTATCCGTTCGCGGATAATTATTTTGCTAAGTGTGAATCCCCTCCACAGGTGGATTCTCACGTGACCCGTCTTGTCCGTAGTGCCACATTGCCGATGCCATCCATGTCCTCCCTTAAGGATGCTACGGACTGCAAGGTAGAAATCTGCCTGAAGTCCGCTTATTCCCTTGCAGGGGGGGCAGCACGGCCGGCTATGGCCATTTGCTGGGTTGCCAGAGCGATGGAGCGCTGGGCGGATTCATTAGAGGCTTCTTTTGAATCCGACTGTCCGGCCGAACAAGCGGAGTTGATTGGCAATCTCCGTGATTCGGCCACCTACATCAACGAGGCGGCTCTAGACATTAGTACTCTGGTGTCTAGAATTTCTTCAGCAGCGGTAGCTGCTCGTCGCACCTTGTGGCTGCGATCCTGGAAGGCGGACGCAGATCCAAGAAAGGTCTGGAAGCGTTGCCGTTTACCGGAGAAGTTCTCTTCGGTCCGGATCTGGATAAGATTGTGGCCACGCTGGCGGCAGCCAAATCTGCTTGTCTCCCGTCGGCCGCTGCTCCTTCTGGTTCTGGACCATCGTCCTTTCGGTCATCTAGGGCCCAGGGCAGGCCCAAACCACAGTCGTTTCCTCGACAGGCTGGCCCTAAGAAATCGGGCAAGTCCCGGAAACAGGCATGGAGTACCAGACGTCCGGCCCCCAAGCCAGATGACAAGCCTGCGGCCTGACGGTCCGGGTCTCCCCTTGGGGGATCCCAGGGTGGGAGGCCGCCTGCTGCAGTTCTCCCGGTGTTGGTCGTTCACTACGACAGACACTTGGGTTCTGGAGGTGGTCTCTCACGGGTACGCCCTCTCCTTCCGGCACAGACCCCCGGCTCGATTCTTCACCACGGGTCTACCATCAGACCGGAACAAGGCTACGGAGCTGCGGAAGGTATTGCACACTATGCTCCAGGCTGGAGTTATAGTGCCTGTTCCATTCTCCCAGAGGGGCCAGGGTTTCTATTCAAATCTATTTTTGGTACAGAAACCCAATGGGTCATATCGTCCGATTCTCAACCTCAAAGCACTCAACAAGTCTTTGCGGGTCCCGAAGTTTCGGATGGAGACCCTACGGTCCATCATTCTGGCGCTGGAACCTGGGGACTACATGGTGTCATTGGACATACAGGACGCTTACCTGCATGTCCCTATTCTTTTGCGCCATCAAGAGTTCTTTCGGTTTGCAACCGCAGCGACCATTTCCAGTTTCGGGCGTTACCTTTTGGCCTGGCGACAGCACCACGTGTTTCACCAAGGTGATGACGGTCATGGCGGCTTCTCTGCGGCTGCAAGGAGTCCGCATGTTGCCGTACTTGGACGACCTGTTATTGGTGACAGGATCTCCAGAGCTCCTGTTACACCACTTGGACCTGACCATTGCACTGCTGCAACGGCACGGCTGGCTAATCAACTGGCAGAAGTCCACTCTAATCCCGTCTCGGAGGATTCTGCATCTTGGAGCCTTATTGAACTCGGGACAGCAAAGGATCTTCGTGACGGAGGACAAGATCTCTGCTTTACAGTCAAGGGTGCGCAGTTGTCTGCACAGCCGCCGGGTGTCCTTACACTCGGCGATGAGGTTACTGGGCTCCATGGTGTCGGTGTTCGACATGGTGGAATACGCCCTGTTTCACTCCAGACCTCTGCAGCACCTGATCCTGTCCAAGTGGAACGGGCTGCCTCAGTCTCTGAAGTTCCAGACGATTGTGCTCACCCCGGAGGTTCGCCTGTCCCTTGCGTGGTGGTTAAAGACGACCCACCTCAACAAGGGACGTCCGTTCTGGGTTCCAAATTGGGTCCTGTTGACAACGGACGCCAGTCTTCGGGGCTGGGGAGCAGTTTCGGGTCCACACTTGTTCCAGGGCAGGTGGACGCCGACAGAAGCGGAGCTTCCAATAAATATCTTGGAACTCCGTGCGGTCTTCAATGCTCTCCTGCAGGCACAGCGGTTTCTCCAGGGTCACCCGGTGCAGGTCCAGTCGGACAATGCTACCACCGTGGCCTACATAAACAGGCAAGGAGGAACTCGCAGTCGGGAGGCTCTCGTAGAGGTCTCTCGGATCCTGGTTTGGGCGGAGCGCAATCTTCCGGCCATATCAGCGGTCTTCATCCCGGGAGTGCTAAATTGGCAGGCGGACTTTCTAAGTCGCCAGGACGTTCATCCAGGGGAATGGTCCCTGCACCCGGACGTTTTTCAACTACTGGTGGACAGGTGGGGTCTTCCAGAAATCGACCTCATGGCGTCCCGGCACAACAACAAGTTGCCGGTGTACGGGTCTCGCACAAGAGACGAAGGGGCGTCTCTGGTGGATGCTCTGTCCGTCCGGTGGACGTTCAGGTTCACATACCTGTTCCCTCCGGTCTCCCTTCTTCCACGGGTAGTCCGGAAATTCAAACAGGAAGGAGGGATGCTCCTGTTGATAGCTCCCGCGTGGCCCAGACGGCACTGGTTCTCAGACCTTCAGGGTCTGTCCGTGGACAGTCCTCTGCGGTTGCCGCTACGACCGGACATTCTGTCTCAGGGTCCTTGTCTTCACCCGGACCTGACTCGGCTGTCTTTGGCGGCGTGGCTATTGAGACGGCCATGCTGAGGTCCCGGGGGTTTTCCAGCTCTGTGGTGCGTACCATGTTACGAGCTCGGAAACCGTCTTCCGCGAGGATATACCATCGCGTGTGGCATATGTTCTTCCAGTGGTGTCGACCGAGAGGTTATGCACCGCGGGAGTTTCGTCTGTCTCGGATTCTCGCCTTCCTGCAAGCGGGACTAGATCATGGGCTTCGCCTTGTTTCTTTGAAGGTACAGGTTTCGGCCCTATCTGTCTGGTTTCACCGTAGGATTGCTACAATCCCGGATGTGCGCACCTTTATGCAAGGTGTTCTCCGTATTCAGCCGCCCTTTGTTCCACCTGTGGCGCCTTGGGATTTGGCTGTGGTCCTGAGGGCTCTCCAAGGACCGCCGTTTGAACCACTGGGCTCAGTGGATATTAAATGGCTAACAGCTAAGACTGTTTTCCTTCTGGCCGTTGCTTCAGCCAGACGTGTTTCTGAGTTAGGGGCTCTTTCTTGTAGACCCCCTTTCTTGGTTTTTCATGGGAACAGGGCAGTGCTCCGCACTCGGCCCAAGTTTCTTCCCAAAGTTGTTTCCCAGTTTCATGTTAACGAGGAAATAGTTGTTCCGGCCTTTAACTCACCGGGTCTTTCCGTGGGTGAGGCCTCTTTGGATGTTGTGCGGGCCTTAAGGACTTATGTGGACCATACTTCTTTGTTTAGGAAGTCGGACGCTTTGTTGTCCTCTATGGCTTCTGTAAAAAGGGTTGGCCTGTTTCAAAGCAAACTTTGGCAGCCTGGATCCGTATGGCTATTTCTGAAGCTTATCTTCATGAAGGCCTACCGGTCCCTCCTTCTCTGAAGGCTCATTCCACTAGGTCTGTGGGTCCTTCGTGGGCAGCTTGACGTGGTGCCTCGGCAGTTCAGATCTGCAAGGCTGCTACGTGGTCTTCTGTCCATACCTTCGTGAGGTATTACAGGTTTGACACCTTCGCCTCTCAGGATGCTTCCTTCGGGCGGCGGATTCTCCTTTCTGCACAGGAGCGTCCCCACCCTTAAAGGTTACTGCTTTGGGACATCCCCAAGGTATCCTGTGGATACCCTATGGACCCTGAAGTAGAAAATATGAGATATGGTAAGAACTTACCCTTGTTATCTCTATTTCTACGAAGTCCATAGGGTT
The DNA here is from genome assembly GCA_031769625.1 of Taudactylus pleione. Classification (NCBI taxonomy): domain Eukaryota; kingdom Metazoa; phylum Chordata; class Amphibia; order Anura; family Myobatrachidae; genus Taudactylus; species Taudactylus pleione. The sequence continues at coordinate 22,406,450 of JAUIMM010000126.1, read as the reverse complement.
CCACAGGACTCCCGCCCTGTCGCACCTGTGCTGCAGATGGGCTTTGCTCTGGTCACCGGTTTTCCGTCTCCCTCTGGTGAGAATGTGATTCTTGTATGTGTCCAGATCTTTGTTCTCTCTCTTCCTTCTCCTCCTCCGGCCTATGGCTTGGTAACTAACTGAGGTGCCTTGGCCTGGGGGCGGGGTATAGGAGGGGGACCTAGTGCATCCTGGGAGGCTGAAAGCTTAACTCTTTGGTGCCCTGCGACTGACGTCACACCTATACCCCAAGGTATCCTGTGGAACCCTATGGACTTCGTAGAAATAGAGATAACAAGGGTAAGTTCTTACCATATCTCATATTTTTACACCGTCAATAGCACTAAACAATACACACAAATATCCCTTCATTAACCAAATTTATTCTGCAAAATGAAACCGCCAAACTGCCCTTTCCCACCTTTGAACATGACCTCGAACCTGCTCATAATCAACAGCTGATTGGTCCTCAGAACAACGATTCCGATTGGCTGGTAGTAGCTGTTACTACAATCCGCTTCTTGAATCTCACACATCTGTGATTCTTTGTCTGACTGAAAGTAGTATAACTTCCCTTGTTGTAATGCAAATATATGACATTCTTTTTATTGTGCTGAATTCAGCATTACATTTCCTTTCATTTGATATATGAATCATTGCACTACGTGAAGTGAAACAGTTTTTATAAGCATTCAAAGTTGAAAAACATTCAAATTTCAAAATGTGTCCGCAATTTTGACCACCAGTGTATATGTATACGTGTATATATATATATTTAGTGAGGACCTGACATTAACATTAGTCACTATACATTTTGAAAAAAAAACAAAAGATCAAATAAAATAATTTTCTCTATATGTCGCTGTTTTAATATGACGATATTCTGAAATATACCTTTTAAACAAACACATTTTTAATGTAGTGCACAGTAGCAAATTAATGTTCTACATTGAACCAGTATGAAGATCCCACCAATTCTACTTCATTTGCAGTCTGCAGACTAAATGCAAAGAGCGCACACACACACTCCATCCTTGGTAAATGCAATATATAAATCCCCCACAACCTCACTAAATACAATGCACAGATCCCACCCAACCCTTACTAAATACAATGTACAAATCCCCCACCCTTACTAAATGCGATGCACAGATCCCCCCACCCTTACTAAATGCAATATATAAATCCCCCACAACCTCACTAAATACAATGCACAGATCCCCCAACCCTTACTAAATACAATGCACAGATCCCCCAACCCTTACTAAATACAATGTACAAATCCCCCACCCTTACTAAATGCGATGCACAGATCCCCCCACCCTTACTAAATGCAATGTATAAATCCCCCACAACCTCACTAAATACAATGCACAGATCCCTCAACCCTTACTAAATACAATGTACAAATCCCCCCACCCTTATTAAATGCGATGCACAGATCCCCCCACCCTTACTAAATGCAATGCATAGATACCCTCACCCTTACAACAAAATCCAATGCACAGAACCCTCCCACAACACCCTTACTAAATGCAATGCCCAGATCCCCCTTACCCTTACTAGAAGCAATGCCCAGATCCCCCTCACCCTTACTCGAAGCAATGCCCAGATCCCCCTCACCCTTACTCGAAGCAATGCCCAGATCCCCCTCACCCTTACTAGAAGCAATGCCCAGATCCCCCTCACCCTTACTAGAAGCAATGCCCAGATCCCCCTCACCCTTACTAGAAGCAATGCCCAGATCCCCCTCACCCTTACTAGAAGCAATGCCCAGATCCCCCTCACTCTTACTAGAAGCAATGCCCAGATCCATCTCACCCTTACTATATGCAATGCACTTTACCCCCCCCCCCCCATGAGAAGTGCAATAAGTGCAATGCACATATCCCCTTCACACCCCTTTTCTGCAGTGGCTACACTTAACAGTCACTAAGATTAGACTTACCTTTAGACTTACCTCATTACTTACCTCATCACTTTCAGGATCCAGGACAGGCAGCTGTCACACTGGGTCTCCTCTAGGTCTCCAAGAGTAGCCATGTGTGTATCTCAGAGATCAGGCCACACCTCCTGCTGCTGTGTAAGCATGCAGCTCCTCTCCTCAGCTCTTCTTCAATTCACACACAGGGCAAGGCAGACACACTCACAGAGCGTACGTTCAGCATGATGTCATAATGTCAGGTCACGTCGCCCGTCTACCCAGGCCACTAGCAGACACGGGAGGCATAGCTGGGAGGCGGAGCTTAGGGACGGGGAGGTTCTAACTTCTAAAAAGTAGTGTGAGTGCTCTAACTAATTAGACAGCTCAGCAGCCGGAGTCTGAGTTCAGCGTGCGGCGCCTTCTGACATTTTCAGCGCCTGGAGCATGCGCTCCACTGGAACCGCCCTCCCTACGCCTCTGCATACGTCTGAATGTGCAAAGACTGAGAAACCCACATTGAGCGTCTCTGCAAGCTGTAATACCGCCGGTGTTTCTATAGACACCAGCACCATCGGTGCACCATTGACACTTGCACTAACCCTGTTGCAGGTGCAGTTTCTCCGTCTTACTCTGGCCTCCTATGGCTTTGGCTGTGCGTATGTGAATGTAAAAGATTGCTTTGACACTCTCATTACACGCCCATGAGACAGATATATGTTGGTTTTCAGAACTTTTCATGCATGCGCTGTTCAAATATGTGAAAGTACAGTAGGCATTCCGTGCAGATTGTGTGACTCAGTCAGGCCCATGATGAGAATTGCAGTAACTTGTTGGCTTTTGCTATATATATATTTTTTCTGTTTTTATTATATTATATATTTGAACAATGTCTCAAATTTTGCTGAACTACATGTAACTCTTCTATAAACAGCACCAAGGTGCTAAATTACTGTGGTCTGTTGTGCTGTTAGGCAAAGCATAACCATTTTAAATGAAGTCTTAATTTCAAGTCTTTGTGATTACTGGATAATTCAGCTTCAGATTTAAGTGGGGTAATATTCTACAAATGAGGTACAAACAATGCATGCATAGATTACAAAAAATAGCTACATAATTTCTCATGTTTTACCTTTTAATTCAGGTTGTTTCAACAAAGAGCCATAATTTTCCTGCATCAGCTTTCTTTGTGAGTTGTAGCAGCAGAGTTGCTTGTGTTGACCTTTATCTTTCTGCTTTTGTTAGAATTGTAAGTGAATCTTGTAATTTGCCTTATACTCTGCTTTCATCTTGCTCATTGCTCTACCAGCTTTTATTATAGTATAGTTATTAATAAGATGCTCTACGCTTTTACCTTTGTTTTTCTTAACTACAAAGTATTGGTTGTCATACTCGGTAGAGCATTACATTTTATGTGGATTGGTGAAATCAGTAGTATCCTTACATTCTTGCTAATTCCTTTAAATTGATATCTTCAAGTTTTATATTTGAAGCCCATAGTAATTACTGCATAATGAAAAGATCAGAGTCCCCAAGATATACTACACTCTGCAGCTATTTATATAAAAAAAATTAAAATGTATATTGCGGTATTCGGCTTCTGCCACATGGTGACAATTTTCTAGTCCTTTTTCTTTTTTTCTTTGTCATTTATTTTTATTTATGCAAAAAGAAAATGCAAACAAGTAAAACAGAAGCAACTGAGAACAGTACTAGTACACTGACATGGCAGGCAATGGTATGTAGAGACACCATATATCAGGCTAAGGAGGATGAAAAATAAAATAAGAGGGCAGAGAAGAAAATCATAATAAAAAACAATCCTGTTGAAAAAAGAACAAGTCAAATGCAAAGACAAATATAATAATATAATCCAGTGGATTACATATTCCTAGTCGTGGCCAAGATACCCAAAGGAAATGGAACAGTAGAAAACAGACACACAGGCCTCAATAATTTCATATATGGGTAAAGTAGGCTGAAATACCATCTGCTCAACGGCAATTCGCCCCCCTCGCGGCTACTTGAATTGACCCCACAGATCGAAATGTGGGATAAATATTGGATGAATGGTGTAAATTTTTTTTTAATTTTTTTTTATACTTTAATTGATGATCTAGAGATCATAGGTCAGAGGTCCTCAAAGCTCCCCAACAGTTCAGGGTTTAGATATATCCATGGTTGAGCATAGGTGATTTAATTAGTACCGCAGTCAATTTGATTTAACCACCTGTGCTTAACCATGGATATCTCTAAAATCTAAACTATTGGGTAGCCTTGAGGACTGCGTTTGGGAACCTCTGTCATAGGTTCTCAAACTCTGTCCTCAGAACCCCAAACAGTTAATATTTTTCAGGTTTCCCCACAGAATCACAAGTGATATAATTTGCTCCACCTGTAGATCTTTGAAAATGTGTCAGCCAGTAATGAATACACCTGTTGTATCTGCTGGGTGACCTGGAAAATGTTAACTCTTTGGGGTCCTGAGGCCCGAGTTTGACACCCACTGATCTAGATGTTAGATCACAGTTACTCCTGTGACACTTTACTCTCGTGGTAAATGTGTTATTTGTATACAGTGGATTATATTTGTGCACCAAAATAGGAGTTTGATGAACAACAGTCATAAGAGTAGTTAGATGTGTTAGAGACCTTGCTGTGTCCACATGAGGTAATCAGCCTTCAGTTGCTTTGAGATATGTTGGTTTAATAGTCTAGCAAAATGAAAGTATTAATATACACATTTTTTATTGTATTTAATCTGTGTTGCGCGAATGTCATTAGCTAAAATTTGTGGATTGGTTGTCCTTTGTTGATGGTTGGCATTAAAAACTTTGATAAATGTGAAAGAGCCTGTCAGGTAGTACTTTAACCACTTAACTGGCTAATATTTTTTTCCAAAAACTGCTCAGAAATGGTCAGGATTTTTTGATTGAATTAGGTCAAGAACATGTATTTAAAACTGATCCAGGACGATTTTATTTGTTTTATTTATTAAGTTTCTTATATAGCGCAGCATATTCCGTTGCGCTTTACAATTGAATAAAAAATGTTATTAAAAAAAAAAATATATATTTTTTTTGAACACAGTATTACTTCATGTGTGTAGTTGTAGAATAACTGCGGGGCAATAACTTTCATGCAAACTCGTTTATATAGGCTGCATACGCAGTACATCCTTTGTTTCTGAAGCTGCATGCGAAGCCTGGAAGATTCAGCACAGCCACACTTCCGTAGCTGTATACAAAAAGCAGCCATATAGGGGCCCATTGACCCTTTTGGCTGCTCTGTTTATGAACAGTATACCATTAAGAAGCACCTTCTGATGACAGGTACTTATGTATTTCTAAAGAACCCTACATACACATTATGTATGGGAACGACAAACCGTTCATATCGTCCAGTGTGTATGCATGATGCCGACGTGCGCCCACGCGAGTTGTCAGTCGCATCCTCAGGTCTTTTGTACATGCAGAAAGATCTGAGAACTTGTAAGCATAGCAGAGCCAAACAGTGTGTGAAATAAAATTACAGATGCCATCCTGCTGACAGGTCAGCTCTAGAATCAAATGGAACATGAGTTTCAGATACAATAAAATGATTACTGCACTTAATCCTACAAATAGGAATTATTTGAAAAACCTTCACAGTACATGGCTGTTGTCCCATGTACAGTGGCTTGCATATTTTTGATTTTTTTGGCTTAAACTGATGAGCTTTCAAATGATACTTTTGTAACTGCATATTGTGTTACTTATCTCACTTTGCCAAACACATGGTTTAAATAATACAGGTTATCATGTTTTCCACTGACAAGCCATGGTAAGTATGCCATGCCCCTTATGCTCCAAAAACTAAATAAAGCTTCTAAAAGATAAGCCATACCTTGACCATTCTAAATTTTATTGATTATTAGATGATTGGAATCATAATTTAACTGCTAAAACTTTAAAGGTGTACTTTTCTGTAAAAAAAAATGTTTTATTTAAAATCTGAAACAAATTAGTTAACTACACTATGTACAGTAAACCTTAAAATGAACAGTAAAATAAACATTAGTTCACAGAATTCACTACACACTACAGTGATATTTGAATTATGCTTGAATTATTAATTATTATTAATTATTCTTATACAATTGGTAATTTAGCAAATGACAATTCTACATTAAACACAACATTGATCAGATCAGAACCGTTGTGTTATTACAGCGCACGCAGGGGGTTTCTGAGTACCAATAAACCCCCCATGACAGTGTGAAAGCGGGTACCATGGTAAGCCCCACCCCTCATGGCAAAATGTTGCAATTTGCCAGTCAATATGGAGGAGATAGAGTCAATATGACGTGATTCCATTAGAATTGACACACGAATCGCAGCATTTTGCCACTAGGGGGAGGGGCCTACTGATATGGGGCCATGTACCATCACCATCTACAACCCGCAGCTGCTGCAAGGTAAGTGTGTTGTGTGTATATCTACATGTATGTATATACGTAAAGTGTGTGTGTGTGTATGTATGTATATATCTATCTATCTATCTATCTATATATATATATATATATATATATGTATATATATATACATATATATATATCTCCAACCAATGTTTTACATGGTGAAAAAAATGCAGAATTGGGGTTTAGGGGTGCAGGCTTAAAAAAATAGCTTGCACTCCTGGGAATGGCCCTTAAAATTAATGGGTGTCAAAAAAAGTTTTTTCAAAAAATCAGGACACCCCAAAAAATTTGCTTGAATTCTGGGGTAAAAAAAAGTAAAAATGAGGGACAGAATCCTAAAGTAGCTAGATAGATTCCACAGGGTTTCCTCTTGTATGCGGCAGGTGTTTTCTTCATTGCGGGTAGTAACGGCAGGTGCATTTTTGAAGAATTTTTAAAAATACCTTTAGGGACTTAAAAATATCCTTGCACCCATTTTCATGTACCCCAAATTTGATGGAAATAAGTTTTTAAAAAAAAAAAATCGAAGTGCTATTCTTCACCCCTTCTTATTAAGCCGCATTTATGCACCTGCCGTGGCTATTACAAACCCCGACTTCCTTCAGCAGGCAAAAATGGGGGTACCCATAGTGATCCCCCATGTCTAGATATCTTTAGGGGGGTCCCAGGAACAATTCCCGAAAACTTCCGATTTCTTGCGATACTTACCTTTTCGCCGGCTCCCGTTTTAGCTGATTCCTAATTGAATACAGGGATAAAGCGGGCACGCGCCCGATACTTTATCCCCGTCAAACCTCCGATGTGGAGCAAAAAGTTCAGCAAAGACTTTTCGCTCCAAATTGAATACCCCCCTATGTATGTTTTTTGTAAGATGTATACATTGAATTTCATCTCATATATTTGTGAGAACACAACCCACAGCATTGAGGGAGTTACTGCACTTCAAAGAAATGTAGATGTCATCTACGGATTCTCTACGTAACTTCAGTGAACAGGTGCGCTGCTATTTTTTATTTATAATTATTAATTGATCCTTCTTTAGAGGTGTAAATCCAATTTGGTGCTAAGGGCCTGATTCAGAGCTGGACGCTCTGACCAGAGCGCTCGCTCTGAATCAGGGCCCTCCTCCATTAAAATGGAGCGTCGGCCTGGACGCTCGTATAGCTGTGGGTGACCACCCACAGCATATACGAGCGTCCAAAAAGATGGTTGCGATGGTCTTGACCATCAGACTTGCGACGGAGACCCTGCGGTAGGGTCTCCCTGCCACAAGCCCTGGAGTGATTTTGGCTCTATCAGAGCCAAAATCACTCCCACTGACATCACTAGTGATGTCAGTGGGGCCGGCTTCAGACTGTAGGCGTTCCCATGTGAACGCCTCCGTCTGGCAGGCACGCCCACCAAAGGGGGCGTGCTGTCCGTCACCATCGACAGCACGCCCCCTTTGGTGCGAGACCCGGAGCGACAGCTTGGCTGTCGCAGTCTGGGTCTCGCGCATGCGCACGATGGAGCTCCCTCCGTCGTGCGCATGCGCAGTGGGGAACATCGACCCACTTGCGAGCGTACTGCCGCTTGCGAGTGAGTCTGAATGACCCCCTAAGTTAGGTCCTGCAAACTGTTCTCATGGTAAATTGCACACTGAATTGCATTTGCAATTCAATTCCAAATTCACATTGGAAATTTGTAGGGGGTTTGTTCAAGTGAAAAGGTAGGCAAAATCTTTATTTTGAGGTAAAAATTTTGGGGCACAGTGCAGAACCTCTGGTACAATCACTCACAATGATAATCATGCACTTGGGCGGCTTAAGTAGCATAATTTGGCCAATAAGTACATGTGTGTGTTTAGATGAATTTCTCTAAAAAGCTCAATAATGAGTTAACTAAGGTGTGGGACAGTAATGTGGAAGTGTATTGATGGGAGGGGGAGTTTTGAATTTGCAGATGAGAGGTAATAGTGTAAACACTGAACAGTTACTATGCAGACAATCTTCTGTACCGCAAAATGCTGCAAAGACTTTCATTTGCCAAAAAAACACTTCCTTGCTATCATTTTACAACCATTAATAAGAAAAAGCAAAATCAACTATTTGTCACTCTTTCAGAACCTCCAGTACTATCCACGAACAGTCTTTTATATGGTCTCGCTATCTCTGTTGGCATTTTCTGGGGACCAGGATCAGGGCAATAGCTAGGGTGGTGCGGCCGGTGCTCCGCACAGAGCAGAACAACCCTGAGGGCAGAATTGGCCGCCCACCACAATGCTTTAAATGCCTCTTCAGCATGAAAGCCAGTGCAGGCTCAGTGTCTAACACTAGCCGCGCTGGCTAAGGGAAAGAGGGGAGGGCCGCACTGCTACTGTACTGAGTGCTTTTTTACACACACACACTGCCTGGACTGCCACCAGTGGGCTGCAGGGAGGATGCCTCTACTCCCTCCTCTCCCGGCAGAGACTCCGCCCCCTCTCCTCTGTGAAGCCCCGCCCCTTTCTCTCCTCTACCCTCTGTCTGTGCTTCTCCACTTCTTGTTCTCTCCTGTCTGTCCCTCTATCCTTCCTCTGGAGCTCTGCAGTCTGTTGAGAGCAAGCAGGCTACTTCTTGCTCACGTAAGTATTTGGGGAGGTGTGGGGGGCATATTAATGCAGTCTGTGGGTGGGTGTATTAATGCTGTCTAGGGGAAATGGTAATTGGATGGATGTGTAATAATATGGGGGGTATATTCTAGCTATCTGTGTAGTGGGTTGGGGTGTACTAATATTATAGGGGGTATATTACAGCTATCTGAGTAGTGGGTGGGGGTGTAGTAATATAGGGGGGTATATTACTGCTATCTGGGTGGTGGGTGACGGTGTAGTAATAATGCACCTGATTCAGAGGTGGATGGATCTGCAGTAGCAGCCACCACTGCATCTTTATGCTAATGCTGCAGATAGTGGGCATCCTTTTGAGTCGCCCACCAGCCACGGCACAAATCTGTCAATGTGCGCACAAAGATGAACCACCGATCAAACATCGGCTGCACCATCTGACAGAAGGTCCGTCAGATCATGGCTGCCAGTGGAACTGCGTCTTTCGATGCAGTTCCTAACACTGACACGCCCACCGCCATTAGCCACCCCCGTAGTCACCGCCCAGGAATGCCTATTGAAATTACATGGATTTCCATGCAGTTCCAATATGCGTCCTCTGCAATAACCATTGGGACGAATGAGCAGTGCGTTTCTGACACATGCACAGAAGTGAAACATTGGGCGCTTGTGTTACTAGTGCCCACCTCTGAATCAGGCCCTCTATGTGAGGTGAGGGGTACAGTAATAGCATCTGGGAGTAGATAAGGCAGAGTATTGATGCTGTACGTATATAACACACTTATACACAGCCTGTGGTTGGCCCCACTTTACATGGTGGTAGGATTCACACTTTTACATTTCTGCAGATCTGGAGGCTTGGACTTAAAGAAGCAACTGTCCAGGAGAGGAGATCGGCGGAATGTAGCAGATGAACTCAGCGGTAAGTAACTGTAACATGCAGCCACACACACATAATGTAGGGGTGTGCATCGGCCACTTTTCGTGTTTTGGATCTGGATCGATCTTCATGTTTTGGATCTGGATTGGTTTTGACAAAACCACCCTTCCGTGTTTTGGGTTCTGGGTTTTGTGTTTTGGATCTGTATTTTTTTTTAAAAAAGCATAAAAACTGCTAAAATCACAGAATTTGTGGGTTTTTCTGCTCCTATGCTATTATTAACCTCAATAACCTTAATTTCCACTCATTTCCAGTCTATTCTGAACACCTCACAATAGTGTTTTTATGTCCAAAAGGTTGCACCGAGGTAGCTGGATGACTATGCTAAGCGACACGAGTGGGCGGCACAAACACGTGGCCCATCTAGGAGTGACACTGCTGTGGCAGACAGGATGGCAGTTTGAAAAACTAGGCCCCAAACAGTACATAATGCAAGAAAAAAAAAGAGGTGCAAAATGGAATTGTCCTTGGGCCCTCCCACCCACCCTTATGTTGTATAAACAGGACATGCACACTTTAACAAACCAATCATTTCAGCGCCAGGGTCTGCCACACGACTGTGGCTGAAATGATTGGTTCGTTTGGGCCCCCACAAAACAAGCTGGCAATTAATCTGTCCCTGTATAAACTGGCTCTACAGAGGCAAGATGTCGTCCTCATCCTCCTCATCCACCGATTCCTCACCCTCTTCAGAGTTGTGTACATCCTCATTCTCACAGAGTACTAATTCGTCCCCGCTGGAATCCACCACCACAGGTCCCTCTGTAGGTTCTGGAGGCTGGTCTCCCTGGAAGAGTTGATAATTCATTTTTATGAACATCATCTTCTCCACATTTTGTGGAAGCAACCTCCTACGCCTTTCGCTGACAAGGTTCCCGGCTGCACTAAACACTCTTTCAGAGTACACACTGGAGGGGGGGCAACTCAGGTAAAATAGAGCCAGTTTGTACAGGGGCCTCCAAATTGCCTCTTTTTCCTGCCAGTACAGGTATGGATTGTCTGACATGCCTACTTGGATGCTGTCACCGATGTAATCCTCCACCATTCTGTCAATGGTGACAGTATCATATGCAGTGACAGTAGACATGTCAGAAATTGTTGCCAGGTCCTTCAGTCTGGACCAGATGTCCAAACTTGGTCCTGCCTGCCCTGCATCACCGCCAGCGGGTTGCTTAGGATACCTAAGTTATTTCCTGGCAGCCCCAGTTGCGGGAGAAAATGAAGAATGAGCTGTTGACGTGTCACGTTCCGCTTCAGCTGACAGTGTTTTCACCAGCAGGTCTTTTCACCTCTGCAGGCTTGTGTCGGCCGGAAAGAGAGACACCACATAGGCTTTAAACCTAGGATCGAGCACGGTGGCCAAAATGTAGTGGTCTGATTTCAACAGATTGACCTGGAATCCTGGCAAAGCGAATGAAGGGCTTCATCCACAAGTCCCACATGCCGAGCGGAATCGCTCCGTCTTAGCTCCTCCTCCACTTTCTCCAGCTGCTTCTGCAAAAGCCTGATTAGGGGAATGACCTGACTCAAGCTGGCAGTGTCTGAACAGTCTCGGTATCGCCTGCCTAGTGAAGTGGAATCTAGACAGGATTTGGAACCGGGGACACACTACCTACATCAATTGTCTAAATCCCACTGCACTAATGGCTAATGGCGGATACCGGACGCACGTCTAACACCAACATAGCAGTCAAGGCCTCAGTTATACGTTTTGCTTCAGGATGACTGCTGTCGTACTTCATCCTCATCGCTAAGGACTGTTGGAGGGTCAATTGTTTAGTAAAAGTAGTGGTGTTCCTACTTTCTCTCTGGGATGATGAACGACTCCCAGCAGCAACAGCAGCAGCAGCAGCAGTAGGCGTAGCATTGCAGGATCCTCTGGAGGAATCCCGGATAGGAGAATCAGTGATGCCAGTGACATAGCCTGCAGGACTACTTCCGATCCTGACTAAGGAGGAAATTGACGAGGAGGGAGTTGACCGTGTGTTTTGCAGGCGCTTGGATACAACAGGACGAAGGGATTTAGGTGTCCCTGGACTGCTTACGGTCTTAGCCAAAGTTTCTGAACTTGACAGTAACTTTTTATGAACGTGCTGCAGGTGACGTATAAGGGAGGATGTTCCTAGGTGGTTAACATCCCTACCCCTACTTATTTCACCTTTACATATGGTACATATGGCAAGACAGTTGTTGTCCGGATTTGGATAGAAATATTGCCAGACCAAAGAGGTGGAATAGGCATGACCGTGATGGGCTTTTTCATCCCATGGACAACAACTGTCTCCCCCGAAGCCTGATTTAAACAAACCACAGAATCCTCCTCGCCAACTTCCTCCTCAGCGCCATCTACACCAGTATCCTCATCCTGTTGTACTTCAACAGTGACATCTTCAATTTGCATATCAGCAAGTGGACTGTGGGTGCTCCTTTCAGCACTTGCAGAGGGTGTGCAAATAGTGGAAAGAGCCACCTCTTCCCATCAAGTGCTGGGAAGGTCAGGCATCGCAACTGCCACCACACTTGGACTCTCCTTGGGGATTTGTGATATCTTCTTAGAACGCACAGTTCTTCGCTGTGCTTTTGCCAGCTTAACTCGTTTGATTTTTTTAGCGGGATGAGGGCTTCCATCGTCATGTGAAGCTGAACCACTAGTCATGAACATAGGGAAAGACCTTAGCCGTTCCTTGCCACTCCGTGTCGTAAATGGCATATTGGCAAGTTTACGTTTCTCCTCAGATGATTTAAATGTTTTTTTTTTAATTCATTTTCCTGCACTTTGTCATTTGGGATTGTATATGCCCTCTACTATGACATTGGGCATAGGCCTTGGCAGACGACGTTGATGGCATGTTATCGTCTATGACATGACTAGTGGCAGCAGCTTCAGCACTAGGAGGAAGTGGTTCTTGATCTTTCCCTATTTATTTTATTTTTATCAGAGAAAGTTTGGTCCTCCATTTATGTTATATTGATATATACGTGCGGCTAAGGCGCACACAAACACAGACATTTTTTTTTAATTTTTGTTGGATACTAGTGCACTTTGTGGGTTACACGACCCTTTAAGCAATGAGCCAGCCGGCTCTTTACTTATGGGACACTGGCGCACGCTTGGCGCTGCTCCTTTGTTGATGCACGTGCAGCTACAGTGCACACAATTCACACAGAATAAAAGAAGAATTTTTTATTTTTTGTGGAGTGCACTTTGAGGGTTACACCACCCTTTAACAGACAGATGCACTGCTGCTTTGAGGATGCACGTACAGTGCAGACAATTCACAAACAAGAATATGGATTTTTTTGTTGGAGTGCACTTTGTGGGTTACACCACCCTTTAACGGATGAGCCAACCGGCCCTTTACTTATGACACAGGCGCACGCTTGGCGCTGCTCCTTCGTTGATGCACGTGCAACCACAGTGCACACAATTCACAAACACAGAAATTAATTTTTTATTTTGTTTGGAGTGCACTTTGGGGGTTACAGCCCCCTTTAAGGGACAAGCCAGCTGGCCCTTTACTTATGACATAGGCGCACGCTTGGCGTTACTTTGTTGATGCACGTGCGGCTACTGCGCACACAATTCACAAACACAGAAAAAAAATATAATTTTTTTTTTGGAGTGCACTTTGGAGGAGCACCCCTGATGCACAGATCACCCCCTGGACAACACTACAGCACCCCTCTAGGACTACAGCCTTTATGGGACACTGCACAACAGAGTCCAGCCAGCGCCTATAGACTTTGGAGTGGACACAGCCCCTATGGACAACTGACTGCACAACACAGCCCAGCCAGCCCCTATGACAGCAGCACAACACAGCTCAGCCAGCCCCTATGGACATCAGCAGCACAACACAGCCCAGTCAGCCCCTATGGACTGAGTGGTCACAGCCCCTATGGACAACAGCAGCACAACACAGCTGAGCCACCCTCTTCACTGTCCACAGCCGGAGTGAGAAATGGCGCTGACGCGGGGACCTTTTATAGAATCTAAAACCCGTGAGATCCGGAAGGCGGGATGATGACGTTTTGCCTCGATTTCAGATCCGAGTCAGGCGGGAAAAGTCGAGCCTGACTCTGATATGACTCGGATTGGGGGGGTTCGGATTTCAGAAATCCGAACCCGCTCATCCCTAATATAATGTATTGTAAAAAAATACACACACACACACACACACACACACACACACACACACACACACACACACACACACACACACACACACACACACACACACACACATATACACATCATCTGCCTACCTCTTAAATAGGGGCATCTCTTTCTGAAGTGCCCCGGGCCCCCTCTAGCTTTAATCCAGCCCTGGGGCCACAGGGAGGACGGTGCGGTCAGTGCCTCGCTCACCATGTGGAGTTGTCACAGCCAGCAGGCAGCGCTGGGCTGGCTGTGAGGAAGAGAGATATGGGTTGCATAGCGTGGGTAAGAGAGGGGGGATGTTTGGGCAGTGTGTCCAGTAGGGGGGCAGGTGAGGGAGGTGCTCTTTGAGGGGAGCAGTGTGTAGATGTGATGGGGCTGTGTGAGGAGGGCTGTGGGCTATGAGTGGGGACTGTGTGAGGAGTGCAGTTAGCTATGAGTGGTGGCTGTGTGAGGAGGGCAGTGAGCTATGAGTGGGGGCTGTGTGAGGAGGGCAGTAGCTATGAGTGGGGCCTGTGTGAGGAGGACAGTGAGCTATGAGTGGGGGCTGTGTGAGGAGGGAAGTGAGCAATGAGTGGGGGCTGTGTGAGGAGGGCTGTTAGCTATGAGTGAAGGCTGTGTGAGGAGGGCAGTTAGCTGGGAGGTGGGGGCAGTGTGGGCTGTGATTGAGGGCAGTGATAGCTATAAGTGGGGGTGGTGAGAGTGTGGGCTGTGATTGGGGACAGTGATAACTATAAGTGGGGCAGTAAGAGTGTGGGCTGTGATTGGGGACAGTGATAACTATAAGTGGGGCAGTAAGAGTGTGGGCTGTGATTGGGTGGTATAACATGTATAAGCGGCACTACTGTACACCATAATGTGTATAAGGTGTCTGTGTGGCATAATGTGTATAAGGGGCACTACTGTGTGACAATGTGTATAAGGGCCACTACTGTGTGGTATAATGTGTATAAGGGGCACTACTGTGTGACAATGTGTATAAGGGCCACTACTGTATGGTATAATGTGTATAAGGGCCACTACTGTATGGTATAATGTGTATAAGGGGTACTACTGTGTGGTATAATGTTTTTAAGGGGCTCTACTGTGTTGCGTAACATGTATAAGGGGTATTACTGTAAGGCGTAACATGCATAAAGGGGTTTGGGGCACTACTGTGTGGTATAATGTGTATAAGGGGCTCTACTGTGGTGTAACATTCATAAAGAGGTTTGGGGTACTACTTGTGTGATGTAATGTGAATAACGGACATATGCGGTTTAATGTTAACTGGTACTTTTGTGTGGTCACATCCCATTCCAGTGAGGCCACGCCCACCTTTATTTTTACTGCATGCCTACGCTGCGCACTATCCCTATTTCAAATATGGGGGGGGGGGGGGAACCAATGCTGTTTCTGGCACAGGGCACCAAAATGCCTAGCTACGGCACTGACCAGGATGGTTGCTGTTCTGGAAAGTTGGATTATTGTTGAAGCAAGAATTCAAAAATTATTTATCTTTAGTAATTAGAGAGAAAAAATACCTTTTGATTTTAGTTTACTTTATTACAATTTCAATAAAAAAAACCACACACTTAGCCATTTTATGTAGATTGGTTTTAAGTTCTAAGTTTATTATAGGCAAATATAAATAACTTAGACTTTTACAGTCAAACAACAAAAATGCCTAAAAATATATATTCCCACAGAGATCCCAACTTTAAATTTGGTGTAGATAATATTAAAACATCAAGGAATAGACAGTTTTTTGAAAATTGTAAGCCAAATGTTTCTCCAAAAATTTGTTCTTAAATGTTTCAGTCTGTTACCTTGAAATGTTGACTTATTTAAACCTAATCAAATGGTAATATACAGATGTGACACATCTAGCCTCCTTGCACGTTAAACAGCCTTTCTAGTCGTGCCATGCTGTGGTGTGACTCTGTAGCGCCGAGCGTATTTTCATGTGACTTTTTACCTTCCAGTGCGTCTTATTCAGCTTCTGCTGATTACAATGATATGCAGCATGCCTATATTCTGTGTGCAACTGTAGGTGTATCTGCATGTGAAGCACTACGTTATAGTGTCAGCTGCTGTGTTGCACGGAAAGACCCTCGGCGCTACCGAGGCACAGGACGCTGACGCGTTGTACACGTGTGTAAAACGATTTGTAGCGTGCAGAGGATAGATGTATGTGGACACATCTTAATGAAACTTAATATTCTGATTTTTTTCCATTTAAATCTCTCAATACCAGTCTTAGAAAAAAAATTGTTTTTGTATGTTCACAATTGCCATCATTTTCTGACCCTTTTAAATCCCAAACTAAATGAGATAAAAAAATTATTTTTTAGATATTTCCTTTCTAGTGATAAATGTGTGCAGAGAATAAAAGTAAATGTTAAGGTCATTTTGTATGTGCATGTTATAAAATCACTCCAACATGTCCCCCAGATCTCCTTCTAGATTCACTCAGCGGTTGTATAAAAAAAACCCTAAAAAATAAATATATAGACTGCACTATGATTTGGGCCCAGAGCAATTAAAAGATTAGTTTCAGTGCTTTAGCATCAATGTAATTTCCTTAGTTGCCCCATGTTAAGTGCCAAAATTAAAATTCACAGCACTCTTCAGTCAGTATACAGAGCTTATTATTTGTATAAAAAAAGAACATTTATATAGTGTACTATTGCTAGCTTGTGTATAAAACATTACATTTAATACTTTCACAATAAAGCAGAAGTAACAAATTCATAGAAGATGGAGTTTAAATTCAATCTGCAATTCGGAAATGGCCATTTGGAAACATTCATTCTGGTAGTCAGTCGTATTTTGCAGATTATAACTGCTTGTAATTTGTTACTTGAGACTACTCACTTCATCAGACAAGAAGGGGGCAAATTGGCATTTCGTACGGTAGCCAATCTACGCTCACTTTCCTACACACCTTTGTTATGCAAGGGAAAATAAGCAAAGATATTGACCACATCAACAGAAATGTAATAGTTTTCCATAACTTTTGACTAATTAGAGAAAAAAGTGTTTAATCCTATGATGGACATTATAAAAAAAAACACATTAAATAAAAAGACAAAGATGATCTAGATTAAAAATAAAAGAAATAGCAGAAATAATTGAAGCACAGAAGCAAAAAAACAAAAACCTCCTGTATGTTCACAGAGTGCCGGATTTAGAGATCCTGACTACATCCCGATTCAGAGATGAACGCTAATGCAATCGTAGCTGCAATTTCCCACAGAGTGCAGCTGAAAAAATATGCCAATGACCCACTCGCCCTCCAGTGCTTACAGACGCCCACTGAAAGCATCTCGCATCCAATGCTCCTGCACAAAACCGGAAACATCAAATGCAGAACAGACGGCCACTAGCTTCTGAGTAAAGGTGCCCACACACACAGCGATATTTTACCCGATCTGGCCGATTCCGATGCATTGGAACGACAGATTGTGTAAAATATGCCAAAATCGTGAGTAAATTGTGAGTCCCCACTCACGATCACAATGTGATGCGCATCCCCGCTGGTCGCACATCACATTTGCAGATCTACCGTGCTGTAGGGCAGATCTGGCAATCTAGGATACAATACACAGTGAAAAGTCTGCATGCAGGAAAGATCGTATGAAAATTGGACACCAAATTGTGTGCAGAGCTGCCGGGGAGAGTTTCAATGGAAATCGTACACATCAGTTGTGTGCACATCGGTATGTGTGTGAGCACCTTAAGTTTAAGATGCCGCAGACATAGACGCTCTCCAGACATCCAGAGGGCTCTCCTGCTGCTAGCAAGGACACAGTGGCTAATTTATGGATGCCCAGGAAACAGTGTTTAAATGGTCCGACATGCCGGTCACTCAATTTGCAAGTGATTCCCCTGTGCAAGTGTAATCCCAAATCAATTACTGCGTGTGCGCAGTGCAGCTTACATGCATGCACAATGGCTAACAATCCCGCGATCTACATAAATATAAGCATTGCGTACATCTCTGAATCAGGCCCAGACTTCATTCAGCTGTTCCTACTTGTATTTTTGTTGTTTTTATCTCTCAATCTGCTGGGTTAGGGCAGAAAGCACTGACAGTACACACATTTGCTTTTGAAACTGATTTTCAGATTGGTAAGCAAGTTAGCAGAGACTGTGAATCCTTTGGTCAGGCTTGGAAAGGTGGTGAATAGGAAAAATGATTAGTAGATGGCCAGAAATGTGTGGCTCAAGGGGGATTTGTTGATGAATACTATACTGAAGTTAGTGTTACACTACTCATCAATATTTTTAGAAACTACATTTTTTTAAAATAATTTTAAACCATTCTGTGGGAACACAGTGGTACAGCATCTTTATCTAATATCCAAACTTGTAGTTTAACAGTTGGGAGAGGCAGACAGGCTATACATAATTGTACATTAAATTTAGTCCTTAATACATATTTGAATAGAATATTGGTGCTGCGGTGCATGTGGTTTGCCATGGGAGGAGGGTCCTCCTTGCCTTGCTTTATTGTAGGCTGCATTGCATGTGAAAGCTTAATGAAGAATATATATATATATATATATATATATATATATAAAATAGGAGTGTCAGTCATTATTTTCATGCAGTGCAGCTTCTATTCATTGGATTACAGTATGTCTGAATTCATACCTATGTGATTTAAATCCTGTTTCCTGGTGTTTTTGATGCATGAGAACAGGATAAAAAATGCTGTGAAATTGAATGAACAATATGGCTTTTATGACACAATTTCTCTCTGCATTGAGAGTACTTTGTAGAGGTGAGCGGTTCGGTTCTACTCTGATACATGCTTGCCAACTTATAAATTCTCCTCCCCAGGAGAAACAGGTGGGCAGAGTTGGGGGGCGGACCGTCCAGCTTGCGTCATTAAGCTCCGCCCCTTGCAAGAATTCGCTACGAACACCGGATAATTAAAACAGGGACGGGGCTACATTAAGCGATTCTCATAGAAAAGCATCATTAAGCCCTGCCCCCAATGCACAGAGCCGCCGATCCTGGGAATATTCTTCCCATTCTGCCCACTTCACTAGTGGCCAGGGGTGCGGGGGGTTACCCTACAAATCGTGAGCCTTCCGGGAGGGTAGGCAAGTATGTTCTGATATGGTCAGATCTGAAAATCAGCATCTTATTGGTTTCCGGCTCTCGTGTTTTGGATAGCCAATAATAAATCTGAACTTGTGCTAATTTGGCACAAAGATCAAAGTAGAACCGAACCACTCATCTCTAGTGTATTGTTATGCTCCAATGTAGCATGTTCCCTATTTCCTAGTCAGTCAATTGAATCGACACAACAATCAAATGTTTTTGCCTGCTTGTTTCATGATTGCATGGAAATACAGGTGTGAATACATTGTGATATCAAACCCACAGTATACGAGAATGGTGCCACTTCTGACTGCTGTGTTTACAGTATACATTGCTACTTCCATAGCATCAGTATACAGTACAATTCCAACACTTTCTGCAACAAAGAGCTGCTATGTTCTCTGTCTACAGTGCGGTTCCCACGTCATTGTATATCATAACCTATAATAGAGCCACCTCCTGACAGCACTTGGCTGTCAAACCCAGAAAGTCCTTCCTTTTTTACCACGGAAGCAGGGATTATAGTCCTAATAAGACCGATGACAGTGTACATGCTCTTAACACCTTTGTCATGTGCTGTTTATTTGTAGGGTCTCTTCCTTGTCTGTCATCAAGTAGAGATCTTCCATTGTCTGTCCTTCTGTGTGTTAGCTTATTTCTAAGATTCATTTAATGTCTAGCTCCAGTAGTCCACTGCCAATTTGGCTTATATCGGACATTGTTGCTACACAGTATTATATTTAGTTAGCATTTCTGCCTTGTTTGACTCCGACCAAAGCACTGTTGGCATAGCACTTATTCCAATACATGTTTTTTATGGGTTTTCTCAGGTGCTCATGCTGTCTCCCACAGTCCAAAGACAAATATGTAAGTCATACCATTTGCAATATTTTACTTAAACTCTCCGGGAGGTTACAGATAGCAGCTGGGAGGTGCAGGTAATGCACAGTGAATTGTGGACCTTCTCCTCACTGCTCAATGACGCAGTTTGCAGCAGCTGTAGTTGGGGCCAGAGTATTGTGATGCACAGGGAATAGCAATCATATTGTGCACTTCCCAAATTAATTTGTCAAATAAGGGACATAGGAGCCCATTTTTCAAGCAGGTTTTTTCATAAAATTATGCAGAAACTGTATAAAAACATCCTAATGGAGGAGATCTCACAGAAATCGCCTGCAAAAGGCTAACTATTGCTGCAGACCGCTGTCCCCATTATTATCAGTGGAGACTGTATTCTGACATATATGTATACATATGTCATAAACCACTTTATGCTTAAGGAGGCATTTTCAGAGAATTTTAAGATCCCTCTGTAAACGAACACACTGTAAACTAGCACAGTGTCAGTTTCCCAGGCGGAGTCTTTAAAAAATGTGAAAGACTCCTTCGATACTCCCGGGATATAGTGGTTATAGCTATCGTTGTCCTGCAAGTTATATTTAGTACATAGCGGGTATAATCATGCGAAAAATGATTATCCCCACTGCAGTGTATATTGCAAAACATTGCTGGACTTCAGCGATTCTTTGTACATATGCCCCATAGTCTACTCTCCCATAAGTCAGGCATAGCTCCTCGAAGTTTCAGAGACCCTCAGACATTTCCGAGAGTAGAAAACTTTATGGTAGATTAATTGTCTGCTTATTAAATAGACCATGGTATGTGTGTAAGAAAATGAAGCAGGCTTTGCTGCAGCAGTCTACCTAAATAAAGTTCTTTGTTTGTACAGCTATGCAGAATGTAATAGCACCAAGTAAAGGATAACTTTAGTCTTAACACCCTGCACATATACTACATTACTATATTCTCCTGTAATACACAAGATGCATTATAGTAATAACATCCACAGTCTATAAATATGAGTGTTTTGTGGATAGTTTTTTTAGTTAACGGCTTAGTGGATAACTTAGGCAGACAGATTTACTGGTCATACTAACTTACTCAGTAATGCCTAAACATTTATATGTATTTTATGTTTGTGAAATTTGCAGCTTTCAAAGATCCATACTAAATTATATTGTTGGATGAGTTGTCTAGTTTCAGATGTCATATTGAAGAAATGGAATATGTATCATTAATGAAAACCAAAGGTTATCGTCTAGAAGTATATGTTGTAACGTCATCTTTTTGGGCCACACAGAATATCCAGAATGTGCTGGTGAAACAACTGAAGAAACAGAGCTTTGGGCAAAACCTCTTCTTCATCTCTGGCAGACCAAGGTGCAGAGTTTTACAGCTGAAAGAGAGTATAATGATTTGGTCTCGAAAGTCAAGCCATATTGTGCCATTTGCAGTCTCTTTTTGCCCTACTACAAGGTAAGCTTTATATGAAAATAAGTCTATAAAAATAAGACCTTTTCATTTAATCCATAACTCCAAATCATTTAAATGCTTATAAATAAACAGCTGAAAATATAAGTAGTATATTTTGCTTTCTAATAGTTAACTCTGGTAGTCGTCTTCTAGTTGCAGGTTCCGATTTACTTCTGTATCTTGTATGCACTAAACTTGTATCACCCTAAGGCTTAAACCTCATCCATTAGTTGTTCATAGACCATGACATTTTAACACATGCACATATTAGTAACATGCTCCTTCTCATTGCTGGAGCCTTTCATGCTGCAGTTTTAGTGCAATAACTATTTATAAGACACAATCAAGAGACCGTGGCTTCTGGTTCTCCCATTCTCAATCTCCATTCTCAACCTTACTGCAGAGTCTGAGGAAAATGGCTACATTAAGCAGCCTCAGCTAGGGGAAGGAGCAAATATAGTTACTTAAATATAGTTAGTAGGTAATAGTACAGATTTAAATTAATCACATACTAAATTTAGAGTAAGGAAATTCTGCCAGGTCAACTAAATAATAACCGTTCTTTATTGCCCAGAGTAAAAGCTCATAGCATCTACTATTAACACTAAAATAACTACCTGCATTTACAGATTTATTGTAAAATATATACATAATCTTCGGAATACATATAAACAATGCTATCAGAAAATAGATGCCACCTATTTATGCCGCATTTAAAAGCAATATCATAGCAAGACAATTGGGATGATTGTGAGTTGGGAACAAAGCAAAATAATCAAGTAACATTGTTTCTGGAACAAACCATATTGCCATGTAAGGGGGTGCACAGAATACCGACAGCAATCTGAATTCGGCTCCAGAATCCCGACCATCTGCATCCTGACGGTAAGTGAGGAGAATTAGGCACTAGGGGGGTGGTTAGGGTTAGGCTGCTGTAAAGGTGGGTTATGGGGAGGGTGAGGGGTTTGGCTACTTACCTTCAGCGTTGGGATTCTGACTGTCAGGATGCCATTGTCGATATTCTGACCCCAGACATCCCGACCACCCGGCTCCCATAACCCAACTTAAAATACATTTATTATGCATGCATGGTAAATACTGGCTGCTGCTGCATGTAGCCCACAAATGCTGGATTTCTTTATTTTTACACTGCAATGTAGATATGAGCTAGGGCATGTCCCTTCCCAATCTAAATCTCGGCACATTTTAAATCTGCCCCACCTGCAGTGCAACATGGATTTGCCAAGGTGTAAAGTTACTTGCTCTTTTTTGCTTTGCTCCCAACTTGGAATCAGCGCTTCAGGGATACATATGTCTTTATCGACAATCACAACGTCGACAAGCAGAACGGGTACCCCGGGATGCAGACTGCATTATGTCAACAATAGTACTTGAAGAATTGTAGATGGGCTCACAGTTCAATTGTAAACATGATGGTAATCATCATGTTTACAGTTGTACTTTCAGTGACAAGACGAGAACTTCCCTGGCTGCAGAAGTCTGTTTCCTCATAATGTGTTTTAAAACAGATTCAGTGTCGCCAGCAATGATGACGCCACATTAGGATGGTATTACAACATAGAAATAGACTTGTGAAGAGAGGAATAAAAAAATTGGCCATATCTTTCTGCTTCCTCCCTGGGTTTTAAGCACCACCATTGCATTATGTAGCATACACCTATATACTGTGCAGGTGCGGAGGAAGAATTAGTTCATATAAAATATATTTAAATACTTTATAGGACTGTTTAATAAGGAAAATGAGTAGAGATATAGGAAGAGGAGGTATTTGTACTCACCTCTTTAGCTTAATGGGTTACTGTGATTCTGTTCTGTCCCAATTTTCTTTAAACTGTCCCCAAGTAATCCTTTGATATTTGTGTCTGCGCTTCTTCTGTGAATCTCAGAAATAGTGGTTGGCACATCAAGATCATCAGCACTGGCATGAATAGAAAGTGTTCATGCTCGTTCCAATTGTGTATATTATCAATTATATATATTTTTTTACCAGACTATCACGTTATTTTACATTCCTCAAATCACAATGTTGTGTCAATTCTTTGCTGTCCCCCCATATTTTCCTTTATTATCACATGAGGGGTTAGTGTCCTTACATTACAACTAAAATGTTCATATAATATGTAAAATTACTTTGGCCATGGAAATGTCTTTATAAATCATGCCCTTAGTGCTTTCACTGTTGTAATGTATAATTAGAACATTTTATGACTTATTTATCAAATGAATAAAAACAGTAAAGCATGTAAAAATGTACAAATGACCCCAACAGTGCGGCTGGTAGCGGCGGTGGGACATGGAGGAAACAAGTGGCCGTTAGCTGCAGCCGGGACCGGGGGGAGCGCGTGGTCGGCCTTGAGAGCTGCGGGTTGCGGCAGCATACAGATGCAGCATGCACGGAGCTAGGAGATCCAGTACTGGGTCTGCAAAGCCCAGTGCTGGTTGTTCTTTGGGAAGTGGTGGGGCACGCCTTTTTTATTTTTTTATTTGAACACTTTCGTTTTTTTAAACACCGCAGCACAGACGGATCTCACTGATCCGTCCATGCATCTGTGTTTATTTTTATCACACACACATCACGGATATCCCTGATCCGAGTCTGCATCTGTCTTCCTACAACGCCTGCTACCCCCCCCCCGGATCCCAGCTGCAGCTAACGCCCACTTCCTTCTCCCGAATCCCACCGCTGCTACCGCCCACACTGGCCAGCCATCTTTTGTGCACCCAAGTGAAGCCACAACTGAAGCCACACCCTGCTGAAGGCACCAACTGAGGCTGCGCAACAAGTTTAAGCTTCCTATCTGTGTAATGGCGCATTTGTGAGGTAATAGTTTAAAAACTGTAAGTTTCTAATTTACCTGAACCCCAAAAGCACCTACCCTGGAACAATAGCTACCTAATAAAACAAACCCCAAGTCTAAATTCGCCTCCTACCCTGACTTATGCCTTCCCAAAAATCCTCTATAGAGAACAGCAGAAAAGTGGTCCTAATTGAGTGTGTCAAAATAAACTGACAGTTGGAACTTTAGATTACTCCCAAATCCTAATTTTTTATGTTTTTGCCCTGAAATGTGACATGCAGCACCAAGCGACAGTTCAACCCGCCCATGCCAAATTTCAGTTCTGTACCTCCAATAGCCCCTTAAACACCATGCCCCCCTCGGGAGTTGTCTATGAAAGAATTCCAATTTTTTTGATCCCTACGTCATTTGTCCCCTGTATTTTGTCAACCAGGACTGACTCAGATTAGTTTGGTGCTGATTGTGCTTAATACAGGGGACACCTACGTCGTTTGTCCCCTTTATTTAGCAAAACTAGCACTGGGGCTCCAAAGCCTGCTGCTGGTTGTGCTGTGAGGGCACGTAATTTTTTTTTTCAGTATACACATTTATTTTTTAACAGATGCATGGATGGATCTCACTGATTCGTCCATGCATCTGTGTCTTATTGATTTGATTTTCTCAGGTGCATGCTCAGTGCCAGTGAGTTCCACCACTGTTTGCCACCCATCTGCATCACTTTGGCTTCTTCCCATCAGTGCTGCTTAATCTCCCCCCCACCCTCTCCTCGCCTATCTGTCCCCATCCACACTACTCTCTCTCTTCCACCATCCACTCCACTCTTAGCTCATCTGTGCAGCTCTATCTTCTGCTCAGACCTCATAGACTGAATGTGTGTATTCCAAATGAGCACACAATTCTGTGAATTAGCAGCTCCACCATTTTGTGAGTGACAGCAATCTCACTCTGTGAGAGTGCGGAATCTGCAGATAACCACAGGGTGTGATGGCATACCATATCTGTATTCTGCAAGGAACAGGTCCATTAAGTTGTCAGCCTTAAAGATCGGAATTTCATTGATTTCTTAAGATCAAGTGGCACAAATTCAGTAGGTTTTGTGAAATTTCAGATCATGTTTAAGAAGCCTTAATGGGACATGTGAAACTGTAAGCTTTCTTGTCTATGGGAAAAAAATAAATAAAATATATATCTATATCTATATATATATATATATATATATATATATATTAGTCCAAAAAATATATCCAATAAGGAAGGATGCACTCTCCTTTTGAAAGCGAAGAAACAATTTATTCTTGTTACAGAACATCATATTGGTCACAGAGAATTTGCAATGCGGTCGACGTTTCGGTTCCCAGGTGAACCTTTCTCAAGACCTTTTCAAATAGTGGACATCATAGACATAATTTCAGATAGTAGTCATCAAATATGAAATTACAAAATTCTGTGAAAATGACAAGAAACACAATAACTTGTCTAGCAGGCTCCAAAATACTTAAAATCACATATACACCCGTGTTGAAAGAAAGACACCTGTTACCTGACAAAAAAACTTTTTCACCAAGTATCAGTGCAGGTAATCTATTCAGCCCCTATGTGCAAGGATATGGATAGATAGATAGATAGATACCTCCATATAGTTAGTATTTGCATATTTGCCCCAATTAGCATAGGGCTCCAAATATGTCCACACTCCTGTGGATAGACAATAAGTGCAAAATGAATAATTACTGAACTGTTAACAAGTGACCGGTATACAGTGTAATATATAGGTAATGGTATCTACCTAGAGGCTCATCAAGTTTGCATATAGAGCCCACTGGCGGTATATAGCTCATATACAGTCATCAATGTCTGCAAAGTGACAAAAAGAAGTAATCAGAGCACTTGTATGGACACTGGCATGCAGTGACAGTACTGCTTACCTTACTGATAAACAGCGTGAGGATAAAGGGTAGATGGCCAGATTAGATGTGGAGTGGGCACGTGTACCGCCGGCGTCAGCAGCATATCAGCTGTATGGCGCTGCACGGCTATTAAGCCCGCTAGCCGGAAGTCAGTGTTACAAGGTTGACACTTCCGCGTGTCAGCCTGACACACATGCAGACGGTCGCCGCAAGTGGTCAAAATAGAGAATGTAGTATGCAGGGATGGCTGATAGCGTGTTCTACTAATATTATAAATACCAGAGGGAGATATAGTGTGCGCACTATAGTATATATTGTATATGTTTTAAGTATTTGTTAAGGAGCCTACTATGACTAACAAATATTACTACAGGCATAAATAATTCAACAATGTTAATATAGTCTAACTCATGGAGGCAAAATCAATATGCGATATAATAAACATGTATTTATTATATAAATATGAAGAACATAAGAAGTGGAGTGAAGGGAAATTTTACACAAAAATATATAGATATTAAGAGGATGTGGCTTACAAAACTTTAGTACACATGCCTCAAGTTGGAAATTTTCAGAGAAAAATACCTAGAGGATTATGTTCGTTTAAACCTCTAGGGATCACTGTGTCCAGTGCATGGATCCAAAAGCTTTCTCGTTTTTTTAACGACAGGAGCCTATCTATCCCTGGTTTTGGAGGAATCCAATCAATGAGCTTACACCTGAGTGTCGCCAATTGATGGGACTTTTCAAAAAAATGTCTGGCTACCGGCTTGTCGATTTTGCCCGTAGCATATGCTGCTCTGATAGAGGCTCTATGGTTGGCCATTCTATCGCGGAACCTACGGGCCGTGAGGCCCACATAATATAAGCCGCATGGACAGATTAAAATGTATATCAGATGGTCAAGAGCGCAATGTAATCTATACTTGATTTGAATTAACCGTCCCGAATGCGGGTGTGGGAAGGTCGGGCCAACCATCATAGAGGTGCAAGTCACACAGCCACCACATGAGACACTACCTGGTCTTTTTACCATGATTTCCGAGACAACATTAGGTTTACCAGGATAGAGGCATGGTCTCATCAAAATTTGTCTGAAATTTGGACCCCTCTTATATGCCATCATCGGTGGTGCCATATTATGGAACGGTAGCGTCTTGTCACTAGTGATGATGGGCCAAAATTTCTTAAGGGATTTCTGTGTCGATTGAGCCTGGGCATCAAACGTAGTAGTAAAAATGAGACGTGGTTTATTCTTACGCATTATAGCCCCTCCAGTGTGTTGGGCCAGAGCGGTATCACTTGCCTTCTGTAGACATTTAGACAAGGTAACTTTTTTATAACCTCATGCCAGGAATCTCCTAGTCCTCTCAGCCAATTGTAATTCCATCTTGTCAGCTTCAGAGTTGATATGTATAACTCGTAGATATTGCGACAATGGTAAGCTGTCCATCAATGCCGTAGGGTGTTGGCTCGTGGGTAATAAAGCTAAATTCCTATCTGTGGCCTTTCTATATAGAGAGGTTGTTAGTTTGCCATCAACGACACCAATAGTGACATCAAGAAAATGAATTTCACTCATACTTAATTCATATGTAAAGCGGATCGGTGAATCCAGCATATTAAGATTGGATACCATTTGTTCAAAAGAATCAGCTGTGTCTTGCCAAAGAAGAAAAATATCATCAATAAAACGGCGGTAGAATTTAATCTTATCGCCGTATTTAGAAATATGTTCTTGTTCATATTTTGCTATATATATATATTAGCGTATGATGGAGCTAAATTAGAACCCATCGCAGTCCCCGAAATTTGCATATAGTAACCATGCTTATATTGAAAGTGGTTATTGCATAACACAAGTGTAGCTAATTCTACTAGAAAATCTGTAGGTCTATGCATATTGGACCTAGTCATTAGAGCTTCCCTTAATGACCCTATGCCCTCCTGGTGGGGGATCACAGTGTAGAGTGACTTCACATCCATAGTGGCTAATATTATATTATCCAATCCATCAATACCTCTAATACACTGTAACAGATGTCCAGTATCCCTGAGATAGGTGGGATGGTTACACACTAGTGGCTGTAATTCACTATCCACAAAAATGGCTAGTGGTTGAAGTACAGAAATGATCGCCAACAAGGCCCCTCGAGTATATAACAATTTATCTCCCGAAGAAAAAAAAGAGCGTTACAATCTTTAAAAGAAAATCCATATTTAGTCATTAGACCCACCGATAAGGGCGGTGCAGTAGTATTGCAGGATTGGACAGACTATGATGCCGAAATTATGTCCCTATGGACGTGAAGTCACTCTACACTGTGAAGCGCTGTCCAATGAGTTCTGAAGCATTTGACTGAATATGAGCATATAATATTGCCCGAAATACTTCAGAATTCATTCTGTCAGCAGTCACATCATCAATAAATACAAGGGAACCAGTTGCATTGGCAGCCATACATGCCAACGCCATGACACTACTACCACCATGCTTCATTGATGAGGGGGTATGTTTTGGATCATGAGCAGTTCCTTTCCTTCTCCATACTCTTCTCTTCCCATCACTCTGGTGCAAGTTGATCTTTGTCTCATCTGTCTATAGGATGTTGTTTCAGAACTGTAATGACTGTTTTAGATGTTGTTTGGCAAACTCTAATCTGGTCTTTCTGTTTTTGAGGCTCACCAATGGTTTACATCTTGTGGTGAACCCTCTATATTCACGCTTGTGAAGTGTTCTCTTGATTGTTGACTTTGACACATATACACCTACCTCCTGGAGAGTGTTCTTGATTTGGCCAACTGTTGTGAAGGGGTTTTTCTTCACCAGGGAAATAATTCTTCTGTCATCCACCACAGTTGTTTTCCGTGGTCTTTTGGTGTTGCTGAGCTCTCTGGTGCGTTCTTTCTTTTTAAGAATGTTCCAAACAGTTGATTTGGCCACACCTAATGTTTTTGCTATCTCTCTGATGGGTTTGTTTTTTCAGCCTAATGATGGCTTGCTTCACTGATAGCAACAGCTCTTTGGATCTCATACTGAGAGTCGACAGCAACTGATTCCAAATGCAAATGTCACACCTATAATCCACTCCAGACCTTTTACCTGCTTAATTGATAATGAAATAACGAGGGAATAGCCCACACCTGTCCATGAAATAGCTTTTGAGTTGATAGTCCCATTACTTTTGGCCCCTTAAAAAGTGGGAGGCACATATAGAAACCGTTGTAATTCCTACACCGTTCACCTGATTTGGATGTAATTACCCTCAAATTAAATCTGAAAGTCTGCAGTTAAAGCACATCTTGTTTGTTTCATTTCAAAGGAATTGTCGTGGATAAATAGAAGCCAAAATATGAAAATTCTGTCAATGTCCCAATATTTATGCACCTGACTGTATGTATGTATGTATGTATGTATGTGTATATATATATATATATATATATATATATATATATATCTACACTACCGTTCAAAAGTTTGGGGTCACTTAGAAATTTCCTTATTTTTGAAAGAAAAGCACTGTTTTTTTCAATGCAGATAACATTTAAATTCATTCAAAAATACACTGTATACATTGATAATGTTGTAAATGACTATACTAGCTGGTTTTTGAAGGAATATCTACATAGATGTATACAGACGCGTTTCCAGCAACCAACACTCCAGTGTTCTAATGGTACATTGTGTTTGCTAAGCACATTAGAAGACTAATGGATGATTAGAAAACCCTTGTGCAATTATGTTAGCACAGCTGAAAATGGGTTTGCTCGTTAGAGAAGCTAAAAAACTGGCCTTCCTTTGAGCTATAGAGTAGAGTATATAGAGTATATGGAGCATCACATTTGTGGGTTGGATTATACTCTCCAAAAGAGAACTTTCTTTTGGAACTCGACAGTCTATTCTTGTTTTTAGAAATGAAGGCTATTCCATGCGAGAAATTGACAAGAAACTGAACATTTCCTACAACGGTGTGTACTACTCCCTTCAGAGAACAGCACAAACAGGCTCTAACCAGAGTAGAAAGAGAAGTGGGAGGCCCCGGTGCACAACTGTCCAAGAAGACAAGTACATTAGAGTCTCTAGTTTGAGAAATAGATGCCTCATAAGTCCTCAACTGGCAGCTTCATTAAATGGTACCCGCAAAACGCCAGTGTCAACGTCTACAGTAAAGAGGCGACTACGGGATGCTGGCCTTCTAGGCAGATTGGCAAAGAAAAAGCCATATCTGAGACTGGTCAATAAAAGGAAAAGATTAATATGGGCAAAAGAACACAGACATTGGACAGAGGAAGATTGGAAAAAAAGTGTTATGGACAGACAAATCGAAGTTTGAGGTGTTTGGATAACACAGAACATTTGTGAGATGCAGAACAAGTGAAAAGATACTGGAAGAGTGTCTGACGCCATCTGTCAAGCATGGTGAAGGTAATGTAATGGTCTGGGGCTGCTTTGGTGCTGGTAAAGTGGGAGATTTGTACAAGGTAAAAGGGATTTTGAATAAGGAAGGCTATCACTCCATTTTGCAATGTCATGCCATGCCCTGTGGACAGCGCTTGATTGGAGCCAATTTCCTCCTCCAACAGTACAATGACCCAAAGCACACCTCCAAATTATGTGAGGACTATTTAGGGAAGAAGCAGGCAGCTTGTATTCTGTCTGTAATGGAGTGGCCAGCGCAGTCACCAGATCTCAACCCCATTGAGCTGTTGTGGAAGCAGCTTAACCGTATGGTACGCAAGAAGTGCCCATCAAGCCAATCCTACTTGTGTGGGAGGTGCTTCAGGAAGCGTGGGGTGAAATTTCTTCAGTTTACCTCAACAAATTAACAGCTAGAATGCCAAAGTTCTGCAATGCTGTAATTGCTGCAAAAGGAACATTCTTTGACGAAAGCAAAGTTTGAAGGACAAAATTATTATTTCAAATAAAAATCGTCGACCCCAAACTTTTGAATGGTAGTGTATATGTGTGTGTGTGTGTGTGTGTATATATATATATATATATATATATATATATATATATATATATAGGCAAGTATGGATTGTAGTATGAAAACAACTGAATCTTGTTAGAAGAAATATGGAGTCTTTCCAAGTATGAATGCAGGAACTCTACACTATGTAGACAAAAATGATTGGATACCTCCGCGCAAATGAAATGCATGCCATTCATATCATTGCACATGAGTTCCAAATGGCCACTAATGTGGCGTTTTCGACAAGAACACTTCATAGGGAGGCCCATGCACTTGCAGTTCTATGTAAATTACAAATATTTTTATCAGGACGACAATGCCACCTGTCATGTTTCCAGGGCGATGCTGGACTGGTATACAGAAAATTCGGTAACCCGGATGGACTGGCCAGCTCAGAGTCTAGATCTTAACCCATTGAGAACCGCTGGGACGAATTGGAGTGACAGGTGCATTCTAGGCTGACTCAACCTTCTTCAGTGTCACAGTTGGTCACTGTACTTAAGTCGGAATGGCAAAACTTAACGCCTGCTGCTGTTCAGGAACTTGTGGACAGTTTGCCAAGAAAGGTGTCTGCAGTAATCACTGTACATGGTGGACCTACTTATGTCAATAAAATCTTGTTGATCTATTTACTGTCCAATCACTTTTGTCTACATAGTGTATACACATGTCAATGACTGCAATGTGCAGGAAAGACATCTAATAGTTGATAACCCTGTCCAACCATCATCTGGCTCTAAAGGAAAATTATAATATAGCTCAATAAATAGAATTTAAAACTTCAGTGATCAGAAGACTAAGGGCTGGATTCAGAGTTGTACACTACGTTTTCGCAGTTAAGCGATAAGTAATTTGCGCATGCATCTAAGTCACACTGGGCATGCGTCAAGGTACATAACCATAGTACCTTGCAGTGACTTTTTACTCGCAGTATGATTGACAGTCAGGGAGCATTTGAAGGAGGTTAACGGGGAGTGGAATAAAAGAACGCTGGCATGTCGTGACCTTTTCGAGGGCGTCACATCCTGCATCTGAGCTAGGACATGCCCCTTCCAAATCTACATCTCGCTGCACATTTTAAATCTGCCTCACCTGCAGTATAACATAAAAAATGTCTGTGATGTCTCAGTACACACGGCCATTCTACATGACCATAGGGCTACTCAGTACACCGATAATTGAAAGATCTGCGACCAATGCTGCATCTTTGTATGCAGATGCTTGGATCTGCAAAGCTGTAGCTGTGTGTTTCAATACATTCCTCCATGCTTGTATCATTTGCATATTTTTGCACATCCGCTGCGTACACAGTTGCAGCAGGTGCGACATTAGCATAGGACTCTGAATTAAGCCTTTTAGTTCAGAAATTAAATTTTTTATAGCACACAAGTGCTATTCGAAGTGATTATAGTTCAAACAAATCAATATGAACCGCTCACAAAGAATAATATTTATGCTGTATATAAACTTAATGTTGAAATAGTGAGTTACAGATAAGACAAGTGTTTTATGAGTCATATAGATGCTTCAACAGCTGTGGGATATCTCATAAATCATTACATCCCTATTTTATTAGTGTAGTGCAAATAAAAAAAATAAATCATTATCTCTATTTAAGGTGGGATCAAACATTCAACCATAAGGATCAGTTCTTTAACTGTAGAGGCCACTTTCTTCCTATTCATTCTTTATTGCTGCAATGGCACTAAGGAATGTTTTTTGGGAGCAATGTAGCAATCTGCAGGGGTTGGGTACGGGATGCCAGCGCTTGTGATCCTGGCGGTCAGAAACCCGACGCCAAGATCCCGATAGGGTCACAATCCCGAAGGAAGGAGGTAAGTATATACTCTCCTTCCCATACCTCTACCCCTGACCCTCCCTCTGCGCAGCCTAAACCTAACCCCGCCTCCTATTTTCTAACCCTAAGCCTCCGCCTAGTGCCTAACCCTAACCCTCCCCCTAACCCTAATACTTACTGTTGAGATGCTGGTGCCAAGATTCTGACTGGAGTCAGGATTCCGGCGCTGGCATTCTGAGTGGTGGCATCACGACAGCTGAGATAATAACTACACCTCATCTTCAGTTGCCAGCACACAGGCTCAGATAATAGCTGCTAACACAATATGTTCTTGATTACTTACAAACATTACTTATTATAAAAGTTAATTAAATAATTCACACAAATACAGATTCTAAAATAAATGACAATGCTTTTACTTAAGGACAGCTTAATTATACATGTATTTTCCAGTGCAGACTCACAACAAAAGCATAGTGTCACGGCTCGGGTAATTGGGATTGGTGAACCCGAACTGGGTTGATGAATAGAGACACCTGGACCAGTGGGTAGTTGGAATTTAGATGGTTTAATGTAATTCTGGTCATACAGCTGAATGAGGACTTTAATATGAGATGTAGAATAATGTCCTCTATGCAGAGATACGCAACAAAAGATACTGAATAAAACTATAACACAAAAGTCTCTGGAGTACACGAAGTAATGTGTCGACAAGGACTGTAAACTTGGAACTGTAGAATTAGATGAGGAATATTAAAACTAGAAATAGAGTCCGGGGTGAGGTTTGCGGAATAAGAATTGGATACTTGAATGTGACTCCAGGGTGGAGTACGCTGGATTGGAGTGAGAACTTGAGTCTGACTCCGGGATGGAGTATGCTGGATTGGGTGAGCACTTTGAATAGGACTCCGGGATGGAGTATGCTGGATTGGGTGAGCACTTTGAATAGGACTCCAAGATGAAGTGTGCTGGATTGGGTGAGCACTTTGAATAGGACTCCGGGATGGAGTGTGCTGGATTGGGTGAGCACTTTGAATAGGACTCCGGGATGGAGTGTGCAGGACTGGAAGCAGGAGTACTCCTGACTGGAGTATACAGGAACTTGAGGCAGGCAAACTGGAAAGGAAACCAGCGGAGCTCAGGAACCAAGATCTTGCTGTAGCAAAGAGCACTATTGTACTGGCAATGAGATAGTCAGGGAAGGGCTTTTATACCCATGGTCGGATGCTGATTGGCCGGAGCAACTGTAGAGTGCTGCTGACTGGATGGATCTGGACCACCTGGCTTGATCCAAGATGGCCACGCCCATTATCCAGAGGTCTGACACACTGAAGTGCATGGAAGTGTGGCTGGGACACCTAGGCAACAGCGGAGATGCAGGAAACCATCTTCAGGCATAGGCCCCACTCTGAATTCCACTGACAGGAGCGGCCGGCAACTCAGCAAGGCGCGATGACATAAGCGCATGGGGAGATGCAGGGGTCTCAGCCGGAGGTCTCTAGCACGGTTTGTGACACATAGATTATATCAGCAGCAGTAGGGAATACTTGTGTGACACCCAGTGCAGAATACCAGTCAGCCAATTTCATACATACGTACGGCAACCGCATTGGCACCCCCAGACCCTCCTTGTGTGCTCTCTCTCCTCTGTTCTCCCTCCCTCTTTCTCTCATAAACTTTATACTATGATTCTGGCTATACCTCCTGTTAATCCAATGGGGAATATTAATTTATTTCAT
The DNA here is from genome assembly GCA_031769625.1 of Taudactylus pleione. Taxonomy (NCBI): domain Eukaryota; kingdom Metazoa; phylum Chordata; class Amphibia; order Anura; family Myobatrachidae; genus Taudactylus; species Taudactylus pleione. Next base: position 22,371,726 of record JAUIMM010000126.1, on the reverse strand, counting down.
ATTCGTACGTGCTAGGCCTTCATTGGTTATGGGTGTGTTAACCATAATATTGACACTTATTCTGTGTTGACTTTCTGTTCCCATGTAGAATGCTACAATAATTGCCCCTTAAGCCTTCAGCTGCTTATTGCAGACAAATGCTATCTTGATGTAACTCTTTTTTGTTTATAAAATTCCTGAGACTTGCTGTCTGCTGATCTGCACACATTAGAACTTGACACATTTTAAACCCATAATCCTAGAACAATGGCTACTGCAGTTTTAACCTACAGTATACATACCGCCGCAGTTAATCACACCTGCATAGATATAAACACTAATCTCTATATACTTATTAATACATCATTAACATACCTTTAGCTAAAATGTTAAACAAAATGGCTGTTGCATCAGACACACACACTTGTAGAGAGGAAGGAATGCCTTATCCTCTCTAGGCCTGAGGCCATTCGACAAATGCGGCCTTCTGCAGCTCACACAACTATACAAATATAATCTCAATCATTTCTATATGCTCTTAGTTGCAGTGCAGGAAATAAAAATACATAAACATGCATATATTCGTGAATTGCTGAAGGAACATGTCCATCCACATATTCCTGCGTTATCAGAGCTTTTCCCAGTAAACAGTAGAGAAAAACCTTATGCTATCTGTTTACTTTTTGGTTCAGACCAACTTCCTCATATATATGGCAGTCCAGCCACTTATGTGCAAAAGGAAAAGTTCAGATGTGCATCGTGGTCACTTTAGTTCCCTAGATAAGCATTGCAGGATCCCTTTCCTCCTGGTCTTCATACATAGGGAACTGTGGGCTAATGCCATTTGAATATGCATTCACAACCACAGGCAAGCTCCAAAAAGCCAAGCTGTAGCTTGCAAAGCAGGAGACATCTCTGATATCTTCTGCATTAATGCTTTGATAAATTAGTGTGAACACATGGTTTAGGGACAGAATTAGTTTTGATATCTAGTCCCCTAGATGTTAATTTATAATGATCATAATGCTAGAATTCTATATTTGCCTGATAAAGGGTTTGCATGATTTTGCCACCCTTTAAAACAGGCCACACTGTATTTAAAGGGTGACATATAATTGCAATTTTTCTATTTCTTATTTCTTGTCTTTATATATAAATATATAATACAGTAACTTGCTAAATTGTTTTCGCTGTTTGTTTAACTTATTCTGTTAGAAAAATGTGTTGTTTAGAGCTTAATTTTAAGACAAATTTTTAAGAGCAATAAGTCTGCACAGTTACATGGAACAGGTAGCTGCCAGCTTTGTGTGATCCGTATGTACACTAAAAAAACAAATAGGAATGGCCAAATACTAAATGTGCTTAATAAAATAACCCAAAATAATTTAGCAATTTCCATATGTATGTAACCTGATCAGGGTGTATTCAATACATTATACTTTACCAACACTTTATACCACAAATAAGCATTAACATAATTTTTGATGACTAGCTTCAAATTGTTTAAAATGCGTTATAATTTGAATTTATGTGAGTGCTTGTTAATAAAAAGTTTATGCAGAAAAAAAAATTATATGGTGCCAGTTTGATGAACCAGCTTTTTTACTGTTTTCCACTTTTGCAATATCCTATTATGAATTGTGTGAGACTTGTGTTTTTAGAAGTCTTATCTACATAATGTGTTCAGCTAAAGAAAACACTTCCTTTTATTCCCTATGTATTGCCTGCTAGCAGGTTGGGTATGCTCGTTCTGGTCTCACCTCGGATTGTCTTTATTTTCTTAGCAATCTCTGTTGCTTATTGTATATTTCTGGAACTGGCTGGTATGATGTTCAGCCATTGTTTCAGGTAGCAACTGTTAGAAAGAATGCAACTGTTGGGTCTTTCATATGATAAATAACTAATTTAAGACTGTATCAATGAATTATGATCTAAAAAAATGCATGTTTTTTTTTATGGGATTTCAGGCTAAAAAAAGAAATAAAATAGCAAGCTGTATGTTATTGTTAGAAAAGTAAATGTTTTCAGCAACACTACTGTATATCACAACAGTATACCTTTCACAGAGCGCAACCTATCACCATATATACTCATTGTTTTAGACCTTTGAATTTGATATACAGTATTATATTTAGAGATGCAATGAGGTGTGTAGCTTATACAGATGTGTCCTCGCACATCCTTGCTGCAATCGCACCAAACAGCGCCCTCTCGGTGCGCCAGGTCCAGTGAGACCCTGCTAACGCTGAGTGTCTCTTTCAATTTTTTTTTCTGTGTACAACTGAGTCTCTGAATCAGCATGCTGTGAAGTGCTACGATGCAGCAGCCACAGCTTGTTTCGCCATCAAGTTCCGTTTACAGACTCAGTTGCACACAGACATACAAGTATCGCATATCAAATGAATCCGCACAATCTCCTGGTACGCACATTGCATTGTGACATGGACACATGTTCGACAAAAAAAGATGCCCAACGCTAGCAGAGTTACTTGAGACCTGCCAGCTCACTCAAACCAGGTATGTCTCACTTTGTGGCGTATTGAGGATAGATGTAAGAGGACACTTCTGTATTTGTATATAATACTACTCATTTTATTTGCCAATACTACTAAATTTATCACAGGTATGTTTTGGTTGGTTAGGTTTATATATACACATCACTGTGACTTTACCTCTTCCACAGGACATAATAACAAATGTAACCTGTTTACTAGTTACAAAAATGTTCATAAGATACAGAAAATTATTTTTAGCTGCATAGTAAGATCATTTCCCCAATCCACGGGATGGACCCCACTGAATGGCATTTATATTGGTAGGTCGATAATAGTGTAGGAATACTGGGCAGCTTATTACTGAAAGATTTGTATGCGTACAAAATATAGTACAGTGAATGTTGAGTCGAGGTCGAGTCTCAACTATAATTGGGAAAGAACAAACAGTAGGTCATGTTAGGATGTACTGTAATGTAGAGGAAACAACGGAAACAGATATTCAGGAAAGAATGCAAAATATGTGGGATAAATGGATGTAGCAAAAATTGGTAGTTTAAAAATTATATGAGATGGAGGAATTGGGATGGGTGAGTGGAGGTTAGGATTCAGTGGTGTGCTAGAGCAGTGGATGGAATTGTGATGTATGTCATATGAAAGCATTGATGGTAAATGGTGAAGTCACTGCAGCAGGCATAGCAGAATGGGCCAATGGAGACCGAGAAGTTGGATGTATGGATAGGACTGCAAGGATTAGTTAAATAATACTGTGAGAAGGGACAGATACAGTATTCAGTATTGGTTTGAATGGTTTTTCTTTTTGGTACAATACTATATTATAAAAAAATATACTTTTGGTCTATTTCTATATTACTGTAAATAAGTTTTTAGTTAATTTTAAGAAAGTAAATTTAAATAAAGTAAAAAATATTTATTCCACTCATAGATGTATTAAAACTACTACTACTATTGCCATTTGATCCAAAATTGTTTTGGGGAAAATTGGCATAATAGGATTTTCCTGACCAGTATGATGCTTGGAGAGATTTTGGTCCCGAATATGTTGAACGCACCCTACGGGCAGAAGATTGCCTCTCCCTTTTAGTCAAATTTATTTGGGCCAAAAAGGTTTATGTTCTGGGGTATAGAAGTGGTGGGAGAAGTGAGCACCTTACTTCTTGGGGAAGTGCTTGCCAAGGAGTTTAGATGCTTATTTCTTTTTGGCATCCAACATGGTAGTACTCAGTAATACCATCTGTGCTAATGTCACTGTTGTGTATCACTAGGTTATTGCTTGGCTGAACACAGGTGTGGAGTGGTCCAGAGATGATCTAACAGATCTCTTCTATCTTCAATTGATCATCATCTTGGCACTCCTTATACAGTATAATCAGGTGCATGTAAATAAGGAATGGTCATCACTTAAAGCCCCAAATTCATTGAAGTACAAGCATACTGTTATAAATATTTCCATATTGAGTTAAGCAAAATAATCTAATATTTAGATCTGTAGAAAAGTAGAAACCCTTAAATATTTATATTATGATTGACTGTTCATACTACTGGTGATGTAAATGGTATAGTAGATGTTACGACAAAAATTGAAAACATTAGTTTGTACACAATTTGTAACAAATTTAAAAACCTTGAAAACAATTGCATGAGTGATAGTAAATACTTTTGAAGTAAGAAAAGCAAAATAATCTATATTATGATATATAGATATTATTATGATTGGTGCAGAGCTGGAAATATATATTTTATAAAGAATAATATTTTGGTACCTGTAATATTAAATGGTTACTGTATGCAACAGGGTGGAGCTAGTGATGGTTGTCCAACTTTTTTGAAAACATTTTTAAAAATGCTTCCCCCTTCATTTGAATTTGATTTTTCAATATGTGTGCTATTGACTCTAGAAATGATTGGGCATAGAAATGAATAAGAAAATCTCTGTCTATAGAGTTTTCCATTAGTAGCCAAATGGGAGTGTTATTAAATAGTCTGACATTTGGACACTCTGCAGGAGCTTTTAGTTGAATTCCAAATAGTCCAGTATATATTTTGTTTACGTGACCATAGCACTTCTCAGCTGCATTATTTCTTATTTCTTTACCATAATAATACAGATTTATAATGGGTGCACACAGGCTTCTGGGTTCAGGTGAGACCACACTGCACACCCTACACCCATACATTATCCTGTTGATGTGCCAAGAACCATACAAACCACTGGGAAAAAGCAGTCTGAGCAATTTTCCTGGAGATCTGCACATGCGCAGTACCGGGCAGAGTCCTCCCTCCTATTTCTTCATCCCTCCCCTTAAGCCCACTCTATCAGCAAATTGGTATACAGTACATTATTACTATGCCTACATTTGTAATTATGTATAATTGTTATTGTGTTACTTTGTGTACCTCGCTTTGTATCTTTGCTCATTGAGGTTAATAATAATAATTTTGGTTGTAGGTAGGTTTTATCAATATACATTCTGTATTGTTGTTTTGTCTTCATACTCTTTTGTTTGAAAGGGAATAGGTTGTCCCATTCTTTATTTCCGTACCATACCTTTAATATACAATGTTATAAATTGTAGTATTAATGCTCTACTATTGGAGGAAATTATAGCATTAGTACTTAATTAAAATGCCTTTTGGCCATACTATGCTTGTCAGTTTCTGTTAAATTCCATATCTTTTTTTTTTTTTCTTTTAGTCTGAAACCTATAATGATAACGTTCAGTCTTATTGGGAAACTGTATCAAGCAGTATTCCTACAATGGAGCAAAAAACAAAGCCCCTTGTCCCAGAAATGTGTTTCATATACAGTGAAGAGAACACAGAGTACTCGCCCACAAAATCCTTTATTGATGATGATGGCAGAAGCCCGCTTATTGTCTGCACAAGGTGTTGTGTTCAAGTTCATGCAAGTAAGTAGATATTCAGTCAGCCACTGGATTTCCTTTACAAATCACATGTAACTGTTGGAAGTTTCTTAAGCATAATATGTGTCATATTTGCATTTCTTAACCCCTTCACTGCCAAGTCTTTGTTTTTACTCTTTGGCCTGTTCATATTTAACTATCTCTGCAGCCCTGGCTAAGCTGTGCTGACTGTCACTCTTGTTCTGTTACTAATGCTCATGGCCGGCTCAAGGCCCTTTCCAGCTGAGTGCCCACACAGAGGCACCACCCCATAGTGGATGCACTCCGGCCACTACAGCCTGGGTCACATGCATCCACACCACCTCCTTGTAGCCTGGCCTGAATAGCAATGGGATCTTCCAGGTAGCTCAGACGCAGCCCCAGTGTGACCCTACAGATGGCGATGTCGTGGCATGACATCATAGGTCACATCATCCCACAGTGAATGACGCACTGCTCGGTGTCAGTGATCAAGCATAGTCACATATTACTCCGAAACCAGTGACATCCATGTGCTTTGCCTGATGGACTCTGATTTGATTATTGTGGACCCAGTTAGCACACAGTGAACTGTCATCACCAGGTAGAGTAGCTCCAGGGTGGGTACTAGTGCACTATGTAGACAAAAGTGATTGGACACCCCCACCCAAGCGACATGCATACCATTGCACACGAGTTCCAAATGCCCACTAATGTGGAAGTTTTGACAATAACACTTCATAGGGAGGCCCATACACTTGCAGTTTTATGGACACAACAAATGTTTTATCAGGATGACAGTGCCACCTGTCATGTTTCCAGGGCGATGCCAGACTGGTATAAGAAAAATTTGGTAACCTGGATGGACTGGCCAGCTCAGTGTCTAGATCTTTACCCCATTGAGAACCTCTGGGACAAATTGGAGCAAAGGGTGCATTCTAGGCCGACTCGACCTTCTTCAGTTTTTCAAATTCACCCTTAAAGTGTACTTAAAGCGGAATGGCAAAACATACCACCTGCTTTTGTCCAGGAAGTTGTGGACAATTTGCCAAGAAGGGTGTCTGAAGTAATCACTGCACATGGTGAACCTACAAAGTACTGAGGTCAATAAAAACTCGATTTTTTGCTGTCAGTGCCTACTTTTTGTACTACTAACTGGTCCCATAGAGTATCAGGTTAAGTGCCACCCCCTCAAGCTGCTCCTGTGCTATGTGCCTGGATAAGATCCCAGTAGGCGGGGGAAGGCTGGCCTAGGGGGGCAATCGCAGCGTGCCTACATCAGAACAAAACTATTGATATGAGAAAGCATTGGAACCCCACCATAGTTGGGTAAAACATTGAACATTGGAAGCAGACAATCAATGTTTCTAATGAACAGTCATTCAATTCCAATCCTTTTTCAGTAAGTAGTGAACTTTTAATTAAGTTCCCCTTCCCCAGATGCACCTATGGAGGCCTGTGGGTAAGTCCCACTTATTCTTAGCAGTGAATAGGTTAAGAGACTTTCAGGGTTCTGAGTTACTGTGTACCAAGTATTGTACTGCACTTGTTCAATTTTACATGCACTCTGTTATAAAAATGTTCCTACAGAAAAGAATTTCATGCACACGGATGTGCAGTCTCTTGAGTCAGTTTGTTGCATTGTGTTGTGACTAAGGCTCACATTTGAGCATAAAAGATGCTCGTTGCAAACCAAGTTGCACAGGAACCAGCGCGCAGAGAATGGCCTTTTGGTGCCACTGCTGCAATAGTGTAGGTGGACATCTGTATGCAGGGAATACGCTTTTGAATTAAACTCACAATCATAGTCCAGATTTTACTGTGCATAAAATAAATAATTCTATAATATAACCTACATTTCACTTGCCATTATTTTTTTTCTCAATGTACTATCTCATATTACATTCTCTACCTTTGAGACTAAAGACCTGATATTTGCCTCAAATGTCAAGGACACTCTGTCTTGGTTATTTTCCCTTTAAGCTTGTCGTGTTTTTGCGCCATACACCGCTGAGTTTCTTGAAGATTCAGAGACCAAAAGGGGCAGAATTCATTAATTAACTGAGTTCTCTCATTACAGGTTGTTATGGTGTTCCTTCCCATGAAATTCATGATGGATGGATGTGTTCTCGATGCAGAATTGGAGTTTGGACAGCAGTAAGTTGCATCATTTATTTTTAGACTTTAAGCATGACAGACTAGCATGAGAGAAGCGATATTCAACAGCCAGGAACTAACTACAAACCTGCTATTATTAAACAGAGAAATGGTCTTCTTTCTGTAACCACCAAATGACTACTCTAATCAATGACTGTTTACCACAAAATAAGCTACATCCATGTGATATGTACTAGTTTATTGAAGATCATTTTACACATACGTTAAACCTAGAACTATAGCAGACCTATTAATTATGCTTAATTAATGAATGTAAAACATTGTGGTCTGCAGTACAGTGGGCTAAATGTTTCCATATTTCATTTATATATAATCTTGATAATGCATTACTACTTTCCCTTACATTTTATATAGTGCACATTTTTATAATGGTAATAATGTTGGGCATGTTTTTGGATATATTCTTTGCCATAAATTCTGCAAACCTATTCATAATAAGTCTCATGTAAAATGGTACGTAAACTGCATATAAACCTATGTTTTATAAGATTAGAAAGTAATTTAGCAGTAAAGGAAATTGCTCAAAAACATATATTATTACAGTTAAATCCAGAGCAGCATATAAACAATGCAGATAAAATTTAATCAAATGAGTTGATGCAGTAACTATTACAATAGAACTGAAAATGAAATCCCCTAGTTATGTGGTTTTATGTGTTGGAGAAATATTTAGACCACTCAGAATGTCTCTGGCAGAAATTAAATAGAAACATGGTTGCCAAAGATGGTTCTGTTAACAAATGTATAACCTGTTAAAAAAAAGTACATTTGAAAAAAATTCACCCTTAAAACAAAACAAACAAAAAAACAAACTGCTGTATTTTCATCAGAAATCATAAGGTGAATATCAATAACGCACACTTTTGGATACCTGGTTATCTGGTCATGTAAAACAGATTTTGCAACTAATTAAAGAAAGATAAAGCAGTATTTTTTTGTATGGTTTTCACATCACTCTAGCCTTATCAACATACACTCATTGGGGGTCAATCCAATTACATGCGAAGGTAGCAAGTTGCTATTGCAACAGAGTACAAATGCCGGCAACGGCACCTGAACTCGCAACCCTCGAGGTCCCTTCTTGTGCCGAACATGCACATTATTGTACGCAGCCCTTTGGGGCTGCAAACTAAAATCTGCAAGTTCGGCATACAGCTGCACTTACTCACGGGTAATTGGATTGACCCCATTGAGTAGAAGTCTAAAGGACAGTAGAATGTGAATGAGGTTTAAAACTGAGGTGCTTTATAAAGTAAATGATGTCTTTGTACCAGTTGCACCTTTATTCATGGATCTGTTTTAAAAATTTTATAATAAATATGCATTTAAAGAAATATACTTTTTTCTTCAGGGTCCATAGGGATCCACAGGGATACCATGGGGTGTAGGTGGTTGGAGCTAACTGGGCACCAAACAGTCAAAGCTTCAGCACCCAGGATGCCCCGGCCTCCCCACTTATACCCCGCCCCTAGCCAAAGGCAGATCAGTTTGAGTTTGGTGCTGGCAGGAGTCTGTTGCACCTTTAGACATGGGGACTACATTAAGCAGCCCCAAGCTTTATTTTTATTATTATTATTATTATTTATTTTTTTTAACCGCAAGCAGCATGGGTGCTTTCTAATGGGCGCCTGTGCTGCTGCTCCAACTCCCAGCCGGTGCCGCAACAACAGTGAGCGGTTCGGTAATTACGGCGGGCACCAGCGGGGCTCAGCTAGCCGCTCCACTGGAAGATCCAGGGCTGCAGCAGGACAAACGGGGAAGACAGGTAAGGTGATTCCCTGCTTGCAGAGAAACGTGTATTTGGCAGTCCTTACCCTGGTTGTGGAGACCAGCCAGAAGACGCTGTAGTGGGGCGTCTGGTTCGTCCGCACCCCCACTAGACCACCGGGTCAGTTAAGTCTGGCGTCAAGGACCATTGTAGAGGCCAGCGGCACCCGGCGGTTGATGCAGCATCATCTGATCTTGTCCCAAATGATTCTCCTTCCTTTGGAGGTCCGGCTTTCCCTCTTATGGTGGCTGCAGAGTTTTCATCTGGACAAGGGTCACCACTTCTGGATTTTAAATTGGGAGCTTCTCACTACAGATGCCAGCCTTCGTGGATGGGGCGCGGTAACCGGTCATCATACTTTTCAGGGTCGGTGGATAACCCAGGAAAGTCGTCTGCCCATAAACATTCTGAAACTTCGAGCAGTGTACAGAGTACTCACTCTGGCACAAGATCTCCTCCAGGGCAACAACGTGACTGTGGTAGCCTACCTCAACCATCAGGGAGGCTGGGCTGAACATTATCTACCAGCAATCTCAGCAGTCTTAACTGGGAAGCGGACTTCCTAAGCTGTCAGGATGTACACACTGGAGAATGGGCTCTCCATCCAAAGGCCTTTTAACTCCTGGTGAACAAATGGGGCCTACTAGATGTAGACTTCATGGCCTCACATCACAAGGTCCCCAGGTACGGGTCCAGGACTAGCGACTCAACAGCCGCCTTCGTGGATGCTCTGGCAGTTCAGTGGGACTTCAATCTCGCATACCTCTTTCCTTCGATTTCCCTCCTCCCGAGGGTTCTCCGAAAATTCAAACAAGAAGGCGGCTCTTTCTCCTCGTTATCTCCTATGCCCGCAGGGTATCTGACTTGGCAGCGCTCTCCTGTCGCTTCCCCTTTTTGATTTTTCCTCCAGACAGATCTGTCCTCCATACCCGGACTGGTTACCTTCCTAAAGTGGTATCCCAATTCTATTTGAATGAAGAGATTGTGGTTCCGGGCTTCCAGTCCTTGGACCTCTCTGCAGGTGAAGCCTGCCTGGATGTGGTTTGTGCTCTTCGGATCTACGTGGATCATACCATTTCCTTTCAGAAATCAGATTCTCTCTTTGTGTTGTATGGCTTTCACAAACGGGGCTGGCCAGCTAATAAACAGACTGTGGCCCGATGACTACTCATGACAATCTCTAAGGCTTATGCTCAAGTTGATCTTCCTGTTCCAAACATGGTTACAGCTCATTCTACTAAGCCCGTGGGACCTTCGTGGGCGGTTCGCCATAGTGCATCTGCTGAACAATTGTGCAGAGCGACCACGTGGTCTTTCGTCCACATTTTCCTCAGGTTTTAGGCCTTTGACACCTTTGCCTCTCAGGATGCTTCCTTTTGGGCGACGGATTCTCCTTTCTGCTCAGGAGCATCCCCATCCTTAGGGGAAACTGCTTTAGGACATCCCTATGGTATCCCGGTGGATCCTTATGGACCCTGAAGAAGAAATTAAGAATTATGGTAGACTTAGCTTTGTTAACTTTATTTCAGCAGGGTCCATAAGATCCACAGGACGCCCATCCTGAGGCACCTGGCTTCATTGGGTATTTTTCTTTCGGTCACTGATTCCCTCATCTTCTGTGAGAGTTTCTCATGTGTACAGTTATTACTTCCCCTCTTTCCTATTCCTGCCTTGGGCTTGTCCACAAAACTGATCTGCTTTTGGCCGCGAGGCGGGCTATAAGTGAAGGAGGTTGCGGGGCATCCTGGGAGCTGAAGCTTTGACTGTTTGGTGCCCGGTTAGCTCCAACCATCTACACCCCATGGTATCCCTGTGGATCCTATGGACCTCGAAGAAAAACAGTTAAAAAAGGTAAGTCTACCATAACCCTTATTTCTTGGATATATAGCTCATCTACTACATTGTTGGGGAGAAGTGGAGTATTATTTTAGTTATATATGTACAAAATGTGGTAACAATTCTGTTTTTGCTGTGTTTCTCCTAATTCAGAGATTTATGTAAATTAAATATATAAGTTAATCTCCAATGTTTTGCAGATCTGTGCAGGAGCCGCACCGCCAGGGCCAGATTAACAATGGGGTGAATGGAGCTGCAGCTCCAGGCCCCCCCATAAAAATAGGCCCACAGTATTGGTGTGCTGCTGGAAACGGGAAAATGTATTAGTTCCGCCCACTAAAACCCCACCGGCCATCACCTGAAACACCCCCCTGGCCGCCCGTCCAGACAGGGTGTCAGGTACAAACGGCGGTGCAGTGGAAGGCTTAACAAACCCTCCCTGCACCACTTAGTGTTTCGGTGCCTCCCAAGCGCCATGTCTTAGGGTGAGGAAGTGGAGGGGGCGCCTGCTGCAGCCGGATGACCTTTTTTAAATGAAGGGTGGTGATGATGATCAATCATCACCATCCTTCACCAATGCCGCAGGCAGTGAACCGCGACTCTGTCTTCTGCTGCCCTGGCTCTCCTGCTGCTCTGCTTCGCAGCACAGCTGCAGGCTCAGTGACGTAGCAGCATGCACTCACTTAATGGGAGGAGGTAGGCAGGAGGAGTCTGGAGATGTGCCTGATATGCTTTTTAAGCAGGCATTCTTCTGGTGAGGAGCCTGACCGGTCACCAGAGCCAGCGCCCAGGTCGCTCTAGACACCAATTGTGTGGGAGGAAGATGAATGCTATGGTATACATCTAAGTTTTAATTTGATTAAATGCTACCCGTAAACGACCAATTCAATTTGAAAAGTATTAAATGAGTTCCATTAATTGACCACTGGACCTACACTGTCTGTAGCTGTGATGTCCTCTGTATTTTTTGGTGGCCATTGATGTTGTCTGTATTACATGTGGCACGTGTTGTAATGCTCTTTGTATTTTATTATATTATGCTCTCTATATTATTTCGCAGTCATTGCTCACCCCTGACCCTCTCTGCTACTCTGGCCCCACCAAACCTCTGTCCCGGCAGCCATTCTGTACATCTCCCATAATTACTATGTTTCTGTCGGCCTGACCCTCGTTCTCCTCCTCTCCTGCTACACTATGGCCTGTACCATCTTCTTAGCGCACATGCATGTTAGAGACAGGACAGACTTCAAATAATTATTAGATATAAAATGTGTGTATATTATTATTTAATTGCCTCTCTTGGCAGTTTGTTGCATCAGTGTTTTTCTCTTCACACATGGCAGACAGTTGCGGGCATTTGGGATTGCTAAAACAACAATAGCGCAGTGCTGCTACAGTCATCATTACAGAGGGCTATTTGGGACAGTACACTGGTTTTCCGGTGTTTCACATGCAGTATTTAATTTATATATACATACATGTGGATATAATGCATTGGGTTTTAGTCCCGATAATTATAATTTCTTATTGCCACTTACCAAGGCAATGAGAAATGTATGTACCGCCAGTATGCATCAAGAGTCACATGTAGGGACAATGGTTCTGAGCAGAGCCCATCCCTGCGATGTGTAAAAGTAAAGTGATCTCTTAAGCGATCTCTTTACTTTCAGTTTCTGGGGCTGGACGCGCTACTCCACATGTGTGTTCTGCTGACCACGCATATGCGAGTTAAGAGTGCTGGACAGGAATCTTACAGGTCTCTCTCCCGGTACTTTTTGCAGATTGTAGCCTATAGGCTGCAATAGCTAATGCCATCTTCAGGTGGCATTAGCTTACGTAACTTGGTAATTTTGGCAATAAAGCAGCCCCCATAGTAACCTATGGGGGCTGCTTTTGTGATTTTATCTCTGTAGACCCCTGTAGATACAATCGAGGGATATTTAATATTTGAAGGTACCCTCTTCTGCTCTTTTTTGTTGATGGTCCATTCTTCATATGAATGAAGATGGTAAGGATATTGAAGTGATTGAAGGTAGACGGTAGATATGTCCTCCTTTGTGCTAGACAAACGCCATGGCCAGGGCCGCCAAGGCGGGCCCCGGTAATAGGGGGCGTGGCCTAATCTCGGGAGGCGTGGCCACACCCCCTTGCCGGAAAATAAATAAAAAAAGATTTGCAGTGCCGCACGCCGGGGAGGGGGGCGCTCTGAGTCCCCTCAGCCCGGCGCAAAGCCAGGGGGGCGCGATCAGTGTGATCGCTCCCCCGCACAGGCATAGGAGACTGCTGTGGCTGCTGCTCGGCAGCCTCGAGCAGTCTCCAGCTGCAGCTCAGCACACGCTGTGTGCTGGGCTGCTGTGAGGGAGGGGGGGCGGAGTCGGACCCGGGCCCCCGCGGGCCCCTCAGGAAGCCCGGGCCTTGGTAATCTGTACCCGCTCCCCCCCCCTTTCGGCGCCCCTGGCCATGGCACAGGCCAAACGCCAACATGACTAGTCACAACCCGCAGTAATTGATAAACCCCCTGCAGTGGCACACCGTAGGCCCTTCAGAAATGTCAGCTCCAGGCCCACATGGACCATAATCAGGCACTGTGCATGTGCAGATCTGTTTCAGAGACGTCAATTGCAGTGCCCCAAAGCTGCAGTATCATTGAAATGCAGCTGGCATTTGGGGATGGCAGCAACAGGGAGCATTCCTAAAAACGGGGCATGTCGGCCCCGTTTTCCGGGCATGGCGAAGTCAGTGACTGAGGCCTTGGAAGCAGCTTCACTGGCCCTGGCAGCGTGACTTTGCCGGACATCCTGTGTAACTTGATGGTTATTCAGGTGTCCGATGTTCCCACAGTTGGTCCGATGCTGTGTCATCGGATGCAACGGCGGATCAGAGAACCCGGCAGCGGTCGTCTTTGCGTTTTTTGCGCATTTTAGCACAGCTGCTATTTACAAATGTCCATCTCTGAATCAGGCCCATAAACCACTGTGCTCACAGGGGAGTTAGCTAACCTTTCATAACAGGGAAATGGCAGGAATTGGTATGATTTACCAACATCCCGACAGCCAGTGGCGGGCTGGGCCGGGGGGCAGGGTGCCATGTGCCGCCCAGGCCGCAGCGTCATACGGGCCGCGGGCAGTCTGTGTCACTGTGACACAGACTGCACCGCGTGTGTAGCGCTGACCGGACGGAGTTTGGTCAGTGCTACACAGCACAAACACACAGCCTCCGGAGCCGGCAGCTGTGTGTTTGCTGTAATCAGCAGCCGCTGAGAGTCTGTCAGACTCTCATCGGCTGCTGCTGCTCCCACTGCAGGAGCCATCTTCTGGCTCCCGCAGTGGGTAATGGGAGAGACGTCATGAGTAATGACGTCTCTCCCATGTAAAGCGGCCGGAGGAGCTGTTAGCGGCGGGACCAGGAGCGGGAGTTTCAGGTAAGTGATTTTTTTTTAAATTAAGTCTCTCTCTACTGGGGGGGGGGACTACTGGGGGCACTACCAGGGGGGGATTACTATGGGGGCACTACCAGGGGCGGATTACTACTGGGGCACTACAAGGGGGGGGACTACTACTAATGGGGGCACTACAAGGGGGGGACTACTACTACTGGGGGAACTACAAGGGGGACTATTACTACTGGGGGCACTACAAGGGTGGGGCTACTACTGGGGGCTCTACAAAGGGGGGGACTACTACTACTGGGGGCACTACAAGGGGGGGACTACTACTACTGGGGGCACTACAAGGGGGGGGGACTACTACTATGGGGGCACTACAAGGGGGGGGACTACTACTACTGGGGGCACTACAAGGGGGTACTACTACTACTGGGGGCACTACAAGGGGAGTGGACTACTACTAGGAGCACTGCATAGGGGGGAGGGGACTAGGGGCACTACATAGGGGGAGGGGACTACCACTGGGGGCACTGCATCGAGGGACCACTGCTGGGGGCTCTATATAAAGGGCAATACTGGGGGTACTGCATAGGGGGGAGACTACAACTGGGGCCACTATTTAAGGGGCATTGCATAAGGTTTACCACTATTGGGGGCACTGCATGGGGGGTGGACTGCTACTGGGGTCACTATATAAGGGGAACTGCATAGGGGGTACCACTATTGGGGGCACTATATAAGGGGCTTACTACTGGGGGCACAAGGGGCACTGCACAGGGGGGACCACTACTGGGGGCACTATATAAGGGGATTACTACTGGGGGCACTGCATAGGGGGGATCACTACTGGGGGCACTACTGGAGGCCTGCATAAGGGTGTTCTTTCCTGTGGCACACGGGGGCACTGCATATGGGCACTACGACAGGGGGCTGCCCCTAATCTTTATTTTTACCTTACATTAATCCCATATGGACCCGCCTCCTCCCTGAAACATTTGAGGGGGGGGCGCCGTGGCACGCACGTTCTTCGGGCACCCTGGCTACACGCTGCTCCTCTGCCAGGGCCGTCTGCATGCAATTGCCCCCCAGGCTAAAAGTTGCCAGCCAGCCCCTGCCGACATCGGCATCCCGGCAGAGGAGGAAATCCTGATCGTCCCCAGGTAAGTATATACTAACCTATTTCTACCACCTTACCCTCCCTTAGGGGTGCCTAACCCTGACCCCCCCAGTGCCTACCCCTAATCCCCCCTCTAAGTGCCTAAACCTAAGTCCCCTGGGGGGGTACCTAACGCTAACCCAGCCTTCTCCTAGCCTAAACCTAACCTCCCGGGGGGGTCCTAACCCTAAGTCCCCCCCGGGAACCCTAAATCTAACCCTCCCCCCCGCGGCTATCCATGCTTGTCACCCGGCGTCCCTTCGATCGAGATGCCGGGCTTCGTGCTCCCGGGCATATGTCTAATGACAGGCGTCGGCATATAGACGCCTGTCTTTAAATCCTTGCCGGGATATGACAGTCGGGAAGCCGACTATCAGGATTAGGTCCGCCGTCTTCCCGACTGTATGCCAAATGGCAAGAATATACTATTAGTCATGATTCAGTCAGTGCGTTATTTTATATAACCTCTTTATTACTAGAGGTAGTCTGCACTAAAGTGATTGGAACTGATTGTGTTGGCATTATGAGAATACATCTTTAGTCACTCTAAATTTGATTACAAGTTTTTCCCCCAAAACAGCACTCCCTCAGATTTGGCTGCATTAAAACTTTGCAGTCTAATGGAGCATACACACAGTCAGATTTTTCTTCAGATCTGAACGATAACGATTTAAAAAATTGTTCAAGCGTTCATATCTGAAGGAAAATCTGACATATCTGTCAGATGAACGATTTGAACGATGCGCGTTCCCGATGGTCAGATAACGATATCTGACATCTGATGTGCTTGCAGTCAGACTTGGACGATTCCATTCATTTTAATGCAGTCAAAAATCGTTCAAATCTTTGGTAAAATCGTTCAAATCGTTCATCTGACAGATCTGACAAATCTGACCGTGTGTATGCTCCATTAAAATTGGTCTGATTGTCTGAAGGACAATATTACAGCTTATATGCATGGGAGGAGTCTTGGAGATCTGAGTAAGAGATGGTTATAAGAGAGGATGACAGGTGTAAGTTAATGACATTATTTGTTAATTGGTACACAAATAAGAAGATAATTCATTTATGAGCCTGCAGCAATGTGGAGTGCATTTATAGAAGTAAGTTTAAAACTGTACCCAGCAAGATAAGTAAAAAAGGACCTTGTGCTTTACGTGTTGAATACGGCTAATGCCCTGTATTCCAACATATGACAGGCTCTAGAATGAACACCCTACTCCCTTTCTGTCTTTCAAAGCAGAAATTTATGTATGCTGGACTTTGTGGATGCTTCCAGAATTAATTGGTTCATGCAGAATAAGATATGACACTATGGGCCGTATTCAATTAGGTGCGAAAAGCCAATTTCTGTGGAAAAGTATCGCCGGTGACGTCATTTTCGCCAGGGGAAAACTTATCCCCGTATTCAATTCCAAAGACTTTTTTGCCGGTGCGGAAAGTCAATGCATTGGAATAGGCGAAAAAAAATTGCCTATGAAAGCTGTCGAAAAACAAGTGCAGAATTGGGGTTTTGGGGTGCAAACTTGCGGAAACCACCCTGCACCCTTGGGACAGCCCCCCAAAGGTAAAGGGTGGCGAAAAATAGGTGAAATTTATTTTTAGAACACCCCCAAAAAATGAGGGTGAAAAAGTACAAAGTTGGGGGACAAACTTTAAAACTAGTGAAATAGACTCCTGGGGGGTCCCCAAGGATGTCCCAGGTGTTTTTAAGTTTGCAGATGCTTGCGGCAGGTGGATTTTTTAGGTTTTTAAAAATTTCACTTTAGCAACTTTAAAATAAGGTAGCACTCATTTTCGTGTACCCCACATTTGCTGGGACTACTTATTTTCTGCAAAAACACTTGCTAAATGCTATTCTTCACCACTAGACACTAATTAGCAGCTATTGAGAGCATTTAAGTACCCCAAATACCTTCAGCAGGCCTATTCGGAGGTATCTATAGTGATCTCCAATGTCAGTGCATCTTTTCGGGGGTGTCAGGCTGATTTCCCCAAATCTGACAGCACTTTTCGCCTGGTCTGAATTCGCCGGGTCCGGTTTTCAACGATTTCTAATTGAATACGGAGATAAGCAGGGACGAGCGCGATACTTTTTCACATAGAAAACCAGCGATGTCGGCGAAAAGTCCGGCATGCGAAAAGTCCAGGACTTTTCGCACCTAATTGAATATGCCCCTATCTCCTGTAAAACTTAGATATAAAGTATATATAATAAATGGCAAAAAAAGGTCAGATTGTTTTATTGTGGGTTTCTCAAGGTACTGTAGGGGGTCATTGAAGAGCCTTAAGCAGCAAGTCTGTTGAGACAATAGAATGTACATCTACTTGCCTCACCTTTGGAATACGGGGCTAATTTGTGTACCAAGTAGACGCTCTGATCTTGAAATATCTTTTAAGTTTATCTCCGATGGGATGTAGGAAGTCCGTGGTACATCACGGCTTTTACCCCATCGCACATGCACAACTGAAAAGGCGCGTATGCTCAGTAGCCACAAAGGTGGCTCACTTTATTTACTGTATTATTAATATTGGGGGCAGACCACAATTTATACATGTCCTTAAATATGATTTTCTGACACTGCACTGTGATGTGCATACACTGTAGGTAGTTTACCATTTTTTGCTTGACCATCTAGCAGCTTGAAACTAAATCTTATAGACTCAGTTTTATGCTATGATGTGTAATTTATTTTTCAACTATTTTAAAGAATATATTTTATATGTTGTGTATAAGAATATATGTCGTGTTTTGCGTGACATCAAATGATCAGTGTTTGCCTCCTACAGCTAATGCTTCTAATAATGGATGTATCTCTGCTCTCCTATTATTCTGAGAACTGTGTCCGCAGCAGCTAAACAGAACAATGAGTATTCAGTATACGCTGAAATATGGCAGTAGACAATCATATGTTGTATATCAGAACATTCACTTCAGGATCTACTTAAGGTCCGGCGACAATAATTCTATTTTTGAGTGAAATTGTCAGTGCTGACTCAATATTTATCTACACTAAACTCTACACGGCTCCTTGCCTAATAATATACATGAGCTTTCAAGTGTGTATGTATATGTGTACTGTATGTATGTTTGTATATATATATATATATTCCATAGACAAAAAACCTTACGGTTTCACATGTCCCATTAAGGCTTCTTAGACATGATCTGAAAATTCACAAAACCTATTGATTTTCTGCCACTCAAACTTCAAAAAGCAATGAAATTACGATAATTAAGGCTGACGCCTTAATGGATGTGTTCCTTGCGCAATACAGATATGGTATGCCATCACAGCCTGTGGTTAACGACAGATTCAGCACTCTCACAGATTGCTGTCACTCACAAAATGGTGGAGCTGCTAATTCACAGAATTGTGTGCTCATTGGAATACACACATGCAGTCTATGCAACTGAGGTTTGAGCAGTTATGCGGCTCCCACATCCCACTCAGTGCCCACAATCTTTCCATTTGATCACCAAAACAATCTCACTGGCTTCCAACATTCTTTTCACTGCATACATTTATCTCATTTAGAGTAAACGTTCAGCTCCCTTATTTTTAAAAATATCATACTCTATGCATGTACACTTTCTTCTCCTATATTCCTCCATGCTGCTATATATTCCCCAATCCCTACTGCTGTGTGGTCTTCCAACTGTGATAGTCTGTGTTCCCTCATCCGCACCAATGTTTTTCCCCAGCCACACCGCCCTGCATCTGTGCCTTCCCCCCAGCCATGTTGCTGTCTTTCTCTCATCTGTGGCACTCTTTCTTCCTCCATCTGCACTACTCTGGTCCCCCAACCGTGCAACTCTGTCTCCCCCCACCACCCGCACCACTCTGTTTTCCTCCCCATCCACACCATTCTGTCTTCCCCAATCCCTACTGCTGTGTGGTCTCCGAACTATAGTAGTCTGTGTTCTCTCATCTGTATCAATCTGTTTTTCTCCATCTGCACTGCCCTGCATCCGTGCCACTCTGTTTCCTTCTGCACCACTGCCTTCCCCTAAGCCACGCCGCTGTCTTCCTTTCCTCTGTGGCACTCTTTCTTTCTCCATCTACACCACTCTGTCCCCCCCAACTGTGCAACTCTGTCTCCTCCTCCTACCCGTGCTACTCTGTCTTCCTACCCATCCACACTAATCTGTCTTCCCCAATCTCTACTGTTGTGTGTTCTCCTATTTGTGCTAGTCTGTATTCCCTTATCCACACCAATCTGTCTTTTCCCATCTGCACTGCTCTGTCTTCCCATGTCCATGTCACTCTCTTCCCCCATCCACGTCGCTGTCCCCCCAAACCGTGCCACTCTGGTTTCCCCCATCCGCACCGCTGTTTTCCAGCCATCTGCATTACTTTGGCTACGCTCCACCTCTGTACTGCTTAACCTTCCCTCCTCTACACGCCTTTGTGTCTCACCTATACACTCTGCTGTCTCCTTCCCCCATCCACACCACTTTTATTCCATCTGCACAGCTCTGTTTTCTGATTTGACCTCAGTTGCATAAACTGCATGTGTGTATTCCAATGAGAATACAATTCTGTGAATTAGCAGCTCCACCATTTTGTGAGTGACAGCAATCTCCTTCTGTGAGAGTGCTGAATCTGCCGTTAACCACAGGGTGTGATGGCATACCATATCTGTATTGCGCAAGGAACACGTCCATTAAGGCGTTAGCCTTAATGATCATAATTTCATTGCTTTTTGAAGTTTGAGTGGCAGAAAATCAATAGGTTTTGTGAATTTTCAGATCATGTCTAACCAGCCTTAATGGGACATGATAAACCGTAAAGTTTTTTGTCTATGGAATTTCATAGCTTTTTAAAAATGTATTAACTATCAGGGTTTGGATGAGCAAACTGGGCCACCTGCAGAGGAGAAGGGCAGCAAAATGGTACACTAATGCAGGCGGAAGAGGGGACAGCACACAGGAGGTTGGTTTGGGATGTGCAGAGTGCGAGATGGCTGTAGGCGTGTGGGGTAGCGGCAGCAGCGGTGGTGCAGTGCAAAGGGGGCATCAGTGGGTGACAGAGGGCTCACTGGTAGTGCATATGCACCTGAGAAAATCAAATCAATAAGTCACAGATGGACGAATGCAACAGTGAGATCTACGTATCTATGTTAAAAATTGAATGTGTAAAAAAAACAACCCATAGCCCCGCCCCCCCAGAAAACAACCAGCATCGGGCTTTGGAGCCCCAGTACTGGTTGTGGTAAATACAGGGGACAAACGACGTGGGGGTCCCACGTATTAAGCACAACTAGCACCAGGTTTTTCAGAACCTGTCCTGGTTGCCAAAATACGGGGGACAAGTGACATAGGGGTCCCCCGTATTCAGCGCAACTAGCACAGGGCTCTCCCCAGCACAGCCCCCCCCCGCTAGAAGGAGTCCGGTGCTGGTTCTGGGAAATACAGGGGGGCCTTATGCATTTTTTCCCCCTGTATTTCCAGAACCAGGACCGGCTCAGAGCCCTGTGCTGGTTCCGCTAAATACGGAGAACCCCTACGTCATTTGTCCCCTGTATTTTGGCAACTAGGACAGGTTCTGAAAAGCCTGGTGCTGGTTGTGCTTAATACGGGGGACCCCTACATCATTTGTCCCCTGTATTTAGCACAACCAGTACTGGGGCTCCAAAGCCCGATGCTGGTTGTTTTTTGGGGGGTGGGATCACGCCATTTTTAATTTTTTTTTATTTTTAGACACAGGCAGCCAGTCCTGGTTGTGCTTAAATGCAGGGGACAAATGGCATAGGGGTCCCCCGTTTTTAAGCACAGCCAGCACCGGACTAGTCAGAACCAGCCCTGGTTGCCAAAATACTGGGGACAAATGATGTGCTGATCCGGTCCTGGTTCTGGAAATACAGGGGAAAAACTGAGTAGGGTCCCCCTGTACTCTCCAGGACCAGCACCGGACCTTTTCTAGCGGGGGGCTGATGCCACAGCCACGGGAGCCCTTTCACCGGGCCCCCCAGCCGCAGCATCAGCCCTGAGCTGGGGACACCCCCCAAAAAAGGGGTCCCCCTCCTCAGGGCACCCCAGGCCTAGGCTGATAGCCCGGGGCTATCCCCAGCACCCCTGGGTGGTGGGTGCCAGGTTGATATTGTGATGTGGTGCATTTTAAATATTTTCTTTTGCAGGTGAACTATAGGTCCCAGCACGCCTCCCTGCATGCTGGTACTTGGAAAACCACAAGTACCAGCATGCTGGGCATTAGGGCTAACTGCCACCTGTAGTCCACCTGTAAAAAAAAATAATACTAAAATAACACACTTTAATATTGTAATATTTTATTTTGCAGGTCTTCACCTGGGGGACGGCGGCCTTTAAGCTCTTTTACGTGGCCGCCTAGGCCTTTTTGCCTGGTAGGCGCCAACCCACCAGGGCTTTGGTGTTTTTGCCTGGCGGATGTAAACACACCAAGGCTTCGGCGTATTCGCCTGATGGGCACCAACCCGCCAGGGCTTCGGTGTCTTCACCTAGTGGGCGGCAACCTGTGTTAGCTCCAATTTCGTGGCTACCTCCCACTAGGACTTCTGGTGTCTTCACCAGGCAGGCGCCAACTCACCAGGGCTTCGGCGTCTTCACCTGGCAGGCGCCGACCCACCAGGGCTTTGATGTCTTCACCTAGTGGGCGACAGCCTGTGTCAGCTCTTTTTCATGGCTGCCGCCCACTAGGACTTATGGCGTCTTCACTTGGCAGGCGCCAACCCTCCAGGGCTTCGGCGTCTTCACCTGGTGGGCGCCAACCCACCAGGGCTTCGGCATCTTCCTGGTGGGCACCAACCCATCAGGGCTTCGACGTCTTCACCTAGTGGGCTGCAGCCTGTGTCAGCTCTTTTTTGTGGCTGCCGCCCACTAGGACTTCAGGCGTCTTTGTCTGGCGGGCGCCAACCCACCAGGGCTTCGGTGTCTTTGCCTAGTGGGTGACAGCCTGTGTCAGCTCTTTTTCATGGCTGCCGCCCACTAGGACTTATGGCATCTTCGCTTGGCGGGTGCCAACCCTCCAGGGCTTCAGCGTCTTCGCCTGGCTGGCGCCAAGCTGCCAGGGCTTCGCCTCCTTCGCCTGGTGGGCACCCAACTGCCAGAGCTTCTGGCGTCTTCACCTGGGGGTTGGCTGCCACCTCCCCAGGGCTTCTGTGGTTCTCTTCAGGTGCCGCCGCCTCCAATGACGTCACGAGTCGTGATCGTGATTGGCCGCCACGAGCCAATCACGACTCGCAACGTCATCATCGGCGGCGCTTGTTCAGGTGTCGGCGTCGGGCCTGGATCTGAGAGGATCCAGTCCCTGCCAGCCTTTCTGCCGAGTACAGCAGCGGCGCCCATTTCAAAAACTGCACCTTAAAGCCATTTTTGAAATTCAGAGATGGTCGCCGCGAGTGGTGATTGGCTCGCGGTGGCCTTCTTTGAATTTCAAGAATAGCGCTGAGGCGCCATTTTTGAAATGGGCGCTGCTGCCGTTTTCGTCAGAATAGCTGACGGGGACTGGATCCTCTCGAATCCAGGCCCGCTGTCAACACCCTCACCGCCACCGGATCCTCCGCTGCCGACACCAGCGCCGCTGCCAACATCCATGGCCTGCCAACGCTGATGTCCCCACCGCCACATCCGTGTCCCCGCCGCTGTTACCTTTGCCCGCTACCCAGCGCCCGCTATCACCCGCAAACGACAGCCATCTTTTGTGCACCCAAGTGAAGCCACTATGACTACACCTGCTGGAGGCTCTTATTGAGGCTGCGCAACAAGTTGAAAAGTCCTATCTTTATAATGGCGCATTCTTGAGGTAATAGTTTAAAAACTGTAACTTTCTAATTTACCTGAACCCCAAAAGCACATACCCTGGCACAATAGCTACCTAATAAAACAAACCCCAAGTCTAAATTCCACCCCTACCCTGAGTTTTGCCTTCCCAAAACCCCCCCTTAGACTATAGCAGAAAAGGGTTCCTAATTGAGAATGTCAGAAAAATGTGACAGTTGGAGCTTTAGATTACTCCCATGTCCCAATTTTTTATGTTTATGCCCTGAAATTTTGCCTAACACTAAGTCATCCCCCGGGAGCGGCTGTCTATGCCTGGCTTACCTTCGAACGGTATGCCGGGCGTCGGGCTCCCGGCGTAGGTAAAATGACAGATGTCAGGATTTTGACGCCCGTCAATAAACCCTTGCCGGGATTAGATAGTCGGGATACCAACGGTCGGCATTTAGACCGTCGGCATCCCGACTGCATACCTTAAATGTAACAATAACTTTACTAAACTTCAATTGTTTAAGTCAATTAATGCCGAAACGTATTGGGCCTGGCCAGTGACGTGGACGTGTGTGAATGTCACCCGCTGGTTTCCGGAGTGGGCAGTGGTCTGTGAGCAGCCGACTTTTGCATATGGTGGACAGTGACCATCGGGCACCAGAAAAACCATCTACAGCCAAGATCACATACATTTTGGTTAAAAGTAACGATCTTGGCTGTAGATGGTTTTTCTGGTGCCCGATGGTCACTGTCCACCATATGCAAAAGTCGGCTGCTCACAGACCACTGCCCACTCCGGAAACCAGCGGGTGACATTCACACACGTCCACGTCACTGGCCAGGCCCAATACGTTTCGGCATTAATTGACTTAAACAATTGAAGTTTAGTAAAGTTATTGTTACATTTAAAAAAAGAGTGTGCTTTCCTTTTATTTGAATATATATATTGGTACTGTGATAGGATGCCACCTTTGCAATAAGACAGTTCGTGATATTTCATCCTTGCTGGATATTCCATGGTCAACTGTAAGTGGTATTAGAAAGTGGAAGTGTTTAGGAACAACAGCAACTCGGCCAAAAAGCAGAAGACCACATAAAATCACAGAGTGAGGTCAACGGCTGCTAAAGCACATGGTGCGTAAAAAAGTTGCCAGCGCTCTGCTGATTCTATAGCTGAAGAGTCCCAAACTTCCACTGGCATTAATGTAAGCACAAGAACTGTGCGACGGGAGCTTAATGGAATGGGTTTCCATGGGTGATCAGCTGCATGCAAGCCTCACATCACCAAGTCTAATGCCAAGCGTCTGGAGCGGTGTAAAGCACACAGACACTGGACTGTGGAGCAGTGTTAGTGTTCTGCGGAGTGACTAATCATGCTTCTCTGTTGGGCAGTCAGATGGGCAAGTCTGGGTTTGGCAGATGCTGGGACAACGTTTGCTGCCTGACTGCATTGTGCCAACTGTGAAGTTTGGTGGAGCAGGGATAATGGTATGGGGCTGTTTTTCAGGGTTTGGGATAGGCCCCTTATCTCCAGTGAAGGGCAATCTTAATGCTTCAGCATACCAAGACATTCTAGACAATGCTATGCATTCAACTTTGTGGTAACAGTTTGGGGAAGGCCATTTTTTATTCCAACATGATTGTGCCCTAGTGCACAAAGCAAGGAGTATAAAGACATCGTTTGAGGAGTTCGGTGTGGAAGAACTTGACTGGCCTGCACAGAGACCTGATCTTAACTCCATCGAGCACCTTTGGGATGACCTGGAACAGAGATTGCGAGCCAGGCCTTCTTGTTCAACATCAGTGCCTGGCCTCATAAATGCTCTACAGAATGAATGGGCAGAAATTCCCACAGAAACACTCCAAAATCTTGTGGAAAGCCTTCCAAGAAGAATTGAAGTTGTTATAGTTGCTAGAGGGGGACCAACTCCATATTAAACTAAAGTATATGTTTTTGAATACAATGTCTTTACAGTCCTCATTGGTGTAATGGTCAGGCGTCCGAATACTTTTTTCCATATAGTGCGTGTGTGTATATACAGTATGTGTGTGTATATATATATGAATAAATAAAAACATTAATAGCTTAATAAGCACGTGCAAGAACCCAGGTATATATTTAATACTGGGATAAGACTGTAAAACGTCACGGTAGAGTCAGGAAAAAAACATAGTGGAAAGGATAATTTGCATTGAACAAGAATACAGAGCAGTGATTTTCAACCTTTTTCAACTCGAGGCACACTGCTCAAGATTTTAAAAATTGCCTGGGCACTCCTTCCAGCGATGCGGCATGCGCAACAATGAAAAAACATACACATTGGCTCCCACATTAAAAAAACACACCCATTGGCCTCCACAGGAATAAAACGCACATACATTGGCCCCCACAGGAATAAAACGCACATACATTGGCCCCCACAGGAATAAAATGCACTACAATTGGCCCCAGAGAAATAAAATACACATACATTGGCCTCCACAGGAATAAAACGCACATATATTGGCCCCCACAGGTATAAAACGCACTACATTGGCCCCAGAGAAATAAAACACACATACATTGGCCTCCACAGGAATAAAACGCACTACATTGCCCCAGAGAAATAAAACACACATACATTGGCCTCCACAGGAATAAAACGCACTACATTGCCCCAGAGAAATAAAACACACATACATTGGCCTCCACAGGAATACATACATTGGCCCCCATAGGATTAAAATGCACATACTTTGGCCCCAGAGAAATAAGACACACATACATTGGCCCCCACAGCAATAAAACACATACATTGTTCCCCACAGAAAAAAAAAATATTGCCTGGCCCCCATAGAAACAAAAAAAAAAAAAACATTGCTCCCCACAGGAAAAACAATTACATTGGCTGGCCACACAGGAAAAGTATAAACCACATTGCTCCCCCCAAAAACAACAATTCACACTGGCTCCCACACGAAGAATGAATATACATTTTTTGGCACCTACCTGTACCTCATCGGCTGACAGTGGAGAGCTGTCAGCACAGCAGAGTACGGGCGTGTGGGCTGGGTGGTGGGATCTATCCACTACCTTGGCTGGTGGAGCAGGCGAGATGACTGGCTGGCTGAATGGGCGTGACCTGTAATGTCACGCCGCCACGTCTACAGAGGTCACGGCCCGGGCACGCCTGAGCTTCCCAGAAGAGCTCAGGGGCAGCGCTGCCTGCGACTCACTGACTGCAGTGACTAATCTGATCGGCGACACACTGAACAACTGCTGATATAGAGACATATAAAAGGCAAACTACATAGGTGGAATAAGACTAACAAGTGTTTATGCATATGCTTTGTCTCGGGATAATACATTTCTTATCTTGGAATTTGATTTTGAGTCCTTTAGCTGCCACAAAGAGTCTTACATAGAAGACACTGCCTTCCTATCTAGGATCATGCTACAGCGCATCCTACAGTATACTGATACAGCCAGGTTATTTCAGTTTGTATTGTAGCACGAGTAGATCATGCCCAGTTTTTTTTTGCAGTGATACTCTATATTTCAGATGGAAATAGTATCACTTTGTTATACAGGTTAAGTTCTGTGAAGAAGTTTCTGTAATTTATCATGTAACTTGTTTGTGACTCTAAGCACCAGCAGTGGAACCGATGACATCCTGTTGCTTGCATCCTTTTGGAGATTTTCTCTGTTTCTATGGTTTCCATGCTTAATAATCTTAAGGTGTTCAAAATTCTGACCTCTAATACATGATGATTCTTATATCTACATATGTATGGGCCATTCCTATGTCCCTTTCTATGTTGTAATGTCCAGTATGATATATTTTCTATAGTTTGTTAACTTTGGTTTTATCAAAATCTACTGTTCATTTGACTCCTTGTTTCCAGGGCATTAAACATTGTACACTGTGGGGCTGGTTCTGAATTGGGCACAAAGGAAAAAGAAAAAGTAATTTTGCGTCTTGTTAAAACCATATTGCACTGCAGGTGGGGCAGAAGTAAAATGTGCAGAGTGATTTACATTTGAGAGGAGTGTGTCCAAACTGTAATCTAAATCACAATATAAAATTATAGCCTCCCTGTATTTGTGGGCTACATGTAAACGCAGCCCGAATTTACCCTGCATGCAAACATAAATAAATAAATAAATGCATTTGCACGCTTTGCATTGTAGCATGGTTTGTTCCAGATACAAAGTTACTTATATTTCTTTTCAGTCAAACTAAAAAAATAAAAGCGAGTGCCATTTGGTTACATTTTATGAGTTGAAGCCGAGTGAAGTTGACGTGGTGTATATTTATATTTGTGGTTTTATTATATGTAAAATAAAAAAAAAACGTGTATATATCTTTATACAAAGGTACACATGCTATTCATCCTATCTGTGCATATGGGAGCATGCCGTGTCCCTGGCATTAAATTTATATGTTCCTTCAAGTCTTTTGCCAAGACTCATTTGGTATAGTTTCCTCAGTAAAACAAATGGCTCTTTCATTACAGCTTCTTTAATGCATCCCCCATGGCCTTTGCGGTCGTCTCATATTTTTATGTAAATGAGTTGGTCGTCTTTAATAATCTTATGGTTGTAACTGTTTTTATCATCCCATCCCAATTAGTTATTAACTTCAGGTCTGTTTGTAATAAACGTCCCATGTCCTCTCAGATTAGTAACGTCTTAACTTTAAACATCCAAAGCTGGTAATTATCATTTAAATAAGCCACTCACAGTTTAAGCTCTAAGTTGATGGCAATTTTCTTTACTCCTTTTGAAATAGATTGTGGGGTTGCTTACTTGCACTATTCAAATGTGTCTAAAAGATTGCTTTTATTATTCGATTATGCTGTGTCTCGACACAATACTTGCAGCAGAATAAACTCCACTGTGATTTCCAACAAGATTGTGGAATATAGAATACTAGAGCAACAGAGAAACTACTATAATGAGAACTTAATACAAAAGCACCACCTACAGTACTGTGCCTTCAATTCAGCTTCTGAAGCAATACAAAGTATTATGAGTCAAAGGAGTTTTGTAATGATATAATTGCATAAAGCTACAGTCCAAGTACTTTTTACACATCATATATCATAAGGTGACTTCTAATATCCATAATAATTTGCAATAGTGGATTTGTTGTGGCTTACATGTTTTCTTAATGAAATCTGAATGAGGAAAGCAGAATTCACTAATTAATAGTGATGGCAACACAACTATTTACATTTACTGACACGGACAGAGATAATATTTGTATAACACAAATAGAAATTATGTCCTAGTATTAGGAAAATACACAATTGTAGCCGGTTGGTGGTGCACCTTGGACTTGGGTACAAGTATACTTAGGCGCATCGGTCCACGAGAATGGGCCAACAGCAGAAACTCCCAAGAGTGCACCACAAAGGAATTTCTACTGTTGGTCCATTCTCATTCACTTATTTGTTATGTACTTTGTATAGTGCTGCGGAGCACTTGTGGTGCCATATAAATAAACAATAATAATAATAATGGACCACTCCCCCTGGGTATACATATAATGCATATATGGCATAATTCCGTGCCTTCATTGTAATAATAATTTTTAATTTGCAAGTTACACGGATTGACCCTGCTATAGGAGCAGCAATGGGTGGGGTATGAAATGTTGACATTAATTATGTTTCTAACATTGTCTGGACATACATGATATTGAGATGTTCAGAGTGTTGACATTGTGAATGTCGACAGTCCAATTGTAGCCTAATCCTAATAGCATTTTATCCCTAATTCCAGCCTAGCTCTAAGCATAATTGCTGCCTTACCTGATGTCTTATAATTCATGTGTTGACATTTCGAGAGTGTCATTATGATGTTGTCATTCTGACTACACAGCAACCATTTTTATGCTCAGATTTTCTAAGTATCTAGTATTGTTGATTACATAAACAATTGTATAACATGAACAGAACTTGAATTTTAAAGTTACTCTGTAGTTTTATAGTTAAGGATTGTGGCCCTCATTCAGACCCGGTTGCAAGCGCTGAGCACTCGCAACTGGGTCGATGTTAAGGCCCTGCGCATGCGCAGCGGCCGCACTACACGTGCGCAAGCCCCGGAGCGAGAGAGAAACTCTCTAGCTCCGGAGCTCACTACAAAAGGGCCGGCTGTCGATGTTGATCAACACCCGGGCCCGTTTTGTAGGCGAGGCGGGGGTGGGGGGGTGGCTACACAAACAGAGGCGTTCCTGACGGAACACTTACCGTTTTATGGGCGGCCGCACTGACATCAGCAGTGATGTCAGTGGGGAGCTTCCTGCTCGATCAGAGCAGGAAGCTCCCTGGGGCTTGCGGTTGCCGAGACCCAACCTTAGGGTCTCGTCGCAAGCCCCAATGGTCGCGATGGTCTTGACCATCGCGACCATCACCCTGGTCGGTCGCTAAGCTGTGGGTGGTAACCCACAGCTTAGCTAGCGACCAGGAGGCCGCACTAAAAAAATGAAGCGGCCGCCCTCATTCGGAGAGAGCGATCGCTTCTTGCGACCGCCTCTGAATGAGGGCCTGTGTCCTTATTGTGCAAAAAATAATCGACAAGCCTCTATTAAGAAACAAATTTGCGTTATGATACCTTTGTGTGGCTCCAGAGCCACACAAAGTAAGTTCATGCTTAGATGAAATGTTGATGGTGCTGAATAAAGCTTGCATATAATGGTAAGTGAGAGCACTGAGGTTTTATTGGTATGGCATTACTTACAACAGCTGTAAGACATTGACATATTTGTAAGTGAAATAAAGTACTATGTGATTATTATTTTCCTCTTTCATCTATCTAATTCACTAATGTCGTTTCACAACCGCACATTTCTAAGTTATTCTAAACAAAACTGGTGTCACAACGCTTGTCAAGTAGAAGCAGAGAGCATTCCTTCACTGAGGACTTCGGAAGCTGTACTTTATTGACATTCCTTTAACTGATGTTTTGTAAAAAGCCATTAGAAAACAATTTTATTCCAGTAAAAATAATGAACAGGTTAGGCAGCTTTGTGATATATAGTTTTTAGTTTTACTTTTTAATTCACAGCAGGTTAATTCTCAAGTGTTTATCCATATATTTCTTTTCTTTCTGTTTTAGGAATGCTGCCTCTGCAGTTTGCGAGGAGGTGCTCTAAAGCAAACTACTGACAATAAGTAAGTCATGGGCTAACGGTCCTCTGCACCTTTTTGTATTCATAATGTTCTTATTATTACCAGTTATTTATATAGCGCACACATATTCCGCAGCGCTTTACAGAGAATATTTGGCCATTCACATCAGTCCCTGCCCCAGTGGAGCTTACAATCTATATTCCCCATCACATGCTCACACACATACACACTAGGGCTAATTTTGTTGGGAGCCAATTAACCTACCAGTACCTATTTTTGGAGTGTGGGAGGAAACCGGACTACCCGGAGGAAACCCACGCAAGCACAGGGAGAATATACAAATTGTATTGACTAATCGTAAACTAATCTAAATCGTACATGTACAGTATTAGCTACTGTATTATAAGATTTCCTAAAGATTGTAAGCTTGCTAGTAAGTTTCTCTTACCACTTTGTTTCTTATTACCCAGTTTTGTTATGAATGTACTTCAAAGCATATTGCCATAATGTCTTCTTCTGTTCAGGGATTTTCCCCAAAATCGAGAGGTACGAGTTATCATATTACTATTAAAATTTGAGCTATTATTAATGCATTAGTTGCATTATTTTTGCGATACTAACAGGGGTGCCGAGAGGGGGGAGGGGTGAATACTGATATCTTGGGCCTTTTGGAGGGGCCCAGTGGATGCCTGGGTCAATGTCTGTGGTGGACAAATGCTCCTCTTTGCAGCTTTGCAGAGTCACGCAATGTATTTTTTATTTATTTTATTTATTTAGTGCAGGGTGGGGTAATTACAGTATACCTCTCGGCCTTGGCAGTGCTCCTGTACCCCGGCCCCATTCAGCTTTCAATGGCACTGGTAGGGATGGCCATCGGTGTGGTGTGGTTTCCATCGATGGTTACCATTGATGACCATATAGCAAGTTGCCATCGATGGTTACCAACTATGCAATGGATGACCATCGATGGTTTCATCAACTGATGGTCATCCCTGTTGTTTGACTGACTGGCCTTTAGGCCAATCAGAACCTAGAGGTGGAGCTTTGTGGGTGTCGGGGGCGGAGCTATGCTCCGTGTCCCAGCACCTTGTTAAAAAAAAATCAAAAAACATTTGGTTATACTTAGCCCTTGATGGAGGATAACCATCTGGTTATCCCCCATGGATGGTAAAAGCAATCAACATTGGCCATAAACCATCAATGATTATGAATCATCGGTGGTCGATGGCAATCTCTAGGCCCTGGATACTAGCACATTAGTTGTTTGTGTGTGGCAATTATCAAAGAACATTAAGAAATTATTCTCACTTTAATTTGTTCTCAGGTCACCCTACCTGCCACTCGTATTTGTGTAGGGCTGAAAATTGCTGATTGTAATGTCTAGTACAAAGTATATGGGGAGTATTGTGTTAGCATACAACTTGGTCAAATACAGGTCATGTGAACTTTATAGTATACTACTAGTGGCAATTTGATTTATATATTGTTAGTCATGTTGCTGTGTTAGTATGTTGAATAGATTTCAAGAGGTCTGACGGAGCTGTGGGTGGACCGACCGGGAAACGCATCAGGTGCATTCAACTATTCATCCACTGTTCACCTGTGATCTTATGAACTGTGGGCCTGATTCAGACTCGCTCGCAAGCGCTATGCGTGCACGAGCGGGTTCGAAGTTAGGGCACTGCGCACGCCGGAGCCGGCTCCGACGTGCGCATGCACGAGACACGGCTAGCGACGGGCGCTCCGTCGCTCCGGGTCTCGCACCAAAAGGTGGTGGCTGACGATTTTGATTGACAGCTCGCACTGTTTCGGAGGCGTGGCGTGGGGGTAGATTCACAAACGGAGGCGTTCCTATGCGAACGCCTGCCATTTGTGGGTGGTCCCACTGACATCACCAGTGATGTCAGTGGGATAGCTTCCGGCTCTGTTAGAGCCAGAAGATCTCTGGGGCTTGCGGCCATGAAACCCTACTACAAGGGTCTCGTTGCAAGCCCGATGGTCGCGATGGTCTTGACCATCATCCTGGTCGCTCGCAATAGCTGTGGGTGGTCACCCACAGCTATGCGAGCGGCCTCGAGGCCGCTCCAAAAAAATAAAAAAATGCCCTGATTCAGAGTGAGCGCTCTTTCAGAGCATCCGGCTCTGAATCAGGGCCAGTGAGCAAGTATTTTATTTATTTATTAACAGTTTCTTATATAGCGCAGCAAAATTCTGTTGCACTTTAAAATTTGAATCAAAATTAACATTTTACTGGGTTGTAAAAGACATACATACATACATACATACATACATACAGTATATACGTAAAAGACATACATAAGGGTAAGAGGGCCCTGCTCGCAAGCTTACAATCTATAGGGAAATAGGTGTTGATACACAAGGATAGGTGCTACATATTGCAAATTGGTCCAGCCCGTTTGCAGATGTTTTTGGTGGGCTGTATAATCCAATCACACTGGAAAGTTGGCCTAGGGTTAGAAGGATGTTAAATTGAAGAAATAGAAGATGTGATAGGTGTTTACTATAAGAAGAGAGATAGGGAGCTATAAAAGGTTAGGTGGCGGTCCTGGAATCTGGTAATCTTGTCTGAAGAGGTGAGTTTTCAGAGAACGCTTGAATGTTTGGAAACTAGTGGAAAGTCTTATTGTGCGTGGGAGGGCATTCCACAGCGTGGGTGCAACCCGGAAAAAGTCCTGTAACCGTGCATGGGAACAAGTAATGCGCGGGGATGAGAGACGCAGATCTTGTGCAGAGCGGAGATGTCGGGTTGGAAGATATTTTGAGATAAGTGAAGAGATGTATTTTGGTGTGGTTTGGTTAATAGCTTTATGTGTGAGTGTAAGTATTTTAAATTGAATATGGTAGAAGATCGGCAGCCAATGGAGGGACTGACAGAGTGGATCAGCAGACACTGAATGTTTGGTGAGAAAGATCAACCTCGCAGCTGCATTCAAAATGGATTGTAGTGGGGAGAGCCTGTTTTTTGGAAGACCAATAAGGAGACTATTGCAATAGTCAATGCGGGAAATAATGAGTGCATGTTTTAGAGTTTTTGCAGTGTCTTGCGTAAGATATGGTTGAATTTTGGATATGTTTTTTAGATGTTTGTAACAGGATTTAGAGACAAATTGAATGTGGGGAACAAAAGACAGTTCAGAGTCAAGGATGACACCTAGGCAGTGAGCTTGTGGGGTGGGTTGGGGTTGATTGTCGAGTTGTCAACAGTAATAGAGATATCAGGTTGGTAACTACTATTGGCCGGTGGAAATATAATTAATTCTGTTTTGGATATATTAAGTTTGAGGTGGCGAGATGACATCCAAGATGAAATGGCAGAGACACATTCAGTGACACGGACCAGCACAGATGGTGACAAATCTGGGGAGGATAGGTAAATTTGAGTATCGTCCGCGTACAGATGATACTGAAAACCAAAAGAGCTGATTAGTTTGCCAAGAGAGGTGGTATAGATTGACGAAAGCAGAGGACCTAATACTGAGCCTTGTGGTACTCCAACTGATAGAGGTAGCGAAGTGGAGGTAGAATCAGAAAAGCGAACAGTGAAAGAGCGATTAGATAGGTAGGATGAGAACCAAGAAAGGGCTGTGTCTTGAAGACCTAGGGATTGTAGTGTTTGTATGAGAAGAGAGTGGTCAACAGTATATCTGCATATGTTACAGTGTCACAGCCACTGGCAGTGTAACGTAGTATTTTGCATGCATATAAAACTGCCGTCACACACAGTATATAGGCATTCCACGTATCGTTTTAATCAGCAGACGCTGCTTGTGTGTCCTTGTCGCATGGCGCTTACGCGTTATGTTTAGCGTGACTTGTAGAGCACAGAGGTATGTGGACACATCTGTAGCTCTTCCTATTTTGCAAAACAAAGCAACATGAACAAATGTCCTCATCCACATGTTTTTTTCTTGACGTAGAAATCTTTCCTTACAAAATTGATTCTTGTGTTTTTGACATTCTTCAAATTTTTGGTGAAATTTGTTGAATGTTTATCAGTGAAATAAGAAAAATAGGTATACATTTTTGTCCTGAAAGTTTTGTCCCCAAATAGTTTGCTGATGGAAAGATAGTAATTTGTCCTCGAAATTCTGATGATAATATACAGTATACAATGTCTGCAAGTCACAAGTTTAGGCCCTAATTAAATTCTTCA
Source organism: Taudactylus pleione (assembly GCA_031769625.1). Taxonomy (NCBI): domain Eukaryota; kingdom Metazoa; phylum Chordata; class Amphibia; order Anura; family Myobatrachidae; genus Taudactylus; species Taudactylus pleione. Next base: position 22,336,989 of record JAUIMM010000126.1, on the reverse strand, counting down.
GTTACATTTTATTTTTGATTTATTTCTTTCATAGGTTTAAGATTATATAATGTTCACATGTTTGTGCTTTGATACCCCATGTGAGCAATTATTTACTGTACATGTGACAGTGACCTATATACTATAGCTGCGCTCTCACTGTGTTGTCTTGTACATTTTGTTGAAGAAAAAAAAAGAAACATTTTTACTGAGATGTGCTATGTCATTTATTAGAGCTAATGAAACTCCTTTGTCAATGTCTGTTGGTATCTTATCATACTCTAGCGTATTGTCTTCATTAGTTGTAGGCAAATTCTTGATTACTTAATCTTTCTAGTTTTGACAAAGCTCACAAAAATGTTAAGCAAGTAATGGATATTTTCTTCATTTGTTGTCTTGAAAACTGACTGAATGAGGGTTTTTCAACAGGATATTTTGATTCAGGTTAGCATAGGTTACTAGATTTAATTGCACCATGAAGTGCACAATTAGCTTTGCATGAAATGCCATCCATACAGCAGAATATATAGAATAGTCAAGGGGTACTGGATGGTAAATATTTATAACTCAAGTAAAAAAGAAAAATCACACCTCTATAGGACATAAGCAAAACTAAGCATGTTTTTTTCTATGCTAATATCTGATATCAAAGCTGAACCTAGCAACAAGGCACGGTAGGATCTTGTACAAGTTGTAATTGGAAATTACTGGGTAATATAGTGAAATATTGAGGGGTCCAAAAACCAAATTACAGATACTAAAAATCTTCTTCATCTTAAAACAATACCCAATGTGCAACTCTTACTAACTACTGGGAATATTGTGTTTTGTAAAGCTGGGGCAGTGTCATGAATTGCATTTACTGCCATGCATTCATAAAATATTCCAGAACCAAAAAAAGAGTGAATAATAGTAAGAGCATGTTGAGCTATACAACAATTATCATCCAGTCTCCAGTTTAAAATTTTAGATATCACAAGCTAAAATGGCATATACTGTAAATATCTAGCCACCAGTTGTAAAAATGGATGAAGTAAATTGCCCAATACTGAAGTTCCAGTAATTTCAGAGATTTGTCACCAGTGTGTGTCCCCAGCTATAGTGGTAATAGCCCTTGCTAATAAAGCCCATTGCTGCCAATTTATTTTACAACCAGCCTTAGTTTAAAGACCCAATGGTTGTTATGCTTTTAATGAAGAAAAGTCATGATACATTTTTTTGGTCTGGCATTGCAGCGATTTTGAATTTAGTAAATCAACGGCATGCAAGTCTGCTGGTAAATCGAACAAACATAAATTCTTTTGACATCTCTTTTTGGGATGACTTGCATTTTTTGGAGTCTCATTTACTTGCAAAGTTTCAATAGTTGATTTATTCCCAGAATTTTTTAAATATGGTTACAGTTTACCTATACAGGTAGCAAGTATACAGTATATACACTTATTTTTGGTTGAGTTGTGTTGCGGGTTTCCATGCACTATTAACCACTACACTTACCCAACATTTTGGATAGGGGGTGTGGTGCTGTGAATCTCATCCTCACTGACCATTTCACTGGGGATTTGGTGGGATCTACTGTAGGGGGCTGGAAGTACTCAAAGAAATTCAGGAGTTTCCTGGACATTCCAGGAGAGTAGGTAGAAAGAGAGGAATTGGACACTTTGGGCGCAACTACCAAATTAGCCTGTGGTTACCTTAGTCCTATCACCATTGGGCTAAAATATAACAAAAGAAATCAGAATGGGTAGGTAACCACCTTAGCGCTATGTGAGAGTTGTGGGATATATAGAGTGAATGTGGTATCCTTCAAAATGTATGAATCCCACAGCTCTCGCATAGCTCTAAGGAGGTTAACCTACCCATTCTGCTTTCTATGTTTATATTTTAGTCCAATGGTGGTCTGGTTTGGTTTGGTACAAACACCCGGCCGCTGACGCGTTTCAATCCTCCAGTGGTCTTATTATATTCTGCTGCTATGCATTTTTCCTATTATAGTTTTAGTTATGCAGCTTTGGTAGTAACATTTCTGTTTGTATCAACAAATATTTTATTCATTACATCTAAAACTGCATACAGTCAATATCCTGGCGGCCACGATGCCGGCGCTGATATTACCGGTCTTGGAATCATAACACCTCTCTCAATACCGATGCCGGCCTCCTGACCGCCGGGATACTTAAGGTAAGTAGCGGAGTGGTGGGTTGGTTTTAGGTTTTATGGGTTAGGGTTAAGTACTAGGGGGAGGGTTAGAGTTAGACACTAAGGCCCGTATTCAATTAGCGCCAAAAAGCCAAGATCGGCGATAAACGCAATGTTTTCACCTCATTCGCCTGTTTTGAGGCAAAGTTATTGTTTACTTTCACAATGCGCTCTCCCTCTTTTCGCCCTATTCAATTGCAAAACAGGCAAAAACGCGGACATGCGAAAGCCGCAACTAGCAAAATTCATTTCTTATTTTGGGGAATTCAGTCTGTCTGCCCCGGATCCCTTTCCCGAGGCAAAACCTCGAGATCTGCTGTCGGATCTCGAGGTTTTGCCTCGAGCGGCCATTTAAAAAAAATGCCTTTGCCTTTAATGGGCAAAGTGCTGATTGGCTGACAGAGCCGTCTGTCACGGCTCTCAGCGAATCAGCATTATGGTGCTCATTTGCATGTAGCACGGACCCGGGAGATCCGTGCTACATGCATCTGTGTGATTGACATTGACACAGAGCACAGATGGGTCAGTGAGACCCTTCTGTGCTGCTGTGTATTTCTTTGACACAGATGCACGCACGGACCAGGAGATCCGTGCTACTTGCATCTGTGTCATTGACACAGAGCACTGACGGGTCCCTGAGACCTGTCTGTGCTGCTGTGGTAAAAAAAATAAAATAAAATAACCTGTGTAAAAAAAAAAAAGAAAAAATGGCGTGCACCCCCCCCCCCCCCCCCAAAAAAAAAGAGCAACCAGCCCCGGGCATTAGTGACCCAGTACTGGGTGTGCTTAAATACAGGGGACAAACAACGTCGGGGTCCCCTGTACTTCAGCACAACCAGCACCGGGCTAATCAGAACCAGCGCTGGTTGCCAAAATACGGGGGACAAACGACGTAGGTGTCCCCCGTATTCTGCACAACCAGCTCTGGGCTCTGATCCGGTCCTGGTTCTGGAAATACAGGGGGGAAAAATGAGTAGGGTTCCCCTGTATGTTCCAGAACCAGCACTGGACTTTTTCTAGCGGGTGCTGATGCCACAGCCAGGGGAGCCCTTTCACCGGGCCCCCCCAGCCGCAGCATCAGCCCTGATCGCTAGTCAGCCCAGGGGGGGGATCCCTGGAGAGCTGGGGACCCCCCCAATAAAGGGGTCACCCTCTCCAGGGCACCCCAGGCCCAGGCTGATAGCCCGGGGCTATCCCCGGCGGGTTGATAGTGTGGTGTGGTGTAAATAAATAATATCAAACATTGTCTTTACAAGTAGAACTACAAGTCCCAGCAAGCCTGCCCCGCATGCTGGTACTTGGAGAACCACAAGTACCAGCATGCAGGGCATTAAGGGCCCACTAGTTCCTGTAAAAAAATGTTTACCGCAAGGTTATTAAAGTTTACCCTGCGGTTCCCACCATTGGCTACAATGGAGGGAGCCGTTCATTGGCTGAGAGACGGGGGATGACCTCTCTCAGCCAATGAACGCTTAGCAGCGGGATTTCCATGGAGATACCCCGCCGCTAAGCTCTCATTCGGGAAGTACCGTTCTATAGAACGGTACTAAGTTCGTGGATCGGGTTTTCGTTTTTTTTTTTTTTTGCCGATTCCGGGGATGCCTACTTTGGAATGAAGAGGACAGAACCTCGCATAGGAGATGGGGAGTGTGTTTTTTTTTCACAGGTCCCCTATGGATACTTTACTGGACAAGTGGACCGATGCTACAGGGTTACATAGGTGAGTATGTGTACATGTGTGTGTGTATGTTTAATAAACTTATACTGTCACGGTGTGTGTGTCCTGTGTTTTTTTTTAAACATTTTTTTACAGGTGAATTACAGTTACTAGTGGGCCCTTAATGCCCTGCATGCTGATACTTGTGGTTCTCCAAGTACCGGCATGCGGGGCAGGCTTGCTGGGACTTGCAGTTCTACTTGTAAAGACAATGTTTGATATTATTTATTTACGCCACACCACACTATCAAACCACCACCCACCGCCACCAGGGGTGGCGGGGATAGCCCCGGGCTATCAGCCTGGGCCTGGGGTGCCCTGGAGAGGGTGACCCCTTTATTGGGGGGGCCCCAGCTCTGCAGGGATCCCCGGCCTGGGCTGACTAGCGGTCAGGGCTGATGCTGCGGCTGGGGGATCCGGTGAAAGGGCTCCCCTGGCTGTGGCATCAGCCCCCCGCTAGAAAAAGTCCAGTGCTGGTTCTGGAACATACAGGGGAACCCTACTCATTTTTTTCCCCTGTATTTCCAGAACCAGGACCGGATCAGAGCCCAGAGCTGATTGTGCAGAATATGGGGGACCCCTATGTCGTTTGTCCCCCGTATTTTGGCAACCAGCGCTGGTTCTGACTAGCCCGGTGCTGGTTGTGCATAAGTACCTGGGACCCCTACGTCGTTTGTCCCACTGTATTTAAGCGCACCCAGCACTGGGTCACTAATGCCCGGGGCTGGTTGCTCTTTTTTTTGGGGGGGGGGGGGGCATTTTTTTCTTTTTTTACACAGGTTTTTTTTTTATTATCACAGCAGCACAGACGAGTCTCATGGACCTGTCATTGCTCTGTGCCAATCACACAGATGCATGTAGTACGGATCTCCCGGGTCCGTGCTACATGCAAATGGGCACCATAACGCTGATTGGCTTCCTGTCTGCCACTGCAGTGCCACTCCTAAATGGGTCACGTGTTTGTGCCGCCCACTTGTGTCACTTAGCATAGTCCAGCTACCTCGGTGCAACCTTTTGGCCTAAAAACAATATTGTGAAGTGTGAGGTGTTCAGAATAGACTGGAAATGAATAGAAATTAATGTTATTGGGGTTATTAATAGCGTAGGAACAAAAAAAGGCCCATTTTATGTGATTTTAGCGGTTTCTTTTATTTTTTAAGAAAACATCCAGATCCAAACCACAAAACCCAGAACCCAAAACATGGAAGGGTGGTTTTGGCAAAACCAATCCAGATCCAAAACACGAAGAAAGATCCAGATCCAAAACTAAAAAAACACGAAAAGTGGCCGGTACACACCCCTAGCTTGGACGCAGCAGCGGATCACAGAAGCCGGCAGGAGGCATCTATTTACACAAGACACCTCCTGCAGCATTACCATATTATTGCACAGACACTACATACAAAGTCGCAGTAGCTGTGTGATCTGTGTTTATCTCCTAATCAGGCCCATAGTAGTCTATTGGTGCAATATTATAGATAGTTTAAACCAAGTAGAAATAAGAAGGAAAGGATCTGTATATGGTGCACAACCATATTATTAAATATAACTTTTATTATATTATAATTAAAATGTTTACATGATGTATATAAAAATAGAGCGAAATATGAACGAAAATTTAATAGATAGTAATAGTAGATAGTGTTCGTAGATATGAAAATGTGTATTAAAATTTTTTATATTTCACTGTCGCCTATTTATTTCATCGTCTTATATTTGTATATAGTGTATAAAACGTCTACAATTTGTTCCATTAAAACAAATTCGTATCACAAAGGTTACTAAATATAATAGTCCGCTCTAATATTTTTACTTAAATAGTTGGTGCAGTTAATAATTATCGATCCTATCTTATGAATCCCAAAAGCTAAATAAATTAAGAGTGATTGTGAATTATATATAGTAACTCAGAGACTTCCGTGTAACAAATGTAGCATAGTAATCCACTTATTGTTGCTACACTGTAACTGTTCACTCCTGATTAATTTGGATGAGCCCAGCAATGTTACTAACGTTTAATTGTAAACCATCAATGGACATTACTGCTATAGGGCAAGTGACGGTGGCAGGCCATTTAGAGAAGGGGTGTGGCTAAGCAGCCTGGGCGGTCCACCAAAACATTGCCATATCTCTGCCATCGAAGGCAGAGAAATATAGGACTTCTGCCATCAATTGCAAAATATTCCACCATCAGTGGCAAAATATTTATCATTGATAAACATCAATGGGCGATGGCCATCCCTACATCTGATCATTAGCTCACAAAAACCCTGATGTAACTCCAGTAATTTCTGTCTTTGACTTTGAATGTCTTGCCTGAAAAACCTGCAAGCTCCATTTGATCATTTTTTAATTGCCAGATGGGTATGAAAATGAAAGCTCATACCTAGAGCTGGATGCTTCTTTTCATTTTTAAGTCTTAAATATTGGATGAATAGGTAGAAGACTAATAGTCAGAGAAGAATCAGAAATCTGTTTGGAACACAGGTTTACAGTGTAATAGAATCACACCATAGCATAGAGCAGGGGGAATCCACAATAAAACATTGGCCATCTTGGAAAGGACAGAATTAGTGGGCAAGGTGGAGTTTCGCTCAGATTTAATGAACTTTGAGATAAAATGTTCTGCAAACAGAATTTTTGAGTTTCAGACACCTATAATTACAAGTATTCTATTTTACTGAGTTGCAGACTTTTCTGAGTAAGTTAACGCTACATTATTATAGTCATACTTGCCTACCCACCCAATTCACCCGGGAGCCTCCCGAAAATCGGGTGCCGCTCCCGGCCCCCTGGAAAGGCAGGAAGCCGGCCGACGGCCCGCCCGCCCGCCCCCACCACGGTAATGATAGAAACCCACGCAGTGGGGGGGGTGTGAGATGCTACGCGCTTATTTGCGTCATCGTGGCCCCGCCCCTATTTCACAATTCCATTAATCTCTGCATTGTGAAGAGGGGGTGGAGCCACGATGGCTCTGTCACGCCCATGCTCCACCACCAATGTTGCATCATCGTGGCACCACGCCCCCTTTCTGCCACAACAAGGAGAGAGCCGAAAGTCAGCAAGTATGACTATAGTATTTTTTCACAAAAACATAAGTAACCTGTTGGAGAGAGTTTTCAAATGATACTTCATGTAAAGTCAGATATGTCATGAACTCAGATTGGTAGTTTAAAATGTATTAAATTGAGAATGACTGTCTACTCTTGGCCTTCCTAATTATACCAAATAATATGCATTCCTGCTAAAGATGTCAGTATCAAAAACGATGTAGTAATATTATTTGGGAAGTAATCCAAATAGTGTTGGGTAGTTTAAGATTAAAAAATAAAGAAATGTTTAATAACTGTGACCTAAATGCCTGCTAACGCCTGATGATATATATTTGGCTATTCCGAGTGTCCTTAACATGAAAAATATAAAATTCTTTATTTTTCGGTCTCTTTTTTTCAGCTTGTTGGTCAATGGAAAGAGCTGCAGGTGTGGGGTCTTGTGTGATGAGGCGTGCTTTGTACGCATTCTTCTTCTAAAATCAGAGTTCTAAGCAAATGAGGCCTAGAATGCAGGACTCTGTAGATGGCATCATCACAGCCCCTACATCAGGCTAGCAGGAGGCCTGGAATGGCACCCTTCAGCCAGTATCACTGCTGCAGTGCCACCCAGACCGCCCTAAGGATGCTTCAGAATGTACTGTACTTCCCAGTGCTAGTGGCCCCGTCCCCTTGGTGCGCCGCCATTCATGCAGTCAGGGGGTGGAACCAGAACAGGGTGAACTGCCACCTTGTTACAGCACTGGCTACAGTCACACCTTATGTTCAGAAGTACTGTAGCATTTAATAAATAATGAATACATTTATTAACATTTTCTTGAAATATACATTTTCTTGAAATGTTCTTAGATGTAAATGTTAATAAATTTTAAACTTGTCTTCAAATCATATTTAAAAACAGAATAGCTTAAAATATGTATTCAAAATGTATTAAGAAAATAAAGATTACTGTGGATGAATACTTAAGGTATCATTCTGTAATTCAGAAGTTCTTCTAGTCTTCTCTCTGTTATTACCACTTAAATGGACAGGCTCGCATGTCTGTGTATTGCCAGTGAAAGAGAATGGGTTGGAGTTGATGGTTAACAAGAACAGTCCAATGTGTCTATTTGAAGATGTGACCGACTGCTTGGCTTCTAACCCTGATTAGGATGTATTGCTGCTCCATGATGGTGTATTGATCCTTGTATAAATCTTTATAATAAGCGAGAAAGTGTGTCTGTCTGTTTTATTTGTCCTTTATGCACGGCCAGAGTTTTGGACCTAGCTCCACAAAATTTGGCATGGTGGTGTAGTTTGACAGAGATTAGTTTTTTTGTCTAGGTTTGAACTTCGTCAGGGCCACACACTGTAACACAATCCTTAAAAATGGGGACACTCTTACATTACACAGGTTCCGGGGCTGGCTCCAGTCTGCCAAAAACCTGTGTCAAAGCTACAAATTTATCCTTTTACTCTCACAGGCTGAGCAAATTTTGACTCATGCAAGTTGATATTAAATCCAGAGTTAGTACTTTTTAAAGTGACCATATATATTAGTCAGCCCTCTGTAACAAGATTTTGGGGGGGTCACATAACAAGATCTTAAAAGGGAGCCCCCAGAGGTAAAAAAAAATACATTTACCCCCACATAGAGCCCACTCACGTTATGCCACACAGAGCCCATTCAGGTTATGCCACTCATTAGTACCCCTTATACACATTATGCCATGCAGTAGTATTGCCCCTTATATATTATGCTATACAGTAATATCCCTTACACTACACATTAATGCCCTTTTACAGATTATGCCACGTAGTAGTGCCCCATATAACACATTATTCCACTCAAAAGTAGTACCCCTTACACAATATACCACACAGTTATGTCCCTTACACATTATGTCCCCCCCCCAGCAACTCACCTCCCTGTGTCCCTCCAGCAGCCTCTTGTCTGCCCCTGTGTGCCATCAGTAGCCAGCAGGTGTGGATTTGGTGCTGGAACGCCAACTAATTACAGCTGGCGCAGCAGCAGACATGGACAGACAGTGCCGGTGCAATTTGAATCTGGCACCGATTGCAAGCCAATCGAAGCTCGTGGTCTGGCAGCCAATCAGGAGCTGCCACTGCTAATTGGCTGCTGGTCCGTGAGCTCTGATTGCCTCGCGACTGGCGGCGCTGTCTCTCCATGACTACCTGCCGGTGCGCATGCTGTGATCAACTGGTGACCCAGCACCAAATCAACACTGCTGACACCCGTGCCCCTTCGGCGGCTCTGACTTGACCGGCCTACCTTGTGTGCGTGACTGGGTGCAGGGGGAGCTGAGGGTCACAAAGGCAGCTCGGGCACCATAGCGTTCGCACCCCTTGCACCCACGGTAGTTATGCCACTGTTTGCATGCATGTTAGCAAACAGTGGGGTCCTTTTCAGGATCATCAGAATGGGATTATAGGTGAGGACAATGTAAACAAATAAAGGCTGCAGGTATACTTCAAGGTCCAGTCTTCAGCCCGGGCAACGTCGGGTATCCCAGCTAGTAAAGAATGTTGATAATCAAAAACAATATTTCTTTTCTAAACCACTTGGGAGTAAATTATGCAGAACAGGAAGTCCCTTTTGACAATTTTAGTGCAGTCAACATGGCCATCCGCATAATAATGTTACTGTTGTTTAGCCTTTTATGCTTGTTGGGAAAAAATAAAACATGATTTTGTTTGCATTTTCATGAAATTTGGAGGTGATATGTTTATAGAAATCTAGTTTATTAATGTTTTTATCTAAATTTCTTCAGAAAGTTTTTATTTTTATTTTGCTTACTTAATAAAACTTGTATATTTTATTGTTTAGATGGGTACACATAATGTGTGCAATTGCTGTTCCAGAAGTCAGATTTAAAAACGTTATGGAGAGATCTGAAATAGACACCAGCAGAATTCCTCTTGAGAGATTAAAATTGGTGAGTATGGACAAAATATACCTTCTTGTGATAGTAGAAACGGATTGTAACATATTAAAGTTGAACCGCCTAAAAAAAAGAAAAGCTTACTATAATGTTTGACTGGAAGCAAATAAACACTTTTCCTTTTTTTTTTTCAGCATATTTAAATAAATCTGATAACAATAGATTCCTATATGAACATTTTTAATATGGTAAGGAATTTGTCAAGGGAGAGATCTTTGGTTTAATATCACCTTCAGGTTTGACATACCTCACAGTACCCCATGTCTCTTTCTTACTCCACGGTGCCCAGCCATTGGGATGTTCCTTTCCTGTGTGGTCACTTCCTGTGTTTGACAATAGATCTTGGGTGCAGTTAAGTGCTGCTAGTTACATTTCAAAAAAATCTAGCTGCGTATGCAACCCAATAGAAATGCAGCTTCATCTGCATAATATATTCTTGTCCAGGTTATCCAAAATCTGTAGACTCAGGAGCTGTATATTAATAACTAGATAAACTACCGGCTTCTCAGACTGCTGTAGTTACTGTATCCATTGCCTAGCTTCCTCTAGCTATAGGTATCCCTAGATGTACCTGGATCCCTTGTCATGGCAACCAGTTTGGAGCCTAAAGTGTTTTACTAGAAACATATGGGGGTGATCAAAGTCAATATTGGCTATTCTTGCTCTAAAAATGGTTCAGTCTGCAACAAAACCAATAATTTATTCCTCCAATTCTTGAATAGTCGGTTTGAAGTTAAGTATCCCCAAAGGAGAATTTTTTTTTTTCTGTACCTTAAACAACCAAATAATTCTGTAGGCATGCATTATTTAGTTAGCTACAATGGGAACATTTGTAGACTGACACTTTGAATTAGCAAGCAAGTAAACCACCCAGCCACTTTCCCTTTGGTTGTTCCCCAATACATAGTTTGACCAATGTAAAGAATGAATAATCCTGAGACATATGCTAATACGTATTGTGGTGGTTAACAGTTATGCATAGGATCCTCCCCCATCAATGGTCACTTGCAGTCAGCAGAACGTCCATGAACAGTAGTGAGGCCGGGTCCCCAACATGGAAGTAATGTGATCATAGTAGCCCCTGTCCCTTGTTGTGATTGTTCATACATTCAGGCGATCCTTTATTAACTATTATAAGAAATTAGCATAATTAACAAATATGCCCCATAGACTACAGTAGGAAAATATTAAAAGCAGAGATTTGTGTTGTCTTTGTGTTATATTATAACAAAACAATACAATTGCAAAAATAAGATAAAATAAATATTTTCACATTTTCTTTCTCTATGAATAGCTTTACTTAGCACATGGGTGCATTTGAGAACATTTTTGCACATCAATTTTTGAGTTTAGTACTTTTTTCATTTTAATCACACCTTTAAAGCAAACTCATGGTAGTAGAATCCACAGTATATTTTACTGTTTTAATCAGTATTCCCAATTTCTTGTAATATATTATTCACTTTTTTAAACTTGCACTACTGTTACAAAATACAAATCCTAACACTGTATTCTTACCCAGTGACTTTGACTATGAAATTATAGTTGGTGAAAGACTGGGTGGTTTGAGCATCTCAGAAACTGCTTATCTGCTAGGAAGTCGAGTGCATTGTATTGCATGCGTTGAAATAAATGCAGATCTTCATCACTATTCAGAGTTGGGCACATCTATGCAGCTGCACTGCCCCTATCCATTTGCTTGTGAAAGCAACCATCATCATTATCAGCATGCATTTGCGACACCCATATCTTTGATGTAACAGATCAGACAGATTTCTATATATGTTCACCTCTCAATAATCTGCAGCTGCATCTACACACCCAAGATATGACCTTGGAACACTTACAGATGTGAGTCATTTCCACTCAAAATGTACGTCGTCTTCACATAAATAAAACAGCTGGAAGAAACAAAACTACTTTGTCTCGTTGTTCCAATCTGATGCCACATTTGTACACCTGTGTGCGGATAAGTCTGAATCTGTATACGAAGTGCTATGATGCAGTGGCCATGGCCAGTGGTGTTCCTCCCCGCGTTGTCTCCTGGTGCAGGGAGGGATGCTGTGCATGTGGCAGAGCCGCGTGCAGCTGAAAAAGGGGTGTGGCCTAGCGTCCCGAAGCGGGTCCGAGCAGGAGGTGCTGACTGCCCTGTCCTGTGGGCAGCTCCGCTCCCTCACAGTGTCAGGAGCCAAGTGCTGCACTTAATACTACAATATAGCACCCGGCTCCTGTCACTGAGCGGGAGTCTGCACCTTGGCCCGCACCCCCCCTTCTGACGCCACTGGCCATGGCTTTTTCGCCATTACCACCTCAGACTCTTCCTCTTTCTACCTCCTGCAGCCTAATGGGGTTCCACAAGCATCCTTCATAGGCACCCTGATCTTTTCTCTGTACACTTCCTGCCTTGATGATCTAAAAAGCTCCTAAAGTTGCTAGTATCTCCTCTGTGTTGAAGACGTTCAAATCTGACCTCTCCCCCCTCCCTCATCTCCAGGTATCTCTTATCTTTCTTAAACTAAAAAACTAAATTCACTGTCCTCTCTACCTATTTAGTATCCACTCTGCCCCACCTCAACCTCATTATCAGCAATGCCACAATTCTTCTGTTCCTCATGCCATTCCCCTGTCCTTTTCCAACTTACCACTCTATTAAATAGCATTTGCCGGTCTTTATATTCCCAACGAGAATTCTCATCCCATACACTATACACTAGTAGACTGCACAGACTAATTTGATATGCAAAACTTGCATATGCATCTGTGTGTGACTTTAGGCCTGATTCAGCTGAACGCAGATCCCCAATGTTTGGAATTTTGTGCAGGCGCAGGACCCATTCTATGAGTGTGCAGAATGGGTCCTTCTAACTCGCTCGCAGATTGGCAGCAGACTGTCAGTGATTGACAGTCTGCTGCCGTTTGTGGGTGGGGAGAGGGCGGGGTGTTGCCGTTGTTGCGGGGGAGGGAAGAAGCCAAGCTCTTTGTCGGCTGACGGAGATTTAATGGCCTCTTCCTCTAAACTGCGGCGGCCGGCTGCAGGACCCCATAGGTCATCGCAGCCGGCCGATGTTACGCAGATTATCCAATGCTGAGTTGGACAACACAGCTCGGTTAATTAATGAACAGGAGACGTGATGCCTCCTGCTGCATTACCATATCTGCAAGGGTCGTAATTGCAAAGCTGCCTGCGTGCACACACATTAATGCCCCTTCTAACACATTATGCCAAACACATTAATGCCCCTTATAACATCTATGTCACACACAGTAATGCCCCTTCTAACACATTATGCCACACAGTAAATCCCCATGCACATTAAGTCACGCATAGTAATGCCTCTTATAACATTATCCCACAAAGTAACATTATGCCACTCCCCCTTCCCCGGTGTCCCGCCTGCAGCAGCTTAACTCTCTATTTGTGCGCCCAGCAGCCTCAGTTTGTGCTTGCCCTGTGTGCTAGATCAACATGTGGCCAGGTGCTGGGCCGCCCACCAGCTCCCCAGCATGCAGAGTCCAGATGCAGCCACTGTCAGTCAAATCCGGCACCAGTCGCGAGCCAATCAGAGCTCGCGGACTGGCAGGCGCTGTTGATTGTCTGCCAGTGCGGGAGCTCTGATTGGATCGCGACCAGAGCCAGATTAGAATGAAGGCTGTGCTGTGTTTAAAGGGTTGCGGCTGCATGCCCACTAAATTCATGCTGATCCACCTCCCCCTCCCTTCGGCGGCACTGGCCGGACCGACCCATCTGGCCAACGGCCCTTCTGGCATTTGAGAGAACTGCCAGATGGCCAGTCTGGCACTGGGTAAGGTACAGCTTCAGCTGTCCACTGTCCAGTCCTACTGCCAACAGTGAAACCAATCCCCAGATAACAAGCTGCAGGATCCAAATGTCCTGTGCTTATATGACTTGCTTTATTATTAGCTATTTTAGACAGAGCCTCTCTGTGAAGTCCATATTACAATGATAATCCATGTTGAATGTTTTCTAATGCCATCAGCCTAGTTAAGCTATATGGAGTCCCTGCAATTGCTTCAGTTTCCCAGTCTCATCTGCTTCTGCAGATTATTTATTTGGTCTTCATGTTTTGGGAAAATACAGTGACCACTATATAAATACGTACTCTACACTTTGGAAGTTCCTCGGTGGAATAGTGCTTAAAAATACGTAGTTTCTTTCTCATCTTAAAATAACTGCACATATCTGTTATGAAATAAAATACATCTAGTCATAGTAATGCCACAACAAAAGGTGTACACAAGGCACTTTTATCTGCAGCACGTCTTATTATTTTTACATTTGAAGATTCCATTTCTCTATCAAAATAGAGGTAGAAAATGAGTTTTAGAATAGATGGCACTGCCCCCAGGCTTTCAATGACCTCAAGTTTTTCATTTGACAAGTGAACCGAGTCTAAGCACAAGTGTACTCTTAGCAAGCAACATTATTTTGAAAAGGGATTTACACTACAATAATGACTGATCTATAAGTCTTTCAGTACTTGGCCAGGGCCACCCCATTCTGCTTGGAAGCCTACGCTCTCTAAGCTGCACCTAGAGGAAAATAATAGCAAGCCTGTAAGTCACAGATTGTGGTTTTGAAAGCTCCATCAATTCTGAAAATGGAGTGGTTTAGCTCTATTGTTTTAGCTGAAAAAATGGGTTAAAAATAAAAAGTCAATAGTCAACGATGCTTTTAGTTTTCATTTTTAAAGTGTTCACATGTTTATTTGATTTATGAAATAATCATTTTGACCCATGTAATTATCTCCTCTTATCTATTACACAAGTGACATGGATATATGTAAAATATCCTATAAAATATATTTGGTTAGAAATCATATTGCATTTATAAAACATAACTGTATATTCGGCGAGCAATACAATACATAGAAATAAAATTGGAACTTTGTCTGTAAATAATCAAATCATTAGTTAATTTGAACAGTCGTACACAGAAAATAGGCATGCTGCATATCATCGTAATCAACAGAAGCTGCTTGTGCTACCTATTCACATTGCTGTGCGAATAAGACACATTGGAAGGTAAAAAGGCGCACGAAAAGACGCTCAGTGCTACTGTGTCACACCACGGCATGGCGCGACTAGAAGGGTTTTTTACGCGCAAGGAACCTAGATGTATGTGAACCAATGTGTGTGTGTGTGTATATATATATATATATACATATATATGTGTGTGTGTGTATATGTGTGTGTGTGTATATATATATATATATATATATATATATATATATATATAAATAAATAACACCAAAGATTCGGCACTCACTCTGGAACCAACAGAAGTATATATATTTATATTAATTATACTCCTGGTGAACTCTTACATTATACCCAAGCTCTTTACATTATACCACAGATCATGGGTTAAAAAAATTGATTGCAGTGTGGGTTATTTTTTTCATTTTGCTAAATCTACAGAAGGGTGACAGAAGCTCATCATTTTTTTCCTTGCAGTAAAGAGCGCAGACACTCCTGACAGTGATGCATGGCACAGCTCTCATGCGTTGCCAAAGATGTAAGGGCTTATTGATTGCTATGCAACATTTCAGCTAGAGCTGTAGGAACTTTCAAAACATATATAATTATGCAGCATGTTGTGCTCACATACCAAGTTTAATCATATACACACACTATGGACAATAGTACTCGGTAGATGATACAGTAACTATGTAGGAGACTTGTAATCAGCTTGCAGTGTGTGTGTAATACATATATATATATATATATATATATATATATATTATACTGTGTATATATAAAATGTATTGTGTGTGTGTTTTGTCTATGCATTGTACATTTCTTCCAGGTTCCATAGGGTCCCCAGGATCTACCTTGGGGTATGTAGTTGGATCGCATCCAGTGCACCAAACAGCAAAGCTTTGGAGCTCCCAGCGTGCACTGGTCCTCTCTATATACCCCGCCCCCAGCCACAGGCATTCGGTTTTTTTGTTTGGTGCGCGGCCAGATGCACCTGTTATAACAGTGTGACTGCCAGGCAGTCCTAGTCTACTTTTCTTTTATGATTTACCTTAAGTTTTTTTTGAACTTTAGAGTTTAGCAGTACTAGGCGCCGTGAAAGACGCTTGCACTGCGACTCCTTCTACCTCCGCTGACGCCGAAACACCAACACCGCTATACGCACTGAGGTTCTCGGCAGGCCTCAGCGTGGCTTGGCTAGTGGCTTTCACTGAGGCCCAGGACTGAGGTCGGATGGCAGGTAATCGATTCCTCTCGGGGAATCGTGCGCGAAGCAGTCCCCCGCCTCCGGTGTTGAGACGCATCGGAGTCGGCTGTGGGTGAAGGCCTCATGTAACGTGTCCTCACTAAGGTGGCCGGGGCCATATTGTCTGTTGCCGGGGAGGGTAGTAAGATGCACTAGTCAACGTCTTACTGCAGTGAGGTCAGCGTACCCGGCCGTCAAAATCGCAGTCATGGGGAGATAGGCGTAACCCCGGCTGCTCCTCCCCCCCGACGCAAACTTCCGGTTACGGTTTCCCGTGTCTGGCTTGCTATAATTGACCATCTCGTGTGTGAGACGCGTGCAGTTTAGCGTTGGTCCGTGCACTGACGTGGGTCACAAGGGTTTGGTCTGTCTCTCTATATACCTCTCCCTTGGGATTGGCATATAGCGCACTCTATATCCTACCATTACCCCTTTGGGGCTGGTCAGTTGAACCAGAATCCATATTGCTTTAGCAAATCTGTGTGTTTATGCATTGTGTGTGACTGTATGCTAGCTGCTGTGTGTACACTGCCTATGTTTTCAAAACTGTCAGGTACAACTATCTCTGTGTTTATCCTCATCCCTCTGAAGGTGTGTGGGGTGTCTCATTGATACAAAGCCACATTGCATTTATATTGTATACCTTGTACCATTTATACATTGTCATGTCTGGAGGTAGAGGTGAGGATGGAAGCCCTCCAGTGCTTATTTCCTGTAAATCCTGTTCAGCAGGCTTATCGGACCAGGATGTTAACCAGTATGGATTGTGTAATAACTGTTGCAAACAGCTATCCAATATATCTGGTACACCTGCACCATCCTGGATGACCATTACGCCTGAGGTTTTGTCCTATTTTTTTTTTAAAATCTATTTTATTATAGTTTTCAGATTAACAACAAGATAGAACAGTGTAAATCAGAGATCGCAGATATTACAGATGAATATAAAATTGCATCTATTACCATGAACAATTGGCTTACCTAGCCTATGATTGACATTCGAAGTGATGCATATGGTGCAAAGTTGCAATCCCATCAATACATTACGCAAAAAGGTTAAATTACAATAATTGAAATTATATCCACAAAATAATAATAAACCAAAAATCAAAAGAAAAAGAAAATGAAATAAGGAGGGGGACGGGACACAAGAGGATAGTGGGGAGGGTGGTCTGGAACAGAGAAAAGTTCTCTTGTACATAAAACTCTGAGTGTCTCAGCCTAGATATCACACAGTAAAATCTATTACATTAACAAATTTATGAATTCTGTAGCAGTTGTCTGTGGAGGTACCACTCAGTCTGGCCAAATACTCTAAATATTTGAGTCTGAATGTTGCTTTCCAACTTATCTATATAAGGGCCCCACTGTTTGTAGAAACCCATGACACCTTTCTCTGGATCCGCCTGTGCAGATTTTCTATCTAAGTATAAAATTTGAAGCATCTTCCCTTTTACTTCAGCAAGAGATGGGGACGAACAAGAAATGCTGTAGGATCATTTTTTTTGAGACCGTCAACGACATAGTAAGGATGGGTATTAGGGAGTTTCGAAAAGGTCCCAAATCCCATCCAGAAAAATTGATACATAAACATACTACTGGGTCTGGGAATACACGTACAGAAAATATCTAATTAATGAAGGCTATAACCTTGTTCCAGAAACATCTAATCTTGCTGCACTCCCACATACAGTGAAAAAAAGAGGCTGAGCTAAAATTATATTTGTAACATGCTCCGGTGTGTGTGGGATTAAATCGGGCATGCTGTGCCGGAGAGACATATGCCCTCTGTAATGAACGTAAATGCACTTCTTGTAAATAGGAGTTGAACGTTTTCATTGTTGAAGCATAGTGTTTGAGAATTTGCGATGCTTCAGAGAGGGAAGGGATGTCTCTCTGCCACTGAGTCAATAGCTTATCCCAGCTGGATTGTGAGGAAATATCTATTCTTAAGGAGTATATATATTTAATATGATATGTGGAACGGACACACATGGCAAGGACTGTTTTTATCGGATCCATATCTAGATTTGAGTTATCATCAATAAGCGGGGGTAAGGATTGTAAATAATGTCGGGTCTGCGGATACATATAAAAATTTGTCTGTGGGAGATCATATGTCAATTTAAGTTCAGGGAATTGAAGCATTCCACCTCCCTGGTCAAAGACTTTTGAGGAATTTGATAAACCTTTATCCCTCCATGTTAAAAAATGTGTGTTTGACAGAGATGGTGGAAAAGAGGGGTTTCCCCATAATGGAATATAAGGGGATGTTAAATGGTTCCTCTGAAATTTACGTTTTGAAGACCGCCAGGCAAAATAAATATCATGCAATAAAGGGTTTTGAAGTATGCGAGAGGGGATATTAGAGGGTTTGGAGTGTAGCAAAGGCCCTGGTGAATAAGGGGGAGAATACAGCTCTGTCCAACTGTTTTTGGAAACACCTCACTTTCTAACAGCCAGTCAGCAACATATCTAAAGAGAACTGCGAGAGTATAAGCAGAGTAGTCAGGGATCCCAATGCCCCTTGATTGTCTAGAGGCCATAAGTTTATTCAGAGCTATGGTGGGTTTTCTGGGATTTCCAAATAAAATGTGTCATAATTTGCCGAAGGCGAAGAATATCTTTTTTGGAAAGACTAATGGGTAAGATTTGCATTATATAGAATATTTAGGGAAAATAATACTCTTAAGTACTGCTGCTCTGCCCAGGATAGAGAGAGCAGTGGCAAACGCAGGATTTTGAAAGGGGGGGTTTCCAATACTTGGTTACAAAACCAATGGCAAAAAAATCTAAACACATACAGGCAGCACTCCTCCTCCTCCTCAATTCCAAGCTTGTTAATTCATTACTGTGCATCCTTTCAGATGCCTTGACAAAATATGTAATAAATGCATCTGAAACGAGGCACAGAAATGGATTAATAAGCCTGGAATATTGAGTACCTGAGGAAAGCGCTGCCTGTATCTGATTGTATGAGACTGAGCTATGGTTAGAGCTTAGGATATGCACCCAGGATATGCCCACCACGGGCCTAGTTTCCAACGACCCCAGGGAGGAATAAATAAGTGAAAGTGGGTGAAGCCGCCTACCATGGCACTAGGAGAGGCTGCAGTGGGGAGCGCTTCGTTTAGGTCTTTTCCTTTCCACCACTGCAGCACTCTCCGGTCCTCAGCTTCTTGATCCTCAGCTTCTTGCTGTAGGTCCTTCCTGGCCAGCAGCGCCTCCTATTCTTGACCAGCTCTTCCTTCTTCTTTTCTTCTGGAAGTCTTCTTTCCTCCCTCTCTGCTCCTCTACCTTTGCAACAGCATACCTTTCCTCACTGCAGCACACACCTCTCCTCGTGCTCACACCTCCCCTCCCCACAGCACTCACCTCTCCCCTCCCCATAGCACTCACCTCTCCCCTCCCCATAGCACTCACCTCTCCTCACACTTCCCCTCACCACAGCACTCACCTCTCCTCACAGCTCCCCTCTCCACAGCACTCACCTCTCCTCACACCTCCTTTCCCCAAAGCACTCACTTCTCCTCACACCTACCTTCCCCTCACAGCAGCACACCCCTCCTCTCATGACCACTCACCTCTCCTCACCTCACTACAGCACTCACTTCTTCCCTCACCACTCACCTCACGCCACCCCTCCCCTCAGCAATTGCCACAACACTCTGTTCCCCTTATCTATACACACAGCCCCTCAACATTTGTACACAGCCCCTCACCATCTGCCTACACAGTGCACACAGCCCCTCACTATCTGATCAAATACACACAGCACCTTAAATCTGCTCTGTGTGTATGCAGATCAGATAGTGAGGGGCTGTGTGTACTGTGTATGCAGATGATGAAAAGGCTGTGTGTACAGTGTATATGCAGAGCAGATGTAAGGTGCTGTGTGTATGCAGATCAGATAGTGAGGGGCTGTGTGTACTGTGTATGCAGATGGTGAAGGGGCTATGTAATACAGCCCCTACACCATCTGCTTACACAGTACACACAGCCCTTCATCATCTGCATACACACAGCCACCTCACAGGCATTTCTGAACACAGCGTCCGTCACATAACCCCGCTCTCTCAGCACTCGCTTCACCACAGTGGTGGAGTGCTCAGTGCACCCTTCCCTTCAGGATCCCGGTGGCACTTTAGAATAATGCGCCAGCCGCGCGGAACGATAGCCAATTAGGAGCGGCTACGTGGCCGCTTATGATTGGTTGCCAGCCGTGCGGACCAACGGCCAATTAGAAGCAGCCACGTGGCTGCTCCTGATTGAATGCCGGTCCGCGAGCCATGATTGGCTCGTGCAACTGGCGTTAGTGGACAAAGTTGCCGCCGGGTCCCTTATTAAGCTGCACGGCGTGCGCACCTGGAGAGGGAGTAGTTTCCAATTATCTAGTAAGGTGTTAATTTTAGTAATAATGGGGAGAAATTGTCTTTATATAAAAGGGATATATCTGCAGGAATTTGGATCCCAAGATAAGTTATTTTCGTGGATGAACATTTAAATGCAGAAATGGGAGATTTTTGAAAAGGTGGGTATTCTTTGTGAAGGAACAATAGTTCCGATTTGTCAATATTTATTCGGTATCCAGCTTGGCACCCAAAAGATTCAATTATTCTTAATATTTCAGGGATTGAATTTTCTGGGTCCGAGATGAACAACAACATGTCATTGGCGAACAGGGCTATCCTCAGATCCACGTCTCCAACCCCGATACCTTTGAAAATAGGGGAAGTCCTTAAAGCAATAGCCAAGGGTTCTAATGCTATAGCAAAGAGGAGAGGGGAGAGAGGACAACCCTGCCTAGTCCCTTTTTGAATCGTGAATAGGGGAGAAAGATAGCCATTGCAAGAGATTTGGGTCTGTGGCATACATGCCGACTATCTGGCTGCCCCTTCCAGGAGGGAGCAGCTAGATCGGCATTACTGGGGGGCGTGGCCAGAAAACAGGGGCGGGGCCGGCCAGATGACAAGTTTTTGCGGGTGGGACAGGGGCGGAGCCACGCGAGCATGTCATTTTGGCCCTGCCCCCGCTACACAATGCCGATATTACAGGCAGTGTGATGCAGGGGGCGGTGCCAAAATGATGCAAATCGCATCACCGCCCCCCTTCGGTGCCGTGATCTTTACAAGTTATTGCGGTGGGAAAGGAGGGATCCGCGGCAGCCGGGAGACTTGCCTGCCATCCCGGGAGGTCGGGAGCGGCACCCGATTTTCGGGAGGCTCCCGACCAAATCGGGAGGGTAGGCAAGTATGGTCTGTGGGGAGGAATATAATAATTTAAGAGTGTGAATAAACAAGTCTAGGAAGCCAAAATGTGAGAGGGTATTAAATAGATGGGACCATATTACCAGGTCAAATGCTTTTTCAGCATCTAATGAGAGGATCATATGATCTTGCGATGTGGTGGAAGAAGTAGACTTAGAGACAGCCGTAAGAACTCTCCTAACTTTCACCTCCTGAGTGTCGTCCCCAAATAAAGTCTGTTTGATCTGGGTGAATAAGTCCAGGAAGAAGGATTTTTAAATGGTCTGCAATTATTTTAGTAAGTAATTTATAACCTAAATTAAGAAGGGATATGGGACGGTAGGAACTAGGTAGTGTGAGATCTTTGCCAGGTTCAGGAATTACTTTCAGAATGGCCGAGTTGAAATGGAGGGGTAACGTAGGAGACTTGAGAAGAGAGTTGAGGACTGTCACTAAAGTGTCACCTATCCTAGGTAGGCATATTATAGAAATCCCTACTAAAGCTGTCTGGGCCAGGGGCTTAATTTCCTTTAATATGTCTAATCGTATGCTGTATTTCCGCAAGAGAGATTGAAGCTAATTCAGGTTGGGCTAATTCAGGGGTAAGTTTTGGGTAAGGCAGATTGTTCCAAAAATCAGAGGAAAGATCTAGGCTGGTAAGGGATGTTGTTTGAGGCGTCTCAGATTCAGAATAGAGATTATTATAGAAAGCGCGACGTACCTCTGCTGCCTCCGCATTAGTAGTAGTGAGAGAGCCCTGGGACGTCTGTAAAGGTTGTGTTACCATAGGAGGGCATGAACCATTGAGCAGATCGGTCAAAAGTTTCCCCGTCTTGTTGTCAAATTTGTGGAATCGATAGTTGACAGAAAATAAATATTTGTCACGAATTTGGGACATAAATTCATCGAAATGTGTTTTGGCTAAGAAATAGGACTGTTTAGTTAAAGAAGAAGGGTGGGATTTAAATTGCTTAAAGGCCGTTGTCAGTGAGGATTGGGCATCTAAATATTGAGAAGCATATTTTTTGTTGACCGAGGAGACATATGAGATAATATTTCATCTGAATCTAGATGTGAGGCATTATTGAGTCTGTATTCTTCCCAGGCGGTTTCTAATCCATCTCTAAATTTGGTGGATTTAGCCAAGTATGATGGGAATTTCCAAATTTTGGAAATAGAAGCTTCGTCTGTAATACATAGAAGGACTGATATTAAAGCATGGTCAGAGATGGAAATTGTTTCTATCTTGGAGGCCTGTAGATTAGGAAAGAGAGACTGGGAAATTAGAATATAGTCGATACTTGAAAGAGTCTGGTGGGCAGCCAAAAGGCAGGTGTATTCTCTTTCGGTAGGGTTCAGGGCTCTCCATGTATCTATAGCTTGTAATCTTTTGTCCAATAAAGGAATTCCAAATTTCGGGAGAGAGGGAGGGACTTTAGAAGGTTGTGATTTATCCAGTAGACCAGAGGAAATGAGATTAAAATCCCTGCCTAATATTAAAGGATATGAAAGTAAGGGGGTAACTGAACTGTGAAAATTTTTTTGGGAATAAGTGTTTGGGGCATAAATGTTGCAGAACACATAGGTATGTCCCTAGATCTTAATTGTGAGCACAAGATACCGTCCCTCGGGGTCAGATAGGGTGGATATTACTTCTATTGGTAAGTGTGTTTTGCTCAGAATAGTTACCCCTCTAGCCTTAGAGTTATATGTGCTGTATCAGAGAACCCGCCAGTTTAACATATTAAGTTTCACAACCTCGTCTGGGAGTGAGTCTCCTGTAG
Organism: Taudactylus pleione; assembly: GCA_031769625.1. Taxonomy (NCBI): domain Eukaryota; kingdom Metazoa; phylum Chordata; class Amphibia; order Anura; family Myobatrachidae; genus Taudactylus; species Taudactylus pleione. The sequence goes on along the minus strand of JAUIMM010000126.1, from coordinate 22,313,828 downwards.
CATTATAATATAAATTTTCATTTTGTTAAGATATATAAGAACCTTTCCCCTTTTAGCAGGGGAGTGGATACCTCCAACATTCCAGGATCCAATGCTAAGAGAAGACATAATGTGACTTAGGGCATATATGTGACACAGGCCAAAACAGATATTCAGTGTAAGACCACCATGGAAGGGGGATGGGGAGGGAAAGAGGGGACGGGGAAGGAAGGGAGAGAAAGAAGACAAAACATTTAACAAAAGAAGAATATTATGAAACACAGTATATGTTGATTAAAGAGACATAGACATAATCAGAAGGATAAGTGTGCTCCCGGTGAAAATCACGTATCAAAGTTTTACCATATAACGGATGTTTAGAAATGTGTAAACACCCAGCCAGAGCGAGAATGATAAAGAGCTCACGCCTAGCTCACCAAGCCGGTTCTAACAAAATAATAAAGAAGATAACCAAACCCCCTTGAGGATTACATTACATAACATTCACAGAGGTAAGCACTGTCATCGTGATACCATAAAGTATCATCTCCAGAAAAGATCGGAGTGCCTAGCATTGAGATGTATATACACATTCTATTATGTATAGATCTATGAGTATCAAGACATAGTAAACAGATAACCGTGAGAGACAGCCATCTGACTTATGAGTCAATAATGGACGGTCCAGCAGATTATTACTTGATAAGGCAAAGATTTTTCCGCCGTTTTATCAATTTATTTATTTATATTTGTTTTCCTTTTCAAAAGGGACATAAATCTCATTCTGTGGGTTAATCGCTGATATCAGATACAGTTGCCTGAGATAGTTCCTGTAGATATGCAGTAGCATCTGCGGGTGTAGTAAAATCTTAATGGGATGAACCCTCATATATGCGTAATCGGGCAGGGTATAACAAGCCAAACTTGTGGCTCTCTGCAACGAGTTGCGAGCATATAGGGGAAAACGCTTTACGAGCCCTTGTCAGTTCCATTGAATAGTCTTGAAAAATAAACAGCTTGTGGTCCTCCCACATCATATTTTTCACTCGGCGAGAAGCGGACCAGAATGCCATTTTGTGCAAATAATTGAGGCACTTAAAGAGGGTAACTCTTGGACATGGCCTATTGGGGGTCGGAGGGGGGCCTACCCTATGCACTCTTTCGATTACCAAAACACAACATTCCTGTTCAAACCCTAAATGGATGGCAGTGTGTTGCGCACAAATTTTGCCAAAGCTGGACCGACTCAGGGAGTCAGACTAATCTTATGTTATTTCTTCTAGAACGGTTCTCAATATCATCCAGTTTATTCCAAATCTGATAGCCATCATGTTTAAGATCCTTCACAGAACGTTTCAGCCCATCTATTTCATGCAGGGCAGCACCCACTTGGTTCTCTGTGACTGTGACTCTGTGAGAAAGCTGCTGCAGTTGCTGAGATATGTCTGCCACAGCTTGTGTAAGAACGGGAGTCATGGTGGATCTGATGGCTTCTACTATTTCCCCATAAGTGACAGGGGAATCGGGGGGACGGCATACCTGAGGATTAATAGTGTCCTTTTTAGCGGATGATCAGCGGGGGGCCAATTTGGAGGCTGTAGCAGCCTTTAAAAGGTTTTTTCCGGTGGTAACTGAGCGGAGCTGAGGACACTGCGTCCTCACTCCATATAGCCAGAACCAGAAGTCGGTTTTATCCTATTTAATAGGCAAGGCCTGATAGGTATGGGCTCCGGCTGCTGTAGCTCCTCATGCTATGGGGTACGCACAGCATGTACATCATCCTATGTGTATGCCCCCCATGAATCCCTGTTGGGGTAATTTGCCTGCTCACTCTAGTCAGAGTATACTGCCATCTTCAGCCTCTCTGCAGGTGGATAGACCGTGGTAGTATAAAAGCAGGGGCATAAAAGAGGTTCTCGTCATGTGTTGCCTCACGAGTTTCACTCGACCTTTTCATCAGACTCTGATACTCTCTCAGTGAAAGAGGACCATCAGTCCCTGGTGGATGTTCCCTCTCTAGTAAGAGCGGTAAGGTCTGTCCTCAGTATGGAGGAAGAGGAGGTGTCATTGGCATCTAAGGAACCAATCTTTAGGTGTCAGGCAGTGACTAAGGATTATTTCCCTCAGTCTGGGCAGCTGTCGAATCTCATGTCTGAAGCATGGGATACTGCTAGTAAGCATTTTCATGCCACAAGGAATATAACCGCTCGGTACCCATTTGCACCAGGAGTGTGTAATAAATGGGAAATTCCCCCAATGATAGATGCTCATGTGACAAGATTAACCAGGAGCGCTACTTTGCCCATTCCTGCAGCATCCTCTTTAAAAGAGGTTACGGATAGAAAACTGGATAATCACGTCAGATCATTATTTTCACTATCTGGAGCTGAAACTAGGCAAGCTATGGCTGTAGTTTGGCTGGCCAAGGCTATGGAGATAGTCAGTCCCACACGAAACCGCAGCCCAAGAAACCTTGGTCTACTATACGCCAGGCTGCCAAGCCAGATGGTAAGCCTACTGTCTGATGGGGCTGGCCTCCCCCTGGAGGATGTCAGGGTTGGAGGCCGACTTTTACAGTACTCCCAGGCCTGGCAGCAGACAACTACAGATGCCTGGGTGCGAGAGTTGGCCTCTCAGGGTTATGCCATCACATTCCTAAGGCATCCCCCTCAGAGGTTTGTTGCTACAAACCTTCCTGCAGACCCTGTCAGAACTTCGACCTACCCAGAGTCTATTGGGGCACTCCTGAAGTCAGGAGTCATAGTACCCGTTCCTGTGATGCAACAGGAAAGGGGTTATTACTCAAATGTATTTTTTATTCAAAAACCCAATGGGTCTCACTGCCCTATCCTGAATCTGAGGTCTCTCAACAGATTCATCCATGTGCCCAAAACCCGTATGGAAACTCAATGGTCAATTATGCTGGCGATGGAGCCTAGAGACTTCATGGTCTCACTGGACATACAAGATGCATGTCTGCATGTCCCGATTGCAAGATCCGACCAGGCCTTTCTCAGGTTCGCGGGGGATCAGCAACATTATCAATTTCAGGCTCTACCCTACGGTCTGGCCACAGCCCCTCGGGTATTTACCAAGATAATGGCAGTCATGATGGCTTGTCTCAGAAAACAAGGGGTCAGGATACTGCCATATCTAGATGACCTCCTGATATTGGCACAATCTCAGGAGATGCTACAATGTCATCTACGGATGACCATTGTCTGGCCACAGGATCATGGCTGGGTGATCAATTGGAAAAAGTATTTTCTTTTTCTATCTCAGCAGATTGTGCAGTTGGGGGTGCTTCTGGACTTTCTGGGACAGGATTCTTCTTCCAGAGGATAAGATTGTGCACACGAGGCTGTAGTGCTACAATCTACTTTGCAAGCAAACAGTGTCAGTTCACTTGGCTATGCAGATACTGGACTCCATGGTAGCCGCATTCAACATGGTGGCTTATTTCCAGTTCCATTCCAGGTCTCTACAGCTGTGGATCCTGGCCCAGTGGGATGGTCAGTATCATCGGATAAAACATCAGATGATTTGCATCTCACCAGAGGTTCGGCTCTCCTTTGCTTGGTGGCTGGAGATGACTCATTTGGACAAGGGTCGTCAGTTATGGATCCCGGAATGGGTTCTCCTCATCACGGATGCAAGTCTGCGAGGATGGGGGAGCAGGGACGGGTCATCACACCTTTCAAGAAAGGTGGACGGACCAGGAAAGTCATCTACCGTACCAATAAATATATTGGAGCTTCGACACTCAATCTGGCGCAGGACCTTCTTCAGGGCAGGCCTGTCCAGGTTCAGTCCGACATTGCGACAGCAGTGGCCTACATAAAACATCAAGGAGGCACACGAAGTCCGTTAGCCATGAAGGAAGTGGCAAAGATTCTGCTGTGGGCAGAGGGCCATCTTCCAGCAATCTCTGCAATATTTATCCCAGGTATTCCATCATACCGATTCCTGTCAGATTATGGGAAATTAGTCTGACACCCCCCAAAAGATGCACTGACATGGGGGATCACTATGGATACCCCCGAATAGCCCTGCTGAAGGTATTTGGGGTACTTAAATGGTCTCAATAGGTGCTATTTAGCGTATTTGCATATGGGGTGAAGAATAGCTTTTTGCAATATTTTTTCATCAAAATAACTAGTCCCAGCAAATTTGGGGTACCTGAAAATGGGGACTAGCATATTTAAAAGTTGCTAAAGTGTAGTTTTAAAAATCATGGAAAAATCACCTGCCGCAAACACCTGCAAAGAAAAAAAAAACACCTGGGGCATACTTAGGGACCCCCCTGGAGTCTGTTTCGCTAGTTTTTATGTTTTTCCCCCAACTTTGCACTTTTTCACCCCCAAAACAAAAGTACTTTTTGGGGGTGTTCTAATGGATTGTTTTTAAAACTTTTTTTTTTTTGACGCAGTTTACCTTTGGGTGACTGTCCTAACTGCACGGGGGTTCCTGCAACTTTGCAACCCAAAACCGCTCTTTTTTCCGCCCCCATTCAGAGGCAAATCTTTTCCGCCTATCTGAATGCATTGACTTTCCACTTAGGCAAAAAATCAAAGCAATTGAATTGGGCGGAAAGTGTCCGACAGGCGAAATGACGTCATCGGCGAAAACTTTTCACCAAGAACGACTTTTCGTCTGCAATTGAATACGGCCCTAAGACAGGATTTGCTAATGCAGTGTCCCTGTCTTTACCAGGATTTACCTCGGCTGGCTTTGACGGCATGGCTCTTGAGTCATCCGTCTTAAAGGCCAGGAGTTTCTCTGCTTCTGTGATTCAGATGATGCTGAGAGCAAGGAAGCCTGCTTCTGCTCGCATCTATCACAGAATTTGGTGGTCATTTTTTCTTTGGTGTTCCCACAGAAAATATAACCCTAAAGTTTTCAGGGCATTGAGAATACTAGGTTTCCTTCAGGCTGGATTATACTTAGGTCTTCGTCTGGCTACCTTGAGAGTCCAAGTTTCGTCTTCGACAGTTTGGTTCCAGTGCAAGATTGCTCCCCTTCTGGATGTTAGAACATTCTTACAATGGGTTTTGTGGCTGCAACCTCCGTTTCACCGTGGCACTGTGGGATTTGTCTTTGGTCCTCAGGGCACTGTAGTCGCATCCTTTTGAACCCTTGGATAAGGGGGACTTGAGATGGCTGACTGCGAAGACACTTTTTCTTCTCGCCATCTCTTCAGCTCGCAGAGTTTCTGACTTGGCAGCAATGTCACGTCGTTCGCCATATTTGATCTTTCATCCAAATAGAGCGGTCCTCCGTACCAAGGCGGGCTACCTCCCAAAGGTGGTTTCCCATTTTCATATAAATGGAGAAATTTTAGTCCCGGCCCAAGTCTTCAGACCTGTCTACAGGTGAAGCTTCCTTGGATGTGGTTCGAGCACTTCGTATTTACGTGGATCAGACCAGTTCCATCAGGAAATCAGATTCTCTCTTTATGATATGTGGATTTCACAGAAGAGGTTGGCCAGCAAACAAACAGAAGTCAGCTCACTGGCTTCGTATGACTATTTCTCACATCTATACACAGGTTGGTCTCCCTGTGCTTAACAAGGTGACAGCACATTCCACTCGGTCTGTTGGACCATCATGGGTGGTAAGACATGGTGCCTTGGCTGAACAGCTTTGCAAGGCACCCACTTGGTCTTCCGTTAATACGTTTATCAAATTCTATGCTTATGATACATTTGCCTCCCAGGATGCTTTCTTTGGGCGGCGGATTCTCCTCTCTTAAGGGAACTGCTTTAGTACGTCCCCAAGGTAGATCCTGTGTACCCTATGGAGCCTAATGAAGACATACAGAATTATGGTATAACATACCTTGGATAATTGTTTTTCTTCGAGGTCCACAGGGCACCCACCCTGACGCACCTGGTCTCAGTTGGGATCTGTTCTTCAGCCTTTTTTCACAGATTCCCTCTTCGTATGTTGAGTGTTTCTTTTCTGCCTTCTCCACTCTCCGTCTCTTGCCGTTAGGCTTGGTTACAAACTGAATTCCTCTGGCTGGGGGCGGAGAATATAGGGAGGAGGACCAGTGCATGCTGGTAGCTCCAAAGTTTTGCTGTTTGATGCATTGGACGCGATCCAACTACATACCCCAAGGTAGATCCTGTGAACTCTATGAACTTTGAAGAAAATAATTATCCAAGGTATGTTATATCATAATTCTGTATTTCCGGTTTTATTGAGTGAGGGGGAGTCCCACTGGAATACACTGTTTCTGAATCATGTTGCAATATCACAAATGGAAAACTAGAGTAGGTTTATATCGGGGGATGATGGTATATTATGTTTCTACAATTTGTTTCTATTTTGCTTATTTGATTTTTGTTTTGCTATTTGATTTGATGCTTTGAACAGTATTCTCCCTGTGGGTAAACATGGTGCTGCTAATGATAAATTACTTCAGTTTTTGAATGAAGCTGGCATGAACTTTTTTTGGAAAAGGTTTCCTGAACACTGTCTGTGCACAATGCTATCTGAATGGCTAGTTCTGCAATTCTCTGTTGACTCGAACAAGTCTGTTTGATAGATTTTTTGGCTGACTTTGAAAATTGAATCTATGATGATTTTGTACAAAAAATGATTAAAACCAGAGATTCCAGCAATAAAAGAAAAAAAACACCTCTACAATTCACTGCCTTTACCTTTTAGTTTTACACAAATGTTAATTGTAAAGAACAAAAATCATTTAAGGGCAAATTATAACCACACTGCAGTTTAAATCTTGACTGGTTTACCTTTTTGTTTGTAGTCATTTTAGTTGTTAAAACAATTTAATAAAATATAGCCTACATTAGAAACAACACTCAAATCTTTGTTGATGCATAAATGTATTTTGTCAAGTGACCATATTTTAGTGAATCTGGTGATAACATATATTCTTAGTTTTTGACCGGTTTCCAAATTTTACTTAATAGTTCTACTTTTTAATGTTTTTAGTTTATGTTCATATTGTTAGAGATTTAATCAGTTGCATGATTCAAATAAAAAGCATCCAGAAAATACAAGTTTGCAAACATAAACAAAGGCCAATCTTCTTTGACATTAAGGCGTCTTTGTGTTAGGATGGAGCCAAAGTCTATCAGTTAATGTTTCCATAATATCTTAACTAGCTATATCACTGAGAGCAGCCACATTGGTTTACACACATATTAAACAATGGAGAGCCAAGTCTCATGAGGAGGCTGCCACAACACCTTGTATGTCATACACATGTGCGGTATCAGGATCCCACTTTCTCGCTCCAGATCCAAAAAACCACCTTCTTACCTCTCCGGTAGCTGTCCAGGCTAGCACTTAGGTCCACTAGCACTGTGCATCACTCCAAGACAGCACAGAGGTCCGCTCAAGCTGCTCATCGCTCTCAGCTGGAACTAAGGTCTGTCTGTGCTGCTCCTGCCCAGTCCTGTCACTGAGATGGGGATAGCTGTTCGCAGTCTCTTGCTCACAGGATGTCTCCCCAGCATGATGGCACACAAGCTGCATGCCAGAGTTCCCTCCTAAACCACAGTATTGGCACAGCCATGTTGGACTCCCAGACCAGCTGATCGCAGTATCCAATCCCTGGAGATCCACCTGTATAAATTCAATTTCTTGACTGGCTCTTGTTTCCAGTACAATGTCGCTTCTGCTGAAGTTACAACTCTGTGCTGAACTCCCAGATACTCTGTATCTGAATGGTCCCAGTCTGTTTCTTTCCAGTTGCAAGTCAGGTAATCCAGTGGTTCTCAAACTCTGTCCTCAGGTCCCCACACAGTGTATGTTTTGCAGGTCTCACAGAAACACAAGTGAAATAATTAGCTCCATGTGTGGATCTTTTAAAACATGTCAGTGAGTAATGAATACACCTGTGCACCTGCTAGGTGATCTGTAAAACATGACCTGTGTGGGGTCCGAGTTTGAGAACCTGTGAGGTAGTCTAATCTCCTATTCATCTTGCACTCCAGTCTGGTTTTACCACAGAAACTTGTTCATATCTGCCTCCATTGGTTCCAGCCTATACCTCCAACATTGGTCCCTTCCAATGTATTCAAACATCGATCTCAGACCAACCCAGTTCTTCAATTCATCAAAATCTGTCTCAAACCGATCTAGTTCTTCAATTCATCAACATCGGTCTCAAACTGATCCAGTTCTTCAGTTCATCAACATCGGTCTCAAACCGATCTAGTTCTTCAATTCCGCATCAGCAGTCTCAAACTGGTGCTACCCATCAATTCAGCATAATTAGTCCCAATCCGATTCTGCTAATCTATCCAGTATCATCATCTCCAGTTATATTTTCTTCTGCTCATAATCAATTCCACATCATCTGTCCCAGTCCGATACCTGCATATCCAGTTCTCATTCTAACCTGCTCTTTAATAAAGACATTACATTTCTGTCCTCTTATTCGGGCCCATCATCCTCTACAGTTTCTCTACTTTCTCATATTAATACATGAGGAAGTCCTGGCTCAGGCCACCCTGCTTCTTCCATGCCTTCCAAGTCTCCTCTTCAGCCTCCCATGCCTGTTCTGACACTCACATTGGAGCCCCCAGACCAGTGATGGAATGGCCATAGACCTGGGAGATATCCATTCCCTGTAGACTCTTGACCCATCATGATATTTATATTATATTGTGGCCCCTACTTCCTTTCTGGAGGCCTTCTCCACCTCATATGCCATGGCAGGACATCCCTTCCTTTCATTTCTACTGTGGAGTGCTGGGCTTTCTGTCCCAAAGCAGCTACTGCTGACTGGGTCACAATTGGAAGTGGTATGTCAGGGGATCTATCTCTTCTGAGCTGAAAAGGGGCTTCATTTTGGTTAACTTATTGTATGTGATTTATCAGAAACTATAGATAATGTACTAAGGGCTCTATTTACTACAATCTGCATTTAAAATGCGGTTGTAGTGTGATATTTCTGACTAACTTTAGGAAATATCACAGGGATTTATAAAAAAATCCCTTGCAGGGACAGAGCTTGCAATAAAAGCTCTGTCCCTGCAAATCCCGTCTGCAGTCTTCTCCCTGTGTTTTTTTATCTGTGCATGCACCCGCCACCGCATACTACGACCCCCCTTCCTCAGATCACAGCTACCTCCGGTGACTTTCCCTGGGGCTCTGGTCAGCTGGTCTCCCATCCTGTACTGTGACCCCGGTCAGCTGTACTATGTAGCAGCTGACCAGGTTCACAGTACAATTTTTTTTGTATTGATCAGCTTGCTGATCACTGATGCCTGGGGCCCGGCATCGGGGAAATGGGAGAAATCCTGGATAATGCCATCTCCAGGTGGCATTATATCACAGGGCTTTCACAGGTATTTTTTCACAATATATTCTTAGTAACTCTAGCCAGATCACATTTACCATTACAATTATGGGAAATTCGATCTGCTTACTAAAAATATGTGATAATTAGGGTTTGGAGTAGTATTTTACGAATTCTACTCCAATTGCCCTTTAGTAAATGTATGTGAAACTAAAATAAAGTGAAAAGGGTGTGAAAACGCCCTTTAACTTTGTTTTAGTAAAAATAATGTTAATAAATAGAGACACACACTGGGCATTCATATATAGGCACACATTTATAGAGAAGGTCACACATCTGTTTTCATATTGACCATACATTTACACTTACGTGCACTGGGTGCATTTAATGACATGCATTTAAAGTAGGGGTGAGCGAGTTTGGATTTCTGAAATCCGAACCCCCCCGATCCGAGGCCGATCCGAGTCAGGCTCGACTTTTCCCACCTGACTCGGATCTGAAAACGAGGCAAAACATCATCATCCCGCCTTCCGGGTCTCGCGGGTTTTGGATCCTATATAAGGTAACAGCGTCGGCGCCATTTTCTCACTCGGCTGTGGACAGTGAAGAGGGAGGGTGGGAGTTAGGGCTGGCTGTGTAGTGTAGTGCAGTGTAGTGTTGTGCTGTGCTGTGCTGCTGTTGTCCATAGGGGCTGTGTCCACTCCTTCAAAGTCCATAGGGGCTGGCTGGACTGTGTTGTGCAGTCACTTGTCCATAGGGGCTGTGTCCGCTCCAAAGTCCTATGCAGTGTCCCAGTCCTAAAGGGGTGCTGTAGTGTTGTCCAGGGGGTGCTCTGTCCATCAGGGGTGCTCCCCCCAAGTGCAAAGAAAATAAATATTTTTTCTGTGTTTGTGATTTGTGTGCACTGTGGCTGCACATGCATCAACAAAGGAGCAGCGCCAAGCGTGCGCCTGTGTCCCATAAGTAAAAGGCCGGCTGGCTTGTCCGTTAAAGGGTGCTGTAACCCCCAAAGGGCACTCCAAACAAAATAAAAAAATATTTTCTGTGTTTGTGAATTGTGTGGGCTGTAGCTTCACGTGCATCAACAAAGCAGCAGCGCCAAGCGTGCGCCTGTGTCCCATAAGTAAAGGGCCGGCTGGCTCATTTCTTAAAGGGTGGTGTAACCCACAAAGTGCACTAGTCTCCAACAAATAGAAAAAATAATTTTCTGTGTTTGTGTGCGCCTTAGCCGCACGTATATATCAATATAACATAAATGGAGGACCAAACTTTCTCCGATAAAAATAAAATAGGGAAAGATCAAGAACCACTTCCTCCTAGTGCTGAAGCTGCTGCCACTAGTTATGACATAGACGATAACATGCCATCAACGTCGTCTGCCAAGGCCGATGCCTGGGCAGAAGACCAAACATTCCACCTCTTTGGTCTGGCAATATTTCTATCCAAATCCGGACAACAACTGTCTTGCCATATGTACCATATGTAAAGGTGAAATAAGTAGTTGTAGGGACGTTAACCACCTAGGAACATCCTCCCTTATATGGCACCTGCAGCGCGTTCATAAAAAGTTACTGTCAAGTTCAGAAACTTTGGCTAAGACCGTATTTAGGGACACCTAAATCCTGTTGTCCTGTTGTATCCAAGCGCCTGCAAACCACACGGTCAACTCCCTCCTCGTCAATTTCCTCCTTAGTCAGGATCGGAAGTAGTCCTGCAGGCCATGTCACTGGCATGACTGACTCTCCTATTCGGGATTCCTCCGGAGGATCCTACATTGCTACGCCTCCTGCTGCCGCTGCTGCTGTTGCTGCTGCTGGGAGTCGTTCATCATCCCAGAGAGGAAGTAGGAACACCACTACTTTTACTAAACAATTGACCCTCCAACAGTCCTTAGCGAGGAGGATGAAGTACGACAGCAGTCATCCTGAAGCAAAACGTATAACTGAGGCCTTGACTGCTATGTTGGTGTTAGACGTGCGTCCGGTATCCGCCTTTAGTGCAGTGGGATTTAGACAATTGATGGAGGTAGTGTGTCCCCGGTTCCAAATCCCATCTAGATTCCACTTCACTAGGCAGGCGATACCGAGACTGTACAGAAACATCAGAAAAAGTGTCCTCAGTGTCCTGAAAAATGCCGTTGTACCCAATGTCCACTTAACCACGGACATGTGGACAAGTGGAACAGGGCAGACTAAGGACTATATGACTGTGACAGCCCACTGGGTAGATGTATCACCTTACGCAGAAACAGCAGCAGCGTCACCAGTAGCAGCATCTCAGAAACGCCAGCTCGTTCCAAGGCAGGCTACGCTGTGTATCACCGGTTTCAGTAAGAGGCACACCGCCGACAACCTCTTAGAGAAACTGAGGGAAATAATCGCCCAGTGGCTTACCCCACTTAGACTCTCCTGGGGATTTGTGATATCTGACAACGCCACCAATATTGTGCGGGCATTACATCTGGGCAAATTCCAGCACGTCCCATGTTTTGCTCACACAATAAACTTGGTGATGCAGAATTTTCTGAAAAGCGACAGGGGCGTGCAGGAGACACTTTGGGTGGCCCGAAAAATTTCTGGCCACTTTCGCCATTCAGCGACTGCGTGCCGAAGACTGGAGCGCCAGCAAACACTCTTGAACCTGCCCCGCCATCACCTGAAGCAAGAGGTTGTGACGCGGTGGAACTCAACCCTCTATATGCTTCAGAGGATGGAGGAGCAGCAAAAGGCCATTCAAGCCTATACATCCACCTATGACATAGGCAAAGGAGGGGGTATGCACCTGACTCAAGCGCAGTGGAGAATGATTTCCATGTTGTGCAAGGTTCTCCAGCCCTTCGAACTTGCCACACGTGAAGTCAGTTCAGACACTGCCAGCTTGAGTCAGGTCATTCCCCTCATCAGGCTTTTGCAGAAGCAGCTGGAGAAAGTGAAGGAGGAGCTAAGACAGAGCGATTCCGCTCGGCATGTGGGACTTGTGGATGAAGCCCTTCATTCGCTTTGCCAGGATTCCAGGGTGGTCAATCTGTTGAAATCAGACCACTACATTTTGGCCACCGTGCTCGATCCTAGGTTTAAAGCCTATGTGGTGTCTCTCTTTCCGGCCGACACAAGCCTGCAGAGGTGCAAAGACCTGCTGGTGAAAACACTGTCAGCTGAAGCGGAACCTGACCCGTCAACAGCTCCTTCTTCATTTTCTCCAGCAACTGGGGCTGCCAGGAAAAACTTAGGTATCCTAAGCAACCCGCTGGCGGTGATGCAGGGCAGGCAGGACCAAGTTTGGACATCTGGTCCAGATTGAAGGACCTGGCAACAATTTCTGACATGTCTACTGTCACTACATATGATACTGTCACCATTGACAGAATGGTGGAGGATTACATCGGTGACAGCATCCAAGTAGGCATGTCAGACAGTCCGTACCTGTACTGGCAGGAAAAAGAGGCAATTTGGAGGCCCCTGTACAAACTGGCTCTATTTTACCTGAGTTGCCCCTCCTCTAGTGTGTACTCCGAAAGAGTGTTTAGTGCAGCCGGGAACCTTGTCAGCGAAAGGCGTAGGAGGTTGCTTCCACAAAATGTGGAGAAGATGATGTTCATAAAAATGAATTATCAACTCTTCCAGGGAGACCAGCCTCCAGAATGTACAGAGAGACCTGTGGTGGTGGATTCCAGCGGGGACGAGTTAATACTCTGTGAGGATGAGGATGTACACAACACTGAAGAGGGTGAGGAATCGGTGGATGAGGAGGATGAGGACGACATCTTGCCTCCGTAGAGCCAGTTTGTGCAGGGACAGATTAATTGCCAGCTTGTTTTGTGGGGGCCCAAACGAACCAATCATTTCAGCCACAGTCGTGTGGCAGACCCTGGCGCTGAAATGATTGGTTTGTTAAAGTGTGCATGTCCTTTTTATACAACATAAGGGTGGGTGGGAGGGCCCAAGGACAATTCCATCTTGCACCTCTTTTTTTTCTTTGCATTTGCATTATGTACAGTTTGGGGCCTAGTTTTTCAAACTGCCATCCTGTCTGCCACTGCAGTGCCACTCCTAGATGGGCCACGTGTTTGTGCCGCCAACTCGTATCGCTTAGCATAGTCATCCAGCTACCTCGGTGCAACCTTTTGGACATAAAAACTATTGTGAGGTGTGAGGTGTTCAGAATAGACTGGAAATGAGTGGAAATTAAGGTTATTGAGGTTAATAATAGCATAGGAGCAGAAAAACCCACAAATTCTGTGATTTTAGCTGTTTTTATGCTTTTTTTCAAAAAAAATACAGATCCAAAACACAAAACCCAGAACCCAAAACACGGAAGGGTGGTTTTGGCAAAACCAATCCAGATCCAAAACACGAAGAAAGATCCAGATCCAAAACACAAAACACGAAAAGTGGCCGGTGCACACCCCTAATTTAAAGGGATGGGCACACATAAGTACTCTGGTCACACATTTACAGGGAGGGACACACGGAGCTCACATATACAGGGTTATACACATTGGGCACACATTTCCAGTGATGAGCACACATTTACAGGGATATACACATGGACACCCTGGGCACACATTTACAGGGATGGGCACACGGAGCTCACATATACAGGGCGGGGCATACATTTACATGGTTGGGCACAGATTTACAGGGATATGCACATTGGGCACCCATTTACAGGGATGGGCACACATTTACAGGGATGGACACACGGAGCCCACATATACAGGGAGGGGCATAAATTTACATGGTTGGTCACAGATTTACAGGGATGTACACATTGAGCACACATTTACAGGGATGGACACATGGAGCTCACATATAATGGGTTATACTCATTGGGCACACATTTACAGGGATGTACACAGGGACACCCTGGGCACATATTTACATGGAGGGACACACAGAGCTCACATATACAGGGTTATACACATTGGGCACACATTTCCAGTGATGGGCACCCATTTACAGGGATATACACATGGACACCCTGGGCACACATTTACAGGGATGGGCACACGGAGCTCACATATACAGGGAGGGGCATAAATTTACATGGTTGGACACAGATTTACACGGATATACACATTGGGCACACATTTACAGGGATGGACACATGGACACCCTGGGCACGCATTTACAGGGATGGGCACACATTTACAGGGATGGGCACACGGAGCTCACATATACAGGGAGGGGCATAAATTTACATGGTTGGTCACAGATTTACAGGGATGTACACATTGAGCACACATTTACAGGGATGGACAAATGGAGCTCACATATACACGGATATACATATTGGGCACACATTTACAGGGATGGACACCCTGGGCACGCATTTACAGGGATGGGCACACATTTACAGGGATGGGCACATGGAGCTCACATATACAGGGAGGGGCATAAATTTACATGGTTGGTCACAGATTTACAGGGATGTACACATTGAGCACACATTTACAGGGATGGACACATGGAGCTAACATATACAGGGATATACTCATTGGGCACACATTTATAGGGATGTACACAGGGACACGCTGGGCACATATTTACATGGAGGGACACACTGAGCACACAATTACATGGAGGGACACACGGAGCTCACATATACAGGGTTATACACATTGAGCACACATTTCCAGTGATGGGCACACATTTACAGGGATATACACATGGACACCCTGGGCACACATTTACAGGGATGGGCACACGGAGCTCACATATACAGGGAGGAGCATAAATTTACAAGGTTGGTCACAGATTTATAGGGATGTACACATTGAGCACACATTTACAGGGATGGACACATGGAGCTCACATATACAGGGATATACACATTGGGCACACATTTACAGGGATATACACATGGACACCCTGGGCACACATTTAGAGGGAGGGACACTCTGGGCGCACATTTACAGGGAGGGACATTCTGGGCACGTATTTTACAGGGAGGGACACACTGAGCACACATTTACAGGGAGGGACACACGGAGCTCACATATACAGGGTTATACACATGGGCACACATTTCCAGGGATGGGGACACATTTACAGAGATATATACATGGACACCCTTGGCACACATTTACATGGAGGGACACCCTGGGCACACATTTACAGGGAGGGACACACTACAGTATTTTGGCAAGACGGAGGGATGTAATGAGATAGTTAATAAATAATTAAATAAATGTATGTCAGTTAATTAAGAGGTTGAGGGGAGTTATTGATAATAAGGGGGTTGTTATGATGAAGGTAAATGGAGTTATTGATTCTGAGGAGGTGTTAATTAATGATGAGGGGGATGATATTGTGCTAAGATAATAGAAGGTATCTCCGGTGCTGAGAGGGGAATGGTATAAGAGTGTCTATGACACTATAGGTTGTGACTAAACAATCCCTTACTCCTCATGTAAAAGAGCTAATTAGCAAAAGTGGGATATTGTTCAGAAAACCTTCACAACCTCATATATAGTGGGTCATACCACTTATTCAAATAACAAGAACTGCAATGTATATATCCTTTAAAATATTTTTATTAAATGGCATATAACACGTCAAAATTATTGTTAGAAACAACTTTAAAAATATTAAAACGGTATTGCTAGTGCAGACAATCAAATATAACAAATAATACTTAAAAAGTTTATGGAACGACAGTATCACAAGATAAATTAAATGGAAATAAATTAAAGAACTATAAAAATAAAGCATAAAATAAAACCATCAACGTCTCATTTAAAACTGGACGCGTTTCATGGCACTTGGCCGGTTCCTGAAACAGTGAAGTACACTGTGTCAGAGACTACCCTGCACATGTGCCAGTATGAGAGGGGGATGCTGTGACACTCTACTTGGGGCCCTCTTCAATAATAAGATGCACCTGAGAGTAAAGTTGTAAAATACCTGTTGAACAAGTACATAGAAAAAGGCAATGTTTGTAAAAAAAAATAGTGATGAACACCACTTTAACACATTCTACAAAATGTTGATGGAGTGGCTTTTACATATGCTATGCTATCATTTATTTAAAATTATTATGAAGCGATACGGTTGTAATCATACCAAGTATGTTATTTGTATAATGGCACTTCTTGTTCCTCTCCGGAAAAGACTAATGATAAAATGATTGTGTGTCTCTAGGTTTTACATCACCTGTTACGTATGCCATGTGAGATAATGGAAAATTAGACAATGATGATGCTGTTTAAATTCATCCTTTTGAATAGAACCCGTTTATGTAAGAAAAGCAATTTAGAGTCATTAAAGAAGCACAAATGATATTTTTTTCCTCCGCAGCAAGGAATAATGTAATCCATTACATTGCCATTATTTTGATCAACACATATCAATAGAGTAAATAACAGCAGGGGCTTACAAGTAGGACACACATATAAGGTTTGTATAACCAGATTAGTTAACATTGCTCTTTTCTAATTTACATTAAAGACAAATGCTTTCCTATACATACACATAAGAAACAACTGTTACTTTTACATTGACCTGTGTAAATAAAAGTAGAAACTATGTATGTCTTTAAATCAAGAACCACTGAGTGGCTTTTCCTCATCCTCTAATTCAGGGGTCAGGGAACTTTTTTACCTCTTACCCCAAAATATATTTAGATACGCCAACGTTACCCCCTTGATTTGAAAGGAAGGAAATCATATAGTAGTGCCCCCATATAATGCCCCTGTAGTAGTGCCCCCATAGTTATGCCCCTGTAGTAGTGCCCCATATAATGCCCCTGTAGTGCCGCTTGTACAAAAAAACCACTTACCTTAATCCCCGCTCCTGCATCTGCCTCCATCCTGTCTGCCCGGCTGCTCCTCGGAACTATGGGAGAGACGTCAGAAGAGAACTACAGCCTCTGGCTAAAGCGGCGCTGCAGGGAAGGAACCGAGCGCCCACTGGTAATAACATCTCAGCGGGCGTCCGGCTTAGTGCCTCCCTGCGGCACAGCCGGGCACGCATATGAATCATTCTATATTATACAATGATTCATATGCATGCCCAGCTGTCCATCCATTACCCCCAGGAATTTCATTTTTACCCCATGTGTGGGGTAATTTACCCCTGTTCCCTGACCACTGCTCTAATGCAACTGTCTTGAAGCAGTATAATTTGCTTGCTTTACAGACGTTCTGTGGCTACATATTCCAGTTCCCATTCTCACAACCCCTCTGGCAAGAGATTACAGCCTTGATATCACACTTGTCACTGGAAGAATTTTAACTATTATGCCAGAAATAGCTTTCTTCAATCAGGCCATATTCTAAATGTCGCAAGGCAGCCATAGTCAAACTTTATATTGTCTGGCTTTACTTCATAACATTAGTGCACCTGTTTAAGTTATTCAGTACTTTTGTTCTGTCCTTTATCCCACATTATATTTGAAACTGGATAAAAAAAAGATTAAAAGAAAAAAAAATGAAGTGAAGGAAATAGTGTTTTGTAATGCATTCTAAAGCTTTGTCCTGATTGAAGCTCAGTCTAAATTTAGCAGTTTGTAAATGTTAGAAATTTCCAGAATTTGTTTTGCTTGTTGACGTTGTGTAGGAAGCAGTTTGTGTATTGCAGCTTTGACTTTAGTGTGGAGAGGTTTTGTTATGGCCTCAGGCTGAAAACTGGGAGCTTCTGACTTTCATTCAGCTGAATCCTTGGAGAAGTGACTCATCATGTTTACCGGGACTTAAAAGTCTGATATCATTCTAGAGCGACAATGTATTCTTGTTACTTTTTTTTCTTTACCAAATTAGTAAATAGTTTTTTAGCCAGAGTATTCATTTTGCACTAATTGTACAGTTGTATTGATGGATGACTGCATTTCATAATTAAATATACTTGTTTTTTTTATTTGGAAATGACCAACAGAGGCTCCCAATATTGAGGTATAAAGAGTCCGTGCATATAATAGTCAGTGCATGTACCAGAGGTTGCACTTGGTAAGTTTATCAAGATACCGCAACAAGACAATGGTGTTGCGCTTATAAACAAATAAATAATATACTATGTAGTTCCCAAAATGGCAGAAAAAAATTCTCAAAACACCACCTATATAATATTAATAATCTTTATAAAAGTGGAATATGTCAGTACATATCATATTTACACTTATAAATCACATTTATCCAATATAGAAAGACTCATGAGAATTGAAATATATAAAATATACTGCCTCTAATAGAAATGAATCACTGGATCTTTGATGCCTGGAGCAGTCTCTTGTCAAATGAATGACATATGGAAAATACAATAATAAATATATAAAGCTCTTTTTGTATGATATAAGTGCGCACACTGTTATACCAGTCTCTCACCACATTGATACCTAGTTGCTGAGTCCCATGAACAATCCGTTGAGTTTGGAAGGACACACCTCCTATGAAGCACTCTCGCGGTGGGCACTCCTGCTAAGTAGTTGGGGTCCTGTCTGTGTTTCACGTGTGCAGCTGATAACCAAGGGAGTTTCTAATGCACAATCACAAGCAAAATGTGCAGTTCTGAGTCTCAGATGCTTGTATACAGTCAGGTGCATAAATATTGGGACATTGACAGAATTTTCATATTCACCACCACAATGGCTTTGAAATGAAACAAACAAGATGTGCTTTAGCTGCAGACTTTCAGATTTAATTTGAGGGTAATTATATCCAAATCAGGTGAACGCTTTCTATATGTGCCTCCCACTTTTTAAGGGGCCAAAAGTAATGGGAAAAACTAAACAATCCTAAATATAACTTTCACTTTTTAATACTTTGTTGCAAATCCTTTGCAGGCAATTACAGCCTGAAGTCTGGAATGCATAGACATCACCAGACGCTGGGTTTCATCCCTGGTGATGCTCTGCCAGGCCTCTACTGCAAATGTCTTCAGTTTCTGCTTGTTCTTGGGGCATTTTCCCTTCTGTTTTGTCTTCATCAAGTGAAATGCATGCTCAATCGGATTCAGGTCAGGGGATTGACTTGGCCATTGCATAACATTCCACTTTTTAGCCTTCAAAAACTCTTTGGTTGCTTTTGCAGTATGCTTCGGGTCATTGTCCATCTGCACTGTGAAGCGCCGTCCAATGAGTTCTGAACCATTTGACTGAATATGAGCATATAATATTGCCTGAAACACTTCAGAATTCATTCTGCTGCTTTTGTCAGCAGTCACATCATCAATAAATACAAGGGAACCAGTTCCATTGGCAGCCATACATGCCCACGCCATGACACTACCACCAGCATGCTTCACTGATGAGGTGGTATGTTCCTTTCCTTCTCCATACTCTTCTCTTCCCATCACTCTGGTACAAGTTGATCTTGTCTCATCTGTCCATAGGATGTTGTTCCAGAACTGTAATGGCTTTTTTAGATGTTGTTTGGCAAACTCTAATCTAGTCTTCCTGTTTTATGGCTCACCAATGGTTTACATCTTGTGGTGAACCCTCTATATTCACTCTTGTGAAGTCTTCTCTTGATTGTTGACTTTGACACATATACACCTACCTCCTGGAGAGTGTTCTTGATTTGGCCAACTGTTGTGAAGGGGTTTTTCTTCACCAGGGATATAATTCTTCTGTCATCCATCACAGTTGTTTTCCGTGGTCTTCGGGTCTTTTGGTGTTGCTGAGCTCTCCGGTGCGTTCTTTCTTTTTAAGAATGTTCCATACAGTTGATTTGGCCACACCTAATGTTTTTGCTATCTCTCTGATGGGTTTGTTTTTTCAGCCTAATGATGGCTTGCTTCACTGATAGTGACAGCTCTTTGGATCTCATATTGAGAGTCGCCAGCAACTGATTCCAAATGCAAATGTCACACCTAGAATCAACTCCAGACCTTTTACCTGCTTAATTGATAATGAAATAACGAGAGAATAGCCCACACCTGTCCATGAAATAGCTTTTGAGTTGATAGTCCCATTACTTTTGGCCCCTTAAAAAGTGGGAGGCACATATAGAAACCGTTGTAATTCCTACACCGTTCACCTGATTTGGATGTAATTACCCTCAAATTAAATCTGAAAGTCTGCAGTTAAAGCACATCTTGTTTGTTTCATTTCAAAGCCATTGTGGTGGTGAATAGAGGCCAAAATATTAAATTTCTGTCAAATGTCCCAATATTTATGCACCTGACTGTATATGTACAGAAAGAGCTTTATATATTCATTATTGGATTTTCCACATGTCATTAATTTGACAAGAGACTGCTCCAGTCATCACATATCCAGTGATTTATTTCAATTAGAGGCAGTATATTTTATATATTTCAATTCTCAGGAGTGCATTTGAGTCTTTCTATATTGGATAAATGTGATTATTTATAAGTGTAAATGTGATTATATGTATTGACATATTCCATTTTTATAAAGATTATTCATATTATATAGGTGGTGTCTTGAGAATTTTTTCTGCCATTTTGGGAACTACATAGTATATTATTTGTTTATTAGTGCATCACCATTGTCTTGTTGTGCTCTCTCTATATTAGTAGTGGGCAGACACAAGCCATTGGGTGAATTTGTTGCTATTATTTATAATAATCTATGCATTGATTGGCGCCCAGTCTTTTTGTTTCTAAGTTTGTCAAGATGCAAGTAATGGAAGGCCGTTCCTCAGATGTAGGAATCATCAACCATAGAAATGGCATAGCTCAATATTACTCAGTAAGTGTTAAACAAAATAATGGACCTTAAAAAAAAAAAAAAGTTTTCCCCTGTTTTAGGTGTAGGATTATAAACCATAGATATTTATGCCTCCTCAGGTACTTGCACTGCTTATTCAAGTGTACAAGTGAACATATCTGTGAACTGGGTTTATTACTACCTTTTGATTGTTGGCACAGTTCTATAAAATGAGTCTGTGCCATGGTTTGGAGATTTGTGGAGCCACCTGATAATATACCAGCTACTTAATTTTATTTAAATAACGTAGCTCCCATTCATTTTAATTCTGCTTCTATCTAAATACATGAGCCATTGAAATTACTCTGGAATCTCATTCATCCTGCTGTTTTTCAGGCTGTCTAAAGTGTTTGAAACCAATTATATTATGGGTGATATGTACTAAGCATGGAGAGAGAGAAAGTACCAACCAATCAGTTCCTGTAATTTTTCAAACAGAGACAGTAAAGTGGTGATTCCATTCCATATTTCTGTGGTGATTCCATTCCATGCTTTAAAATTCAGAGATCAGGGATTTCTGTGATTGAGAAATGGCTAAGCATTTTGTTTTTGGAAGTTATTAATTTACATAGCGATTTGCCTTAACTAGACTTTGGGAATTGCCAGACATCATGTAAATCAATTTTAATGGAAATGTTAACAAAGCTCCATTTATGCGTTCAGGGAGTTAAGTACCATCTAGTGAGGATCTTATGAGTTCTCTTTTATGGCCCTGTTTATGGAGGATTTAGACACTTTGGTCTGGATTGTAGCCAACATGTCTGCATCAAGGGGGTTTCCCATGCAAGTTCTTGGGGATCTTTTTCTGGCATTGGCTATGCTAGAATGTGGCAGAGCAGTGATATGCTGGCCATACACCTGCATGATTTCAGGCCGATTGCACGTTTTTCGACAAGTCTTACGATAAATTGTTTAAAAATTATGTATTTTTGGAGTAGGATCCAATCAGATGCGTGCTCCCGCAGCTCCTAAAACAGATTGTATGATCAGATGTGCAGCCCATATTATCCATTGTATCGTGTACAGATCGTACCGTTTATTTTGTGCATGCGATGCATCATGCATCCATTCATGTAATTTCAATGACTTTTCTCCGATGAGCATGAGGCACACTATCGATCGTACGACAGATCGTGTGCAATGAAAAACAACAAATCATGCCGTTGCGACTGCCATGGAACTCCAGGGAATCATATGTGAATCTGATCTTATGCTGGTCGTGCAGGTGTAAGGCCAACATTACAGAGCCTTTACAATTGGGCTAATACATGCAGGTTTGTTAAATATGAGTGAGTTGTTTTGGGGTTGCTATTTTCAGGGATGATTGGATAAGTGACAAATCTGAAGGTACTGATAGTGTTTTTTATTTTTTTTATTTTTACAAGGCAGTTGAGTTTTCTCAGTAGCGGAAATAGATGTGAATTTTTCCACTCTGTGATTACATCTGATGATCCTCACCAGGGTTGCCATCAGAGATGGTGGGGCCCGGGACTCACAAAATAGGCAGGGCCCCCCCTCTTGGGTGGGGGGGGCATTGCTGTGAATAATGTGGGTGGAGCTAAAGCAGAGGTGGGGCATTAATTGGTGCATGAAACAGTTTGAAAAAAAAATATCTAAGTTTTAGCTGTGGTGGGTGCTAACATGTCAATCTGTAATATAGAAGTGAGGGTGAGAGAGTAGGGGTGTGGAAGAACAGGGTGAGGGTGGCAGAGCAGGCTGAAAGTGTGAGAGCAATCTGAGGGTGGCAGAGCAGGCTGAGGGTAGGAGAGTAGGGTGAGGGTGGGAGAGCAGGAATCTCTGTACCTGGTCTGTCTCCACTACATGGGAAGTGGGATCCCCCGCAGCGTCTCCTGCCCTTCTGAGCTTTCACCATCATGCTGCAGCGGATGTATATAGCTTCTCCCCAGCTGATGCGGCTCCTCACTCTCCCTCGGCTGCTCTCTACCTGGCCTCTCCCTTCTTGCTGATGGTTGCTGGACTGCGGCTCCTGCTCCAGGCACGCCGCTGACATTTACACTCACCTGGCCAGAGAAAGGTGCCCGGCTAACAGCGGCATTTCTAATTTGTTGCGGGCCGCAAATTAATAGGAGGACAGGCAGCCAATCATGAGCCACCGGTATGGCCGCTCTTGATTGGCTGCTGGTATGCGAGCTCCGATTGGCTCATTGCTGGCAGCCAATCAAATATGTTACAGGTGCTTATCCGCTCTGCTGCCAGCCTGCCACCCGGGCCCCCTTTCTGCCCGGGCTCAGGACTTTAGGCCCGGCAGTCCCCCCCCTGATGGCGGCCCGGATCCTCACTGTCTTCTACTCAACAGCAAAATTCATAATCTGGCGATTTGCAAAAGGGGGTGCACCCATATGGACTAAAGTGGTGAAGGATGGCTAAAAAGGTAAAGGTGCATTTGCCTATTGATATTGTCCCAGACTGATGACATTGATTTGACTCTATGGACTGACAAATCCAACTTCGGTCTAAGCCTCTTCCTAAGCCAAGAGACATTCAAGTGAACACTCGCCAACTAGCATTTTCTCCAAATCCAGCCAGTGCTTGTCCTCGGGTTTAGTAGACCAGATCATAAGCTTAATAAGACGTGCCGAGACGTGATAGTATCTCGATAATGGGGTAGTCCCAGTTCCCCTCATCAATGAGTTTCAAGCCAGACTTAAACATTTTAGTCTGGAGTTTTTGATACAAAATAAAGCAGCAGATGTTTTCCACTTCAAATTTGTGTAGCATATGGCAAAGTGTACCAAATTGTAATGTTATGACAATATTAAAGTTATTACCAGGGGTGCTGATAGGGGGGGAGCTGGTACTGATTACCCAGGCCTGGGCTTGCTGGAGGCGCCCAGCAGGGGTCCAGATGCGACGCTCCCTCCTGTCAGCGACAGCAGTGCCCAGCACACACTGCTGTGTGTGTGCTGCAATGAGTACAGGGGGACTGCTGCTACCACTGAGCGCAGCAGCAGTCTCTTCCGCATGCTTCAGATAAGAGGGGGGGAGAGCGAGCGCACTGATTGCTCTCTACAGCCCTGGTTATGACAGGTTCTATGTCAGCAGGTGTGTGTTCAACATCTCCATTATTTCCTTCTTTTCAGGGGGTTTAGTGTAGTTGCTCAGGAAAGAAAGGAAACATTTACCATAGTGTTGCACACACAAAGAAATTAAATGGCTTCACAAGCACTTAAAAATATAATATAGTAAAGGATGGTACAATCCTGTTTGTAATAGTTGTGAATGGCTTCATGCACACTGTCGGATCGCTGTTTCCTCGCACTGCACCAAACTAAGCAATCATTTGGTAAGCAGTCTCCTCCACAATAAGTTCAAAGGGGAATGATACCAAAAATTAAAAAAATTATGGTGTAATACCGTTTAATTAAAACCACATATAAAACATCTGAGACAAATAAAAAGATCTATAAAAGTAACATATATGTAAACACAAAACAATCCTTAAGTGGTTGTAGATATAATGATTAGGCTCTCATGTAAATGGGTGGTTTCCTACGTATCTTGAGCCATGATAAAACTGGAGTATGGTAACAATTACAGGCTGTATGTAGTCTGACAGCTATACTGGAGGGACAGAAGATAGCACTGTATTGGCTGTATAATTTCTTCTTGTTTTTTATGTACTCTTTTATACCTTCTTCCTATTAATCTTCCATGTCATTATATTAAGTTTACAATTTATGGTTACAGTCTGGTAAAGTAGTTATACCACAGTCTTCCCTGCATATTGATGCATACTTGCCAACCCTTCCTGATTGTCCTGATATGCAAAAAATAGGGATATAAAATTATTCCTATTCAGGCGCTACACTGGGCTGCGTTTCCTGGCAGCTGTTTTTTAATGAGGTTAGTTAATCTCCATATATAATGACCATAAATATAAATACATGAAACAGCGCTGTTAAGGGGCGAATGATTAACACCAGATGGGATAAAAATGTCAAAATACCCGTATCTATTGTACAAAGTTATGCACAAAAATTAAAAGGCAATTGTAAACAAAAATGTAGAATAAAACTGAATAAAAATGTAAATTCATACATATATGCCCCTTACCTCTGTTTATATATTCCAATTGTAAGCAGTCAATGGTTCTGTTCCTATTGTAACTTCTAATTTGTGGATGTAATTATGGCTAATGAGAAGCCATATTGGTCAGGGTATAAATATTCATCCCTGGATGCCTAAGCTGTGGGGGAAAAAGCAAAATGCGTGAGTTGTAACCCCCCCCCCCCCTTCTAATTCCTCTGACCCACTGGAACTTGCAGCTTACCAACTGGAATCTGGACCAACCTCCAATACCTATCTCTATAAAGACAGTGGACTGCTGTATCTAAGAACACACATCAGGAGTCTCCAGCTACTTCTTTACACCCACTCCTAAGAAATCCAATCATCCATGCGAGTTACATTCCTGCTAACCTAAGGACTTCATGTCACAGAGTGTGGTAACTATAATAATGCTGTATACAATATCTGGCTCCCCATGCTACAATTACATCCACAAATTGGAGGTTACAATAGGGACAGACTACCTGAAATACTAGCAATCTCCCTGACCCTGACGAGTTTAGTAATCTCCCTGATTGCACCATACCCCCATTATGAAGTTGTTATATATAAAGAAAACAGATATATACATTCAAATTGGATCATTAGAATCATTTCCATGCATTGGTTATAAAGCCAGTATATCTTACTAACTGCTTTGGGGCTCGTTTACATTTGTATATAAATCAGTTTTATGGCACGCGTCTCAGATGTAGCAGTACACGTCCACTTCAATGCATGCTCATAGGTGGTACTTTCACAATCTCCCTGAAATGCTTTTTCAAAAGTAGGCAGGTATGTGTTAATGCTTCAACAAAGAAGCAACAAGTCAAGGGTACGGGTACCGCACAATAGAAGAATGTAAGTAATCTTCCAGTGAAATATGCTGGGTATGTTAGTACCCTTGCACTGTATGTCAAGTTTGACGTGTGATTGTTGCATAAAAGCTAAAGCCCCAAGAGCATCACTATCTAAAGTAAGTAATATCATAGCCCCAAGACCACTCCGTCTCCAAAACAATGACGTGTGGTCCTATGAAATGACTCGGTTAGAGGTAACAGATATGTACTGACGGACTTATCTAATGAAGAACAAAGATGAAGTTTTAGACAAATTACAAGACTTTGTATCAATGACAAAAAACAAATACACTCACATTTCCAAGTAACCATATAGGTGAATTTACAGTAAAATAGAGAACTACTCAAGACAACCCAGCATAGAGTATCAAAAGCACAAAATACAGGAGATCATTGAGGAAGAAAATAGGTCACTATATACAGATGTGCATATACAATGATGTCAATGTAAAACAGAAAAAAGCAGTTGAGAGAATGATTAGAATAATCAATATTAAAATATATGAAAATCATATATAAATTATATTATAGTAGAATGATCACCCAAGTTCCCATTTAGGGCTATTACATATAGTTCAACCAGTGTGAAGATCGGTAAAGTGCTCAAACATCTATTCCTTGCAAAATACTTTGGGGGACTATTTCTACTGTTTTTTTCTTTTTATTATTTAGGGTTTGGGGGAAGCATGATGTAAAACAGTAAGCACACCTATAGAAACTATGTGGGGGTTTTAAGAAGTGGACATGTTGCCTATAGAAGCCAATCCGATTCTACTTATTTATCTAGCACCTTCTAGAATATAATAGCATGACTCTGAATGGTTGCTATGGGCAACATCTCCACTTCTAAAAACCAGCACTTTAATTAATATACCCCCTATGTGAGAGGAAAGATAAAACAGATCTCTTCACTAACATATAATCATCAATATAGAAAAGCAGCAATAATATTTCTCTACATGGACTGGAGATTACAGCAGTGCAAATTCTATGTAGAAAAGTTTTGAAGCCACACCAAGTGGATTGGAAAACTGTAGAAAAGGTTATTATATTCTATTTAAAGTGAGCTATGAATTTTCAACTAAGACTTTCAACAGTTGACAGACTTACTAGATATATGGATGCAGATTGGGTTGGAGAATTTACAGATAGGAAGTACACCAGTCGCTACAGAGCCGGGCCTAACCAATTTGGTGCCTAGGCAAGATTTGTCTGGTGCCCCCAGCAGAAATTCCCAGATTCTCCCCTCACAGCACACTTCTGTAACTAAAGAAAAAAGGGACAGGTTTTAGGGGAAAGTTAATTATACCTCCACCTCAGAGGCATTCTATAAGGCAAATTCTCCCCTCACAGCACTCCTTTTCCCTCACTGCACAGCACCCCTCACAGCACCCGTCACCCAGCACAGTACCCCCCCACAGCACAGATTATAACACAGCACCCATCACCCCTCATCCAGTACAGTACCCCTCTCCCAGCACCCCTCACCTAGCACAGTACCCCTGACAGCACAGGTTACAGCACAGTACCCCTCTTCTAGCACAACATCCCTCACAGCACAGATTACAGTACAGCACCCCTCACACAGCACAGATAACATCTACCACCCCTCGCCCAACACCCCTCTCTCAGTACAGCATGCCTCGCCCCAAAACAGATTACAGCACCCAACACCCCTCTTCCAGCACAGCACACATCACCTCTTACCTAGCACAGCACCTCTCACCCAGCTCCCCTCTCCCAGCACAGCACCCCTCACAGCACAGATTACAGCACAGCACACATCACCTCTTACCCAGCACCCCTCACAGCACAGATTACAGCACAGCACACATCACCTCTTACCCAGCACCCCTCACAGCACAGCTCCTCTCATCCAGCACCCCTCTCCCAGCACAGCACATATTACAGCACAGCACTCAACATGCCTCACCCAGTAGAGCACCCCTCACCTAGCACAGATTACAGCACCCAACACCCCTCTTCCAGCACAGCAAACTTCCTCTTACCCAGCACAGCACCTCTCACCCAGCTCCCCTCTCCCAGCACAGATTACAGCACAGCACCCGTCTCCCAGCACAGCACCCCTCACAGCACAGCACCTCTCATCAAGCACCCCTCTCCCAACACAGCACATATTACAGCACAGCACTCAAAATGCCTCACCCAGTAGAGCACCCCTCACCTAGGACAGATCACAGCACCCATCACCCCTCTCCCAGCACAACACCCATAATCCCTCGCCCAGCAACACACCTCTCACAGCACAGATTACAGCACAGCACCCATCACCCCTCAGCCAGCACAGCACAGTCAGCACCCATCACTCACAGTACAGGCATACCCCCACACCCCACCTGCTGCATATAAATTGCAGGGCACCCATCTAGGCTGTTGTAGTACAGCTCAGTAGAATGGTAGCCAGTGGTTGCACCTTGTTACTCCCTACACTCTTCTATCCTGATGACCATCATCATCACTAGTCCACACACTGGGTCCCTTCTTACCAATGTGGATGATAGTCCAGCCATGCCCATAGCAGTGTCTTATCCCCCTGGGCCCCCACTTCCAATATCTCTCCCCCTCCCTCCCCATAGCAGTGTCATAAGCACCCTGAGTCCACACTCCTCATGTGCCTCTGCCTTCTGCTCTCCCCCCAATAGCAGTGTCATCAGCCTTGAGCTCCCACACACCCTTGTCTCTGCCTCCCCCCCATAAGTGTCATCAGCCCCACATATATCTGCCCCCCTCCCCCCATAGCAATATCATTAGCTCCCTAAGCACCTACCCCCCATATGTCTGTCTTCCATTCCCATAGTAGTATAATCAGCCCCACACCCCATATGTATCTGCCTCCCCTCGTCCAGCTTTTACCTTTATCCTGTGTGGTGGGGCAGGGTCTGGCAGCAGCTTCACGGGTGTTGTCTGGCTTCTCCTCTGCACTCTGCATTGCAGCAGCTCGCCTCAGGCAGAAAGTGAAAGTAAACACACTTCCTGCCTGTGTGAGACTGAGGGGGTCATTCAGACCCGGTCATTAGCGCCGATGTGCTCGGACTGGGTCAATGGCCCCCCACAGAGCATGCGCACGACGGCGCCGGCACCGTCGTACGCATGCGTGAGACCCGCTACGACCGACAGCGCCCGTCGTAGCGGGTCTCGATCCAAAGGGGGCAAGCTCTCGATGTTGATTGACAGCTCGCCCCGTTTGGAAGGCGGGCCGGGGGGGTGGCAGCCCAAACGGGGGCATTCCCATGGGAACGCCTACCGTTTGGGGGCGGCCCCACTGACAACACTAGTGATGTCAGTGGAGAGCTTCCGGCTCAGACAGAGCCGAAAGCTCTCCGGGGCTTATGACAAGGGAGACCCTACCCTAGGGTCTCGTCGTAAGCCCCGATGGTCGCGATGGTTTTGACCATCGCGACCATCACCTTAGGCGGTCGTAAGGCTGTGGGTGTTAACCCACAGCCTTACCACCGCAAAGGAGGACGTCTTGAAAATTCAAGACGTCCTCCCCTCATTCAGACTGACCGCACGCTCTGTGCGACCTGCTCTGAATGAGGTCCTGAGTGTCCTGCTGTTGCAGGCTCCTGACCTCTCCTCCTGGTTGCCTCGGATTAAATCACAGGCGATGCAAATTCACCTGAAAAAAAAATAAACACAAACACAATGACAAAATAATCATACAGTATACTTGCTTACCTAATTCCTGGGGAGCAGGTCGTTGTTTTGAAATCCAACAAGGGTTAAGAAAAAAAAAAAAAACATTAGACAATATATGAATTGCTGTATGTGAAGAATGATGGTTACAGTGAAGTCCATTCATATTTATATACTTCCACATCCTGTAGTTCTGTAAGTTCTAGCATGGCCTGACAGTCATTTATATGCTGGTACTTGTAGTACTACAATCGCCAGCATACCCAATCACTCTAAGGTGGCCAGGGCATGCTTGGGCTCAGCAGTGCAATATGGAAAAATGCTACAATTTCACACAGTAATCAAAACTTACCAACCAACCAGGGGTGTGCTAATAATGCTAGTGCTATCAAAAACATGGTGTCCAAAAGTCTTCAAGTTCAACCCCATGGTGAGCTGAATTTCCTTGCAATCTTTGCCTGAAACAAATTAATGTATTTATTGATTGTAAGTGGATGAGATTTGTTTTCTTTCTGTTGTAACTTGAAAAAGTCTAACTTTATTGTTTTTATTTTAGTGCTTAATACATATATACCAATTTTGTTTTCCTTTATGCACCAGCCCTGATCATTACAGCTTCACACCATACATAATTAGTCGTTTCTCCTGAGAAGACCGAATTCCTTTTATGGAAGGCTCACAGTTATTGGGATAAGAGACTTGCTGTATTCACCTAAATTTCAAAAGCAAAGCTGCAGGGAACATCATACACTGTATATAAAAAAGTGCATCATCTTGTCTCAATTACTGTAGATGAATGTAATGTGAGATTAAAAAAAAAAAAGTTATCTATATGAAATCTGACCCAAGATGACTTATTTTATGACAGGAGAACCTTGCTTTGTTTTACCCTTGAATGTGATTACTCTCCCACCTAGAGCGCTTCTATATTATTTCACAAAAATATGTTGTATTCTCTTTTATTACTTCTGACACTGGCAGTTTCCATTTCCCCACGAGACTGGAGAAGTTATTCACACTTACCTATGAATCTGGCCTAGCACACTATTAATTATGCACAGCAAATTAGGAGACAGTCTTTCAGGAGTCTCTCTTATTTAAATATCAAACACTACTGAGAATGCCAGGGGGAAGCACAGAAATATTTACATGACAAGTATAATTTGTTTACATTGGCTTCTATTTAGAATATGATGTACCATACACCCAGATTAATAATTAAGAAACTGGCTGATATGGTTGTTATCATGAATTGGCCTGTAAGTAATTCACTATAGAATATCCATTTTACTGCACCATATCAAACTCTGTATACACTGATTATCATTGTATTTAGCTGTTGTTTC
Source organism: Taudactylus pleione (assembly GCA_031769625.1). Lineage (NCBI taxonomy): Eukaryota > Metazoa > Chordata > Amphibia > Anura > Myobatrachidae > Taudactylus > Taudactylus pleione. Next base: position 22,282,974 of record JAUIMM010000126.1, on the reverse strand, counting down.
ACATTATGAATTGCAGACTTGCATTTCTTTTTGTACAGGTTTAAGATAAAATGTATCATTGTGTTCTTTTACCTTGTACAAAAAGAGGACGCAAGCGCAGTGTATTTTATTTGTTATTTATTAATATTTTAAAGTGACACTGACTGGGAAGAGAGATTTTTAAAACATGTGACATATTTTATACCAACTATTATGCTTGGTACTTGTTAATAGATTACTTTGTGTTTAAAGTAGAACATCACATCATAAACTGAAGGTAGTAAAGGAACATGAGAAAATGGAGCATAAAAAACAGAAAACATTTTATATTTTGCTTCTGTTTACAATGAAGCAGCCATCTTTGGTGGCCAACCACATGACCGCTAATACGGATTGTGCTGCTAGACTAATGATGATTAATTTCAAGGAAAATAGATGATGAAAGGCCATATTTGTGATGTTATTATTGTCAGCTATTGGCATAATTAACTAAGTACTAGGGGTAAATTAACTAAAGTGAAAGTTTTTAGAAGTGAGTTTTAAAAGTGATCTTGCCCATAGCAACCAATCAGATGCTAGCTATTATCTTCTAGAAGGTGCTAGTTAAATGTTAAGTAGAATCTTATTGGTTGCTATGGGCAACATCACTTTTAAAACTCACCTCTTAAAACTCTCACTTTAGTAAATTTACCCCCTAGTCTAAGTAAAACCCGAATCATGCCACTCAACAGCATCTTCAGGGGTGACTAGGCCTATCTACTCGACCGTAACTCGTTTGGGGATATACTATTCATATAAAAAGTGTATTTGTGTAATTGGAGTCACCAATGGAGCAGGATTTTTACTCTAGATTGAACATTCTTGTTTGTTTCCAACAGTGGTTTAAAATTAAAATTCATAATTTCAGGGCAGTAAATGCAAAACAAAATTGGCATACTGTATATGCAACTGGAATGCAAAGGAACACAAGGCAAGGAAAAGTTGCCATTTAGTATGGCATTACTAAAATCATTTCTACTGCCAGACCTGTTTACATGTGTTTATACTGTATACATTAAAAAACAAAATGTAACATTTTATATACATGGTTATGAGCTTTTTTTTACATGGTTCCAGCATCAGAGACGCCTTAGGGGTATATTTACTAAAGTGCAAATTTATAGAAGTGAAGGTGTTGCCCACGGCAACTAATCAGATTCTAGCAATTAACTTCTAGAAGATGCTAGATAAATGATAAGTAGAATCGGATTGGTTGCTATGGGCAACAAATCCACTTCTATAAACCTGTTAGTAAATATACCCCTTAGTCTACACCCAGGCCATGTTGGCTTGGAGGTGGCAGGATGTCTAATGTCTCTAAATGAATACATAATTTTTACTTTTGTTACGCTGAAGTTTCCATTTATATCAAGAAACCCAAATATGCAGGAAAATGCAAGTTATAGTAATCCCAGTTTTGTACCTGAGATATATTTTTCTTCTAATTGTAGAGAATAATGTAATGGGATGGGACTGGGATACTGTAAGTACTACTACATACATACTATAAATCTAGTGTGTTTACATTTAATAAAACACTTAACAGGTAAATTTGTAAAGTTGCGGAGAGAATATTCAGTATTAAAGTATAGAGGAATAATACAGTATTAAAGTACAGAGGTATTAGACACATTTTCCATCTGGATCATTACTTGCTTTCAGTCGCCAGTCTATATTTTACAACTTGACTGTTCTAAATGGTAAGCATGTGTGCATCCTTCCCATGTTCCATATCTAGTTTATAAACCAGATGTTATTTCTGATAGTCAGCATCATTTTGTGGAATTCGTCTGTTCCTCAGAACAGTTTTACCATGTAATTGCTATTGGTACAGTGACTTTTCAATGAGAGGCAAAGTTTTTGTGAATGTTTACAAGGAAAATATTGTGGCAGCTATATATTGTGAACATTGTAGTATTACTTTTATTTTTACAGAAGAAAGTATGACTCTTCCAGCATTTGCCATTGTTGTTTGTCCAGAAAGACTCCTAAGTGAACTGTAACAAACATTCACGTTATGTACAATAAAAAAATAATGTAGCACTATGCCAGCCTATTACATAGTGCTAGCAATAGTGCTACAGAGCAATGCATAAATCATGAAGTGTTTGATTGTTTTGTACTTCATGAACTTTGTAGGTTTATATCAGTTGTGGTGTGTGTAGTGTGTAGAGAGTCTGACTTGTGAGCTGCAGGAAAACTGCACTTCTTCTACAGTACATAATTGCCCACATCTTATGTCCACTACTCTACCTGTACTATTTGTATGTTTTTTATGTACAGTATATTAGAAATCTTGTTATGCTTGGTAAACGTGCTGTTTAGCAAGCTTTTTCATATCTAAAAACACCCCCCAAAAATCCAAAAATAAATTGTGAACTCCAGTGACTTATGCTGGGCATACACTACCAGATAAAATGCCTGTCAGACCGACAGACATTTTATCTGGCAGCCTGCCAGCCGCAGAAGTCGCCGGCATACACTGTGAGAGAAATCTCACAGTGTATAGCCCGACATCCGCGCTCCGCCCCCGGGGGCGGAGACATTTCCCTGTTCCTTCCGTAGGAAGGAACACAGGAAATGTCTGTCTGTCGGCTGCGCTGGGCATACACTGCCCGATGCGGCCGACAGTTTACCCGCTAAATATCGCATCGGACGGGCATGCTGGACAATCCAGCATGCCCGACCGAGCAATATTTAACCCTCGGTCGCCCCCCCACATGCTACAATTATCGCGGCGATCCGACGATATCGGGCAGATCGTCCCGATAATTGTAGCGTGTATGGCCAGCATTAGAAAAATGATTTCAGTCTCAATATAGTTAGCCTCATTATTTAGGTCTGGATGGTCAAATGACTAAATCTGTTCTGTATTTTGGGAATTTTATATTGGGATAATACAATTTAACCTCTTCTAGATGGCAATTACCCCCAAAAAAACATAAAAAAAAAACCTGCAGTTTTCGCTCTCATGTTCCTTAGTGATGCTCTAGATACTAATCCTGGGAGAATTTGCAAATTATCTTTGTTATCTCTCGTTAATATAAACCGTTACTGGTTAGATGACGGCAGGATAACAATAGATGCTCACACCTCACTATGGTATCCGGTCTTTAGTTCTGCAGTACAATAAAAAGGTAGACAATGTTTAGGTAGATACCACAAGATAGACAGGCAATAGGTAGAAGTGGAGGGATGTATCTGTTATATATATCTGTTATATTTTGCATACTGTATGCCTTGATGGCCCATTTATTAACTTCCCTTCTTGCATGGATTATTTGAGAACAGCTTTCCTGGGCAAATGAACAGTTTTGTTATTATGGAGCATATTTATTTCAAGAATATTTGTGGGATATCCCCTGAAAACACCCATTTTCGGGGGTAACTACAAATATTAATGATCCTCAGATAATAACAAAGATCCCTCTCGATCTGCCCCCACTGACACATGCACAGGCCATTGGCCACGCATGCGCAGTTCGTGCCCTGGATCTGAACCATGAAGCAGGGTGGTAGCATAAGCTCTTCTTGGAGCCCTTGTCCTGGCAACAGAAATGTACTAAATTTGCATGAAAAATTGCATTTTCACTTCACACATTTTCAAAAATATCTTAAAACATCCACATGAAAATGTAGTTTGTGATTATCCTCAATGTAAGAAATACTAGACTGTTATATATATTCCAGTAATTGAATAAACCCTTTTTTTTTTAAAGCACTGAACAATGCACATAAATTAATATCAAGCAAGCTTTCATAGTCAGACCTATATTCCAAAGGATTTAGCTGCTTCTTACAGAACAAGTAGTTAATAATAAACCTGCTACAGTATTTCCACATTCTGCAAAGTAAGCATTGTGAATTGTCAGAAATGTAATATTTGAAATACGTTTTAATGGTACAGAATGGTATCGCTTAAGAATGTTTATTGAAATGCCTCATCTTGAAGATTCTTATTATAATCTTTTTTTTTTTTTAAATATGTAATTATGTATGTAAGTGTGTATATATAAATACATATTTGTATCTGTATACTAATTGAACCTTATTCCTGTCTCCCACAGAAATGCATTTTCTGCAGGCAAAGAGTTAAGAATTCTCATGGAGTTTGTATCCAGTGTTCATATGGACTGTGTCCCACATCTTTCCATGTGACCTGCGCTCATGCTGCAGGGGTAGTGATGGAGCCCGACGACTGGCCCTTTGTAGTATACATCACATGCTTCAGGCACATGATCAATCAAAACATGGTGAGATCTTATTTTCTGAGCACTTCTCATTACATTGATTTTACATCTTCTAGAGCATGGCCACAGCATTACTGAATGATGAGTTTTGTTTTTTGTGTTTCTAAATATGTCACTTTTGTTAGTTACCAAGTCATGTATGGAGGCAAGCTTTAGGCAGTTCCCTAGATCATAAGTTTTTTGAAGTTCCCACTATGAATACTTTAGCATGTTTAGTTGTAATGGAAGCCTTTGCCCTGAAGTTAGCCTTCAGCCAATGAATAGAATGAAAGAAGAGATTTGTGAAAAATGACAATAGCAATAATAATCACAAGGGAACAGCCGCTGTTTTTGGTTTCTGTTTTATTAGACTGCCTTTTTGTTTTCTTGGAGTTTAATCTGTGTTGTTTCAGGATTCTACTTCTTTTTTCAATTGTGGTAATACTTTGATCAAGAACAGCTGTTAGACCCCACACCTCTCTAAATGATACCATTACTATTTTATCTCCACTATTTAGCTGATTTTTATTTACAAAAATATGAAACTGTCTTGCAAATGTTGTTGTGCGCATCCTTTAGCGATAATCCATCTTTTGGATTTTCAGGTTAATATAACCATATGTACAAAGATTTCCACGCTGGAGGAGTTGAACAGTTTGAGTGGTCCTAGGTGCAGATTAGTCTAATTTTGTACTTTTGTGTGGAATTAATTAAATGAGATAGTGAAAGCAAATTTTAAAAATACATTTTATATTTTACATGTTGGCCCACAGCCTGTTCCTCCTCTCAAGTCAAAACAGTACTTGAGCTCTTTCTGGTCAGAGGCTCAAACCCAGTATTGTGTCTGTACTTTTAATGGAACGCATTATGCATGTTCCATTTGCCCTATACTCTTCTGGAATTTCAGAGAGTTCTCCTGGAGAAGTGGCCACCCTTCTTATCTATTGATCTGGGCAGGGTATGGGGGCTGGACAAGACAAATGTGTCTTTATGGCCTCATTCGAGGTGTCACTGGGTCTGGTGACACTCGGTATCCACTCCTGGATAACCACAGTGTGCCGGAGGCACTCCCAGCCGAAAAGTGCCTGGCCTTGCTAGGGATCCCGATAACATCACTCTGGGGGCAGGTCAGCATCACTGGAGATGCTGGGTTGCCCCCGGAGACAGGGCAGTCTGTACTGTTGGCTCCTGTTCTATGACAGGAGCAGGTGCTGCAGGAGAATGTGACTGCAGAGAAGACTGCATTTTGGTGTCACCTCCTCCGAGGGTGACACCCGGGTGCGTCCCGTACCCCCTGCACCCACCTCGTGACGCCACTGGGCCTCATTATGTTAATTGATTGCATTTGTCTGTATCTCTCTTATATGTACATATGTGGCCACCTTAGTTTCTTTCTTCCAATACTTTCTTATAAATGTTACAAGAAGGTATTGGTATGTTAATAATACACACTCCCCTGCTGCCTCCAAGTTTCAATTTTTTACTTATTTTTAAATCACTATGGTTCAACTTCACTACTCACTATAATGTAACCTTGCATGACCTTGTATTCTCTTGTGTGTTTAAAGAATACATTTTGTCAAATTTCCCATGTCCTCTACCTGAGCAAAATCCCCTGTACGTCAGCCTTACACTATCGTTTTTACACAACAAACATTCCGCAACTTGCAGAAATTAAGATTTAATGAGACACACAAGGTGGGGCCTGCACCGAAATGTTAACACATTACTACTGCAGTTGTCATAGTGAATGACCAGACCAGCACCACAGCCACTGCTAGACCAACGCCACAGACACAGCTCACAATGTTATGTATGTTATTTATCTGCACTCTCCTGTGACCGGTGCCCCTAGGTGGCTGCCTAATGGTAGCGCAGACCCTGGTTTCTCATCTGGTTTCCAGTATCAACTCTATTCTGATGATATGCAAATTCAACTGTCTACACTCTAGGACATTTCATCATCACTCCTATAACAGATATTTTGTCTGAAATCTCAGCTTCAATGTTTCATTGCCATTTTAAGCAGAACTAATACTGTATGTCCCCCACCTTTTACTGTTAGTGAACTTGAATTTCCATCACCATTAGTAACACTTTGATCATGCCTGCTTTCAGAGCCTGCTCTAACCAATTTGATGCCCTAGGCAATATTTTATCTGGTGCCCCCTAGCACTGCCACTAGTTCCGCCTCTGACCCAGCACCCTTCTCCCAGCACAGCACCCATCACCCAGCAGCACAGATCACAGCAACAGCCAGCAGCACCCATCACCCCTCGTTCATAGTAATCCTTATCCACAGAACTGTAACTAGACACTTTGGTGCCTTGTGCCAGCAAGAGCATTGGTGCCTCCACCCCCCCATATTTTAAATAGTGACAGCGCACTCCGCAAAAAAAGGTGCGTTGACACACAATAGTACCCTCAATTCAAATTATGCCACACAGTAGTGCAACCTTATTACCTCACAGGATAGTGCCCCTTATTCACATTACACGAGAAGTAGTGTCCCTTATTCATGTTACACATTACTACTGCAGTTGTCACTACAAGGTCACTATAAGGTAAAGGGGCACAACTACACAGTTGTGCCCCTTTACCTTATACATGTTACGCCTCACAGTAATGCCCCTTATTCACGTTACGTCACACAGTAGTGTCCATTATTCACAATACACCAAACTGTATTGTTCCGTATTCACATTGCACCATACCATATTGCTCCTTATTAATATTACACCACTCAGTAGTGCCCTTTATACACATTACGCCACACAGTAGTGCATCTTGTACATGTAATGCCACACAGTAGTAGCGCCCCTTATACACATAATGCCACACAGTAATGCCCCTTACACATTATGCCACACATAAGTAATGCCTTATATATGCCCCACATTAGTAATGCCCTTATACACATAATGCCACACAAATGAACCTTATACATTATGCCACACATTAGAAATGCCCTTATACACATAATGCCACATGGTAAAGCCCCTTAAACATTATGCCACACCTTATTACACCCCAACCCGTATCCCCTGCACAGCACTCACCTGGCCAATAAAACTGTGTCCTTGTCACCTCAGCCTGCCTGGACTCTACAGATATTGAAGCCGCCATGCTTGTGCTCCTCACTCTATGCTCAGCTTGGCACTGAGTGTGTCCCTGCAGACAGGCTCAGCCTGCTACACTCCGCAAAAGCCCACTGCCTCCACTGTTTCTGCTCCTGCTATCGTCAGTAGTATGAGCTGTTGACCAAGCAGACCTGAGCTGAGAACTCCTATCGTGGTAGGGCAACCAGAGCAGAGCCGCCAGCTCCATCCGCCCTTCCCGATGCTGCCAAGCTAAGCCGGCCCTAGGCTTGGAATGCATGCCTCTAGGCATTCGAAATGCCCTGGGCATTTGCCTATGCCTAGGGCTGGCTATGCCTGCTTTTTTGACTATGACTGCTACATCAAATCACATATCCGATCTGTGACCAAGTCCTGCCACTTTGACATATCTAATATCTCTTTCATGCACTACTTTTAGGCATATGATGCCACCAAGGACATGCACTTTTAGATTTACAGCTAGTAGACTGGCCTTACACTCCAGAATGACCCCACTGAAGTGTCTACTATGATTGCTACCATCAAGCTTAGTTATCTCATCTTATCATGCTCCTCTCTTCCAATCAATGCTCTAGCTCCCTCGAAGGATACAATTCTAAGTATTATCCTTAACTTATAAATTCCTAAATGCCTAATTCTTCCCCATCTGACATACTGTATGCCTATATTGCCCACCACCACTTGTGTTACCTTCTCACATTCATATTACAGGACGACTGCTCTGTAACTTTTTCTCTTTTTATCCATTTGTCTCCCAATTTTTTAACCCTTAAGTGGTCGCTGTAATCTAACCTTTTCATAGAATCTTACCCCGATTCCTCTAAGTCTACTAGCCTCTCGTAGAGTGACCTGCTTACCATACCTTGTGTTTCTTGTTAGATTTTTTGGAATGTCTGTTTATCACTTGAAATTGACTTTACAAATATTAGATAATTTGTTTAGTCATCATCTCTGCCACTTACAGAGTTTCTCTCTGTTTATTTTTCTTATTACTGTTATGACTTGTGTGTTTTTTTGTTTCTTGCATTTTTCAATAAAATGGCACATCACATTCTTGATTTAGGTCTGTTGAACAATACAGCATAACTACCATCTTCCAGATCAAAAGTGACATTTTTAAAGTTCTGTATGTACTTTATTTCTGACAGGAGGATTTTTTTCTCAGGTCTTAGAATAAATTAAAATAGTGTTCCTGTCAATATGTCATCTTGCACATATCTAGACTTATCATGATATGAAATAATAATTTTTTGCTACAGTTTGACTGAACCACTTCCCTTGCACATAAAATCTAGCAGAAGGCATATATTTTAAGGCTCTCCACTTGAAAAGGCCAACATGCCAAAACAGGTTACATGTGTTAATACTTTAGTATACTCAACACAGCTACCATGGAACTATGTTCTGTCTGACCCTTTATCCCTATGCTATGTATTTATAAATATATTTCAACTGTATATAACGCAATTTATAAGGTGTGTGTCTGCTACTTTATTTAATCTTAAAACAACCATTCATTGCTAGTTTTTAAATGTCATCAAGTGCCATTTGCCATTTCATCAAGTGAATTTGTGTAATCTGTCGTATGGATTAGGTGTACTTGTGTGGGGAGGGTCTACATATATGTCTTATGTTCCCCAGTGCATTTTGACAGTAGTTTAGATTTAGTATAGCAAATTCTCGCTGACACCTATAAGTACAAGTGTATTTTTGGTACTCTTGCCAATTCCCTATATATTAGATGATCTGCCCATCTAACCAAAAGTGTCTGGCTATCTCCCTGAAGCCATGTCAGAGAAGCGGTGACTGGAGCCATCATGGAGTAAACCCTGGGGAGAAGAATTTGTAGTGGCTACATATTTGTGCTGTAGAGCAGCGGACATTTTCTTGTAGCACACCATCTCATGGTAGGAATGGCTGCTGCTCTCCAGCACACAGATTTATGTATTACTTCTACTCCCCAATGTGAGAGAGACAAATATACCTAGAGGGAATTTCACACCCCCTCCCGCCATGTCCATAGGCCCCCATTGTAAAATTAGCTCCCGTTCCCCAGTGTCAAGTAAATAACTCAACAGCAACAGATCCCCAGTGGTATTACCCCACTAATGGTGATGCCCTGTGGCATAAACCCACCCACCAATCAGTGTCCATAGGCCCCCTGTATTAGGAATCCTCACCCATGTGTCACTATATACATGTAAAACTGCCTTCCCTTCCCCTGAGTAAATAAACTTTTTGGGGGCATCTCCCCTCCCCAGTGTCAAAAGAGCAGCCTCCATTACCCCCTCCCCGGGGTAATGCCCTTCCCCCATCGGCTTTGCCCCTCCCACCTAAAGCAGAATGCAGCAGAGCGTGTGTCAGGAGGGACTGATCATCAGCATTCTTTGGCATGATTTCGGCAGTGATGTCGGTGGTCACAGAAACCCGTTGTAAGGAGAAAACCCATTGTATTTGTGCAGAATGGATCTCCTCTAAAATCATTGGGGGGTGCAGCAGCAGACACTGTTGCATGGGATGCGATTGTGTCAGCCAAAGCCCAGCTGGTGGCGGTAACATCCCATGCAACCATGCCAGGTAAGTGGTTACATTTTTTTACAACTTGGAACTGAAGGCTAAAATTTGGGCTTTCATCTCCACTGCCCATGCATGTATCAGCTAGCTGGCTGTGCATGCACAGTTCTACTAAGACTGGCCTGGTTAACCCCTACCACACCAAGCCTGTTTCACCAAGGCAGCTGACTGTCCACCAGCTGGCTTATCATGATTTTATTGATAAATTGTAGCCAATGGGTGATTTTTCAGGTTTTTTTTTTTCATTTTTGCGATAAGTGGCAAATCAGCCTTAATTGAATAAACCCCTTAGACCTCATAAAACATTACACCAACTCTTGTGAACAAATACCTTGTCTTTAGTTACATTTAGTTTTACCTAATTAATGACTAATTTACTTTCTAATTTGTTCTGTGTTCCAGAGAAGCAAAACAACAGGGAAGAAACTAAGCATTGGGCAGACCGTCATTGCAAAACACAAAAATACAAGATATTACAGTTGCAAGGTTACAGAGATCACCTCTCAGACCTTCTATGAAGTAGAGTTTGATGATGGATCTGTCAGTAAGGATACATTCCCTGAAGATATTGTTGTAAGTGGTTAAAATCATTTGGTAAAAACTGTTAATGGTTTAAAAGTATACATCAAATGATAATTAGATCTAATACAACATGATACCCACTTTGCTTGTTGTGGCTTACGGTGTTAGATATGGACTTTTTATTTGTACCTTATTGTTTACTAATGTGACACAGATGTAGTTAGCGGAGTCACACTCACACAAACAGCCCACACTCCCACTGCAAACATTCATAGAAAAATATGTACTTTAGGTTTAATCTTCATGTTTCCTGAATTTGGAAATCGGTTCCAGGAGTCATGGTCTACTTTTGACAATGTGAATTAGCATTCTTCTAACTTTGGTTACAGGCCTCTTGTTTCATCTGGAACTTATTCAAACTGTTGGATCGTTGCCATTGGTTATCCACATGGGGGCTGTATTATAAAGTGATGTGCCCAGGACAAGTGGTAAATTGGCCTGTGTGTGGTTTACCTTAGGCTCAGTAGCACACATCCTGCATGATGATAAGCTGAATACTGGGCCTGATTCAGACTCGCGAGCGAGCGCTGAGCGCTCGCAAGTGGGTCGACGTTGGCCCAGTGCGCATGACTGATCCGGCCCCGTCTTGCGCATGCGCGAGACCCGGATAGCGACGGGCAAGCCGTCGCTATGGGTCTCGCTACAAAGGGGGCGTGCTGTCGATGGTGAGTGACAGCACGCCCCCTTTGGTGGGCGGGCCGGGGGCGTGGCTGCCCAGACGGAGGCGTTCCCATGGGAAGAGCCGGAAGCACTGCAGGGCTTGCGGCAATGAGACTCTACCACAAGGGTCTCGTCGCAAGCCCGATGGTTGCGATGGTCTTGACTGTCGCGTCTATCTTCCTGGCCGCTCGCTATAGCTGTGGGTGGTCTAAAAATTCAGAAGGACGGCCATGATTCAGAGCGAGCGCTCTGTCAGAACGTCCGGCTCTGAATCAGGGCCTGTGTTCTATGGGGATGTAGTTTATGCCCCGGCTGCACACCTCCACCACTTTGTTTATTAAAAACAAAAACAATAAAGATCAGTAATCATCAGCCCCGCTGTGTGTGCATTGTTGCTTTATAAACATTTACACCCAGCGGTTTATGTGTAAGTGAATAAATAAATATATGCATTTATTTCTAGAATAAAATGAAAACCATATCACTAATGCCAAACATAAATAACATCATGTTTGTTTTTCCAAATGAAATATTTGTTTAATCCATCTATGTTCACCACCTGGAAGACCATTTGAATCAAGTTCAATACAGTATAGAATATAAAAATCAACAATAGCATCATTTCCCAAGCTCCTGGGAAAGATACCTGTTTTATTTAACTCAGAAATCATGCCAGTCACATGCAGAGTGAAGGAAAGTGCTTTCAATAGAAAGACATAAAGTAAGGCTCTTGAAGCATATGATACTGACCAGGGGCGTATCTACCCATTGGCCAGGATGGCACTCGCCAGGGGCGCCAGCCAAAGGGGGGGCGCCGTCCGGCAGTGCCACCAGCAGCCAAGGGGTGGATCAGGCCGGAACTTGTGGCGGTGCAGCCACCGCTAGTCCCCCCGGGCCCCTGCAATAGTAGGGCAGACCGCAGTGACAGCGGTCTGCCCTACACAGTAACAAACACACAGCTGCCAGAAGTGGCTGTGTGTTTGTTATAGCAGCCAGCCAATGAGAGTCAGACAGACTCTAATTGGCTGCTGTGGCCACGGAGGGAGCCGGCTGGAGCTCAATCATGAGATCCGGCTTCCGGCTCCCCCCGCAGCAAGTGATGGGAGAGACATCATGACATCTCTCCCATACTGCAGAGTGGGCCAGGAGGCGCGGACAGCGGCGGTCGTCGGCAGGAGCCGGGATCAGGTAAGTTGTGTTTTTTTTGTTTGTTTGTTTCTGTATGTGTTTTTTCTGGCACTGCAGAGGGAAGGAGGGGGGGTGGCCACTACTTGGGGCACTGTAAAGGGGGTGGCTGCTACTGGGGTCACTGTAAAGGGGGTGGCTGCTACTGGGGGCACTGGAAAGGGTGTGGCTGCTACTGCTGCTACTGGGGTCACTGTAAAGGGGGTGGCCACTACTGGGGGCGCTGTAAAGGGGGTGCCGCTACTGGGGGCAATGCAGCATAGGGGGGATTACTACTGGGGGCAATGCATAGGGAGACTACTACTGGGGGCAATGTATAGGGGGGATTACTACTGGGGTCTGCATAGGGGGGACTTCTACTGGGGGCACTGTATGGGGAGGGTCGCCGCTACTGGGGGCAATGCATAGGGGGGAATACTACTGGGGGCACTGCTTGAAATTATGGGAGGAGGGGGGCGCCAGTCCATTACATTGCCAGGGGCGCTCGGATCCCTAGATACACCCCTGATACTGACATGCATTTTACATCATTATCCAGGCTGCAAACACAATTACTGAGTTGAATGGATTGATTACACTGCAACTAAAAGTTGGCTAGATGCATCTCTCAAAGGGCTCTGTTCATCATGTTAATTATCGGGCTCCGAACGGACCCCGATAATTAACATATCTGGTAGCGAGCGCCGAAGCAATTCATCATTGCTCCGACGCGGAGACAGCACCTGCGTGACCTCATGGCCGGCAACAGAAATCTTGGGGCCCGGTACACTGATGTCTCTGGGGCCCACATTTCCTCACCACCACCCCCCAGCCCATCACCCACACATTCCTACCTTGCATGTGTGATATATGATGCATGATAATGTTATTTGAAGGATATGCCAGCCTTTAAATAAAGTAAAAATACATTATTACTTATCACAGTGTCTCTGTCACTGATAATGCAGGCTGTAGTTCTTGTCTGACGTCTCTTCCAAACTCGTCTTGTTGACAGTGATGTGGACGACTCAGTGGTGGAAGAGTGTCTGTAGCCAGCCATCCTCATTCCTCCGCACCTAATCACCTTTGTCAGCCATCAGCCTCCCATCACCATCCTCAGCCCCCATCACCTTCCTAAGCCCCCATCAAACCTCCTCAATTGCCTTCCTTAGCCCTAATCCCCTCACCACTGCAGCTTGTCGAGTCAGCTCCTCCTTCAGTGAAAATTGCAGGTGGCTGTACCGGATGCTTTCTGTATACATATAAAGTTCTGATGGACATACCCCTTGCTGCCACTAGACACGCCCTTGCCTGGAGCAACACATGTGCCTTTGGCAGAACAGGATGCACCTGCTTCATGATGTTTAGATGCTCCTTTTTTTTTTCAAAAGTAGGTACAGTATTTACTGTATGGCTACACTGTTTTTCTTAGTGGTGGTTCACAGTTCACACAGGGCCAGTTACAAGTGTTTGTGAAGTATTCACTGCAAAAGCAGTTTGTACATACTTTCTAAATCTAACCATCAAATTGACTTCTGCTCTCTAAGACAATGTTCCTGTTAGGGTTTTTTTTTATTCTGTATGATGTAGTAGTTTTGTGGATCTAGTTTAGCTGGGTTTATTTGTGTTCTGTTCCTGTGACAGCGGAATTTATTTTGTGAGACACAGATTTCTAATAAACTCTCAGTGTAAACAAGTACTTATATATAAACCCAACCGGTGTCTATACAACTATTGTGGTCTTACAGGGCCTGCTTTCCCTCCTGTAGTTCCACAACACCTGAAGCGCCACAGTTAGGGTGATCCTGCGCATGTTACTGTAAAGGAGGGTATCCACTAGTGTGCTGGTCTCTACAAGGTATGATCACAATTACAGGGAAACTCTACACAAATACTGTAGGGGCTCATTTAGAGTTGCATGCAATTCTGTTTTGTAGATGAATCGTGCTATATATTGCACTGCTCATGCATCTAAGCTGAACATACGCAACTTTGCGCAACTACTGTTAAGTTAGAGCAATAAATAGTGGGGGTCAGCGCTACACCTGATGAATATTAAACCAAGGGGAATCAAATGATTTATGTTATAGCTCTATTTATTAGAATACACATATAAAGGGTCACAGTGCCCCTGTAAAACAATAGGAGGAAAAGGGGTGAGTGCGTGGAAATGGGGATGCCTATTAAAGTATATATGCCAAGATTGATTAAAGAAAACACCTTATAACATGAAATATAATTGTGTTTAATTGTAACTTATTAAAAATATTCCAGAATGTATATAGTGCCACAATTTTTTAACATTCAAGTGTTTTTCTACAGTGAGAAAAACAATCTATGTATGTAACTTAGTAATAAGTTATTATAGTGCTCTTCCTCAAGTTTGCTATAGTTTGTGTGCTGCTGCCTATGGGCCTGATTCAGGTTAGTATGTAAACCCCAGTGGTTTACATACTAATGCAGTGGTGGGTGAACTGCCCATGCGCAGGATCTGTTCTGCACATGTGCAGAACGAGTCCTGCGATCATGCTTGCAGTGCATGACAGCCGCAGTCTGATTGACAGGCTATGGCCATTTGGAGCCGGGAAGGGGGTAGCGCTGGCCTGTGTTCCCGTAAATGAGGATTGTTGCCCCCATTTTCTGGGATTGCTGAGGCCAGGCTCTGCATCGGGAGACACAGATTTCCTGGCCTCGGCAACACAGGTAAGACAGCCGTTCTCCGTAGCCTTTGGCTTTCTCAGATGGCCAGAAGCTGCAACCATTGTGACCAATGGTTGCGATGGTGATCCTATGTTGCCTATTCAGGCGCAGCCCTTGGATCTGCGATGCTGTCAGGAGGCACCTATTTCCTTCAAACGCCTCCCGCAGCGTTAGAATATTTTCACAGAGCAGATTTGTCCAAAGACGCAGCTGCTGTTTGTTCTGTTCTATGTCCACATCTGAATCGGGCCCTATGTTCAGATTTCCCACACGCAGCAACTTGTGGAATTATTCTCCTTTGATCTGTGATGATTGGCAGCATAGGGAAATTTTCTTTATCTTATGCTGCATGCTCTAGCTTTTTCTTCTTTTTCAGTAGGTGGTGGGACATAGATAAATGTACTATACTAATGCATTTCCTGCATAAAACAAAACATGGATTGTATGTAAAAGAACATTCTGTATGACCCTAGTAATCAGGGCTGTCTCAAGACATGTGGGGGCCCCAAGCAATAAAATGACCGTAACACTGACCACCTACAACACTATGGGACATCATAAGAAAACATTGGCAGTACCGATGCTTTTAACATTGAATACAAAACATCATTTGGATGTAAAAATGGGTTCTCTAGAACCGATGTTTACCAGTGTTTTTTTTTTATTTATTTTTAAGCAAACTGTATTTAAACATTTAATAGACTAATAAACTTTCAAAATAAGCTTATACTATCGCTGTCTTCATGGAGGCAAACAGTATATGTGTGTGTGTATGTATATATATATATATATGTGTTTCCCACCACGGCCCTATCTGTGTGGAGTTTGTATATTCTCCCTGTGCTTGCGTGGGTTTCCTCCGGGTACTCCGGTTTCCTCCCACACTCCAAAAATATACTGGTAGGTTAATTGGCTCCAAAACCTAAAAAAAAATTAACCCTAGTGTGTATGTGTGTGAGCATGTGATAGGGAACATAGATTGTAAGCTCCACTGGGGCAGGGACTGATGTGAAAGGCCAACTATTCTCTGTAAAGCGCTGCGGAATATGTGTGCGCTATATAAATAACTGGTAATAATAATAATAATATATATATATATATAGTAGAAAAAAAGGGGGGGGTAGCACTCACCAGTCTTCTTAAAAACATCTCTTTATTGCATCTCAGTAAAAATGTTACACCATTTCAAAACCCGTTGTTTCGGTCCTGTGCATGGGCCTTTGTCAAGGTACATGCACAGGACCGAAACGTCGGATTTTGAAATGGTGTAACATTTTTACTGAGATGCAATAAAGAGATGTTTTTAAGAAGACTGGTGAGTGCTACCCTCCCCCCTTTTTTTCTACTTTTGCATGAAGAGGATTATTGTGATCCCATATGGGTGTGCCACCCCAGCAATTTATTATTGAAGACGAGAGTGTGGACCTATTTGGACTATATATATATATATATATATATATATATATATATATATAATACACATATACAAAGCAGCACTAGAGGGTGTTTGTTTTCAAGGTGGCCTTTTAAATTAGATGTGTTTGCCCATGTTTTTATTTTCTTGCTGCAGTATCTGCAAATAGCTGTTTTGGGCTCATTATCTTTCCTATCAAAGTGTTTCCACAAATGACTTTTGGGTGGTGCCATGTTAAATTTATTGTCAGTACTCACTACTAGTGACATACAGTATTGCAGAAGTGCTGTGTGTTACTGCTGGCAGGGCACTACTAGTGACAGACAGTATTACAGAGAAGTGCTGTGTGTTACTACTGGCAGGGCACAACTAGTGACAGACAGTATTACAGAGAAGTGCTGTGTGTTACTGCTGGCAGGGCACTACTAGTGACAGACAATATTGCAGAAGTGTTGTGTGTTACTACTGGCAGGGCACTGGCATTGTAGCTGGCTGATCCTGTTGTTGGTGCTAGTGGTACAGTACCTTAATGTCCTTGACCTCCACAAACAAGACACAGACAGACTTCCTTCTCACTCTCTTCTCTTTCTCAATTTCTTGTCCATATTTCCAGACTTCACTCTATCAGAGGATCCTCTTTTTTTTTTTTTTCTCTCTGTCTCTTCTCCATCCTCAGCATAAATCTCTGTCTATAGCATGACAAACACACTCTGAGCCATATTCAATTAGAGGCGAAGTTTTCGACTGTTCGCTTCATTCGCCTGTTTCGGAGGCAAATTTATTCCGTGCTCGTCCCCGCTTTTCGCCTAATTCAATTGCAAAACAGGTGAACACGGAAATAGGCGAATACGGAACAGGTGAAAAGTACTGAAAGAATTGGGGAAATCAGTCTGTACCCCAGAAAAAGATGCTCTAACATAGGGAATCATATAGATGTGTACTAATATCCCTAATAAAACTATTTTGCGTACTTAAGTTGTGTAAATTGCTTGCTATTAGCATTTTTGTAAAAGTGGTGAAGAATGGCATAAAGCTGTATTTTTTGGTGAAAATAAGTAGTCCTGTCAAATTTGGGGTGCTAGCATGTTTTTCTGTCTCTAAAGTGAACTTTTAAAAACCGTGAAAAATCCACCTGCTGCATGCACCTGCAATCCCCAAAACACCTGACCCATACTTGTGGACCCCCAAGAAGTCTTTTTCGCTACTTTTAATGTTTATCCCCCCACTTTTTAAATTTACACCCCAAAAATGACATGTCTTTTTTGGGGTGTTCTTAGGTTTTAGTTTCTGTTTTTTTTGCGTATTTGTCCTTTGGGGGGCTGTCCCAAGGGGTCTGAGTTGTTTTCCCACGTTTGCACCCCAAAATAAAGATTTTGCATTTCTTTTCACCAGATCATGATTGGAGAATCATTTTTGGAGAATTGTTTCCACTTAGGCGAAATTGTCCTGGAATTGAATTTGGCAAGTTTTTTTTAGGCAAATTTTCACAAAAAAACAGGCGAATATGGCTTTTCACCTCTAATTGAATTCCCCTCTCTGTCTCATCTCTCTCTCTCACACTCTCACTCTCTCTCTCTCTCCCCCAATGATGTCACGCCAGACACTGACGCACCGCTAGGTCTGTCCTATGCACATGCAGTGAGTGCCTGACAGTGACACTGTGAGACTGACAGCTCAGTTACCAATAGCTGCAGCAGCCAGACACCACAGCAGCCAACCAGGGCTCACTGAGAGCAGCACCAGTGACAGTGAGCCAGGGTGGGGCTGTCCTATGTGCTGCTGCTAATTGGCTGACCAGAGTGTCTGTCTTTCACAGTTTAATTCTGTCAACCACCACCCCCAGCAGCAACATCATGCATGCAGTAGCACAATCGGTGTGTTTTGTACTCTCTTCTTAAGTTGTAATTTAATATACAACAAGGAGAGAGCCAGCTGGTAGCCCAAAGCAGTGAAAGCACAACAGTGTTACCAAAAAAAAAAAAAAAACATTGGAAAAGCAGGGAAAAACATCGGGGGAGAAATCTTGCGATGGTAATGAAACATTGAATCAAAAACATTGCAAGGTTAAATATCGAAACCATCTGACCGATGTTTCCGATGAAACATCAAATTATACCCTTCCCTACTATGCACCTGCATGATAGGACACATGACGCATACACTGGGGGGCAGAGCGGCCAGCAGGGAGGGTGGTCTCTGGGCAGCCAGCCGTTGTCATTGCAATGAGCAGGGTGAGGGCAGAGTGTGCACTCACACAGAAGAGGGCCAGGAACTGGGCATTGATGCGTTACCTGTCCAGACCCCGGGAAGCCGTGACTGGTGAGTATCCTGCCCTCGGTCACTATCTTCGTCCTGCCGGAGCTGCTGTCTGTGGCTGTTCACTGAGGAGCAGCATGGGCTGGAAGCAGGGAGCCAGCAGAGCGCCGAGCCCATCCACCCCGGCAGAGGGAAACAGACACCGGACTGGAAGGTGAGTAAGGGGGATTGCTTTGCAGTTGTAGTAGAGTGAGAATCAGAATTTCTGACGGGAGCCAGCCTTGCCAGGGAAGTGGCAGGGTAGGGGCAATGTATGAATGTGTGGGGGCCCCTGGACGGTCGCCCTGTCCACACCCCCATAATCCAGCCCTGCTAGTAATGGAATAAAAAATTCCCCTGGTTTTACACCATATAAGTTAAATGCATAAAACTTTTGTGTTTTATAAAAATCAATGATTGCCTGGTACGAAACTACATGATAAATTGGGTACAATTACATCATCTTATTTTACATATTACATTTAATCAAGCAGAAAATGTAGAACCATTTGGATGTATTGTTTTCCCGCTGCTGAAACTTGGTGCTTGATTAAAAGGAAGCATGTCTGACAATCTACTTTGTACATTCACCCTTCAGGCAGATAAGGGCTGAAACAGGTACTGCAGTAAAGCATACATTGTTCACTTGACAGATTCTTTACAGCGTGCTGTGTTCTATAAGTCATTTTCTCAACTAAATGCTTAAATTTTGTTGCAATGACAATGAACTAAACTTTTTTGGGGACAAAATAATTGTTTTCCTTTTATAGCTTTTTATTTTTTTTAAAGAATAGTAAGCAATTAGATGACGCAAAAGAATGCGTGGACTACACTGTTCTTTTGAGTTCATTGTTAACCAGTTTAGTCTACAGGTCTGAGGCTATATTGTCAATAAGGAAGCCATGCTAAAGTAATAGAAAATAAAATTATACAAAGTAATAAAGTATGTGAGTGAACACCTTTACCATATTTTTAGCTTTTGTTAGTTGTTAGTTTGTACTGGAAAAACTTATAAAGAAGAACTGTTTAAAACAAAATGTATAAAATTATTGTGTTCCTACCTAAGCATAATGATACCATGTTACTTTTGCAAAATCACTACAACCAGAACAAAATGCAAACATTAAGTGGAAACACTGATTTTCATGTTTCCAACCTGTTGCCTATTATACACAGGGGTTTAAGGGAAACTTCTTACCACAATTGAGACATATGCTGCCAATATTTTTGTTTGCAGAGTAAGGAGAATTGAATGGTTTAAAAGATATATTTATATGATAGTGTGCAGAATTATGCCCAAATACAAATATTAACAGCATTTTAGGCCCTGGGCAAAGCAATGCACTGGGGCCCCTACCCATCAATTCACGGGAATACAAATGTAAATGGTCATTAAAATGAAGTCTTTACATTTATTGGTACTTTAAAAAAATTAATGTTTAAAAATAAAAAAATTATGTTAAGCGAGGAGTACGGATTCCACATTGCTCTTCTCTTCTCCAGCTCGCAGTGCAGGTTAAAGTATGGGGACTTCCTGAGAGAGGGGGGGTCCAGGGGATCATGCCCCCTGTACACCCAGTCCCTAAATGTCACTGTGGCTGCAGGCTGGGAGGAAGGTAGGCAACGCTGTCTGGTCGCTCTGATTGTGTGTAATTTACTAGCGGCAGGGGAGCATTTTTCTTTGCCTGTATCTCAGCTGGCTGAATTATGCACAGAGAGAGTGGACGCACACTCCATGTAAATGTCACTGCTTGAAGGCCCCTAGAATCGTGGGGCCCTGGGCAGGTGCCCAGTGTGCCCATATGTTAAGATGACCCTGCAATAAGAGATTAAGATATGCACATATAAGATGTATTCAAATTTGCTATATACTTAATATTATAAGCAATTTTATGAAACTACTGTAGTTAAACAACTGTTATCACAATCTCTTTATTTTCATTGGATATTGTAAGGTTTTGTATTTGAAATTGCCCTTATTTGATAGTGGTATCTTATTAAAAAAGAATTGTCACTACTGCTTGCTTAACGATTTGCTTACAAGTGCACTTTATAAGCCATGGGTCTATTTGGGTTGGGGATGGGTTGGGTTGGGGATGCTGCCGCTTGGGATCCCGGTTGTTAGAATCGTGAAGCTGCCATCCCGCCAGGGTTAGGATACCGACACCTGTAGGTCAATTACCTAACCCTCCCCCTCTCCCTACCCATAGCCTTAACTCCCCTGCGCCTAAACCTTAACTTCCTCCTGGTGCCTAAACCTAACCTCCCCCTCCCCACACCCTAATTTTAACCCTCCCCCCTTAATCCCGCTACTTACCTTTATAGGGATGCCGGTGCCGAAATTCTGACACTTGATGGGATATCGGCACCAGCATACTGAGTGCAGGAATCCCAGCGGGTTGGTATTATGACCGCATCCCCTCTGTTTTATGTGTAACACACCGATTTCCTATAATGTACACAGAAGGCATACTAGATTAAGTTTAGCTTTAATATGTGTGTAATTATTTTATTTTTGTACTTATTGTTTTTAAACACAACAAAAAACAATCTTTTTTTTTTTTTTCTTTTGATGAGTTTAACCTTGAATTCTGTTTAAATGCATGTTCAGTGACTAAAAGTATGTGAATATTTAATAGATATACAAAAACTTAATTTTAAGCTTAGTGAGTTTTGAACATATTTGCAGTGCAGATGGTGTAGTGCTCTAATTGTTACTTAATTGTAGATGACAATCAGAATTTAGAGACTGCAGGTTAAAATCTTCAATAGTAATGTTTAGGACATATGTTTGTTTTTATATGTTACAAACTAAACCTTTTGTTTGATTTCTCAAATGCCAACCAAAAGCCATTTTTAACATGGCTGAAACTATCAAACATATAATGGGGTTGGGTACAGGATGCCGGTGGTCATAATCCCGACGTTGGCATCCCGGCAGGGTTAGGATACCGACACTTGTCGGTAAATATCCTAACCCTACCCTTAAACCTAACCCTCCCTCCCTGCCAGGGCCGGGAGGGACGGAGTTGAACAACAGGCCGATGGTGAGGAACAGGAAGCAAAAGTGAGAACAGGGTAGGTGTGGATGCGGGCCCAGGAGGGAGGAACACCGGCCCCTGCGTGTCACAGTGTGACTTGGGGGAAGAAAGGAAGGGTGGCGGTGGGAGGAGCTTCTGCTGGTCTGTTGCTGCAGCTTCTTGTCTACAGCAGCACACAGTGTCGTTTAAAAGGTATTAATAGGTGACCATGTTGCTGATCCACTTTTTTTTCTTTCCCTGAATCCTTAGGGCCCCCCTGACCCATGGGGCCCG
This sequence comes from Taudactylus pleione, assembly GCA_031769625.1. Taxonomy (NCBI): domain Eukaryota; kingdom Metazoa; phylum Chordata; class Amphibia; order Anura; family Myobatrachidae; genus Taudactylus; species Taudactylus pleione. Next base: position 22,260,905 of record JAUIMM010000126.1, on the reverse strand, counting down.
GTACTGGTGTCCCCTTAGTCCCCCCCTGTTGACGGGCCTGCTCCTTGCAGCCTAAACCTAACCTCCCCACTGCAGCCTAAACCTTACCCTCCCTAATTGCCAACAGTACATGGTTTTTAGGGACATCACAATTTTAATTTCCCTGTTTAATGTCCTTGTTTTTCAGTATTGACAAACTACAAAATAAATTTACTCTTTGTGCACATTTGTTATCCATTTATAGATTTTTCTAGTGAATATTTAATAAAAAGGTGCATTTCATTAAAAGTCTATAAAGTATAATAATATCACATTCAGTAGACCTGTCTTGATGGAGAAGGTATTGCACCAATGTCTACCATGCTTTACCTGCCTGGATCCACTGGCTCAGCGATAAAGTGTTTGTGGAAAATATTTTTAAATTATTGCAACTGTGCACTGGCACCAGGAGCTGACCAGCTTAAAACTGGAAGGTGGGACGCATATGTCAGTGCTCGGAGCTAGGCCCCCCATAAACTAACACCCGCTGTGGAAACAACCTTAAACAGGGGATGGGAGGTTACAGTTCAGAGAGAGAAAGGGAGATGGGGGGACAGTTATAAAAGAAACAAGCAGGTTGGGGAGAGGGGGGGTTTTGTATGACTGAGATGGCATTTTGTATCACTGGTGGCATGAGGCTGGAGAGAGACAGGTTGAATGGTTTATGATGCTAAATAGACATAGGGGGGGACTTGAGGCTGTTGAGAACATTGAGGGTTGGGGCTATAAAGACACATAGGGGATGAAGCTATATAGCGGACCAGTGAATGATGCATCAAAAATATAATTTACAAATAATAATAATATCCTAAGTGGCACTGTTTACCTAGTGTTTATTTTATTTATTTGTTTTTTCTCAATTTGATAAATGGGTAATTCTCTATGTGACATGGGACATTTACATACATTCAAGTACATAAAGTCCTTGAAGTTAGGACAAAATCATGTTTGTGTCACTTAAATGTGTGACTGCCCCAGCAGAATTAGGATCGTTGGCAGACTTCTTTGCTCTCTCCTACTTATCATTGCAGCATCCGCTACCTGTTGCTGCTTGTGTATTAAGCTAAGTTGCTGCTTTTCTGTAATGTTGGGCCCTGTTTTGGAAAAGGGATTGGGATATTAAATACGGAAATGAATATGAGTAAATGACTATGATCATTCTAGCAGGACATAGAATAATCGTTATTACAGTATCCCCTTGTGTGGCCCTTATAAAGGTTGGATGGCTGCCCAATGTACAAACTGTATCAGGTTGGCTATAACTGCCCTAGTGGATGGTCCTACAATAAACCAGGCAAATACTGTATATTGTACTAGTGCTTTTCTCTGGCTTCAACATGGCACATACTGTACAATACTGTTCTCTATTCATTCAACTGGTGCATATGCTGTCAAACTGCAAAAAAAAAAAAATATTTTCGCTTATGAAGCTTTTTATGCTGTATAATTTGGCCCCTCAGTATTTTATGGTACTCAGGGCCTGATTCAGAGAAGCATGCAATTCGTGACACAATGCCGATGTTCATGTAGATGAGCGATTTTTTCAACCACGCATATGTGAAAACTTGCATGGCGCAGGCTTTACACAGAGGCACTGTTGCGATCGAGATGGATGGCACACACAAGTGGTTTGTTTATTGGGCATCTTATGGGAGTGTTGCGGGCATGTCAATGCAAGCAGGTACGTTTACAGATCCAAGCATAGAGGACCATGGTCAGTCGCAGAAGCTGCACATGCCATAGGGCTGGTGCAGGCTTCTATGCTATAACTGATGGTGACATCTAAGGATGCGCCAATCAATATTACTGTGTGTATGGATGCTGAAAGTGGGTGTCTCAGTCCTTGCACATTCACCTGTACGAATGTACAGCAGGGAAAGAGTATGTAGCTGCATTTGCATAATGTCGCAGAGTATGTAGCTGTATTTGCTGCTGTGTGCATGTCCACCTCCTGAATTAGACCCTGTGTCTGATTCTCAAAGAGATGTCATATTTATATTTTCCATAGAAAACAAATTAGAAAGTTTAGTTTATACAAACACTTTTTACTACATATGGGCAGCTTTCAAATGAGATCTCCAATGGGTCAGAGGAGCATGTGATAGGCTCCTCCAATCAGTATGTACAGTACTTCTCTGACCCCTCTGCTGAGTCTCATGGGATTTACTCTGTAATACAGTACCCCGGTCCTCTGCACATAGCTGCCAGGCCCTATTCACCTGCCTGCCACCTGCAGTGGCTGCTGGGTTACTCAAAACAACCTTGATGACTGCTGGAAAGCAGCTGTACAGTAGCCTGTGCCCTGCTTTAGCGAATGGCGCAGTCATCGTAGACCCCTCCCTCCTGCGATAGAAAGCATGGCTATGAATCAGTGGGGCTTACCGAGGGTTTCCCTGGCAGCCCAGTGTGACCCTGCCTGAGACTGACAAGAAACAGCCAACAAACCTGTTCGAGCTAAGCCCTCAAGTTAGGGGTGTATTTTCTTTCAGCCTGACATGGGTGTATATTTACTTTGTCCATGGGATTTTAAAACAGCAATAATTGTGAATGCAAAACCATTGCATTTACCATTTTTGCCATTTGAAAATCTGCAACTTAATAAATATATTATTAAATATACCCCACCATTTCACAGGAAGTGCGCTGCATGTGACCTAAATTGTTGTTTTTGTTTTTTTTAAAAAAAAAAGGAAGAAATTTGTACTCTTCTTTCTTTTCTGATGGTACTCAATGATACACAATACCAGCAGCATTTTTTCAATATATTGTTTGATTCTAAGAAACTACAGATGTGTCCACATACATCTAGCTTCCTTGCCCGTTAAACAGCCATTCTAGTCGCGTCATGCCGTGGAGTGACTCTGTAACACCAAGCGTCTTTTTGTGTTGATAAAAATTATATGCGGCATGACTATATTCTGTGTGTGACTACGGGTGTGTATCTGCATGCAAAAGCTATTTTACAGTGTCACAGCCACTGACACTGTAACGTAGCATTTCACATATGGGTGTATCTGCATGCAAAACACTATGTGAGGGTCACAGCCACTGACACTGTAACATAGCATTTCGCATGCAGATTAACTTTCAGTTGCACACATAATATAGGCATACAGATGTGTCCTCATACATCTAGCCTGCTTGCACGTTAAACAGCCCTTCTAATCGCGCCATGCAGTGGTGTGCCTCGGTAGCGCAGAGCATCTTTCCTGCGACCTTTTACCTTCAAATGCGCCTTATTCACACAGTGATGTGCATAGATAGCACAAGCAACTTCTGATTAAAATGATATGCAGCATGCTTATGTTCTCTGTGCGTCTGCGGGTTTATTTGCATGCGAAACACTGTGTTACAGTTTTACAGCCGCTGACACTGTAATGTAGCATTTCACATGCAGGTACACCCACAGGTGCACAGAGAATATAGGCATGCTGCATATCATTTGACCATATCATTTATTATGTTGGTATCATTTAATTGATACCAACATAATACAGATGTGTCCACACACATCTATCCTCCATGCGCTACAAGTCGCGCCACACAATGCAGGAGCTCTGTGTGCCTCGGTAGCGCAGAGCGTCTTTCATGCGATTTTTTACATTCAAATGCATCTTATTCACACAGTGATGTGAATATATAGCACAAGCATCTTCTGCTGATTAAAATGATATGCAGCATGCCTATATTCTCTGTGCACCTGTGGGTGTACCTGCATGTGAAATGCTACATTACAGTGTCAGCGGCTGTAAAACTGTAACACAGTGTTTCGCATGCAAATAAACCCGCAGACGCACAGAGAACATAAGCATGCTGCATATCATTTTAATCAGCAGAAGATGCTTGTGCTATATATTCACATCACTGTGTGAATAAGATGCATTTGAATGTAAAAAATCGCATGAAAGACGCTCTGCGCTACCGAGGCACACAGAGCTCCTGCATTGTGTGGCGCGACTTGTAGCGCATGGAGGATAGATGTGTGTGGACACATCTGTATTATGTTGGTATCAATTTGCTGTCTCACCGTAGCAGCAGTAACTCCCAATCACGGTCCATCTTGCATATACAACCAACATGTTTCGTCTATAATGACTTCCTCAGGGGTGTGTTTTACAAAAGAAAAATGGGTTTTTTACTAAAATATTCATTAAAACAATATCAATAATAAAAAAAAATGTTAAGTGATGGAGGTCTTCATGACACTGTGTTTCCTTTCCTTAATCCTAGTTTATTTAAATAGGTAAGGGAAGCATACTTCTTTAAAATATATCATCCTTATTAAAATGAAAACTACACCAAAGTACGTATATATGCCTCAATGTCTGTAATTGAATATTATCTTCACCCATAGTTGGCTTTTCATAATAGGATTGCCATCTTAGAATACTGTAACTACATGTTTTCGTTGGCTATATCCCGAAACACTATATATACAATAGCAAACAACATATTATCTTTTAACGTACACACACAACAACAATTTCACGCACACACATTAACAATCACACATATACATATATATAAAATAGTTTTATAGTTCAACAGCATAAATGGCAATGGTCAACTTAGAGGATTCAATGCCCAATCACTACCTACTTTGCGTGTCAATGATAATCCATGCATGTGTTCTCTACCTTCCACAGAATGTGAGTGACTGTGCTACTCAATGTTCTTTAAAAAAATTGTTAAAAAGGAGGTGAGTCTTATGATTTATGTACCAGTGGCAAACACAGGATTTTTAAGGGGGGGTTTCCAAACACACACACGTTATACATATATATATATATATATATATATATATATATATATATATATATCCCCAAACAGTCCTTAATAAGAACCAGGCGGCACTCCAATGCACAGTGTAAAAAATGTATTCAATAGACAATCAGAGACATACTTATCGACGTTTCAAAGTCCGGAGACTTTTTCTTCAGGATATGTCACATTGAATGAAACAAACAAACAAGTGCCAGTGTCCTACCTTAAATACATGATTAAGGCGCCAAAGTCTCACTCCGGTCAGCGCCGTGTCACGGATGAGGGGTGCGAGGTCCACGTGTCTCCAACCGGAAGTGACATACCCGATGACCTAGTGGTTGCCAAGCAACCGCTAATGTCACTACTCACCAGAAAGCAGGAACAACTATGACCTGCGCCCGGGACCGGAAGTGATGTAAATGTGCTGGCATTCTGTTGCCTAGCAGCCCACAGTGTCCAAGCTCACCACTCTTCCCCATGACACAGCGCCTAGCAGAGAAAGACAACACAATGTGTTAATTATAAGACCACGAATCACGTGGTATACAGTGATATACAGTGTATAAAAATTAAAAACGAACTGTGAATTACTCAAATGTTTAATATAACAATCACATATATAAAGGTATTTATTTAATTTTAATATTAGCACTAATATTGCCCGATCTCCTAAAAACATTATTATAGGGATCTTCTATCAACATTGTTATAAAAGATTTTTTTTTACTTATAAGAAAAATTGTTAATACAACCATCCTCAGCCTAAACACATAAAAGACATTATTAAGTACAGAAAAGCTACCACCCCTATATATTCTTTTTTCAGTTTAAAAAAATATATTCAAAGCTATCGTCTCATTAAGTCCCCTTGGCGTAACCGTATCCAATCTATGGATCCATCGAGACTCACATTGACTCAATTTTTTACCTCGATCCCCACCCCTGACACCCTTAGGGACATGGTCTATTATTTTATATTTCAGGGTAGCTAATGTATGATGTGCATTTTTGAAATGGCGTGCGACGGGTTGTTCATTGTCGCGCCCTTCAAGGGCTGCTCTAATTGCAGAACGATGGAGTGCCATACGTTCCCTGAAAGTACGTGTGGTTTGCCCTACATAATAGAGCCCACAGGGACATATAATGATGTATATTACATATTGAGATTGACAACTCAAAACATGTTTGATATCATATTTACGACCTGTATGCGGGTGTTTAAAATAAGTCCCTGCCTCCAAATATCTGCAAGTAATACATGAAGCACACCTATAGTACCCAGGTTTTTTTGTTTGAAATAAAAATGTTGTAGTCGGCTTCTTGGGTATAGATTCAATTCTGGATTTCACCAAAATGTCTCTAAGGTTACGCCCACGTCTATAACAGGGCATGATGTTTTTATTTTTAAATACAGCTAAGTCACGATCCCCCGTTATTATAGGCCATAGTTTTCTAGAGGCATGGGGTAGGGCATGGCTTGTCATGGTATAATCAATAACAAATGGAATCTTATTAATTTTAGAATCTGGATCTTTCTGTCTAAGCAAATCTGCACGGGGAATTTTCATGGTTTCCTTTTTAGCACGCAAGAGGATATCATCCGGATACCCTCGTTTTGAACATTTCTGGACCACTCAATCCAAGGCTGCCGGTACAGCTATAGGGTCAGAAGTAATTCTAGCTGACCTGTACAATTGTGATTTCGGGAGCGCTTTCTTGAGAGAAGGTGAATGGCAACTGCTGTAGTGTAGCAAGGTGTTACGGTCTGTTTGTTTTTGAAAAACTTCTGTACTAATTTTCCCCCCGCTAATTTTTATGTTTACATCAAGATAATTGATTTCAGAGGTACTGAAACTGTATGTAAATTTAACAGGATTATCCTGCATATTAATATTCTCAATTACCTCAATTAATTGACTCTCACTCCCTGACCATAACAAAAAGAAATCATCTATGTATCTAGTATATAATTTAATATATCTAGATACATCTGAATTCAAAAAGAAAAATTGATGTTTGGGGAAGTATACTTTTGAGGAAGGCACCCTATCGTTGAACTGTGGATCCGGAGTGCTAGGCTTCTGTTGTATTATATATATATATATATATATATATATACATACACACAAAATCATGCACAGCATACACACACCCCTTCTAAGCATACTCACGTACAGCATTCACACAGACACAAACATAAGCATAATTACATATACACACAAGCATGCTTACACACACACAAGAATGCTTACACACAAGATATATACATACTTACACACAACATACATTCATACATACATACCTAACATCAGTAAACTTACCGAGGGCTGAGAAGGGAGAAGGAGGAGAGTCCCCGCCGGGGCCCATGTGAGTGGAGCTGCTGCTGCTGCTTGGCATGTGTAGCAGCTCCCTCCCGGCTGAAGACATAGGACCTGGAGCTGAGCCAGGCCTGCCAGAGCACCTGCATCAGGATGACAGCCACAGCGACGGCCCTTCACGGGCCGGGAGCAGCCGCACAGCATAAAGGGAAACAGCAGGAGCCGGCAGCAGTGACTGGGAGACACGCGGCTGCTCCACCCCCTACTGCCACCAAACCGAGATGCCCCCAATCATAGCACACGCCGTAGCAGGAACTGTGACACACAGCAGCGCCACCGGCAGGCAGTGCAGAGACGGAGACAGTGATGTCTCTGTCTCAAAAAAAAACAAATTTGGTCCGTCAGGGGGGGTTTCTGGGTACTCAGAAACCCCCCCTGCGTGCGCTACTGTGTACTGATTCAATAATATAAGCTTATATCCCTTTTTCAAATGTGCATTGCTAGAAAATGCTTCTCCATTAATGACAGCTGTAGATGCACGGTAGGAGTGGGGCATAACTGGCAAGACTTATAATGGAAGAGTGACAGTATGTGATACAACATGTAAAATAGATATAAAAAGTATATAAAAGAAGCCTAACCATTGAAAACATTTTATGCTTTACCATTTTATATAGATATAATTTTATACATTGGATCCCAAAAGACATACTAGGGGGGTTGAGGTCCGAGTCAGACCTCCCGTTGGTGTACGCTGGGCCGAACTTTGACCTGTGTAGCCTGTTCTGGGCCTTCCACTTGATGGATTTGAATGAAAACTTCACAGAGGTGTGGAAATTTGGTCTGGGATGCTTGGCAATTGGTCTGGGATGCCTGGCAATTGGTCTGGGATGCCTAACTTAACTTGAAGATTAGGGACCGGTTGGACCTTCCATTGGTGTATGCTGGGCAGAACTTTGATCCGGGCAGCCTGTTCTGGGTCTTCCACTGGATGGATTTGGATGAAAACATTACAGGGGGGTGGAAATTGGTCTGGGATGTCTAACTTAATATCTTGAAGATTTAGACCCTGGTAATGCCGGGGAACTTCAGCTAGTTTTATATATATAATATTTGTGTGTGTGTGTATATTACATACTTGGTTATTTAAAAAAATTTCTGCAAGAGTTCCCGGAGGGTACATGCATATAAGCGATAAGACAGGTACAGATGAGCATTATGGGCATAGAGTGACAGTAGGGACACAAGAAGGGGAAATAAAAGGGCACTTGAACGAAACGTGAGGTGAATCAAGGTTAAGATGAAAGGTAGGTTAAGGCAACATGTAGACAGACCAGCTTAAGTACTGAGACAATGCATGTCAGAAATAAGATGATCACAACACAGAGGGCTCTATTTATCAACATTATTTTTACTAAAATAATGTGAAAAAGGGTGTTTTCATACCCTTTTCACATTATTTCAGTATCACTTATAGTTATTACAGGGCAATTGGAGTAGAATTCGTAATATTCTACTCCAATCCCTAAGTATCACTTATTTTTAGTAAAGCAGATCGCATTTCCCATAACTGTAATGGGAAATGTGATCTGACCATAGTTACTAAAAATAAATGTGAAAAAAATACCGGGGAAAGCCCTGTGATAATAACGCCACCTGGAGGTGGCGTTATCCAGGGTCTCCCCCGGTTACCGGACTCCTGGCCTGCTCTAACGGGGAGAGCAGAGGCGGGAGCCGGTCCCTGTAATCAGCTGTGTGGTCTAAACAGACCGCAAGCTGATTACTGTAAAAAAAAAAATAGTAAAAAGAAAAATTACTTACCTGACTCCAGGGACCGTTGATCGGGCCTCCGGTGATGACTCCCCTCCGGTCAGCTGGTCTCCCACAGTGCACTGCTGCCCGGTCATCAGGTGATCGGGCCCCAGTGCAGTATGGGAGATCACCTGACCGGAGGAATGGAGAATATCACCGGAGGCCTGGAGCATGCAGGTAAGTGTAAGTAAGGGAGAGGGGGGTCGCAGGGGGGAGGGGGGGTCTGTGATTGCGGGGGCGGGGCTTAGCGCCGGGGGGGCGGTAGCAGCGGCGATTGGTCGGCGCATGCGCGGGCACTTAATCGCGGTATTTTTTGCAAAAAAACGTGATAAGGCTCCGAAGGGGATTAGCAGGGACAGAGCTTTATCGCAAGCTCTGTCCCTGCAAGGGATTTGTAGTAAATCCCTGTGATATTGCCTGAATTCGCAATGCGAATTCACTCGGTAATATCACACTACAATCTGCATTACCAATGCGGATTGTAGTAAATAGAGCCCAGAGTAAACTATGAAATAAGCATTCAGACAAGAAACATGAGGCAGAAAAATGTTAACATAAGACAAGGGGGTCAAGAGATACAGAAATAAGGGCAGTGGGTAAAACAGAAATGGAGGGTACAAAGTGGGCAGTGGGTAAAACAGAAATGGAGGGTACAAAGTGGGCAGTGGGTAAAACAGAAAAAGAGGGTACAAAGTGGGCAGTGGGTAAAACAGACATTGAGGATACAAAGAGGGCAATAGAAAGGAAAGCTGAGCAGGCAGAGCCTGCTCAGCCTACTAGTAGCAAAGAAGTATTCATTATACATATATGATTATCAATTCTCTGCCTGCTTGTGAAATATATGGATGGCGCTTGTCATAATCTTGTTCCTTATTTGGCATTTCAGAGACCTCTGTCATCCGTTCATCAATAATGTGTATTTATTAAAAATTCTGATGTTTATAAACGTGTGACAAACTGTGAATTAGGGAAAGTGCATATTTAAAGCAGTATGACTTTTAAAAAAAAAAAAAACTGGTATAGCAAGTGCAAAAATCCTGTTTTTACAAGGTTACACGACCTACACTCTACATTGCACTGGACTATAACATTCACATTAGGATAAATTAGCTGCAAAGTTCCATAGTAGCCTCGCTGTTTGTTTCTGCATTATATTATTTTTAATGATCTTCCCTCTTTTTTGAGGTGCGAGCAAAAATTAGCTATATTTTTCATTACCACAACTGCCGTTTTCTGTGCAGAGAGATAACAGGTGAGGTTACCACGGAACCTCATTGCTAATTAAATTGCTTTATAATGTGACAATGTGAACCCGTATTAAATAATTAGCATTGTTTACAATGTGCAGATTTAAAAATTTTATATATATATATATATATATATATATATATAAGTGCTTTGGTAGTCAGAAAAACATCTCTAACATGAACATACGTGTAGAATTTGTTTATTGGAAATGTCAACATGTCTGTCTGCAAGTTGAGGGAAAACCAGCACTTTAGCTAGAATGAATTCAACAGAAATTCACTTGTTTACTGCAATACAAAATTGAACATCTTTAAAAGTGAGTGCTACATTGGTTCAATCAGTCAGACATGCTGCCAATTACTCTGTCTCATCACAATTGTAGGTAGCATGAGTTAAATTGCAGGTAACATAAAGCAGTTTCCATGCTGCTAAATTGGCATACATATTATTTCTACAAAGCTAACTGTCAACTGCTGTTCTTTCCGCTGCTAAAGAAGAGAGATCATCTACAATGTTAAACACCACTCGTCCCATTGTATTGTGCACAGCGTTCTCCCCATGAAGACTCGCTGGGAGCCAGCTCTCAGATTTTTTGTAAACAATCAATCTGATATATACAGAAAAGTTGATATGTATATGCGTGTGTGTATGTATGTATGTATGTGTATGTACGTATGTATGTACATATATAATTATATATATATATATATTTTTTTTTTTGGTACGTCAGTCTCATCCATAGCAGTAGCAGCTGGGGTGCTCCTTAATATTCAGTCCTGAGACGCTCCATATATAAAGTAGTTACCCTACAATTGCAGTGCGAAGGGTATTCTCCATACTTAGTCTTGAAATAAAGCACATTTATTGATAGCTGTCCCAATGCTGCCACATTGATGCTACACTTGCTGAGCGAGGTTTCTGTGTAAGCCGAAACGTTGATAAGGATGGCATGTTTAATAAATGTGCTTTAATTAATAAGTCTGGTGAGTACTCTTCACACTGCAACTGTAGGGTAACTAATATATATATATATATATATATATATATATATATATATATATATAAAATATCTGAGTGTGGTATGATATGTCGTAATGTCGACATTGACCATGATGACATCATGTGATTCTGTGAAGAGACCTGCAAAACATGCGCTGTGTGGGGTCCTGAGGACCGAGTTTGAGAACCTGTGTGTTTAGAATGTTGACTTATCCTCCCTAGTGGCTCAACAGTGACTTACCTGCTTCTGATGGCTGCAGAGGCTTCCATGTCCCGGCGGTCATGTGACTATCACTTCCGGATCAGACTTGTGATCTATTAGCGTTTTCAGTAAGTATTCTTCCCCTACCTCTAATCCCTAACCCTAATTCTCCACTCTAGAGTCGAACCCTAACCCTCCTGCCCACAGCCTAACCCTAATGTCGACATTTTACATGTTGACATTCTGAGAACATCGAAACATTTCCTTTCGACATAACTGTGGACTTTGTGGTATTGACATTATGAATATTGGCATTGTAAATAACCTAATGACTTCTGATGCAGGTAGAGACACCTACTGGGCAAGAGAGTGTAATGGTGCATACACATGGTCAGATTTTTTTTTCCGATCTGAACGATAACGATTTTAAAAATCATTCAATCGTTCATATCTGAAGGAAAATCTGACATGTTTGTCAGATGAATGATGCGCGTTCCCGTTGTCAGATAACGATATCTGACATCTGACGTGTTTGCAGTCAGATTTGGATGATTCCATTCATTTTCATACAGGCAAAAATCATTCAAATCGTTCAACTCATTGGTAAATCGTTCAATCGTTCATCTGACATATCTGACAGTGTGTATGCACCATAAGTGTTTGGTGACTGCATCATTCTTTGGCCAACTGCACACTCTTCCTGCATCAGTGTTTGAGAAATATGCTGGTGATAGACATCAAAGAAGTACTGGTTCAAGACAGGGTGGTATAGATCCGACAAACAAAATTACTCCCCCACCCCACATTCAGGGCATGGACAGCAGAAAAACAAAATCACTTAGGTTATTTTTGAATTTTGAAGCACTGCAAAGGAGAAAATAAAGTCACAATGGTTAAGTATTACATTTGTAACAGTTATGAGTGCTTCATATATTGTTAATTATATAAATATATATATATGTTTTCCTTTTTGGTCGGACAGCCATACATCTTAGCATCTGGTGTATTTTATCTTTTTTTCCTTAGCGCTAGAGATGTGCATGTACCCCCATGTTTTGGTTTTAAATCTTTGTTGTGTTTGGTTTTGGCTTTGGCAAAACCACCCTCAAATGTTGTGGATTTCAGACATTGGTAAAGTGTGCAACCTCTAGTTTCATCCAATCCTGGTTGTCCCATCTTGTCAAAAGATTTTTAAACCTGCTGAAAAATCAGGAGACCAGAACACCAATCACCAAACCAGTTTAGAAGTGTGTATGCTCCTAAGACTGGTCCAATTCTTCTCCAAATTCATCTTTGTGAATGACAGCCGGTCTTCCACAGATTGGAAGAGTCTGTATGATGAAACAAACCTTTTCGGTAGATGGTTTCAGCAGATGCAGATTGGTGATCTGCAGCAAAATTGGACAGGTGTACATGTATACATTGGGTTTTGTATCTGCAACCTAGATCTTCAGTAGGATTTTGTCAACAGTCTGGAGGTGGATCCCCGGAGGATCGGACAAGTGTGTACCCAGCTGAACATCAACCAGAGATTGCCAACACATGTTGGCATGATAACTTTGCTGGCATTTGTTGGCATTATCATGATTTTTAAAGTTTTAATGCCAAAACAATTAAAATCCTTTAAAAAACATTACTACAATTTTGACATTCTTCTAATCCAGGGGTGGGGAACCTTTTTTCTACCGAGGGCCATTTTGATATATATAACATTATTCGCGGGACAGTGCAGGCCATGCCCCCTCCGCGTGACATCACACGGGGGTGGGGCTACAATCACCGGTGATTACAGCAAATGCCCATAGCATTCTGAGGATGCTTCGGGGAGCTGTTAGAGCAGCGCCATAACTGTCTTAAGGACGCTCCAGGTGGCACTGCTGCATAGATTCTGGCTGTAGTGTGCCATTCTAGGCACCCTGCTTGCCAGATGAGGCTAGCAGAAAAAAGCTCAGAGGGCCAGACCAAATGATTCTGAGGGCCTTAAACAGCCCCTGGGCCTGAGGATCCCCATCCCTGTTTTAATCCTAACTAAAATGTACAATACCTCTTCTATTGTTTTCTTGAAGAACATTCTCCTACTGTATACTTTATGAGTGTGGTTTAGTTGTATAATCCATTCTATTTCTAACAAATAGGGACCCAAACATTACTTGGAATATCATTAAAGATATCAACATTGTTTCTGATTTTGCATTATTGTAAAATTTACTTATGTTCTGATCTCATGCTCTACATGTATTCTTGAGATTCTTGCAGACTCTGGCTTAACAGAGATAAATGACAGCGTTCAGGATGGTAAATTAAGCAGGTATTCTGATAAATTAAAAAATAAGCTTAAATTTAGAGCTATACGCTTGATGAGACAAGAATGTAGGGTGCACATGGGATCTTCAAGCAATCATTTGCAGGTAATCTTATAAAACCAACTGCAAAATGAGTAACACATGGTCTCTTACTGAGAAATGTATTATGTAACATAATTGTCACACGGCCTATGATTTTTTGTGCCATACAATAGCATGAATGAACGACAAAGTGCACCTCATTTTGAGGCTCACGGAATGTAGAGAAAATGTCTTGTTTGGCTTTGGTGTACTTGGATGAAAACATTATCTTCTCTTGGTAGATACCTCCGCAAAAAAGAATGCCTCAGTGTTTGAAGAGGTGTTAAAATCTACAGTCCTGACCATACCTCCTAAAATTTCCAAAGCAAAAGGGGTGTGGTCCTACTTCTACAGTTACACTTTGATCCACCCTTTTCATTAAAGAAAGCTATGCAGTTTAGCTTGACTTAAACAGAGAATGAGAGAACATCGGGATTATCTTTATTACATGGTGCACATGTTCCGTGAGTTTGAAACTGACCAATTAACACTATAGGATAAGATGTGATCTATGCCAGCTTACAGTGTGTGCAAAAAGTATTTTTGCAGATGGGAAATGGCTATACCCTCTTCCGCACAGTACCAGCTTTTCTAAGTTTAGTAATCTTTTTTGCACTCCTTTCACAAACTAGAAATATACACACTTATGCAAATCCATGCATTTTGATGAAAATAACTGTTGTGCAAATGAAGGTGCATGACACCATTAAAAAGTTAATGTGATTGCTCTAGTCTTTTAGAATTAATTACAACCATTCACATACTGTATATGGAAATGTTGCATTAAATCGCACTAATCAGTTTAAACAAACATAACTGAACTCCCACCTCAAAACCTAACCCGTGATTGATAGCTCTGTGTTTTTATGTGTGATTAGTCGATTAACTAAAATCTGCATATGTAACCTTCTTCACAAGAGTTGGTAATTACTTAAGTGTCATTTTTAGCAGTGACACACATTTACAAACATTTAATGTCCTTTACTTGACTTAGTTTGATGTGGATATGACATGTCTTCCTTGAGTGCAGCTGGTCAGAAAGCCTTAATTTGTGATGTATTTGGAAAATGATCACAATATAGATGTAGCCAATTATGTTACATAATACATTTCTCTGACAGCATTTCCAGACCTCTCTAGGCTTACTACAATATATCTAGCAGTGGTTTTCATTTTCATAAAGAAGCATTTTGGAGCATAATTGTTTTCATTCATCCAGAAAGTTAATGTACATGGACCTAACATTAAACAGAAGAGACAGCTAGCATTAAGTGCATTAGGGGAAGAGGAATTTCTGATATTTTAGTTTCATCCTCAGGGACAATCTTTTTACTTTAGAGCTTAGGTTGAGTCACCTTTGCAACTTTGACCCAGCATTTATATATATTCCCTGGATTTCATACAACAAGAGCTGACTCTACATGACAGTTCTCACACTGTATCACATTTTCTTTTTTTTCTAAAGCTTCATCTCTGGATCATTACTGATTTCACACTAGGCAAAGTCTTAAGAAATGTCACAACTAAGACCCACAGTTACAGTGTGATGATTATCCAGAAAATGCCTCGTCTCCACAACACTATGCTTGCTAGAAGTAATCTATGGAACTATGACTACCTTTATCCACTTATAAATGATGTATTTGTAATAAAGGTATTTTGAATGTTTTATGGGATTTTAGTGAACAAAATAGTATGAATTACTATAAATTGCGGTTTCACTATTTTTCATATATTTTCCCATATAAACCAGATAGAATCAGTTTAATTATGCTCTTCTTTAAAACATCAACCATTTGACATTTATCATAATCATTCCATTCTTTATATATTTAAGACATTTACTTGAACATTTAGTAAGTTACACAGTACAGGTACTTGTGAATATTGAGAAAAAATAATAGCAATCAATCAGTATCTGTGTCCACATGTCCTCCTCTAACAGAATTTCTTAAAAGATAGTTCAGCAAAACCTTGGCAAATGCTATTGTAAATCCATGACAATAAAATTTCAAAGACTAAAGAAATGTGTACAGAATGTTGTAATTAGGCATATTAATACATTTTATTTTAGAAAATGTCACAATTTAGAAATTAAAATAGCGATTAATTTTTTTAATAACAATTACTGCACAAAAGCAGTGTTCTACTTGTCCAAGATGCAGGTGTGCACTTTTAACACAAATGGTGTGTACAGACGGGACGATCGACAACGATAACGATATTGTTGTTCGATCTCCCGGGTGTGCTGGACGATCGATATCAATCATCCAGCACACCACCAATACACCAACTACTATAACGAACCGCGATCAACGATCGTGGTGGGTCCCTATAGTAACCTGGTCGATATCGACCAGGTTGGCCTGCATGCATGGGTGATTGATATCGACCATACGTGCTCTCGCATCGCAGGTTGTTGGTGGGCGAAAAACGCACGATATGATCATTATCGTTCATATTGTCCATTTAATCATACTGTGTGTACGCACCTTAAGACAATAATTCAATTGTTGTTGAACTATGTAACAGTGTAGCAGAGACAGCAGCTTAGGACCATTTTTATGTATTTTAATATTAGGGTGTGCGGACCATCTTCTCATGGACTTATATCCCGATTTAGCTCTACCAGTTTGTCCGGAAGGTTGGGAAACATGTCCTATTCATATCTGAGCATCAGTGTTAATTTAGGTTAGGATAATAGGATTGGGGGCAATCCAGTCTGAAGCATTGGACACATTCACTTGAACACTCTTGCTTGCACGTGTTTGTCCAAACTCCCCAGCATAATTAATTGGGAATTACAGTATGCTTTTATGTGTTACAGCCAGGTTGCAGTGGTAAGCACAATAGCAATTTGGCTGTTGTTGTTAGCCTCCATTGCTCTGTCCTGCAAGGCTGCCTCTTAGTATCAACTAATAGGACAGCTGTCGGCAGTACAGCAGCCAGGGCTTAATTAAGAGTTCTGGACACCCTAGACTAATACACTTGTAGTGCCCCCTGTAATGCTGCTAAACACAGATGCAAGCTCAAGAAATTGCCATTTATACTGAGCGTGTGTGCTGGTATACAACTGACATGTTTGATTTGGCATCTAATGATGATTGTGGAGTTTAGACTTTGGATTCTGAGGAATGCAAGGTAGACTATAAAGAGAATTTAATGCAGCTCTTCAGGCTGCCCAGATGGGGCTGTAGCACAGTGTACATAAAGTATTTAGCAATAAGTTACTGTACATGGTCACATCAGCACAGCCATCTGGGAGTCACTTTAAAAACAAGCTTCTTTAATTAAGTTATGTGAACCCCACCAACATGGAATAAATGAAGTCTTAATTTTTTTTATCTGGCTGCCAAATGTGTGGCGGCCCCTCAAGTTCTGGAACCCTTGGCGGCAGCCTAATCAGCCTAATGGCTGATCAGGCACTGCCAACAGTAACTACCTGGCTTCCCCTGTAGCCTAGTATACCCAAAGCAAACTTGAGTCAAAGTATTTGTGTATACTCCCCTCGCTACTGATGTTTTTATTTCATATGTGGATATTATTGTGCTACTATGGGTTTATCAAAACTTGATGAAAGCTGAATATTCGTTAACATCCCCTTTATGGGCAGTGCATGGTTCTGTGTGCATGCAGTCATTTCTTTGTGATTTTTTTAATCCTTTACAGATTCTCACTTTTAATCTTTTTAGTTTATGTAGTATTTATTAGTTAAAATATGTACAGTAATTTGTTCTGCATATTATTTTTAATAAAACTACCCTTTTTCGTGGGTGTTTTTTTTTTATTCTAGGCTGTCGCATACAAAAAAACAGGATCGTAAACCTTTATTCTTTTTTTTTCCCATAGAGTAGAGACTGCCTTAAGCTAGGACCACCAGTAGAGGGAGAAGATGTACAAGTGAAATGGCCTGATGGGCTACTTTATGGAGCAAAATACCTTGGAAACATTATAGTTTATATGTACCGGGTGAGAACTTTGTTTACATTATTGTGTGTGTGTGTGTTTCTTTTTTTTTCTTACTTTATTCATAGCTTCTATGGTAAAACATTTTCAGCCTACATTTTTGTAAAATGTTTTCTCAATGCATCCTCAAATTATACAAATTCAGAAATATTAGATTTAAAAATACACCTCAAAATATTAAATTATTACATAATATATAAGTTCTAGTAAAATAACTGTATTGGGAAACTTTGAGTAAATTTCCTAGGACTGACATCTTATGCAACTAAAGTGCTGTACAAATAATTCATGATATGGTTATTGCTGATGTTGACCATATAAACCAGGACATGACATTTTCTTTGAACTCCTATCATAGCCCCTTTTAAAAGCATAGTGTTTATTACATATACTGATGTGTCCTTACTCGTCTTTGCTACAGTCATGCCAAACAGCCCCTCTCGGCGCGTCTGGTCTCTTAAGACTCTGCTAGCATCGGGCACCTTTTTTTCTTCTTTTTTTTTTTCTAGTCACAAATGCGTTTAATGCGATGTAAATAGGACGCACTGGGAGACTCTGATGATTAATTTGATATGCAACACTTTTATATCTGGGTGCAACTGAGTCTCTCAATCAGCATGCACAGTGCTATGATGCAACGGACATAACTTTTACCATACCAAGCAGGGGCGTATTAATAGAGGAGAGGGCTGGTGTGCATACTCAGTACGGGCCCCCTCCTCTCATGCGCATGTGCAGGTATTTGAGATAATGGCGACTGAGCCTTGTTCCCGGGGACAGCACTCTGGAGACTACTGAGAAGTAAGTATAACTATATATGGGTGCAGGGTGTGCGCCCCTCTGGACCCAGGGGCCCGTGTGCACTGCACACACTGCACCCAATATAGATACGCCATTGATACCAAGTTCCATTCCAAGATTCAGGCAAACACAGATATACAAGTGTCACATATCAAATTAGTCAGCACATTCTCCTGGTACATCCTAGTCACATCACATTGTGACTTAGATGCATTTTCTACAAAAAAACAAACAAAAAGACACGAAATGCTGGCAGCTCACTCACATATCGCGCTGCATGGCGTATTGAGGCTAGATGTGCAAGGACACTTCTGTAGTAGCAGAAAATATTTGGCTGTTAAAAAAAAAAAAAAAAGAATTATTCCTCCTGTTTGCCAGAGAAAATTTCCTATTACACACAAAGAATCACTCTGTAGAATGGTCATTTAAACTGGCATGCGAAATGATCACAGAGAAAACTTTGGGGAAAGTGTAACTTTTCAGTTCTTATATTATATTTTTGATATATTTGAGTATTTTCTACATTCTGCTGCATTGCTTTTCTAATTTTCTGCTAAAGAGGTTCGTGTTAGATTAAATTTGAACTTAGACAGGAGGAAGCGTTTCTCTTTTTCAGATGAGCATTTTCAAAATCAGCGTTGTAGACACTGGTTTAGTTAACAGTATCTCAGAGTGTCACTCAGGTTGTCTACTCCTTATACACGAAGACAGTCTGAAAAGAGCTGAAAGCTATTCAATTAATTTTTGCTAGCGGATGAATCAGAAGCAAACACAAGAAAGAAATTAAATAAAGAATTAAAAAAGTTGATGGATGGGTATGCAAAAGTTTTAGCTGCAACTACATTAAAATGTGTCACTTTAAATACTGATAATACAATGCAGGTTATCTCTTTTGTAACAGACTGTGTATATTTAATGGAAATTCTTGAGGCAGAAAACACAGACTTATTTAAAGACCCATTCTAGTTCCAGCTACTTACATGTTGAGCTGAACTTAGAAGCCAACTCTGCAGGGGAATTCTGACTACAGACATAACACTTCTGTTTTATGCATAAATAATTCATCAACATATTTGGAAATACGAATATGATTATAGTCTAACAGGTATGTAACAGAACTACACCTACAGCAGGACTGGAAAACATTGCAAAACTATTTTAGACTATAATCGCTCCAAAACATTTCTCAAATAGTGCAGGAGCATGGTCAGGAATATATAATTAAGCACATCACACTATACAGAATTGGTACTGATAAAATACTAACCTAAATTGAGAGCTCAAATAGCACAAAGTGTCACAAACACCACTAACACCTGGAAAATATATATATATATATATATATATATATATATATAAATAATGTTCAGGATGTAGAAGTTAGACCAACATTCAATGTTTAATACATCCTTTTCAAGGTTACATATTAATTAAAACAGCTCACCTTATAACCACAGCCATCACCACGTGTATCCACGGTGTCCCAGACCCAGAACCAAGCGCCTCCCAATGACGTCAGTTCCTGGAGCCCATTGCCATAGAGATGATCAACAGCTCATAAACATGTGACAGATCTGCCAGTAAGAAAATTGCCCACCAGTAAATACATATTAGATAAAAACAGTACAAAATGAACAAAATAGCAAAAGGTAGCAGAATCATGGAATATAAAAATAGTCAATATAATACCATCCGCCCACACAGGCTAAACATAATTATATAGAGATGTTACATAATTATATAATTATGTTTAGCCCATGTTGGCTGATGGTAGCTTTGTTGGGACATAAGATTTAATTTAAAAAAGCCACTACCTACAGCAATATACTAAGAATCATGCACATCATAGTAAAACAATGTTTATAAATCATGGCAATTTTTCTCCAAATTATGTTTTAGGTCCACCAGAAGTAACACACATGTAAGATTATAATAACATGAAAAAAACTAACATAGCCCTATGCAAGCGTAGGAAAAGATAACTACTCGCAAACAATTAAATAAACAAATTGGTACTCCTGGTGCAATTTCTATAAAAAAGATTGGGGGGTCATGAGAGAAGAGGGACAGGGTAGGGGGTTTTCTATGCAGACAGAAACCAACTGAGATCATGAGATCACAAAGAGGGCTACACTAAATTAGAAAAGACCATACAGTAGGATTGTAGATTAAGGAGAGGTTGGTTGAACCATTAAGTCCAGGGAACCCACACTTGAAAGAATGCAGAGTGAGGTGATTGTGGGAGGCTGGGTGTTTTTTCAATTTGACAGGTTGCTAAAATCACAATATGGTGCAATCATTTAGAAATGTGTTTGGGGCAGTCTGTAATATGGAGAGCGAGGAAAATGTTCTTCGTATCCTGTGAGACTTGTATGTTGTTAGTTCCTCCAGCAAGCATCCTAACGATATGATAGATGTCATGAAGCATTACAAAACATCACCTCAGTCTTCCCGATCAAGTTGTTCTCCCAAGTCTGATTCCTATTTGGTTTGTAAGCGGTGGGAAGTAGGGCATTGTGGAGACCAGATATGAGACCCTTTGGAAAGGGTCCAGCAATGCAAAGATACTGAATCTCTGGGACTTGTCTGCACTGAAGGGGTGGTGTCTTTGAGTGAAACAAGTGTCTAATCTGTAAGTACTATAGCTACACCCTGGTGAACCCAGTAGAGTCTGCCATATCTGAATACTGAGGAAAAATTCTGGCCTTCCTAGGAAATTCAGAAGTAGAAAGCCCACCTTTTACCAGACTGACCACGTGATGAGAGACCTAATGCTGGGTAACACCATAGTGGCATGATTGATGAGAGAGAGGGAGAAAAGTGGCTTTCCAATTGCAACAAGACCATATGGCCAAGGAGTGACACAGTTATGGATGCAATCAGGCTACTGTGGTCTTGTGGTGTAGTGATAGACAGAGGAGAGAATAGAATTACCAAACACTACAGCCTCAATATCCATCCAGAACCTGGTAGTGAGTGCCATTCCACACATTGTGTAAGCTTAGCTGAGTAATATTAATTGGGAAAATTGAGGATGACAGGACCACCAGTCTAACAAGGCACTTTTATTTGAAACTTATTTGTCTCTGTTATTGTATTTTTCACAGTGAATAATATTATCAAATATTTATACACAAAATGCAAGTTGCTCATAATCGATTTAGTGCATGTAAGGGAGAGGTTAATCTAGACAAGAAAAAACAAAACACTGTATTCCCCAGGACACTTCAATGGGCCTGCAAGAGAGACTAGCATACTACATGATAACAAAATGCACACGACTCAGTTATACACATTTGTGAATTTATGATAAGCTACCCATCGCATCAAGGCGCCTCTGCTTAGTTGGTCCAACACTACATAATGGTCCGCCTTTACATCATATATTCATGTGTTTCTACATTGAGAGACATCTCTGAGGCACCCCAGGATCCTCCAGTATTCCACTACAAGGGTCAACATTTCCTCCAGCTATTGATCCCATACATGCATCTCAGAACAGTGATACACAAAATGCAAGTTACTCATAATCAATTTATTTGCCCACCACAGGTGCATGTAAGGGAGGTCTGTGGAAGTTGTAGCTAAACCTATACCATCTAGGGGTCCCCGATGAAAACCGCTGATATATTAGACTCCTCTACCTTGTTATTGGTTGTATCAATCATAGCAGGAAGAATAAATTAATATACAGTATACACAGTGAAATTGTGACATCAATGATTAATACAATTGAGGACTTCATTCACATTAGGCTGGAACAATAAGGCACTAGTTCTGGGTTTTCTTGCAATTACTCTCTGAACATTATAAGAATGCAATGAAGTCTTGGTCTCTCTCAGGTCATCTTGAAATGGACCTTCAATCTATATAACCAAGAGATAGTTTGCAAATGAGCACAAGTTCATTTGATTTGCAGTTTCCAATAACACTTCCTAAGTAAATTGCACATTACTATCTCTTAGAATTACATTTTACCTATATTCATGTTCTGGAACAAAGGGCCATTTTATTGAATGCACTATATTCAAAAGCTTGGAATCCCTGCAATACCTTTAGAAAAACCCTACTGATGAGACTCGTTAGTTTCTGAACTTGTTAATCATGCCCAGTTCCTCTCCACCTTGGTGGCAAGCAAACCCTTATCCAATCATGAAATGAGTGTTATGACCATAAGCTAAACATGGACAATGCTGATATTTTTTCAGTTCAGGCTTCTTTTTTTACTGAGAAATAAGACCACATTTTCAGACATTCAGTTGATTATACCAGCAGTTTAAAAATGTTGTTAATCACATTTTTCATTATCATTTAGATAATTTTATTTTTTCACCTTCTCAATTTCAATTTTATTATCAAACTTGTCTTTTCAAGAGAAATGTGTTAACTGATACTACAATTGCCTTTATGCACAGGTAAAAATAAATGTATCTTTGGACAATCAGAGCTTCCATTTTTTGTGATGAAATATTTCCACCTCATGATTCCGGTTATAGTTTCTGCTACTATAAATTTCTCACTTTCCCTACAGTGGTACTATACAGTTTCTGAAACCTTTAGAATTTCTAAATCAAATAATGCACAAAATTATATACTTTTTTTTTTATTCACATAGTATTCAAAATTATCGAACACTAAATGTATCTATTGGAAAAAAGTATGTGAACCTACCTTTCAAGGTAGTATAGTGCACATATAAAGATAATTAAACACAATTGAAGCTCTATTCCATTGAGGTGGTCGTCCAACAAGAATCACTCAAAAGCAAAGAAAATACATTCCAGGAGTTCACTTATAACCTCAAATCTGCAGGCCTATTTTGCACTGAATAATATTTTTGTTCATATTGCTATCTATTTAAAGTTTGCTAATGACCACCCAGGTGAGTTATACCACTTTCAGACATATTGAGAATCCCGGGATTTTACCGTCACTCGGCCAAATTACCCGGGACACTCTTATGTCTGAAAGGCACAAATCCAGGTTCACAGTGCCTGCGATTGACCTGGACTTTTGTCCCAGTTAGACAACCCGGGTTAAGTCAGAATGGTGCGACCCGGGATTTTACTCCCTGGTTGCCCCTAGAAGCCTCTGATTGGCCATTCAGGGTTGCCTGGAGTGGGCGGGGCTGCCTGGAGGGAGCTGGGCATCCTTCTGCAATAGCAAACAAACTGACAGTGCTGGATCTGGGGAGAGAAGTCAGTGGTTTGACAGCCCTTACAACAAGCGGTGAAGACTGAGTATCTGAGGGATTGGAAAGAGGTTATTATAATACAGGTAAAATTCTGGATATGCGCAAAACTGACTGCCGCCAAATGGCCACTCAAGAGACTCCTCACAACTCTCTTACATGAAACACTTTATGAATATTATGACCCCGATTTGAGGAGTGTTTCCCGGTTTTGTTGTGGAACGCAAGATACATGTATCTCTTGAAAAGGACGCTTTATACTTCCGGTGATGGTACCGGAAGAAAAACATCTCCGTATAAAGGATACTGAGGTTATGACGACTTCTGGCAAAAGGAACGCAAATGGACAGCAAGGAAGTGATGTAGAAGATTTGCGTGTCACTTCCGGCGCTGACTGTGTGGAGACAGCGGGAATTTACAAACCGGATGGGACAATTAGTAGGGGTATATGAAGCGGGTCAGGAGACCTTCCCACTAAGCTTCTGACGAAGGATTATTCTGAAACGCGTTAAGCTAGTGGGAGCGTGTGTCGCGAGGATTCCTTTTGTGATCTGCAGTGCCGGGGATCCAAGGAGGTGATAGTCTGTATCCGGAACCTTCAACCACCAACCTATTTACATCTGGGACTCATTGGTATCTTAGGCACTATCCCGATTATGCATCAAATTGGTGATGCGATATGCTTGTATTTTTATTTTAAAAATTGAGTGCACTATTGTAATAAATTTTGAATATTTTTGGAAAAACGGTATTGCACTATTTGTGTTTCTCCCTTTCTTTTCCTTGAGAATTATATGAAAGTAAGGACATGTGAAAAGGAGTACAATAACATCTCTATTGGAAACGGAGCGTTTGAATTATTTGGACACTCCACCTCATCTAATTTAGGTGTAAGAGACTTTCCTTTGTATTTGACAGCGCCATATTGGTCATCTGGGCCTGATTCAGACCCACTCGCAAGCGCTATGCGCTCGCAAGTGGGTCGATGGTGGCCCAGTGCATACGCGCGGTGTGCGCGAGCCCTGGTGTGAGCGCAAAAAGCACTCGCTCCGGAACTCACTACAAAAGGGACGGCTGTCGATGTTGATCGACAGCTCGCCCCATTTTGTAGGTGTGGCGGGGGGGTGGCTTCACAAATGGAGGCGTTCCCATGCTAACGCCTGCCTTTTGTGGGTGGCCCTACTGACATCACTAGTAGTGCAGGAAGTCCACTGGGGCTTGCGGCCACGAGACCCTACCACAAGGGTCTCGTCGCAAGCCCAATGGTCTTGACCATCGCGACCATCATCATGGCCGCTTGCATAAGCTGTGGGTGGTAACCCACAGCTATGCGAGCGGCCAAGAGGCCGCAACAAAAAAGCAAAAGCACACGCCCTGATTCAGAGCGAGCGCTCGCTTTTTGCGAGCGGCTCTGAATCGGGCCCTCTGTTTATAATTTTGGATTAGAAAGAGGTGTCCGGTCCGTGCTGCAGTTTGTAGAAGCAGCCGGTGCACAGTAGCTACAGAGATGCTGCCCATTGTTGTGAGATCTGGTCGCTGGAGAAGTGTGATTCCGTGAGTGTGTATGAATGTGACGTGTTTGTGTGTGTGTGGCGTGTTTGTGTGGTATGAGAGGGACTTGAGAGCAGCCTGGCAGCCCTAGCTGTTAGAATATCTTGGCAGACACGGCTTATGTCTGAAAGGGGTCAACCTGGGAATTTTCCGGATCTCAGGTGTAGTATGAAAGGGGGTCATGAGCAAAAACCCAGGTTTTTGCTGAGTTAAAAAACCCGGGTCTGAGCAGGGAATCTCCCGGGTCGTGTGTCTGAAAGTGGTATAAAAGACTACTGGAAGTATATTCTGTGGATGGATAAGTCTAAAATAGAATGTTTTGGCTTAAATAAGAAGTATTATGTGTGGAAAATTCCAAATACTGCATTCCAACAGTCATGAAGCACAATGGTGTCAGTATTTTTGTTTGGGGTTGCTTTGCTGTCTGGGGAAAAGGATGGCTTGCCATTAATGAAACTATGATTCTGGATTGTACTAGTAGATTGTACAGAAGAATGTTAGGGTATTTGTCCATGAACAGAAGATCTACAGAGGGTAGGCCTTGCAGCAATACAGGTCCCTAAACAAGTCAGTTTAACAAAACAATTTTGAAGCAGAAAGTAAATCAAGCTTTTGAATGGCCAAGTCAAACTTGACAGTAGTCAAATAGAAATGTTGTGTCAGGAACTGAACTGAATTGTTAATGCAAGAAAGCCCACCAACATTCAAAGGGTTGAACCAGTTCTGTAAGGAGGAATGGGGAGGATTGACCAACAATTATTGTAAACATTTGAAGTTAATGCTGCTGAAGGGGGTCACACTAGTTACTGAATTCTATTGGTTCACATTTTTTTTTTTGAAAACTGATTTAATATGGGCACATTTTGATGAATAAATTAATGAAAATGTTTATCGTTCTGTGTGTAATTTGATTAACTTACATGCCTTTCTTAGTTTTCATATGTACAGAATATAGCTATTTGCATCTCAGCCCCTCACGTTAGAGGAAGTTGCTTCCTCAACTGGAGTCGGTGGGAAAATAAATCTATGTGTTTTATTTTCTAAAACTTTTCTAAAAACAACACGACATTCTTGGAAGTTTAAACTAAAGATGCCCGGTTTTCCTGAAATATGAACACACCCAAACTTAGGGGTTCTGAGTCAAATTGAGTCCCAGTTAGGAAACACCTAGGGGTTTCTGAGTGGAACTGCGTCCCGGCTTGGGCCTGCTGTCCATTCGGAATTTGGATTTAAAAAACTAAGTCAAGTTTTGGATTGCATATAAACAGGTTCAAATTATGATTTTATCTATTTTTACCTCTAAGGAATCCAAAACCTTACCAAAACACTTGAGGTTGGTTTTGCCAAAACACGATGATGAATTAGAACCAAAACACGGGGGTCTACAGACATCTCTAGTTTAAAAAGTCAAACTTGAGGAATGCTGTTGGGTTTAAGTACAGTATCAAGATCGATTGTTATCTCTTGCATATACATGCAATTAAAGTATTTTAATTTTTTTTAATTGGGTTTGAGTTTTGGGGCAATCACTGCATCATCCCCATTATGTTTAACAGTTATTGCAAGCTTCATGCTATCATTTTTCTCCAGAAAAAAATTATATTAATTATTATTGTTTTGAACAATGGACTATGATGATGAATTTAAGAAAAACATTTATTTGCTATAGGTTGAATTTGAAGATGGGTCGCAGATTGTCACAAAAAGAGAAGATATTTACACACTGGATGAAGAGCTTCCTAAAAAGATTAAGTCTCGCTATGTAAGCATCATTAGATTTATTTATTAATTGTCCAAGACAGATACAGTAGTTTCATTGCATGTATTAGATGATCAGTCCTCTAATTCATTACTTTTTATTACTTTGCTATAGTCCTAAAGGGTCATTTTTGTTTATTACACTCCTGTCTTTATTTTTCATTTGTTCGTTGTACTCTCTAACAGACTATATCTATTGTTACCTGAAAATAAATATTTCTTCTGTTTTGAGTGTGGGCAGGAAAATACCTTGCAACATCACCTGCCAACAAAAGAAGTTTTCAAGTCAGTGGTGTGATATCTATATTGTCTGTGAAATTCAAATCCATAGATGTTGGGCAGATGGAGTGTAGGGGACAAGTATGCCATATTTTGGCATTAAAGAAAGAAAAATCAATTTGTCCTGTAATGGAATTGCCTGAGAAATAGCTATTATACATATATTATTCTAAAATTATCTAGTTTAGCTTGATCTAATTGGTATTCCTGCATTCAAGTTTACCAAATGCTTTTGTCAGAAAGCGGTAACTGATGTTAAATTGTTCCCGTTGGGTTGTTTTTAACACAGAAATCAGTGAAAATAACACATGATTAAAGTAAGCACACAGTACAACATAATATAAAGAATAAGCAAGGTTTTAATATACCTAACTAAAAGGTCAGTTTATTGATGTACATCAGTAGTGAGTCCTGGGGAGCCCCATTGCCTAAGTCAGTTAGACACCCAGATCCAATATTGTGGAGGCTAGACACTGTCAGCTAGGTTCTAGGAGAAGTCACAATGTATTGTTGTAACCATTTTTTACAGCCTTGTGGGGCATTACACAGTTATGACTACAAACAATAGAATGCATAAATTAGTGGTTTACTATTCTGTTGAACTGCAGGAGGCAATAGCAGCCTAGTTATGTTTATAAAACAAAGAAGAATGCTTTAAATCTCTTTATCTATGCAAGCAACATGCAAAGGCAAACACCTGGAATTGAGGCCTAACTATTTTCTGCACATATCATCTTTCTTCTCAATAACATCTTCTGCGCATGTCACTGCATGACCAGCAAATATTCAACAATGGCCTCTTGTCCTACAAGTTTGAGTTGATACAAATGTTCTGCTTATAGTATCATCTTGAAGGCCTTTAGCTGTTTCTGAATAATACAAAGACTTACACACACATACACAGATGATAAAATATGTGGCAAGAGTCACATACCCACTGTCATTAACTCCTACTGGTACATGAATTAGTTCAAGTTTCAAATTTCTACATTTGACATAGAAGCTTTTAGAACATCTATATTTATTTAGGACGGCTAGAATGGGATGTCACTAGTATGGAGAGCGTATTGATTAACCAATGTACTGATATATGTCTCTGTGTGACTGACAATGTCTTTGGCAAGAGACGGCACATACTTTTTGCATACCTCAAAATATCATGGAAAATGTGTTTTTTAATTTACATGCTGTATATAAAGTATGGACATATTCTAACTATCCAAATTATTTATAGTGATATGCAACTCTGAACACATTGGGGCATATTTATCATAATCCGTGTCATAGATGCGAATTGGCTGTGATAAATTTGCCCAATATTGCAAGGCGATATTTGAATACTTCACAAGTGTATATCAAGTGTCACATAGGAGGGACAGAGCTCCTCACTGTATCTTTTGTAAAAAATACAGTGAGAATATGACTGCACATCCACCGCCTGGTAATAGGTGCTCCAGTGAGGTCCTCTGGGAATCTGGTCAGCTGGTCTCTGGGCTCCTGCACTGTGACCCTGGTCAGCTGATCTATGCAGCAGCTGACCGGGGTCACAGTGCAGGAGCCTGGAAACCAGCTGACCGGATTCCCAGAGGACCTCACCAGAGCACCAATCACCAGTCCCTGGATGCAGATAAGAGTTTGAGGTTTTTTGGACTTTTTTTTTCAACATGATCAGTGTGTGGACTATTGAGATCACAAAGCTGATCACAGAAACTGACACTGCTCTGCCTGTCAGAGCAGAACAGGAGTCAGGGAAATAGGGGAATGCCTGCATAATGCCATCTGAAGACTGCTCCAAAAGTCCTTTATTACATTTATGTGAAACTAAAATAATGTGAAAAGGGAGTGAAAACCTTTTTTAATTTTTTTTTTTTTAGTAAAGTTTAATATTGATAAATAGGGCCCATTGTGTCTTTTCCCTTTCACCAATAGTCAACTGACATCTTGACTCATTCCTCTTCTAGAATGTGCTTTGCTTACTCATTCATATGCAGTGAGTTAAAGAATGTGTGGAACACTGTTCAGCAGCAGCCAACACTTCTTACTGCAGAAAACTGAGACTCAGGGGAGTATGCAGGGAAGTGCGTTGATAAAAGTGGTTAGGAAACTATTGGAATGGATAAATATTCATCATGTGTACCATTTGTTCGAAAACTCACAAGTGTGTACTTTAGGAAAACCTATAGTTATAAAAATAAATATACAGAAAGAACAGCATTTGATCTATAACTCACAAATACATTTATACTTCAGGAATAAACTGGAAATATTCTTCATAATAAAAATCAGTTTATAAAACTAGTAAAAATATTAACACATAAAAAGGTTATAATACAGTACACACAAGGTACGGTAATTTAACGCCTAATGGATACTTCAAGTATTGCCTATCACTTAGTATTAGGTTGCAAAGACACATGTGTTAGAAAGTAATAGTAATACTTACTGAAAACACATTAATGTGTTATAGAAATACCCTTAAACGTGAAGGAAAGTGCCTATCAATAAAAATCTACCATTATTGAGTAAAATACTTAAAATGTATTAAAAAGCATGTAATGATTGATCTTTGTTTATTCTGAATTGTTATGTGTTTTAATGTTAACATAAAGCGTATATGTGTTTGTGATATTTATGTTTATTATGTACCATATAGTAAATTGTTTGCATCTACAAAGATCCCTATTGTGTGGTAGTTCTTTTAGTATATTTTTATGAAGAATGGGACTATATTAGAGCTCTTTAATGCTTGGATTAATGATGCGGATAGTGGGCATGTACCAGTCTCTCAAGAAATCCTAATGATAAAATATGTGACAGTACTGTAGGTGTTACCTTTAAGAATAGTAATGCATTAAATAATTACTTTTCTAACACTCATTTTCACCTAATGTTGTGCCATTTTATTCCTAGTCCAAAGCATCAGACATGAAATTTGAAGATGCTTTCTACGGGGAGGAAGTTATTCAAGGTGAGAGGAAAAGACAGAGAGTCCTGAATGTGAAGTTCAAGAACGAATATGTTAATGACCCAGGATATCGTACATTTCTCAGGAGCTCATTCCAAAAGAAGTGCCGCAAAGGGCAATAATAAACAAATACATCAAACACAGTACAACAGGACAGACCTGGTACAACTTTTGCACTACATTTTAAATGAAAGGATGAACATTCTCACAGGTTGGACGCAAAGGATATGATGCATTAGAAGTTTTTGCTGAAGGCCTTCTTGTAAAATCGCATTACTATGATGATAGGTTTTTGCATGTGCAATTGTAGCTTAATTTTCAGTAGGTTGTATATTTGGGGCAACAACATGCATGCAGGGGAGAGCTGGTAATGTCTGACCCAGAGGGTAACATGAGCAAGTGGCCTATGCAAAAATAACCCTCATACTGTACATTTCAAGGCTGTTGAAGGAGAGGCGGCAGAGATAACAATTTATGACAACCCAGCAGTTCTGCCCTCCTGTGGAACAGTCATTTTCCAGAAACCTGCAAATGTGCACCTGTATACTTAACTACACACTCAGTAAGGTTTTATATACAGGGAAAGTGCACTAGTGTAAACCCCCATCTGTTATTATAACCAGAGTGCTCCAACTGGTGATTACCTTCATCATCCCATCGTGTCAGCTCCCCCCTGCATGCATTTTTCTTATGTAGAATATTGTTCTCTGTATTTCCTCTCCCGCTGAAGTTGAGATAACAACTAATGAGTCTTAAAATAAAAAACAGGCTTGGAAACTATAGACACTCAGGGCTGCACTTTTTCAGGCTATCCAAGCATGGAGTTCTACAACGTAAGATTCTATAGATGGATGGAATGCGTTACCAGCATTTATTGTGAGGAAGTCACCTCATTTGGGTGTGGTTACATGTACTACTAACAATCAGCATTTTTATTTATTTGAGCAATTACCACATTTTTTGTATGTTGGTTAATGACTCATTTAAGCAGTTTTTCATATGTATGAGGAGACTGAATCCCAAGTATAAGTGAGGCATTTCACCTACAGTGCCCTTTTCTGAGATGCACTCCACATGCATAAGTTATTTTTGTGAAGCAATAAGTAATGGTTTCTCAGATGAGCGCAGAGTTTCTTGTCCTTGGTATCTGCTTTGTTTTTCACTATTTTACTTCTGGTTTTACAGAGAATTGTTAAGCAAATAGTGCTTATGTACATACACGTATTTAAAAGGGTGAGTGTAATAAAAGGATTTAAAGAAGGACTTGGTTTGTTA
Organism: Taudactylus pleione; assembly: GCA_031769625.1. NCBI lineage: Eukaryota > Metazoa > Chordata > Amphibia > Anura > Myobatrachidae > Taudactylus > Taudactylus pleione. The sequence goes on along the minus strand of JAUIMM010000126.1, from coordinate 22,229,374 downwards.
AGAGTCTCGTATTTACTCAGCGTTAAACTTGTATTTAATAAAACTGTTTAACTTATCCAAACCATTCTGACATCTAGCACTTCCACTTTTTCCCAACTTGGGAAAGTTTATAGCCTTGTTTTTTTTTCCATACTAAATTTTCTGCTTTACTAAGGAATAGCTAATATTTTGACATGTGACAGGGAAGACAAGCGAAACAAACAAATTGGATATAAAACCTATGTATGTTTATATAATTTTCATTCAAGTGGCGAGTACATGGGGTCATGGGTGGGATGTGGGAGAGTATTTTGCTCTTCCATGGGGGTCTGGAAGGACTCTACAAAATCATCCAGACGTTTCAGGAAAGTAGGCAAGTATATTTTCTTAACTGTTTTGTGGGGCATTTTGTAATATACTGTGGCATAACTTAAAATAAGACATTGCCTAATTTAGCAAAATTCCATACTGTAGACAATTAATCAGTCCTTGCAGCCCACATACGCTTCATGTTCTTTCCATCTTCACACAATGAACCAGTACCTTAGGCATAGTTACTGACTTCCTGGCTGCTCCCTTCAGGAGGTGGTAGTCAGGGCGGTGAGGTGGAGACATGGTGCACCCAATCGGCAGTGTGGGGGGCGTAATGGAGCAATCATGTCATTGTGGCCCCACCCGCTTTATAAAGCGTCGCTATTACTGGCATTGTAAAGTGTGGGACGGGACCATGATGACACGATTTTGCGCAAATTGCATCATCATGCCAGACAGGGGCTCCGGGAGACTTGCCTGCTTTTCCGAGCATTGGAGAGAGCCATCCAAGATTTGGGAGTCTCTCAGATGTTCTGGAAGAGTATGCAAGTATGACCATATGTCTATACAATAGTCTTCAGGAATTTTAGGCAGTGCATTAATCATGTCAGTGGTTCCATACAAATTTATCATCGGCATACTGATTCTAGCCCACAAAATAAATACATTAATTCCACTCTGTTGATGGTAAAGTCACTTCTGTAGGTTCAACTTTTCAGGAGAAATTGGGAGATTGTGTGGTATGCATTTGATTAATGTTCAGATCTGTTTCAAATAGGAAAAATTTTTAAATATAATATGGCAGTTTATCCTAAAATTGCATTTTATCTCCATGTCAACATACACTAATGGATAAATTAGACATTTACAGGTTATTGTTCAGAATTTATCTATAATGTTGACCATTAAGTAGTGATGTGCACATCAATGAAATGTTTTTATGACACGCTAAGCAATTGGTGAAAGTGGAGCTCATGCAATAAATATTAGAAGGTCAGGAGATGGCGCTCTTCAGTACAAACATAGATATAAATTGTGACTTTAAGCAAATTATAAGGTAACTTCAATTAGTGATAGGAGTCGTCATACCAAAAATATAAAATAAATATGCTGTTTGACTTTCTGAGGTCCTCATGTGATCCTCCTCAGTAGATGTTCAGATAACCAGATGTTTACTGGATAGGATATACTTTGATTGTATCAGGGATTTTGCTGTGGTTTCTGTTGGTGGGAGCCTTACCCAGTGGTCTCTATAAGAGGGGGTACTTTTCTCCTGTCTCTCTGATACTCTCCAAAGTACCGCAACCTGCCCTGAGCACTCACTTTTTGCCTGTAAGAACTGGCCATGGATCACTGTGCACTGTGAGATGACAACAGATCTTAGATCTTTCCCTCACTTCCTGAGTTCACCTCTGCCTCATTTGATCTCCTCTCTTTAGCTCTGAACACTGATTGTACAGAGAGCAGTACCTTCATGGATAGATAAGTGTCTTGGGGAAGGGGAGGATGTATTTATGGAGTGTGGGTATTAATGCTATCTAAGGGGGGTGCATTAATGTTATCTGGACCTTGCATCCTGGATGGCAGCACAAGTCGCACACCCCTCGTTACAGCTCTGATGTCATCTGGGAGTACGTGTGTGTGTAAATGTAATCTGTGGGTGCATTTGTGTTAATGTCATCTAGAGGTGTGAGTCTATAGGGCATATTCAATTGGCTGTGAGGGTTTGCCTGCAACAATTTATACGGACCTCGTGACCAATTTTGGATTACTGCATATATGTGCTCTCCCAATACCAGTGGTATCAATTAAAAAAATTGGTTGCAGGTTTTTTTTGCAGGCAAAATCCTGCAAGAGGTGATTTTTTTTTTTTCCCCACTCAGCCTGTGGGCGGCTACTGAGGCTGTGTGTGGGCAGAGGGAGCAGGGTTAGGGGTAGTGTGTGTGCGGGGAGCAGGGTTGGGGGTAGTGTGTGCGGGGAGCAGGGTTAGGGGTAGTGTACTGTGTGCGGTAGCAGGGTTAGGGGTAGTGTACTGTGTGCAGGGAACAGGAGCAGGGTTAGGGCTAGTGTGCTGTCTGCAGGGAACGGGAGCTGGGTTAGAGGTAGTGTTTGCGGGTAATGGGAGCAGGGTTAGGGGTAGTGTGTGTGTGGGGAGCGGGAGCAGGGTTAGGGGTAGTGTGTGTGGGGAGCAGGGTTAGGGGTAGTGTGTGCGGGGAACAGGGTTAGGGGTAGTGTACTGTGTGCGGGAGCAGGGTTAGGGCTAGTGTAGTGTGTGCGGGAAGTGGGAGCAGGGTTATGGGTAGTGTGAGCAGGAGTAGTGTGTGCGGGCAGAGGGAGCAAAGTTAGGGGGGTAGTGTGTGCAGGGAAGAGGGTTAGGGGTAGTGTAGTGTGTGCGGGGAGTAAGGTTAGGGGTAGTGTGTGTGCAGGCAGTAGGAGCAGGGTTAAGGGTAGTATAGTGTGTGCAAGGTTATGGGAAGTACCTGTCCTGTGCTCAGCCGGTCCATGGAAGCTGTCTGCGATGTTGCAGAAGGTAAGTAATTAAGCCAATTAGAAACTTCCAATTGCTTAATTAGTAATTAGGGGGAGGGGGTGTCCAAAGGGGTCTAGAGCAGGTGCAGACCATTTTTCCTTAAAATATGGATTTTAGGAAAAATTGGACCTGCTCTGGAGGTGTAAAAAAAACTGCAGGTGCAAGATTTTTTGTAAGCGCGCACCTATTGTAATTGGATATGCCCCTATTAATGTGATCTGACAGTACATGTGTATGTTAATGTCGGTTCATGTTTTATGTGTATTAATGTTAACTATGGATGTGTATGTGGTATTAATGTCATCTGGGGTGCCATGTGTGTATTCATGTCATCTGGTTGTGCATGGTGTGTCTTAATTAGCATTAAAACTAAAATGGGAACTTTTTCTTTGCAATTACACCAAACCTTTAATAAAGCACACATATGGGGTTTTGTTGCACTTGATGAAGTTAAATTTTAAACGCTGGACTAATTAACTAACTAATTAGTAACTAAGGCAACAATCACAGAAATCTTGGCTGCTTTACCCGATAATGCACATCAAATTAGCAGATAATTGTTCCAATTTGCAACAAAAAAAAATCTAAAATAAACTTAGGTATTTTAATAAATAAAATAATTCAAATTTAATCTGATGCAACACATGCAATGAAATTCACTCTAATCATGAAGGGTGAAAGCACTAGTTTTATAAAATGGTCAGTGTTTCTTTTTACCTACCTTGATATCTTTACTTGTTATGCTCAGTGTTTTGCTCTTCAGTGTGGAAAATATTCTACAATCATTTCCTTGTGATCGTTCCCAAGAAGACATGTACGTAATAATACCAGTGTAGCGAGAGTTATAATGCCAACTAGCACCCAAAATATTATACAAATATAAACTAACTGTGCCAAAACAACTTTCAGTTACCATGAATTAATCTGTACTTTCCAGTAATCTAGCCATACCCTTGGCATCATTGCAATCTTTCAAAAATCCTAAAGGCAAATGTTGTTGTTTCAAGAATTGTTTCTAACATGAAGTACTGTATATTAAATAGATTCTTTCCTGTATCATTGCTTTATTTCTCTACTGTTTCTTAGTTTAATTAATTCCATTTTTCTTTTAAAATCGACCTTGTAGGTTTCCGCATGATAACAATATTTTTATTTGAATTAAATGTAATACTGTATTTCCTTAAATATTTAAACTTGTAAAGTACTCTTTCACTAAATTTATTATACTGTTTAAGGATAAGTTAGAGTTTTATATGAAATAATATATTAATGTCTTCTTTTTTAATATTATTATTTTTGTTTAGTAACTTAAGTGGTATTTATGGTAATGAAATGAATTGAAATGTGTGAATCTATTTTCTGGTAGACATGTTTTCTTTTTTTTTGTCAGTTGTGTGTATAGATCATTAAACATGCATCTCTAAAATCAATCAGACTGCAATATTAGTAGTCATTGTTAGTAGTTTTCATAAGAGAGACACTGTTAAAAGACTCTGTCTCAGCTATATTTTTATTGCATTGTGATAGTTGCAGTTGGTTAAGAACATTACGTTCTTACTGGAGTTGTAACTTTTTTTATAGGACAATAAACAAATTTACTTTTTGCCTATTCTGTCACTGTGTCTTTACTCTTTGCTGAGTTGTTCCTAAGTGTACAATATACTGGTTCTCCTTTACAAAGTTTGCGGGATGTGCCTGTCTACCCAGCATACATCCAGGTGTAGCCTGTTCTCTATACTTGACAGAGGCATCCGCAGCTTACAAATGTGCACTGCAATAGTCACATTACAACTCAATTACACTTTAGATCCAGCCCTTTCAATAAATTAAATTAACTTTTATTGATTCAAATGCTGCATGAAGGCTCATTATAGGTAAAGTATGAGACCCAACGACTGCCAGCTCTGAACTATTGCAATAGACTTTTGGGAAGTGAGTACACCAATGCTTCCCTCTGTGCAGCTTCTTAACATGCAAAAATCACTCCCCGCAAAATGAAATCAATTTGTTACACTGCTACACAAAGCTCCATTTGCTCCTCCCAAATCCTCCCCTCGGCCTGTAGCTGAAGTGTGATTCGAGGCAGGACTATGGTGGATTTTGTGCTGTAACTTGGCTGTTAACCGCTTTATAAAGGTACATCTGATTCCACTAACAATACTAATATCAGATATCAGTACCTAATTGCAAAAAAATATAGTAACTTGATTAGGTCACTTAAAAGCATTTCTACAAATTGAAGGGCAGTGCCCCCAGTAGTGGTACCCCTATGCAGTGCCTTTTAAATAGTGCCCCCAGTAGTGGTCCCACCCTATGCAGTGCCCCCAGTAGTGGTTCCCCGATGCAGTGACCCCAGTAGTAGTGCCCACAGTAGAGGTCCCTCTGTAGTGGTGCCCCCCCCCCGGTCTTCCCGGGCAGGCGCGCTCTGCATTATGGGAAAGACGTCATGATGTCTCTCCCATAACGCACTGCAGGGGCCAGAAGCCGAAACTCATGAGTGAGCTCCAGTCCGGCTCTTGCAGTGGGCACAGCAGCAGCCAATGAAAGTCTGACTGACTCTCATTGACTGCTGAAACACACATCGCTGCCGCGTCGGCATGTTAACCAATGTTTGTCGATATCTCATGCCTGTTTTCAGATGGTTAAATGACTTAACAGTTATGATATATTGACAATTCACACATCTGCCACATTGGAAGGAGCCATTCTTTGTCACTAGCCAGTTATCAACGTTTGGTCGTAAACTCACATCTGACCGAACAACCTGATCCTTAAGATTATAGCTTCATTTCTAAGCAAATAGGGGATGTTCTTGACAATCCTTTCCAATAACAGAGTCAGTTTCCAAAATGTGCCAGTGTTTAAGGACAGACCTGCATAAAATATTTGACGAAATAGAGTATGTAGTCGGAAGGATTACTTATCTATTACATCTGTAGGTTTTGGATGCAAAAGTTCCTCTCTTGGCAATGTAAAGACATGTGTATAGCTTCCTCAATTTTTTGGAGCGAGGTTATGGAACTGAAAAAATAATTTCCCATCTTTCTTAAGGCTGCAGGAAGTGCTGTATCTTCTGATATAATTCTTACCACCCTCAATAACTGAGAAAAAGGGTAGACCTTTTTTGAGGGGGTTTAGATGGAAGCTATCTGCTAACAATAGCATGTTATTGTCGGCTGGTTTCTTAAACATACTGGTAACAAAGGCATTCTCCACAATGGTGATTGTCACATCCAAAAATTCAATTTTAATGGAACTATATGTATAAGTAATCCTGATGATGCTGGCCAGTGAATTGAGATGTGAAAAACTAACTCTAAAAGGCTTGATTCATCCCCAGACCACAATAGGAAAACATCATCAATAAACCGTGAACAAAATAAAATTTTTGTAGAAAAATCTATATTGTTCAGGATATGAGCGTGCTCGTATTCATACATAAAAAGGTTGCCATGTTTGACCCCATTGCCGTACCCTTCAACTGTAAAAGAAAAAAAAAAGGAATTCTCAAATAAGAAGTAATTTTTGTGTAAAATAATATCAATGAAAAGCAAAATATAATCCACCGGAGGACCGGTACAATGCATATTCCCAGATATTGCTTTTTTTAATTGCTAACTTTCCCTCTTCTTGATTGTTTGTGTATAAACTGATGATATCAAAAGTCACCAACAGACAATTAGGGGGCGGACAACCAAAATTTTTAAGCCTAAGTAGAAAATCCGTTGTGTCTTTCAGTACAGTTTCTGCATTACGTACCACAGGTTGTAAGAAAAAGTTGTGACAAGGTTTGACACAATGACCCCCGGGAAGAGATAATCGGTCTCCCCAGGGGGGGTTGGTCAGAGACTTGTGTACTTTCGGGAGACTATAAAGTAATGGAGTAACAGGAAATTCCATTTTCAAGAAACCAGCAGTGTTCTCATCCAACCATCCATTATTCTGACCTAATGCTTGTAATTTTACTTCAGTATACCATAGTAACATCTTACAAAAAGGTCTAAAAATACTGAAGCCGCAAACTTTGTGAAAAGCAATACTTGTGTCAGTCTCAAAACTTTTGGCCATGGCTGTATGTATATTTATTATGGGATGTTTAACATGTTCCTGACCATTTATGTTATTTATATGAGATAAATGTTTGATACATAAGGTTTGTTTTTTAAACTCTCCCTCCCCTACAGCCCATACTATAGAATGTTTCCCAAACTTAGGGCCTGATTCAGAGATGGACACAAATGCCATTGCAGCTGCAATTTCTCACGGATCATAATTGCAAAAATATGCTAATGACCCACTCACTGTCCAGTGCTTAGAGATGCCCACTGATAGCATCTCGCATACTGTACGCCGCTCACATACAAAATCTGAAACCTCAAATGCAGATCAAGTGGCCATCAGCCTTCTGGGAAAGTCTAAGCTGTTGCAGACATAGTGGGTCTCCAGACACACAGAGGGCTCTCCTGCTGCATGTATCAATGCAATGGCTAATTTATGGATGTAAGAAAACAGTGTTTAAATGGTCAGACACCTGCATTTTTCTAACCACCCCTTTGCAAGTGAATCCCCTGTATGAGTGTATTCGCAATTCAATCACTGCGTGTACGCAGTGCGGCTTACACACGTGCAATGGGTAATAATCATTCAATCTGTGTAAATATTGGCATTGTGTCCATCTCTGAATCAGGCCCTTAGACTTCAGGGAAGACTAAGCTCATGTAAAGATGCCTGTCTCCTAGCTCATTTTAAGACTGGTGTGGTATACGAGTTTGACGTTCAGGATGTCGACATTGACATAATGATGACATGTTCAACATATCACTGGTGACAGTGACACTAACGACAGTACTATTTTAAACTAACCCTATCACTCATATATTCATAATGTTGACATTTTGTCAATGTCGACATGTTGACATTACAAACATGTTTACATTCTCAACCATGGCGACATTCTGAATGATGACATAGTAACTACATACCTGTTGAGATTCCTGTCTCTTCTTGCTGGCAGCTGCTCTGTGGTCCGGTGTGTTAATTGAGCGCTCAGATCCACAAACACAGCAGACTTGGTAGACGAAGCTGCTGCCACTAGACAAGTAAGGAGGTCAGTATTTACACACTGAACTGTATATACCCAGGGTCGGTGCTAGATTCTTCTACTGCTCCCTGAAGCCGCATATCCACTTGCCGATTAAAATGAGCGAGTGAACGATAACAATATCATTATCGTTCAATTGCTCATTATTTGTGCATGAATCAGGCATGAAAAATAAATGTCAAACGAACAGCAATGCGCGCTCCTGCTGGTCGTTTTCAACATCAATCATCGCCTGAACATGCTGGTCAATCTGCCGATAACGACAGATTTACCATGTTCAGGGATGAGGGAGGATGCCTGCACTGAATGACATGTCGTTCAGTGTAGGCTCTGCAGGCGAAAAGGAACAACTGTATGATTACAATGTTGTAATCGTACTGTCATTCCACTATCTGCTAATGGATACGCACCTTAAGACTTTAATGCTCCGCAGAGCTGGGGACTTGGATTGTGGAGTGGTTCCCACATGCATAATAAAACCAAAAACATCTCGCAGCCTAAACCTAACCCTACCGGCCCGGCATAGGGATAATGATAGGCATCAGGATTTCGATGCCTATCATTTGTCCCCTGTCGGGATTGCACAGTTGTGAAGCCGGTGGTCGGCATTTTGACCATCGCCTTCCTGACTGCATACGATTATGGGAGTAGTGAGTGTAGTTTGCCCACAATGCCCAGTAAGCAGGGCCGTAGATAGCCCGGCCGGGCCCGGGTAAAGGAGGGAGCATGGCCTAATCACGGGAGGCGTGGCCATGCCCCCTTGGAAAAAAAAAACATTGACAGCGCCGCGTAGCGCTGCGCGCTGGGGAGGGGGGCACTGTAAGCCCCCCAGCCCGGCGCTATATGGAGGGGGGGGCGTGATCATTGTGAACGCTCCCCCCACAGCCATAGGAGACTGCTGCGGCTGCTGCAGCAGCCGCGAGCAGTCTCGCACTGCAGAACAGCACAAGTAAATAACTGGTAATAAGTGTGTGCTGAGCTGCTGTGATGAAGGGGGGGGGCAACGCCGGACCCGGGCCCCTCTAGCAAGCTCGGGCCCGGGTAGCCTGTACACACTCCCCCATCCCCCCCCCCTCTCAGCGCCCATGCCAGTAAGCACCTATTTTTAAAAAATATATTTAACATACTTTAGGACATAAATCGTGTATCGTTATCTCTTTATGGTTATTGTCTAAAAAGTGCTTCTCCATTATCAAACCCTTTAATAAAAGTAATTACAGTAGTGATGTGCATTTCTCTACATTTTTTCACCTAAATGAATTAGATGTAAAATAGTGTAATCTCCTGAAACTTCTGCAAAACTGTTATAGCTGTACTGAGCATGCTATTTACACTCTTTACTGGACCGCTAACTGCTACAAGCACTACTATGGTCTGTTTCTTATCTCTATTATGAACTGACATATTTGAGGCACTTTCTGACAGCAAGATACAGCATATGATATATTTGATATACACAATAATAATGGTTGAAAAAAAATATAATACTGAATGTTATGCAAGTTGACTTAATATTTGTGTTGTACACATGTAGACATAGAATAAAAATAATATGGTTTATACATAGGCAAATAAAATATTTTAACTCTGAATGTACTGTACATGGTCACAGTCAGCTACATGCAACAATCCCATGTTTCCCTGTGATGACAAATGATGACTAAAGAAGAGGAGGTATTTATATAATTTCCTTTTTACAGAGTGACTTAGTATTCACAACAGGATCTAGACATTCCCACATAGGGAAGGTCACCCCAATACCTGGACCATGCGTACATATCACTGAGACATTCAGTATACAACCTTATTAAAAACATCTCCCTATTGCTTAAATCAGAAGTTGATGTCTTTTTTTTTTGTTACCATTCTACTGACTCCATTTTTGGTACTTACATATATTTCCTTTAGGCAGCTTTAAGTTGTTGATGTATTTTAAATAATGAAGTTGAAATATGCAATAAAATGTCAAATATGTTGATATTTACTTATATTGAGGGGGACACATTTGGCCTCCATTTAAAATAAATGCTAATTGTATGCTACAAAATATTTTTTATTTGTTTTATTAATCTAAGTGACTTGTACTAATAAAAGATAAATGAGCAGACTATGCTTTGAAAGGGAGAGGATGATGCTCTTTTTTTTATATTCTTCTACTAACCTCATGAGCTATTAAATAGTTTTACCTGCAGGTCCTCTGTTCATCTCTGTGATTACACTCTCCTGTCAAGTTGATAAGATCTCTGTCTCTTAATATGTTTAAATACAAATGCATTGCCTTGGCTTACAAACGACTTTGCTCCCCTGCTACCTTTGTATCTCTTCCCTTTAGAGGATATAGTATTTGCTATTACTGTAGTTATTGGCATTTGGCATAGGATCACAGCTCAACATTTTCTAAGCTATTTACCACCATTAATGCTACATTTTCACTCGCCTTAGCTTTCCCCTGTAACTCTTGTTCTAATGCTAAGAAAAACAAGAACTTCATTTACATTTATAATTTATATTTATACTAAAATATAGCAGCTTTTTAGGTGTTCATTTGAAACCATTTAAAAAGACGTCATAATTCAATCTCATGAGTCATTTTGACAAAGGTATAAATTATCAGTCATATAACAATAGAAGTAATATTTTTTTTCATGGGATTTGAAAGTTTTACAGATTTTATATTAATATGTTTACTTCAGGTAGAAATGATCACACAATGCTACTTGGCTTAGAATTATATTGATATAACTAAATTATAAAGGCTGTCAATACATAGGTATTCATTCTCGCTGGATTTCCATAATATTTGTGAAAATATCTTAGGTGAGTAGTCAAAATGAAATAGAAATAAAGTAATAAAAACAAAAACGTATTAGAAATAATCCATAATGAAATTCCAAATCACTATCATCAAAAGTAAATCTAAATAGTGAACTGGTGGGCAAAGTAAGAAGTATTGGATTTACAAACCTACTGTCCATAGTCCATCATTTCCCACTGTAAGTAGAATACAATGTCCAGAGCTATGTATATAATTATACTGAATCTGTCACTTTGACTTGATATGAGCACAGTGGTAGAATATCACATATGGCAGAACAAGCTGTATTTGCAGAGCTGTGAAGATCCATCAATAAAATTTCTGCATTCGGTAGACTGAGCATTTCATACTGGGAGGCTCATTTAGAATTTGGGGCAAATCCAGCTTCAAATGTGCATTTCACATACTATGTTGCAATGCAAGGGGTGAAAATACTATTTCTTTTCAGTATGTGTGATATCCCTGGATCTAAAGGAGCCAATGGACACAGTAATCTAGGAGGCCTCCTAGAGCTGCAGCACAGTAAAAAGGGACAAGCTGACAAAAAAGACGTGCAGAGCCGGTGAGGTGCCGCAGGTCCATAAACTAGGACTGTGCAAGAGACCCTGCTGAAGTGGTGTTAAGGGCCACTGAATACCCGCTGATGGTGTGCTGAGGAACGCTGAGTCTGAGATCTGCAGACAGGGTGACAATGTTGGGAGCCGCAGCAGAGATCTATGGAGGCTGTGTGAGGGAAAACTAATAATGGGTGATATCCAGGGCCAGCTCTAGGCGTGTTCGACCAGTGCGATCGAACAGCAGTGCCACACATAGAGGGCGCACCCCTCCCCAACATCCCGATTTCAGTGGGACAGTACTGTCGGCCCACGGGTGGTGAAATCGGGATGTTGGGGACCGCCGCAGCTGTGCGGTGGTGCCGGACCCCAGAGTATGAATGGATGCTGCACGCATGCACAGCTAATAAGGCTCCCCCCAGCCTGACGTTATTTGGAGGCATGCCATGCGGGCACGCCTCCAAATAACATCACATATGAGGCATGGCCTATGGTAATTAGACCACGCCCCCATCCGCACGTGTCCAAAAATGGAGGCATGGTCTAATTACTTTGAAGAGCTGGCACAGGGTGCTCCGAACCCTAGAGCCAGCCCTGTAGATATCCCTAGTGAAAATAATGAGTAATGCTAATATTTACAAGAGACTGAGCTAGAGATCTGAATATGCTGACAGTGTGATTTAAATCTTGTTTGTGTGGTATCCGGTCAGAAGGTCAACAATCAACCAGGTAATACCAAAGGACTGACAGGATAAATACACACAAGGAATGCAAACCAACGGTTAGAAACCTTATTCTCTGGCAACCAGCAGGTGTTACAAGGGATGGAGATATAGGGCTGGCAGTTGATGGCTAATCCGATCAGGACATGAACCCATTCTGAATTAACCTAGGCAGCTCACCTGCAACCCATATTAACAAGGCTTGCTTGAGTGAAGTGTGACAATGATGTTCCAATTCCAAAAATCTAAAGCAAGGTTTTGATTCCACATAAAGTAAGCTCTTGAGTAGGAAGCAGCTCAAAAATGGACAGATAGTTTAATTACATTTGGATAAAGATACAGATGTTAAAGGTGTGGGTGGTGGTGGTGACGATAATGGATCAGGAATCCGCCACAACATAAAAAATCATGTTTATCCAGCCTCATGGATTTGACCCACATCTGTAGGGATTCACATTATCATGGTCCCATCCCTACTGCTTGATGATGCAAATTACAACAAGGAGCAGGACCATGATGACACCAGACATATCCTCAAGCTTGTACTTACTCCTTTTTACCTCAACTAGGTTGAAAAAGTAGGCAAGTATACTATGATCTATTCTACTCAGCCTAGAACATTTTACATACACAACATAAGAGACCATTTACCGTAACAGTGTAAATACGAGGTCCCCACAAGATGGAATAGCATTTTTAATATGCTTGTACAATTCAGTGAGTAAAAAAATCTATCAAAAACGACATCATTGAGAATTCCAATCTGCCGGATTGGACGTACTAATATCATTTAAAATTACAAATCATAGGACTTATGCTGGCTGCTCCCACCCTTCAAGGATCTTCTGACCCAAGCCTTGAATGGATATAACTACCATAGGTGCAAGCTGCTACGGGGCCCAAAGCTGAGGTGGCCCATGTTTCTTGTCAAAGTTACATGTATTATATATATTTTCACCATTGGGTGGTACATAGGGGCCCTTACAAACTTTAGCTGTTTGGACTTCAAATACCTAATTACACCCCTGAAGCCTTGTATGTGATGAATAAAAAATACACTGTATCCATCAACATCATTGCCAAATAATCAGTGATCCCATTTCTCAGGCTCCCACAATCTTATCAGGTCATATAAACCACAAATCCTATAATTGGTTCTATTTATCAAAGTTACAACCTTCTGATATACTGGATTTCTATTTGACTAACAAGCACTTCTGGAATCTAAATTTGGCTAAACATCCTAAAATCACCACAGTTTTAAATTCTTTGATAAATGTATAGTTACTTTTGTAATTCCTATAGGTGCCCATTTTCTGGATCTTACAAAAATGATCAGACATTTTATGTAGCAATATACTGCCTATGATAGCAAACTCAATGTTGGCATAGAACAGTACCAAGTGGCACACATTTGGAACTTTCTCACATTTGGACATTGCTGCAGTAATCCATGAATGTCAGTTCATATACAAAATCAAGCAACAGATGGAGACTGGTCCCCAAGCCTTATGAGATACGTAGAAAGAGTTCAACGTTCTATAAGGTATTTCAATTCCTATCTTAAGTCCCTTGTCGGGATTACCCTGTTGGTATTGAGACCGGTGGCATTGCGGTCGCCGGTCCCATAACTACATCCAGCTGTGATTTATGAGCATTCTTATGGGGGTTTCCACCAGGTTGAAATATAAGCTAGTCACAGCTATGTTTCAGCTTCATTGTTCATAATTAGATTGTTTGGTAGAAAGAAATGGTCTAAAGAATTTCTAAAGGTGAAAACTGCACATATTGGAAGGCATTGCTATTTTATATTTGTCTGCAAATATTTATCATACCTAACAGCAGGGGTCTTCAAACTTGGCCCTCCAGCTGCTGTGGAACTACACATCCAAGCATGCACTGCCACCTTTTTGATTTAACAGCATGCTAAAACTATGTGCAGTGCATGCTGGGATGTGTAGTTCCACAGCATCTGGAGAGCCAAGTTTGAAGACCCCTGCCTAACAGTATACCAATGATGTGCGGTAAGGTAAATGGCTGGGGAGGCACTGGTTAGTATCAGAGCCAGATTTACAGATACATATATGAGTCCAAGGGTTCATGTGGGTATTATACAGAGGTGCAGCAAATTTGGTGTGTTTTGATCAGGTATGTGCAGAAAAGGTAGACAGGGGAGGCAGTGCCTCACCTCCTATACACTTTTTACTTCAGAGTTTGACTATAAAAATAATTAGAATAATACAAAGAAGATTTTTATAATATTTTATAGTTAAAACTCTAGAGTATACCGAAGTATGACAGGAAAGGCTCTGCCTCACCTCACCTCACTGCACATCACTGCAGTATAAGTCTCCTTACATTAGTTACAAATAGAGCACCAATCCCGCACCAGCCATCTATTATAGTTTACAAGTTTGTTTGTCCTCTCTCCAATTAGCTGTTACTCAGTTCATCTGTATCTGCAGATTAAATATAAAGCTTGCAGAGGTGCTACCCACTACTTAAACATTATAGAAATCACATTTACAAAGAAGAAAAGTAAGTAGTTTTTAACGGGTGCACTGGGACCCATGTTGGTAATTTAAAATTTTATATTTTTAATAGGTATGCATTAAAATGTCTTTTTTATATTTTAATGCATACCTATTAAAAATATTACATTTTAAATTACCAATGTGGGTCCCAGTGCACCCGTTAAAAACACTTACTTTTCTTACAGTATACTTTCTAACAGTGGTGTAACCAGGGCAGGGCAGGGCAGTCCGCACTACACAGTTACACACACATCACTGTCGGCGCTGCGGTGATGTGTCTGTTTCAGCAGCCAATGAGAGTCAGACAGACTGTCATTGGCTGCTGCGCCCACTGCCAGAGCCGGGCTGGAGCGCACTCATGAGCTCCGGCTCCTGCAGTGGGCGATGGGAGAGACGTCATGACGTCTCTCCCATAGTACTGAGCGGGAGGATGGAGGAGCAGACAATGGTGGGCGCGGCAGGAGCGGGTATTCAGGTAAGTCAGTGAGAGTTTTGTGTGTGTAAGTCAAGTCTCAGTCTGTTTTGCACTACTAGCCGGGGGCACTGAATAGAGGGGATCACTACTGGGGGCACTGCATACTGGGGGTACTGTATAAGGGGCACTATTGGGGGCACTGCATAGGGGGGACTGTATTAGGGGCACTGCATTGGGGGGCACAGTATAAGGGTGTACTACTGGGGGCATTTCATAAGGGACACTGTATAAGGGTGCACTGTTTAAAGAGCACTACTACATGGGGCACTGCTACTGGGTACATTGCATAAGGCGCACTGCTACATTGGGTATTGCAAGATGGGCACTACTACTCAAGGCATTAAGGTGCATATGTAATGGAAAGGAATGTTCCCAGAGTGATGACAAAGGGGTGCATGTCTTGTTGACATACCGCATTTCTCAGTGGTCATGCCCCTTGTGGCATGTGACCACACACATTTTTCACTGTGCGCACCTTAGGTGCCCGCAAATGGGAGAGGGGGCTCAATTTTGCTTTGGGCTCCAAGTACTCTAGTTACACCACTGCTTTCTAATGTGTTTAAAGAAACCTAGTTAGTAATATTACTTATTCTACTGGACTATACTATATACACTTTATTTCCTTACTGAACTTCAGCTAATGGCAGAGCATAAGAACAATTGGCTATTGTGTATATACACTTGGATGTGTGTGGCATTCAAGATACAAGGTTTTTTTTATTTCATATTTTTATTCGTGAACAAACAGTTTTCTAAGTTGGGCTACAGCAAATGTTTTCTAAGCCCCCGGCGAAGTTAATAGCTGAATGACCGGACCAATGAAGCTTTTTTTTCCCCTGACACCACAATTGTACTTTTAATTTCTTGTGTTATATTGGCTGCTTTTTTGTACCATGAAATCACTTAAAGTCCCTATCGTCTCTAAAAGTTGCTTAGCTGTGACAATTGTAATGTACTTCTAATTGAACTCAGAAGGAGTTGCACGGTATGTTTAAAAACACTAGCAGCAGTTTGACGGATAAGCTGGATGCCTGCCACTTATCATTTGCTATCTGTGCAGAATACAGCACAGACCTTTCCTACTTAGCATTTCTATCCATGCAGAAACATACCACACCGAGTATTCTCCTTTCTGCTGCTGTTTACAATGTTCTCATTTTTTATTTTTCCCCTCAAACGTTATGGTCATCATTACCCATTTTATGTCCCACAAAGTTAAGTTTTACTGCATAGCTTAAAGAAGCACTAAATCTGAAATTTGTAGGTATGAACTATGAATGCAAAATACGTTGTTTAGTGTTAACCTCACTTCACTGCAGCTCTGTAACTAGCGTGAAGAATTATTACCCGCTGAATTACAGGCAGTTGAAGCTCCTCCCACATGAGATGTGCACGCACCCCTGTGTTTTGGTTTTGTGAAAACCATCCTCAAATGTTTTTGTTCAGATTCAGTTTGGGATTTGGATTGCTTTAAAATAGATAAAAACAGCTAAAATCATGTAATTTGGACCTGTTTACAACTTTACATGCAATCCAAAACCGAGATTTGGTTTTTAAATTTGCATTCTGAACTTACAGCAGACCCGGAGATCTGTTCTAGTCGGAACCACAAAAGTGATCCGAGGAGGACTCAATTAGACTCGGAACCCCTAAGTTCAGATGTACTAGTTTTTCAGGAAAACCGAACGGCACAACTCTAATAGTGATCCACCAGTACGTACACTGTAGTGTTTCAGAATTACACCAGAGAGCTGTTAATCAGTCTACTTGTTTTATTAGAGAAGCACCTCCCACCAGCTGCAGAGGAGTGAAAGATATGTATGTTATTAATGTTATTAATGTCAGTGCTACACAGTATGTGATATATATTAATGTCAAATATTGGATTTACTGCTCTTTAATCATTAATTAAATGTTCCATGCAGGGAAATAATCAGGATTTGAAAGTGCTATTTTTATCTCCATGAACTTTACCTTATTCATCAAGACTCATTTCATGCATGAATGTGGTTCTCTTCAGGTGCTAGCAGAGAAAACCAGGGCAGCCCCATAACATAAAACTCTTAAGTTCATAGTCACTTTTTCAGCACACTAGATATGCTAATCTCGCTAGCTATGATATGCTCTAGCTTAATCCAAAGAAGACATGTTACTAGATACTGAAAGGGGTAGACATCCATCCCTCAGCCAAGAGCAGGGGTGGGGAACCTTTTTTCTGCCGATGCCATTTTGATATCTATAACATTATTTGTGGGCCTGGTGCAGGCCACGCCCCCTCACTGTGACATCACAAGGGCTGGGGAACAATCCCCAGTGATTACAGCAATGCCTTGATCATCCTGAGGATGGTCCGGGGAGCTGTAAGGGCAGTGTTGTGACTGTCTGAAGAAGTTTCCTAAGGATGCTCCAGGTGGCACTGCTGCATAGATTCTGGCTGCATGTTGCCATTCTAGGCACCCTGCTGGCCAGATGAGGCTAGCAGAATAAAGCTCAGAGGGCCAGACCAAATGATTCCGCAGGCCCTATACAGCCCCCGGGCCTGAGATTCCCCATCCCTGGCCTAGAAAAACACATATATTGTTGGTCTTACCTTACAGACACACACGGTGCTGTATACAGTTTATAAGTCACAGCAAGGAAGGTTTATAAAAATGTTTCCACTTTATCCCTATTTTTTCTGGTACAGAGAATGTGAGGTTGGGCTAATTGTTGGCACAACTTTAGCACCTATATCTCTTGCCAGTTTCTCCCCTAATTGCCTCCTGCATGTTACATCACCAATTACATAGGCAAATGCAGGGGGGTTTCCGTCTGCCTGGATATTAGGAATAGAAGTAGAATTATGCATAATATAATTCCAAAAATATGCGCTAAAACAAAATGAAATGCCCTATTCTTCCCACAATTAAGTTATACAAAAACCTCATGAAGTCTAGATAGAAAAAACAATTAGTCCAATTAGATGACCTTCTTTACCACCTAAGCCAACTTAAGGCAAGGTTTCCATGCCAACTAGTTACCCAGTCCATACTGTTTAGATCGCACAGACTTAGCTATGGCTCCCCATTTGATAATTTGCTTAGATAGGCACATTTTCAATACTGTGTAATGCTTATATTAGTATTGTGATTTATACTACTGTATATGGGTATCTTCATTTTTTATCATAATTTTAGTTGGCTATAACTGATTAGGTAACAACTTACACTTGTCACCTCATGCACTTTCTGTTTGTTTTGACTATATATACTAGGGGTGAGCGGATTCGGATTTCTGAAATCCGAACCCCCCCGAGCCCCCCGATCCGAGGCCGATCCGAGTCAGGCTCGACTTTTCCCGCCTGACTCGGATCTGAAATCGAGGCAAAACGTCATCATTCCGCCCTTCTGTGTTGTGCAGTCAGTTGTCCATAGGGGCTGTGTCCACTCCAAAGTCCTGTGCAGTGTCCCAGTCCTAAAGGGGTGCTGTAGTGTTGTCCAGGGGGTGCTCTGTCCATCAGGGGTGCTCCCCCCAAGTGCTAAATTTTATTTTATTTTTTCTGTGTTTGTGAATTGTGTGCACTGTGGCTGCACGTGCATCAACAAAGGAGCAGCGCCAAGCGTGCGCCTGTGTCCCATAAGTAAAAGGCCGGCTGGCTTGTCCATTAAAGGGTGCTGTAACCCACAAAGGGCACTCCAAACAAAATAAAAAAAATATATATTTTTCTGTGTTTGTGAATTGTGTGCACTGTGGCTGCACGAGCATCAACGATGGAGCAGCGCCAAGCGTGCGCCTGTGTCCCATAAGTAAAAGGCCGGCTGGCTTGTCCGTTAAAGGGTGCTGTAACCCCCAAAGGGCACTCCAAACAAAATAAAAAAACATATTTTTTTGTGTTTGTGAATTGTGTGCGCAGTAGCCGCACGTGCATCAACAAAGTAGTGCCAAGCGTGCGCCTGTGTCCCATAAGTAAAAGGCCAGCTGGATTGACCGCTAAAGGGTGCTGTAACCCCCAAAGGGCAGTCCAAACAAAATAAAAAATTATTTTCTGTGTTTGTGTGCGCCTTAGCCGCACGTATATATCAATATAACATAAATGGAGGACCGAACTTTCTCCGCTAAAAATAAAATAGGGAAAGATCAAGAACCACTTCCTCCTAGTGCTGAAGCTGCTGCCACTAGTCATGACATAGACGATAAGATGCCATCAACGTCGTCTGCCAAGGCCGATGCCCAATGTCATAGTAGAGGGCACATACAATCCCAAATGACAAAGTTCAGGAAAATGACATTGAAAAAAACATTTAAGTCATCTGAAGAGAAACGTAAACTTGCCAATATGCCATTTACGACACGGAGTGGCAAGGAATGGCTAAGGTCTTTCCCTATGTTCATGACTAGTGGTTCAGCTTCACATGACGATGGAAGCCCTCCTCCCACTAAAAAAATCAAACGAGTTAAGCTGGCAAAAGCACAGCGAAGAACTGTGCGTTCTAAGAAGATATCACAAATCCCCAAGGAGAGTCCAAGTGTGGTGGTGGTTGCGATGCCTGACCTTCCCAGCACTGGACGGGAAGAGGTGGCTCTTTCCACCATTTGCACGCCCCCTGCAAGTGCTGAAAGGAGCACCCACAGTCCACTTGCTGATATGCAAATTGAAGATGTCACTGTTGAAGTACAACAGGATGAGGATCTGGTGTAGCTGGCGCTGAGGAGGAAGTTGGCAAGGAGGATTCTGATGGTGATGTGGTTTGTTTAAATCAGGCTCCGGGGGAGACAGTTGTTGTCCGTGGGATGAAAAAGCCCATCACGGTCATGCCTGGGCAGAAGACCAAACATTCCACCTCTTTGGTCTGGCAATATTTCTATCCAAATCCGGACAACAACTGTCTTGCCATATGTACAATATGTAAAGGTGGAATAAGTAGGGGTAGGGATGTCAACCACCTAGGAACATCCTCCCTTATACGGCACCTGCAGCGCATTCATAAAAAGTTACTGTCAAGTTCAGAAACTTTGGCTAAGACCGTAAGCAGTCCAGGGACACCTAAATCCTGATGTCCTGGTGTATCCAAGCGCCTGCAAACCACACCGTCAACTCCCTCCTCGTCAATTTTCTCCTTAGTCAGGATCGGAAATAGTCCTGCAGGCCATGTCACTGGCGTGACTGACTCTCCTATCCGGGATTCCTCCGGAGGATCCTGCATTGCTATGACTCCTGCTGCCGCTGCTGCTGTTGCTGCTGCTGGGAGTCGTTCATCATCCCAGAGAGGAAGTAGGAACACCACTACTTTTACTAAACAATTGACCCTCCAACAGTCCTTAGCGAGGAGGATGAAGTACGACAGCAGTCATCCTGAAGCAAAACGTATAACTGAGGCCTTGACTGCTATGTTGGTGTTAGACGTGCGTCCGGTATCCGCCATTAGTGCAGTGGGATTTAGACAATTGATGGAGGTAGTGTGTCCCCGGTTCCAAATTCCATCTAGATTCCACTTCACTAGGCAGGTGATACCGAGACTGTACAGAAACGTCAGAAAAAGTGTCCTCAGTGTCCTGAAAAATGCCGTTGTACCCAATGTCCACTTAACCACGGACATGTGGACAAGTGGAACAGGGCAGACTAAGGACTATATGACTGTGACAGCCCACTGGGTAGATGTATCACCTTACGCAGCAACAGCAGCAGCGTCACCAGTAGCAGCATCTCAGAAACACCAGCTCGTTCCAAGGCAGGCTACGGTGTGTATCACCGGTTTCAGTAAGAGGCACACCGCCGACAACCCCTTAGAGAAACTGAGGGAAATCATCGCCCAGTGGCTTACCCCACTTAGACTCTCCTGGGGATTTGTGATATCTGACAATGCCACCAATATTGTGCGGGCATTACATCTGGGCAAATTCCAGCACGTCCCATGTTTTGCTCACACAATAAACTTGGTGGTGCAGAATTTTCAGAAAACCGACAGGGGCGTGCAGGAGACGCTTTGGGTGGCCCGAAAAATTTCTGCCCACTTTCGCCATTCAGCGACTGCGTGCCGAAGACTGGAGCGCCAGCAAACACTCTTGAACCTGCCCCGCCATCACCTGAAGCAAGAGGTTGTGACACGGTGGAACTCAACCCTCTATATGCTTCAGAGGATGGAGGAGCAGCAAAAGGCCATTCAAGCCTATACATCAACCTATGACATAGGCAAAGGAGGGGGTATGCACCTGACTCAAGCGCAGTGGAGAATGATTTCCGTGTTGTGCAAGGTTCTCCAGCCCTTCGAACTTGCCACACGTGAAGTCAGTTCAGACACTGCCAGCTTGAGTCAGGTCATTCCCCTCATCAGGCTTTTGCAGAAGCAGCTGGAAAAAGTGAAGGAGGAGCTAAGATGGAGCGATTCCGCTCGGCATGTGGGACTTGTGGATGAAGCCCTTCATTCGCTTTGCCAGGATTCCAGGGTGGTCAATCTGTTGAAATCAGACCACTACATTTTGGCCACCGTGCTCGATCCTAGGTTTAAAGCCTATGTGGTGTCTCTCTTTCCGGCCGACACAAGCCTGCTGAGATGCAAAGACCTGCTGGTGAACACACTGTCAGCTGAAGCGGAACGTGACACGTCAACAGCTCCTTCTTCATTTTCTCCCGCAACTGGGGCTGCCAGGAAAAAACTTAGGTATCCTAAGCAACCTGCTGGTGGTGATGCAGGGCAGGCAGGACCAAGTTTGGACATCTGCTCTGGACTGAAGGACCTGGCAACAATTTCTGACATGTCTACTGTCACTACATATGATACTGTCACCATTGACAGAATGGTGGAGGATTACATTGGTGACAGCATCCAAGTAGGCATGTCAGACAGTCCATACCTGTACTGGCAGGAAAAAGAGGCAATTTGGAGGCCCCTGTACAAACTGGCTCTATTTTACCTGAGTTGCCCCCCCTCCAGTGTGTACTCCGAAAGAGTGTTTAGTGCAGCCGGGAACCTTGTCAGCGAAAGGCGTAGGAGGTTGCTTCCACAAAATGTGGAGAAGATGATGTTCATAAAAATGAATTATCAACTCTTCCAGGGAGTCCAGCCTCCAGAACGTACAGAGGGATCTGTGGTGGTGGATTCCAGTGGGGACGAGTTAATTCTCTGTGAGGATGAGGATGTACACAACACTGAAGAGGGTGATGATGAGGAGGATGAGGACGACATCTTGCCTCCGTAGAGCCAGTTTGTGCAGGGGCAGATAAATTGCCAGCTTGTTTTGTGGGGGCCCAAACGAACCAATAATTTCAGCCACAGTTATGTGGATGACCCTGGCGCTGAAATGATTGCTTTGTTAAAGTGTGCATGTCCTGTTTATACAACATAAGGGTGGGTGGGAGGGCCCAAGGACAATTCCATCTTGCACCTCTTTTTTTTCTTTGCATTATGTACAGTTTGGGGCCTAGTTTTTCAAACTGCCATCCTGTCTGCCACTGCAGTATCACTCCTAGATGGGTCACGTGTTTGTGCCGCCCACTCGTGTCGCTTAGCATAGTCATCCAGCTACCTCGGTGCAACCTTTTGGACATAAAAACACTATTGTGAGGTGTGAGGTGTTCAGAATAGACTGGAAATTAGTGGAAATTAAGGTTATTGAGGTTAATAATAGCATAGGAGCAGAAAAACCAACACATTCTGTGATTTTAGCTGTTTTTATGCTTTTTAAAAAAAAAATACAGATCCAAAACACAAAACCCAGAACCCAAAACAAGGAAGGGTGGTTTTGGCAAAACCAATCCAGATCCAAAACACGAAGAAAGATCCAGATCCAAAACCAAAACACAAAACACGAAAAGTGGCCGGTGCACACCCCTAATATATACTGACATTTGTTGCATCACACTTTGAAAAAACACCACAGAGGGTTGAAATTAATTGCAGCAAGCGCTGGGCTTAAAAAAGGTTTGTTCCTATCCTACCAGAGGTATCAAGCTTGGTACTGGTATGACAAAGTTTTCCCCAGACTCAGAGACTATTCTTTATTTATTGATACATCATTGCCTTTCTGTAGGGGAGTCTCCCCTTACTCTAGTTTGTGGACTCTTACCTTGTTTATTTTATAATATGAAAAATATTGGAATAGAAACCTGCACTCCTCCACATAAGCAGCGTGTTGCCAGAAAAAGGGAGTCACCAAACTCTCTAAAACATATATAAATAAAAAAGACTCGGGATACTGGTGCTAACTTAGGCATACGCGCACGCAGGGTGGGTTTCCGAGTACCTAGAAACCCCCCCTGCCCACCACTACATCGCAGCGCAGCTTAGCAATATTTTTTTTTTTGTAAAGAGATCAGAGTGAGTCGGCAGCTGTTCCTGGCTGAGCTGCCTGTAGGGGGAGCTGCAGCAGTACGCAGCTCC
Source organism: Taudactylus pleione (assembly GCA_031769625.1). NCBI lineage: Eukaryota > Metazoa > Chordata > Amphibia > Anura > Myobatrachidae > Taudactylus > Taudactylus pleione. The sequence continues at coordinate 22,205,995 of JAUIMM010000126.1, read as the reverse complement.
TCACGGGCAGCTCTAAATTCCTATGGGCACCATATTGTGGGAGGCTGAGAGCTCGTGTGTCAGATCCTCCTCAGTGACCAGTGCTCTCTCCCAGAGCCGCAGGTGGGTGTAATCTATTACATGTGGGGGGAGCCGTGATCTTTAATAAGCCATGCCAGCGCTGTATTTATAAGTCTGAATTTGTGTCATGTGAGAGGTGTGTGTGTGACTCTATGCTTTGTAAGTGTGTGTGTGACTCTAGGCTTTGTAAGTGTGTGTGACTCTAGGCTTTGTAAGTGTGTGTGACTCTAGGCTTTGTCAGTGTGTGTGTGACTCTAGGCTTTGTCAGTGTGTGTGTGACTCTAGGCTTTGTAAGTGTGTGTGTGACTCTATGCTTTGTAAGTGTGTGTGTGTGTGTGACTCTAGGCTTTGTCAGTGTGTGTGTGACTCTAGGCTTTGTCAGTGTGTGTGTGTGACTCTAGGCTTTCTCAGTGTGTGTGTGACTCTAGGCTTTGTCAGTGTGTGTGTGTGTGTGATTCTAGGCTTTGTCAGTCTGTGTGTGTGTTTGTCAGTGCAGTTTGTGTGTCTGTCAGTGTGTTGGCTTTGTCAGTGCAGTGAGTGTGTCAGTGTATATGTGTGTGTGTTGGCTTTGTCATTGTGGGTGTGTAGTGTTAGGTGTGTGTGTGTAGGCTTTGGCAGTGCAGTGATTGCATGTGTCAGTGTGTGCATTTAGGCTTTGTCAGTGTGCGTGTATATGTCACTGTGTATGTTTGCAGTGCCGCCTTTTTTATTTCTTTGAGGAGCTAAAAAGTTCCACATAAATATAGTCAAGTAGACGGCACTCCAAATAAAGTTCAACAGCCGGGGTGCAGAGCGCTCAGTCTTGATCATACAATCAGATACAGGCAGCGCTCTTCGGGTACTCAATAATCCAAGCTTGTTAATCTATTACTGTGCAACGATTCAGATGCAATTATTACATATTTCATGAAGGCTTTGCCAAAATATGTAATAAATTCATCTGAAATGTTGCACAGTAATAGATTAACAAGATTGGATTATTGAGTACCCGAGGAGTGCTGCCTGTATGTGGTTAGATTTTTTGATATTGGTTTTGTAACCAAGTATTGGAAACCCCCTTTCAAAATCCTGCGTTTGCCACTGTTAGGGCCTGATTCAGCAAGGAACGCAGTTGCTTATACGTACGCAATCGGACGAGTTTTGCGTTCTGCACATTCGTATGCATCATAATGCGCATGCAAGAACTAGCTATTGCGATCAGGAAAGCGATCGCATTGGCTATGCAGGAGTGGTCAGCAGAACGAATTCGTACCAGTGTGTTTCAACGGCGTTGCAGAGGCGTGCATATATTAGCCACTGCAATGCCATACGCAACCTGAAGCCTGATAGAGTGTGCTGAAGTAAGCAATTCCTGAGTATGGTCTGACCTGCCTTAACTGTGCGTGAGGATTTGATGGTACCCGATTGTACCGATGATTTCGCAGTCTTGCTAGCCATTACGGATGTGCGTGTAGGTGAAGTGGGCGTAATTATGTAGTGGTGCTGCAGCATTGTGATTGCTATGGATTAGAATACAATCGCAGTTGAGCTGCGTTCATACGCTATATTGCACCACATACAGTAAAATGTATACTTAATCAGAAAGGTCACAAATACTTTATGATGCATTGTTTGCATTCTTTGTCTTGATGCACAATCTAGAAGAAATTACAGTAGATGAACTCTGACGTATCATGCATACAAGGAAAGAATAAAAGGTAAACATTCAATCTGAAAATGAACAAATTAGAAAAAAGTGACCGTCTCCCATGTGTAATACACACCACACGCTACACTTCAGTGAGATGTCTGGACACAGATGACATAGGGGGAGATTGATCAAAGCTTCAAAAGAGATAACGTACCAACCAATCAGCTCCTAACTGTCATGTCACAGGCTGTGTTTGAAAAATAACAGTTAGGAACTGATTGGTTTGTACTGTATCTCTCTCCACTTTATTCCTCTCCAAGCTTTGATAAATCTCCCCCTAGATCTATTTCCTACAACCTTCAGTGGGCATGCAAATAAGTGGTGGAATTCAGAAGGGTCACTTACATGAAAGCTCTTGTGGTAAGTACTGTTTGTAAACGGAGTAGTATATTTGCTTCCAATTGTACACTGTAAAATTTGGATTAAACTTCAAGGGGTATTGGGGTATCTTGGTATACGAGGAAGATGGTTCCAAATGGACTAAAATGAGGGTGTCCCAAATGTTCCCTGGAAAAAAAATAGAAAGCACATCTAGTGCATTATCCTCCAAATATAATTAATATCTATATGTGTCTCAAATGGCCCAGCATATACTTATGGACTGGTGACATGTAAATATAGCATTTATTAGGAGATAATGTGAGGGTAAAAAATGAACGGACAATGCATTTACAGCACGGAGTAAAATAGGGTATAAAATGAATAAAGCACCTATAACACTATATTGTCATAAACCACTGTTATGACAACATATGATGTCACTTGTACATGTAACTATATGGTATACTTATAATCACAATACCAATGATAAAAACATACAATTCATACCAGTCATATAAATATCAGTCATACAAATAAAGGAAAACATATAATGTGTCCAAAGTACTCTGTGGTTAAGAGATCCGTAGTAACTACCGTTCTTTAGAGGTTAGAGGTTATTTTGATTTGCATATAAAAGTGCAAGCTGTAATAGTCACTTGTTAATAGTGTTGTGAATGTCAGAAAGGTAACTGATTAGTATTGGTGCGGTGCGTGCACCTCCTACCACCTTTAGACAAGTCCCCATATGCAAAGTGTAACTAATCCCCATAATGGGAGAGTCTGACTTGGTTACCAGAAAGTCGTTGTTAGAGACATATCAATAAAGAAGGAATTTTCTCAGTCCCAGGATGAAAGTTTCAATGCCGCAGCTCTGAATGTACATAAGATTCCGGTTGGCAGGACCTCCTCTTCTCCACACCGACCATTTAGAAGTGTTGCTTCTTTCTCTTCTATCTCTTTACCTCAGTTTGGGGCTCTTACTTTATTGTATGTTGTGTTTCAATGCAATAAATATAATTAAGGATAATGCACTAGACTAATTTCTCTATCATATATACATCATTAATGTTTATGTTTGATTGTTGTCTGTGGGAAATTTAGTTCTAAAGTGAAAAAATTCACTGAATGATATCTGAGGGATGTTTTTCATTATTCTCAAGTAAGCAATCAATCTGTGTTTAACAAATGACTATTTCCTCCGTGACCTCTCCTCACTGTGAGTCCTATATTTGTCACCCGAGATATGCACTAGACCAATGGTATTTAACTCCAGCCCTCAAATACTACCAACAGGTCATGTTTTGTGGATTTCTTTAATCATGCACAGTTCATCTGCTTTGTTGGGTCAGTAATTATCCCACCTGCTTCCACAGATAGAAATATTCAAAACATGGCCTGTTGAAAAAACTTGAGATATGGATTTCATAACCACTGAACAATTTTCTCAATCCTTTCTACTCTATGATCATATTCAATAATCATGAGTGGAGATAAAGATGTTCCTTTGGGATGAATATATGGAACTATTCTGGTCAGAAGAACTTTTACCCATAGTGACCATATGAAGCAATAGTCATCTGATCCTAGTTTTTGGGCAATCAGCAAACTGGAGTTGTGACTTTTTCCTCAGTATTTGGAAGGACATTACCATTGTCCATATACTTCTTTGAACATCTTGTTTATTCCTGGTGCCCAAGACCAGGTGTGCTGAGGGGTAGGGGTGTACTAATTACCAGGGACTGGGATTTTTCAAGGACCAAGCAGGGGCCTGATCCAGCTGTTGAAGGTGACAAATGCTCCCCTTTGCAGCATGTGCATTGCATTTTTCCAGTGATTTTGGTGGAGGGGCATGACCATGCCTCTTGGATTTGACCACAACCCTCAGTATCAACTCTGCCCGCCATATGTCTCAACAGCCCCGCCTAATGCTAATGACACATTTAAAAGATGCCATTTAGTGTACTAGCCTTGTGGTTTGTATTTATATATCACTTCTTTTTAAGTATTCAACATCTCTTTTTTTCTAGTTATTTTACAAATTTCATATTTCTTGTGTGTAGACTGAAGCTGCAAGGTATTGGTATGCTTCACAGAGTATATTCACTCTTTCATACCATCACCCTTCTTATAAGCCAGTACAAGTGTCATCACCCAGTAAGTAGGAGGTAGTATTTGTCAGTCACTTGAGTATACTGTGGTGCTTAATAACTGATACATTCACCATTTCCATCAAAATCATAGAAGGTAAGTAATACTTAAAGAGGATTTTCTACAGAAATTAAATTTGTTTTCCTTTACTAGACTGCTATTGGCCTGCAGTTAACCCAATTATATATTAAGTTACTGCTTAGGCACAATTTTAATCAATTCAAGTCCTGGATAGGTGCCCTAGTTGAAGAACTATATTGTACACTAGGAAAAAAAGAAAAAATGCTTCCCTCTGGCACACTGCTATTATCATGTAGCGTTAGGGATGCCGGTACAGAGGAGCTTTGACGTGGCCCATTACTTAACCATGTATTTGCAAATATATGCAACAAAGATCTCTGAATTTCTATTATCATGTAGTATTCAAGTCTTTTTGCTGTTTTTTTTGCAGTGTTCTGCATGAAACATTTTTTTTTCTATTTTTTCTAGCCTAGAGTAAACCCCCTCCCTTTACAAGGACCTGTGTAAAACTATTAGGTTGATCATGACAACCACTATTTTGTATTGAAGAATATTGTATGTTTACCATGATAATACAAAGAAAATATACGACCACAATAAAAATAAGTAACAAAATTATTTAAAAATACTTCTTTATTAAATAACAGATGACAACCCACTTTATTCATAACAAATAACAGATCTGTTGAACTAATAAAAAGTTCAAAAGGATGGTATTGTGAACACAATTTCTCCAGTCAGCCAATCACAAGAGTGTGTGCTTGCCAAACACAAGGGTCTACCCTGTGAAGATCTTGTAGTCAGAGTGGTTTAATGGCTATTAGCCATACCATTCAGTTGAGTTTAGAATTTTCACGCTGAAGCTCCGTATGAATAGTCTTGGTGGAGTTTATTGTTAGATGAGAGAAAAAAAGTTTAGTATAGTAAAGGATTTTAGAGCAGTTGGTGAATGCTTATTTTTCCTAAAGAATAATGTTGACAACTTCTTCCTTGGGCCATGTAAACAGCTTGGCTTGAGAAAATGATGATGATGTTATGCATGTGCATGACAGGTATAAATTGATAAGGATGACTAGATTATCTCTACCCTTGGGCACATCTGTGCACTAATATTTCATAGATGGGTGAAAATCAAAATACAGCCAGTGCATTTTTACATCCAACTCGGCATAAGGCCCTGTGATTGTAGCTGTGACATTGCTAAAAACACATGATTACATCTCTAACTGGTTCATCACAAGATGTGCATGGCAGATACAAAGCTTCTCACTGTGTCTTTTTTTTATAAATATATGACCACAATAATGTATTATCTTCTCAGTCATTATGCCTTAGTCATGAAGTTCCCAAACTCTGCGATTACAGTCCAATAAGTGCAATAAGGTAGGGGCTTACTACAGTGATTGAGGCCCCCGAGTCTCTTAATCCTTGTCCCTGCAGGGATACCACTTGGACCGTCTGCAGGTGCCACCACATATTTTGGGATGGCCCCATGGCCATGCAGGTGACTCTCTTCATAGAGTCCATCTGACTCTCACCACACTCCATTGGACTAACTTGAGTAGGAACAGTGTCTTTGGGCTCACCTCTACATATCAAACAAGTAAGCAGAGCTCCAGCACTTGGATTTGGGGCACGAGTCTGGGGTGCTTGGTATGTGGGACAGTTCATCCTCAGATGACCGATTTTCCCACAGCTGTAGCACGTGCCCAGTTGGGGCCTCGGTGGTCCCTGATGATTTGCAGGGACAGGACAGGGCGGTTGCTGGCCAAGAGCACCTGGGTTGGATGATGCCTGCTTTGGGGGGCAATGAGCAGGAGAGGGGTGTTCCCCTGGTTGTACAGTCCATTGGGGTTGGCCGCTGGTTGGGTGCTTCTGCCCTTGCAGCTGAATTGCCACATATTTGTCTGCTATCTGGCCTGTCATCTTCAAGCTGAGTGGCTCCTGGTCTAGCACCCACTCCTTCACATCTGGGGCGCACCTGCAGTAGAACTGCTCTTGGCACAGCAGATCAATCAGTGCATTCCAGGTAGTGGCACCAGATCCCTTCACCCACTTCACCACGCACTGCCTCAGCTGGGTGGCGAACTGCTCATGGGTGCTGGTAGAGTTCTTGGGCAAGTCCCAGAACTTTTTCCTGTAGGACTCAGGAGTGATGAAATAGCGCTTTAGGAGGGCCCTTATGACTTTGTCATAGTCACCACAGTCCTCGGTGGCCACTCCTTGATAGGCCTCCAGTGTCTCTCCATGCAGTGTGGGTACTAGGTGTCTGACCCACTCCTGTTTGGGTATATCATGGAGAATACAAGTCCTTTAGAATATCTGCAAATGGGAAACATAACTTCTGAGAGAGGGAGTGTGACTTGTTGCTCTCACCAGGTTCTGAGGGGTGTCCGTTGTTACGCCATCCGCACTTTCCAGCTCCGTCTGGTGCAACTCTGTTCCACTATAGTCAGCCATCCAGCGCGTTCTCCTGAACTGCAGTAACTCAACCATCAGGTGACCAAAAAGCCACCTGGGATTATCCCAATGCTATGCCACCAATATCTGTAACCAGACTACCTCAACTCGACACTCGATCACAGATTGGGTTTGATTCCCACTGGGTCTTGGGGTATTAGGGATTCCTGCTTACCATCAGTGACCACTTGTCACTGACCCTGCTCACTGCACAGTGGGCATGTAACGATGCTGCTACCACCAAACTCCATTAATCGGCATTTGGAACCTCTTATTACATACTCAGGCTTCTACCTCCGGCACCTGGAACTGCTTCTGCTGCATGTGCATTGACTAGCTGCGGCCACACCTCCTGATTGGTGTCAACTAATTCTTCCTGATCCCTCGCAATGGACCAGCTACTGCACGGTAGCTGGCCGAGGACTTGAGCTTTGGAGACGCTTGGCTCAATCCAGAAAAGCAGGAGAATAGAATAGCATTTTGCACAATTCTGTTGGTCACAGGATGCAAATGCAGTCAAGTAGGCAAAAGTGTTTATTGCTCATGGTCTTTAAAAAGACCCATCCCTCAGCTTTAAGGGGTACAGCATACAGAAATCTTAACAGCAGTCTTGATCTTCAAAAGATATACAAGGATGTCCACATACAGGGCTCACATGCCCTTCTTTTATGCCACTACAATACACATTACCACAGGGGGTAAGTCCACCATGGGTTCCTTTTAGCCAATCATGCTATTTCACAAAACATAAATAAACACATCTTACATTTCACAGAAATTAAATAAATTTACTCATTACCATCCAAAAACATTTGGCTTTCCTAAAACACACAAACTTAACATACAGTAGACTGACTCTCAAATGGTAAATATATCATTTCACGGGAACTGATAAATTGCATTCATTCTTTCAAATACGAGGAACAATGAATAAAACCAGTTTGACTTTCCCTGTCTAAACACCTCCAGTTCTTAGGAAGTTCAATCCAATAAGAGGTTCTTAAACACAAACAAACTGTTTTCCTCAAACTTGCTGGTTATTTTACACAGAGACACACAGGACCCTTCCTAGTCCGCATTTCAAAGAATAGGCTTGTTCAGTCAACACCAACCCTCCACTACCAGGCTAGGGCAATTACCATATCAATCCCTAGGTGAGGATGTCTAAAGAGCAGTTTGTCTCCAAATACCAATACCTTTTACATTTCTATAAGTGCATATCCTGTACATTCAAACATGTTTCCTCAATTTCAAAACTGTGCACAGCACTTTAAATGATAAAATACAATATTACCCATAAATCTATAGTACATGGCATCCTGCACCTACATTGTCCCTTTAAAGATGGTGCCATGCAATGAGGGTTAACCCCTTCAGTCCTGGGGTGGCGATTTTAGCCACATGTGGTCAAGCTCTGGCCACAGACCCTTCCCCCCAAACCAAAGTAGAGCCCTTATACTGTAGTGTTCATTCTAGTGCCTGAACCTAAACATTAAGGAGTGCATATTATACTGTAATACATATTTTAATTATAATAGAAATACAGTAGCTTTAGCGATTCAACTTATCTACAATTTTGCCCTTCAAAAAAACAATATTCCACCTCACTGATTAGGCCAAGGGTGTTAAAATAAACACTACTGTACCTTAAGGTGAGATTTCATGACAGATGATGCAGCACTCACCTGGATGCAGCTGGAAAGCATGGGGACAGTAGTAGTAGTGCACATTATTCACGTTAAGTCATGTATATTTATAAAAGAAAGAGCTCACACACCAAATAATTTATTCTTTATTTAATCCTGTAGTGAAGATTAAAAAAAAAATAAATAAAAAAAAAAAAATATATATATATATATATATAAATAAATAAATATTGATGTACAAAATTACATTGTCCCTTTCTGGGCCTCAAACCCAAGGTACCCAGTATGGGATGTTCAGTGTGCGACTTTACACCAGGTAGAGTGTACAATACAATGCCTATAGTGTTTTAGTGTAAAATTCAGCTGGGTGGCATACGGTAGCATAGAAATTACAGGTGGTGGGAAGTTGGGAGCATTGTATTGAGTTAGGTATAGTCCCTTAAGAATATTGAATTTCTCTGTCTTTATTCAATGCTGGGTGTGCATCTTCTGGCCAACGCAGATATGTATTTTTTTTTATTATAAATGACAGCACTCACACAACAAATGATTTATTCTTTATTTAATCCTGTAGTACAGTTTAAAAAAAATAAAATAAAAATACTGGTATACAAAATTACATTGTCCCTTTCCTGGCCTTGAACCCAAGGTGCCCACTCTGTAAGGCACTCACCTTACCGACTCGCCCACACATGCCTGCTGTATCAGCAGTCACACCTGTTGTGTACAGTATGTGATGCTCAGTGTGCGACTGTACACCAGGTAAAGGGTAGAATACAATGTCTATAGCGGTTTAGCATAAAATGCAGCTGGGTGGTATACTGTACAGTGGCATAGAAATGACAGGTGGTTCGAAGTAGGGAGCAATTAATTGAGTTCAGCAGAGTTCCTTAAGTATATTGAACTTGAATTGCTCTGTCTTCATTTAATACTGGGTGTGCGTCTTTTGGCTAAAGCTGATAACTCTTTATTTAATCCTGCATTCATGACAAAACGCAGTCCAGTACTACTGTATAGTGTAATGAATGACAGGTTCCCTCAGCCAATCAGCAGTTGGCATTACAAAAGCTTCATTGGCTATTTGACCCTTGCACTGTGCAGTTTAGGAAAAGCGACATCTGGTGGACAGAAAGTTGTACTACACTCTGTCTTTTCCAGTGATTTAGTATATTACATTGCACCTTACTGCAGCTTGATGCGATATAGAATATGAAGCAGTGGCATGGCAGGGCATGACTAGCATGGTATGCTACATGATGTATGGAGCAAAGATGTAGCAGGACACATATTTATCTTTCTAACTAAATATTTAAAACTAATATTATATTACTATTGTAGTCAGAAAATATCCTGTATTTCTAAGGGGAACTATAGCGGAGAGATTCTCTCCTTGCAATTACTTGACCTACTAACAAAAATGATCAGTTTCACTGAATATAGCCTCCAGTTGTCGTTTCCATGACAACAGCACCTAAAGTGTTAACAGTTATATAACTGCTTACTATTGGAAGGGAAAATGGTATCTTGGCATTTTTAATTCATGTTACCTGTGTTTTCTCCTTCCTGTTCATGTGTTATATTTTTTTTCATCCTCTGTTAGGATGTGTTACTGACAAACCATGCTGGTACTGTATATTTACCCCATGCACACTTTCCCCTGCTGTCTACATCAGTTATCTTTCCTCATGAATGCCTGTCTGTCCTCATTTAGAAACCCAAACCCGTATTTTAACAGGGAGCAGTTGACAACATTATAGTAGCTTGATTCTATCAATGCTTGGAGAGACAGAAAAAAGTTAGTCACATGGTAAAGTTGCTGCCATTTTGAATATAAATGGGGCATGCTCTGTAATTTGAGGTTGTGTTGTTTCCATTGTGCTGATATGGGAGCAGTGGTAAGTGGGTGCAGGGTTGGTATAGAGACATGGGTGTGGAATTTGTGTTTTGTTTCACTTTAAAACAAGTAAAACATTCTCTTAAAATAGTCAGGCACTCAAATACGTCTTTTATAACTAAATTCTGTGTCTGACCCAGTGGGTGGAATAAGGTTCCAAACCGGATCAAACCTGGAATTTAGCTGCAGCCGAGCCAGGTGGTTGGTACTTTATCCCTCTCCACTTTATCACTCAAGACTTAGTACAGAGACCACATGATGTTCATAAGCACTAAATTGTCTACATGTATGATGCTCATCTTATTTACTAAATTATACTATTCAAGCAGAAGGATTGTATGTGTATTAATCCAATATAACAATGTGTATTAATCCCAATATAACAATGTGACACATATGTATTTTAAGAGTTTACTGTTCTAATGCAAGATATGTTTGTGTAGTTGTCTTAGAGGGATCCCTCCCACATGACCATAGTGGCACACTCTATATACACCTATATAACAGTCACAAATTATAATCTGATATAAATATATATATATATATATATATTTATATATATATATATATATATATATATATAAAAGTAGGAAAAAAGCAGCGGCACTCGAGGTCTTTTGAAGTTCAACGAAGTATATTCAAAAACAATCACAACATAATACCACCATTTAGAGGCACGAAGCACCTTTGTCAAGGTGTGAGTTACTTTTACTAATTGTCATTCAACAGTGATTGTCAAATTCACTATTTAGATGTTTGTATTTCAATAAAACACGGTAAGATTAACACTAGCCTATATACTAAAGAATCTGATAGGAATAATTTACTATCTTCCACCCTAAACCTCTTGTCCGTGGCCTCCCGTACTCTCAATTGTTGAGAGTTAGACGAATCACCTCAGACCCCATACTAATGAACATCCAGATGGATGAAATTATTTGTAAATTTGTATCAAGAGGTTATGATTTTACCCATTTACAAGGGATTAAAAAACATGTCATGAGTTTGGATAGGGATCAGTTACTATCTAATCAAGATGATAAGGTTAAACCTAAAATGATTCTATGGGTTAATAAATTTTCACCTGCCAGTAGGTATATTAATAATACCTCAAAAAAACTTTGGCCTATTATCCAGTCGGATCCTGACCTTAAACTAAATGACACCAAACTTATGTTATACTAGGGGACGCAACCTCAGAGATATCCTGGTTAAGACGAATATTTCAAGTCTTGGTCCTGAGACGGAACCATTCGCCAACCTTAAAACTGGATGTTTTAGGTGCACATGCACCACCTGTCATTATTTAATACCAGGGCATATTTTTTGCCATCCCCATTCGGGTAAACAGTATACAATTAGACATAAACTTACATGTAATTCCAATTTTGTGGTATATCAAATTGTGTGCCCATGCGGCCTTTCATATATAGGCAAAACGGAAAGAACCTTTAAAGAAAGAATGGTGGGACATCGATCAGCTATCAGATTGGCACTTAACTCTGGACATAGTGACCAGCCTGTAGCCCGCCACTTTCTTAGAGCCCCACATTCTCGATCTAACATTAAATATCGTATGATTGACCACGTAACACTGTGCAACTTTTGAGGTGTGAATCAAGATGGATTCACCGCTTAGGTACTTTTGCCCCGAAAGGATTAAATGAACAAATTAGTTTTAGTTTATTCTAGTCCTTTTTCTCCCAAGCTTGTAATATATACATTTTCCTTGATTTATTGACCTTTTTGGTTTTCTTTCTTGACCAGTCAATTATATATAAAAAAAACTAACAACATTTTTTTTTCAAATATGAATTATATAATATTAATAAGTTAGTTTTCTTTTTTTAGGTTACTTTTTCTATATTATTGCATCGTATCAGTTAATTTTTCTTTTTCTATCTATGTAATTAATTGTTTATCTATTTATTTCTGTCACTTATATGTTTATTACAGCAATATTCGTTCTCTTTATTTTGTTTTTAACGTTCATTTTCAATGTAGTTCTTTTCACAGTAAAGTTTTAGCCACTCACTAGTATATCAACTGTATTAATTATTTACCACCGTTGCTATGACAACGATGAGTCAGCGCTGCTGCGCCGAGCGTGATGACGTCATTGTTGGTGCGCCGCCGTCCAGTCGGGTGTGCAGTCCCGCTCTGGCAGCGTCTTCACTGGGTGTTGGGGTATTTAAGGTAAGACACTTTTCTATATTATTTATGTCCTGATGAAAATGCCGTGTTATTATTAAAGGCATTGAAACGTTAACCATCACCACTGCCATTTAAGTGACTTTCTTTCAAAAAGCTTGGAGTGCCACACCACGAATATACTCTGTTTACTTCACCCTGTGTTGGCAACCAGCTAAGTATTGTAAGGAGTGCCGGACACTGTATCTTTAAATATATATATACATATATATATATATATATATATATATATAAAAATATAATCTGATTACATCATTGCAGAAATATGTTTGACAAACAGGATTACAGCATAATTGCATCAAGATTAACGTTTAATCCTGAGTAAAACAAATATCTTCCAGGTTGTCCTTGTTCTTCTCCCATACAACATATGTATGAGTAGAGGCCATGACTGGCAACAATACCACAGCGGAATGTTGTTTTATTATGTTTGTATTATATAAAGATATTTTCGCTTCTGGAAATAAACCTTTTTGACATAAACGTAATGTTATTGTTTGATAAAAACTTTTTCATTGCTACATTTACCTTTTAAAATCGTAAGATTAAAAATGATGTTTTACTATCTTTATCTCTCCTTCAGTGTGCCCCCACATAGGCGCATATTCAATTAGGGTCGAGAATAGCAAAAATCCTGCACCTGCGAGGTTATTCCTGCAGGTGCGGGATTTTTGCTATTCAATTAGGTGCAGCCACCAGAACAAGTCTGATATTTTCTAAAATTGTTAATTTTAGGAAAATTCAGCGGGACTTGCTCTGGGAACTCGACACCACCCCACCTGAGGACTAAATATTGCAATTGGTAGTTTCCAATTAGCTTAATTAGTCATTAATTACTCACCACCCGAAGTGGTGTCTTCTTCCTCCAGCTTCGGGTCTGCAGCAGCGGTGAGTAGGTATTGTGTGTGAGTATTTGTTAGTGTGTATGAGTGAGTGTGTGTGTGTGACCCCCAGTGCATGTGCCCTCCTTGTGCCAGTGTATTCCCTCTGTAATGGGTGCTGGGAGAACTACATCTCCCAGCAGCTCTTGCTCCTCCCACCAGCTCCTGGAGCCTACCACCAGCTTCCGGGACTCCCAGCAGCCACCTCCCCAGTGACAAGATGGAGGGGAGGCCACCGAGAGCCGCGAAGACTACCGGAGACCCCGGGAAGGTAAATGTAATTATGCTTTATTTATTTTTTTACGTGGTGTGAGGTTCTCAGAGCTGAAAACCTCGCGACAACATAATTTTTTTATTGGATACTGCGGGTATCAGGAGCGCGCATACCCGCGGTAATCCAAAATTTGGCGCAAGGGGTGCAATATTTTTATCTTGCTTAGCCTTGTGCCCAAATGAATATTCCCCATAGAGTCCCTTTTATTTTATTTTTCAATAACTTTGTGCATATTTAAAACTAATTCCTATGCAGTTAAAGTTGCAGCCCGTTGTCTCTGGTACAGACTGAGTGGTGTTTCCATTGTATCTGTGTTGCAAATGACTTGTAAATTTAAAGAAAAAGTTGCTATGCTACACCACTTAGCACAGCTCACTCACATTGGGAGAGTTACACATGGTGTATTGATGCATGTGGTTATATGTAATAGACTACTGACTTAAAACATCGGCAAGTCCCGTGCGAGACTGCCTGATGTTTTAAAGTAGCAGTCATTTGAAAGTCAAAACCAGGTTGATTTTGCCTTTTAATTGATTGCTGCTTTAAAACATCGGGCAGTACCGCACGGGACTCACCGATGCTTGAAGTCCATATACACTTTGTGTCTTTAAGTTTAATGGGCTTTAAGTTCAATTTTTCACATGGGTGAAGTAGATGTTGAATAATTTTTTTCCTTCAAAAAATTAAATGATCATTTACTCAGACTGTCTGTCTTATGTTGAGCTATGTTCCTTTGATAAAGATGTGGGACACACAGGGAAATGCGTCAGCAGTACTCTGTACTGGACTTCCTTTTGCATTGGGACTTTTTATCAGCACATTTGTATACCTGGACCAATCCCTGGAACCTCTTTTAATATCTGGACTTATTGCAGCTGTCACTCTAACCACAAAGGTCTAAGGTTTACAAGGGACTAACAACATACAGGACCCCCTCTGCTAAAGAACCCTACATCACTGGACCAAAGTGGTGACTATTTGAGAATGTCTGATACTATATATGTGACACCAGCCAACAGACTCTGGCCCTGATTCAGAGCCGGACGCTGTGACAGAGCGCTCGCTCTGAATCAGGGCTGTCCTTCCTGATTTTAGAGCGGCCTCCTGGCCGCTCGTATAGCTGTGGGTGATCACCCACAGCTATAGCGAGTGGCCAAAAAGATGGTCGCAATGGTCAAGACCATCGCGACCATCGGGCTTGCAACGAGACCCTTGTGGTAGGGTCTCGTCTGCCGCAAGCCCTGGAGTGCTTTTGGCTCTATCAGAGCCAAAAGCACTCCCACTGACATCACTTGTGATGTCAGTGGGGCCGGCCCCAGACAGTAGGCGTTCCCATGGGAATGCCTCCGTCTGGCCAGCCACGCCCCCAGCATGCCCACCAAAGGGGGCGTGCTGTCACTCACCATCGACAGAATGCCCCCTTTGTAGCGAGACCCATAGCAACTGCTTGCCCGTCACTATCTGGGTCTCGCGCATGCGAACGATGGAGCCGGGTCCATCGTGCGCATGCACGCTGGCCCAACATCGACCCGCTTGCGAGCGCTCAGGGCATCGCTCAAGACCATCGCGACCATCGGGCTTGCGATGAGACCCTTGTGGTAGGGTCTCGTGGCTGCAAGCCCCAGAGAGCTTTCGGCTCAAACAGAGCCAAAAGCTCTCCCAGTGACATCTCTTGTGATGTCAGTGGGGGCGCCCCAGACGGTAGGCGTTCTCATGGGAACGCCTCTGTCTGGGCAGTCACCCCCCCGGCCCGCCCACCAAAGGGGGCGTGCTGTCACTCAACATCGACAGCACGTCCCCTTTGGTGCGAGACTGGAGCGACGGATTGCCCGTCGCTATCCGGGTCTCGCGCATGCACACGACGGAGCCGGCTCTGTCGTGCGCATACGCTCTGGGCCACCATTGACCCGGTTGCGAGCGCTCAGCGCTTGCGACCGGGTCTGAATCAGGCCCTCTATTTTTACTAGGCTGTAACAGGAACAGGTGGGTTGTGCATTATACCCCAAATGTCCCAGTTGCTTAATATCAACTGACTGTTTATTTATTAATGCCTTTAAAAGTATTCATGTATATGATGTTATTTGCCTGTATTTCTTTTCATTGATGTTAAAAATGCTTAGATAACTGTGTGCATATACATATTTATACTTTATTTTTATTCATTTTTATTAAATATTTTCATATACACACCACTGCTGTATACTGTAAATAGAAGTTTCCCAGGGAGATTCTTTATACTGAAACAAACCATTGCTTTCTTCGCAATTACCTTCAAATCATACGGTGGGGCGACAATTGTGGAGCTGATAACATAAATATACTCAGTATATATTTATGCATGTTTATAGAGGATAAGTGTCAACATATTCCATTATAAATAAATCCTACATAAATATCCAGGGAAATAACTTCTATAGTAGAAAATGAGTCCTCTAAAAAATATAGAAATAGCAAATTTCCTATGTAAGCAATATTCCTAGAGTATTTAATACACTGGTACATTAGCATCAACATACTGTACAAAGGACCCGCACAGCAAACTATTTTTATTCACTGTTTTCTTACTTTTTGTACGTGATAGTGTTCTATAGTCTTTAATATGTCGCTATATGTAAAAATTTATTTATCTATAATCAATTTTTATTGTGTACCAAATATTTTTATATTTTAATAAATAAGAGATTCTCACTGAGAAAAAAATTATGAATTCATTCTGTGCTGCCGTCCTTGAAAATACAATTTATTATGAACTCTTCTAGAGCGCATAACAGATTCACCTTTTCCTATGTCTTTGTTTATGCTCTCTATTTGTGAGATGGACTGTACCCCACTTGTTTTATGAGAACGAACAACACGTGATAGAGAAATAATATACTAATATAAAATAACACCAGAACTAAAGTTAAATAAACAAGAAAGAACAATAGTTCACTACTACAATACTGGGAGGAGGAGTGACAGATTATATTATTATATCCAGAACTAACAACAGCTTCTCTGTGCAGTTCTACTAGTATCATTTCTATTCAGACACAGAAATAGGCCATGGAAGAGCAGTTTTTTATTCTTAAACATTTCCAAGGTGTGTTGTTCACAAACAAGTTATTTTAATTACTTCATGACACTTCAGATGTACTTAAAGGTATTAAATCTGGCTTTAAAAATTAATGAAAGTGAAAAAAAAAATCAGTTTCCAAAATAACCCTGCTTTTGTGGGATTAAAATTAATATTTAGGTATTTTGAAAGTGGTATGTGCAAGTGGTTTTTAACAGAGCTCAGAATTGATTATATATTGGTTGGGTGTTTAAAGAAAGTTAACAGATTTTGGAGGCATATTGTAATGATACTCAGAGACAGCAGGTGGTATTAAATAAATGATTGAGAGAAGGAATGTTTTTTTTATGACAAAGGAGTGTTTTTTCCCAATCAGATAGTAAGGGATATATTTACTAAAATTCGATTTTAACCGATTTCAATCGATTTAAGATCGATCAAAATCGATCAAAGTCGACGTTTTGTTTCTGGGGCTAAATCACACATTTACTAATACTTAAAAAACTAATGGAAAAGTTGACTGTTAGTAAATGTGTGATTTAGCCGCAGAAACACAACGTCGATTTTGATCGATTTTAAATCGATTAAAATCGACCTTCAGTAAATATACTCCTAAATCTTATTAAAGGTTATTCTCTTTTATGAGAATTGTTGTTGCCTACATCTGATGCTACTGTAGATCCATTTTAGACTTGCTCAGATTAAAACGCAGATCAAACTGAGCATTAAACTACAACTATAATTATCAGCTCCTAAAATAAATTATATTAGAAAAATGACAGAACCTGTCTTGAATTCTCTAAAAATAAGAACTTGTCTTCACATTATGGAGCTCATTCGGAGCTGCTCACAAGCGCTCTGTGCTCGCAAGCGGCTCAATGTTTGGCACTGCGCATGCGCCACATCCGGCGTACTTGTGCGCGAGCCCCGCTGAGCGATTGAAGTTCAGTCGCTACAGGGCTCGCAACAAGACGTGGCGGCTGTCGATGGTGATTGACAGTTCGCCCCGTTTTGTGGGCGTGTAGGGGGGGTGGCTGGACAAACGCAGGTGTTCCCTTAGTAACGCCTGGCGTTTGTTGGGTGAGCAAACTGACATCACTACTGATGTCAGTAGTGGACTTCCTGCTCTATTAGAGCAGGGAGTACACTTTGCCTTGCGGCAGCTAGACTCTACCCTAGGGTCTTGTTGCAAGGCCGATGGTCACGATTATCGTGATGGTCTCCTGGCCGCTCGTTCAAGCTGTGGGTGGTCACCCACAGCTTTACGAGCGACCGAAGAATAAAAGATAAAAAACGCCCACAGACCCAACGAGCGGCCAGCGGCTGCGAGCGGGTTTGAATCAGGGCCTATGTTTTTTCCACTCTCGAAGTTATAAACAAACACAGCAAATAGCATATTCACAGTTTAATGATGAAAATACCACAAATTAAGTTTTATTTTCTTAATTACATTTGTAAAGCTGAGTATACACTAAACGTTGTGTGTACCCAGCTATCTGACTGACGACCTCCCCACCGAAAGACCGACATATCGGGTGGCTGGTACACATTAGAAGATCCGGAACCCAACCACCCATTATGTTGGCTTCTGCCACATCCTGCTGCATGGGGTCGTCAGTTGCATCGTAGGGTTGATCTGCATGCAGGGCCGACCTGACGATGTGGCTGACGACCCCACAGGAGTGCGCACTGCCCGATATGGTGGGTACACACTTGACAATTTGAACGATTTTAAATATGCAAATGTCGCAGGTGCCAGGATATGTATAGAGATACCCACTGGGGCCATCACAAATCCAAGCAACTGAATACACATACGCAGCCATCATTGCAGATCATTCAATAATCTGCCATCTGAATAGCCCTATGTATGTGCAGAATGACCATCTGAACTGAGACGTTGGAACCACTTTACAGTATCTGTGTATGAGATTGCACCACAAAAGTGGACACGACATACCTGTGTTTTTGCCGCCACTCCCCATAACCACCCCCAAACAGTCCCTGACTGTCAATCACTTTGCAAAGAAATCCTCATTGTGAGATTCATCACTAGGGTACCTTGGCGCATGCACAGTTAGCCAATAATCACTCAACTGCGTGAATATCGGCATTGCGTACATATCGGAAGTAGGCCCTGTGCACATAGCAAAGTGTGACTTAGATTGGTTGTCTCTATGTTGTAGGTCAGAACAGAAGGTATGTTTTTGAAGAGTGAAACAAAAGTTGATTGACATAGTTCAATATGAATTTTGTGAGGATGATTCCAATACTCCTACAGATTGTCACGGCATTTATATCTTCTAGTCCTTATTAGGAAAGGCAGTGAACAGGACAAATTGAGGCAGAATAATGTGAAACTGGTGCTTTAAATATTACAGAAATCATTCAGTTAGAATGTGGTTCACTTCATAGTGGACTGGATTTAATGACTAAGCTCCCAGTCCTTACAGTAGAATATCTGCCCAACATGAGTTTTCCCTTATGTTTAAATAAGACTAAATCCAGAGTATTGATAAGGTGAATAATTGCCAATCTGACTACAACAAACGATGTAATGATACATGAGGTTCTACACTTACAACAGTACAAAGCCGTAACTAGCTATGGGTGATCGCTGCCACTGAACAGAGTGCAGAAGCTCCGTGGGCTGCACTGTCGCTGCCTCATGGCCCTTGCTCCTGGCTAGCAGGGTGCATCGGATACCCACCAAGGCATTACCGCAATCTGTCTCCTTGTCTTCCTTGTCAGTAGATAGCATTTTCATTCCTCATGGTTCCATTACCTTCTGAACAAGTTCTCTTAAACTCTGCATAGGAGCATTACATTTAGAAGAAACCTTGTTCTGAGTTATTCCAAAGGCTACCCATTCTGTAGTTCTGGGACAACCATGGTTGCAAAAGCACAACCCACAAATTCACTGGTCCTCTATGCAGATTCTGTCTTGGGTTAAGGCCTATACTAACATTTGTCTCCAGAAATGTGTTCCTATCCAAACCTATAGCAGAGATGCTACCTCCTCAGTACCATTCTTATCATGATGTCTTTAGTAAACAAAGCACCTAATCGGCAATGGGATTGTCCTATAGACCTAATCCCAGGAAAGACACGCCCTTGAGGTTCCACCTATCCATTGTCTGTATTCAAATTTGCTTCCATGTCTCCTTACATCAAGGAGAACCTGGAAAAAGGATTTAACCATCCTTTAGCTTTGCCTGCTGGAGCAGGATTCTTCTTCTTAAAAAAATTATGGTGGACTCCACCCTTGCATAGACTACAGAGGGCTTAAAAAAATGGGTATCTGCTGCCCCTTATTACAAGACTCTTAAATCGGGTTAAAGGAACTACAATTTTTACCAAGCTGCAGCCTACAACTTGTTCTGTATTTGAAAAGGGGACAAAAAGAAAACTGCATTCAATACGAGAGATGGCACTATGAATACCTAGTGCCATTATGGTTGATTAATGCTCCCGCAGTCTTCCAATATTTCACTAGCAAGATATTCTGTGATCTGCTCTACCAGTCAGTCATCTCTCTGGACCATGTCCTTATCTCAGAAGATCTTTCAGCACATCAGGTACAAGTAAAAAAGGTTCTCCAAAGGTTGCAAAACAACCATTTATTCTGCAAGCTAGATGTTATGAGCCATCATGACAGCTCATATCTGCTGCAGGTTCCGGCCAGAGCTGAGAGGGTTAACAGGCAAAGACAGCCACTGTAAGGTTTGGTCCAGGCTAATTGCTCCTAGCTGGGAAGCTTCTGTGAACATGCAGCACTCGGCTGCTCATAGTGGTAATTACAAGAGGCTGGTCTCATTTGCTCACACAGAATTGGCTCTGACTTCTGTTATAGGGCAGCCAGCCCATTCCTGCCTTGCCGGAGATAGTTTCTTGTGAAAGTCATGTCATCCGGTCCCTGTTCCTGTATCTGGTGTTGGTATTCCTGGTTCCTGTCCTGGCTCTGCCTTGCATTACCTATACCTGTTGCAAATATACCTGGAACATTCATTGTGCTGCAGATCCAATCTGCAAGCCAATTGTGTTGTGTACTGTTGCCATTTCATTCTGCAATATATGTACATATCTCTTGCTGCTATTATACTGTACTTTGCAAAACACATGCTGGTTAATATATTGCTATTCCATTCTGCATTATATGCTATGCTGCAATTTCATACTGCCAGCTGCATGTGTATCTGAGTTTATTGCTATACCATCTTGCAATATATCTGTTGTTTGTGATTGCCATTATTTCATGTAGTTGTGTTTATATGCAAACATATTCTGTTATTGTCTGCAGTGCACACTGCTCTATGGTAACTACCCCAAATAGTATTACTTAGTATTGCTGATATTCACGCTACTGTACCTGTTATTAGTGTGCATTCAATTTTGTGTCCATGGCTGCAGGCTGCTCTATGGTTAATATTACCTTTGTGCTACTACTCTAGTTTTACCTTGCAAATTCCCATTGCTTGTGTAAGCCCCTATTGTCCGGAGATTAAGACCTGGTGGTATCCTAGGTACCGGCAAGTATGTCATATTTTATGCGAACAGCAGGCTGTTATAGGCAGAAGCCCTCTCTAGATGACTCTATGGGACATAAAATAGAGGGGAGAGTAATTACACTACAAAAATGTATATTTGAGGTGTCGTCCATTCCCTTCTTAGGATACATCATCTCCAGCCCTTGGCCTCCAGATGGATCCTGAAAAAGTACAGGCTTTACTTTCTTGGACTGAACCTACCTCCCTGAAAGCTGCCCAGAGGTTCCTTGGCTTTGCCAATTATTATCATAAATTTATTCAAGGCTTTTCTACTCTGGTGACTTCTATTACAGCACTCACTCGGAAGGGCGCAAACCCTGCTCAGTGGCTCCCAGAAGCCAAATCCACGTTTAATCTCCTCAAGCAGTCTTTTATCATGGCTTCACTATTAAGATAACCAGATGCCACTTACCCCTTCATCCTAAAGGTGGATGCATCCTCTGAAGGAGTAGGAGTGGTGCGATCTCAGAGACTTGATGAGAACAAACTCCATCCTTCTGGTTTCTTTTCAAGAAAATTATTACCTGCTGAGAGGAACTATCCAATAGATGAAAAATAATTCCTTGCCAATAAATTGGCATTTAAAAAATGGAGTTATATTCTGGAAGGTGCACGATTCCCAATTTCTGTATACACAGATCACAAGAACCTTCTCTTTCTGAAAACAGCACAATGTCTGTGTCCAAGACAAGCCCAATGGGTATTATTTTTCTCCAGGTATGACTTTAAGTTGTCCTTCCATCTTGAAAAGAACTTATTGGTAGCCGACTATGAGATCCATTGTACAATATTTAATTTCCTCTTGTGTAAAGTGTGCGCAACACAAAGTGTCACAACAAGCTCTGGTCAGTCCACTTCAACCCCTGTCTATTTTAAATCATCCTTGAACTCATATATTGCTGAACTGTGTAATTGACATTCCACTTTCTAAAGGGTACAAAACTATCTAGGTAATCATTGACCATTTCTCAAAAATGGCCCATTTTGTCCCGCTGATTGGTCTTCCCTCCTGTCCATGTCTGGTTCAATTATTAATTTCTGATATATTCCAACTCCACAAGCTTCCTTCTAAAATTGTATCTGACTGAGGAGTTCAATTTGTGGCAAAGTTTTGGAGATCTCTCTCAAATTGAAGTTTTCCATGGCAGTCCAATGGGAAAATGGAATGTGTGGACCAGGACTTAGAGACATTCCTACACTTATATATCTCTGCTTCTCATGACAACTGGATGAAGCTTCTGCCATGGGCATAGTTTCCCCACAATAACTCCTACCATAGCTCCTCTGGGTCCATACCTTTTCTCTTGGTCTTTGGACATCATCCCCGAGTTCCAGAATTTCAGCCATTGCCAGCATTTGATGTAACAGCAGCGAGCTCACCCCCCAAGAGTTTGCAAGAATTTGGAAAGAGGTACATTCGGCACTAAAGAAAAGAAGAGCTGTTCCTGACCTCCAGGTCAGAGACAGGGTTTGATTACCTACACAAAATCTTCAGCTGCAGGTGCCTTTCATGAAATTGCACCTCGCTTCATCGGGCCTCTCCCAGTCATCAAGGTAATCTATACAATAGCCTAAAAACTCAATCTTCTGCCTTTCCTCTGGATTCCAAACTCTTATCATATTTAATTGCTGAAGCCTCTTAATCAGTTTCAAAGCTGCTCTTCCTAGAGCTCCCAAAGTCCAAATGCAATGAGGAGTTGAATTTGAAGTGGAGAAGATTTGGGACTCTCTCTGTTGCTACATCAACTTCAGTATCTGATCGACAGAAGAGGAAATGGTCCTGAGGAGAGAGCCTGGATCAACTTTGAAGATGTCCATGCTCCTCGACTAATCAAGAACTTCCATGCCAAGTACCCTCACAAGGCCAAGATATGTCCTAAGGCCACACCTAAAAGGGGGTGTACTGTCACAAACCTCTCCTCTCTGCTTTGCCATCCAGTCACCTGACTTTCTGCTCCATGCTCCGAGTCCGAGGCATATCTTCAGTGTGTCCAGGCATCTTCTGTCCAGCTGCAGTGACTGTTTTTTCTCTCTGTGGCTGTCAATCCATGAGTAGCATCCTCGCCGGCACTGGGTGCCACCATGACAGTCTGGATCAGGTGACCAGATCCTCACCAATGGGATACCAGGATTCCATGACCTGATGCCTGCTATCCCTGATGACCCAGGGGTATAAAAGGTTTTCACTTTGAGAATAGAAGCGCCAGTGCAATGATGTCAACAGCCTAGCTGTGTGGTCCTCAGATCCTGCAGATTCTCTATCTTTGCCTTAAACCACATTGCTGCACTGCTGGCTCCAGTACTCCAGTTCCATTCTGGTTCCTAGCTATTATAGGGGAGATGTTTCAAGCCTTGGAGAGTTATAAACTGGAGATGTTGGCCAACTAATCAGCTTCTGTCATTTCATACACTGTGAGAGATAAAGCATAGTTAGAAGCTGATTGGTTACTTTGGGAAACTTTATGTCACTCCAAGGCTTGATACATTTCACCCTATATCTAAATAACCATCTATTTAGGTTTCTCAAAATTAAAAAATTTCTCTTTCTACTGTATGTTCAAACATCTCTCTTACTTTTCCCATTGGAATCAGGCTGGACCAATTTGGAATATGTGTCACTTACATCATGTTCAAAATTAAATTTTCCCTTTGTAAGCATTGCCCCCTTTGTATGTCTGCTAATGCCTAGTCTTTTTTTATTACTATGTTCCCAATTGTAAAGCACTGTGGAGAGTGTTGTTATAATATAAGTTAATGTTAGGATTGTTTAACTCTAGTTTACTTTAGTTATTGTTTAACATACAGTAGTCTACATTACCTTTAGTTGGTAGTTCCTGCTGACCTTATGTTTCTGTTTGTTTTGCTCAGCCTGCCTTCCATGATTTCACAGTATGGCAGATTATGTTGACAATATATGGATAAAGGATAATAAATATAACTAACTGTGGTAAAAAAACACAATCACCTAAATCAGAAGACTGAGGAAGACAAAAGTGGCCTTTAGAAAACCCTACCCGACACTGTACAACAAATTAATACTTTTAATTTGTTTCCTTTGTAAAAATAGTCATACATTACTAATTTGAGGTCAAGAAAAACTAAAATAATTTCAGAATGTTTTTTCTAGCTCTATTTTTGAGCTACACTACTTGCACTATACTGTATGTACATTAGTAATATAGTCATAGTGAAAAGCTATTTTAAAATAATCTGATATTTTCTTGAGAGAAAATAAATACAGTAACAGTTGTTTTAATTCAATCAATCACAAATATGAACACAAAACGAAACAAACATACAGCATACGAAACAAACATACAACATACGAAACAAACATACAGCATACGAAACAAACATACAGCATACAAAATAAACACAACATACGAAACAGACATACAACATACGAAACAAACATACAGCATACAAAAGTACTATCTAATATAGTGGCCTATACATGGGGGTGCTTTCTCTTTTCTTGTCGCTTGTACTCCTCTTCTGGGGAATCTCTTGTCACTGTCTAACAGTAGTGATTCACCTACCCTGATATCTTTGTTCCATTGCTGAAATGTCTTGGTGGAATCGCTCACTATGCTTGTCACTCAGTGCACCACAGTTATCTAGTGTGGGTAATCCCGTGAATTGCATATATATGAATAGGGGAGGGGACAAATAACAATCATTTAATTTAGTCATTAGGCCCCGCCCCCTCTGCGCGGAACGCAGATTCTCTCCATTCTGCCCACTTCACTAGGAATACCCCTACATCGTCATAAATGGGCTATATCTCGGAACTCAGAGCTAACTGAGAGTTTTAAATGTCATATTCATTCTTTACATGCTGAAATCAATTAGAAGTAACTATTTTTACTTCGGAAACATTTTCATTGTTGTTCAGAGATATCAGTCTACAATGCACATACCTAATTATACTCATTCATTCTGTTCTGTAACATGAACAACTGAGACTGTTTTAAACATCCAATCAGGAAGGTATCATATAAGCCTTTCAGTCTGACCTGCTCATTCATGCTTATTGAATTAGAACTTTAAATTTGTAATCCTCTGGGTAGCTTTTTGAAGTAAGACAATGTTCTGTCTTTTTCTCTTGTTAGTGATTTGACATCAATTCTTAATTGTCACCTCAGATGAGTCATGCATATTCTTTGTGTGTTTCTGCATACCTGCTTTAATTAAATGCATAATATATTATGGACAACTATGAGTCAGGTCAGAGTGACATGCATACAGTATGTGCAGAGCAATACAAATGTAGGTATAATAAGAAGATAGAACAACGGTTCAAGTCTCAGGTAATTGGTACTTTGACACTTTGGGTCTCAGCTAAAAACATTTAGGAGGATATAATCTATATCAAACTTTGGAGAGAGATACAGTGGAGATGGTGTCCAAAAAAAAAACAATCAGCATTTATCTTGCACAGTCTTTGAAATGACAGAAGCTGATTGGTTGCTTTGGGTAACTACTCCACTTTATCTCTTTCCAAGGCTTGATGCAGTACATCTCCCTTGTGGTCATTAAAAACCACTGGTCTATGACATGAGTCCAGTATGTATTCTGATCTAGCCGCATTAGACATTGGGATTGTTTCATATGGGATGTCATTGACCGTTGCCTTAGCAATGAGGATACATAGAGCTATGATTCCTATGAGGGATTTGTCTGTGATTCAGAGAGGCCTTTTAATGTTTCCAACTTAAATTTCCATTCTATCAAACATTCTCAGTGTCTGAGTATAAAATACATTCTTCTTATTTATGCTTTATTTAAAATCTATTAATCAAGCAGATATATTTTAAACCATTCAAAACTGTAACTTTAAATGAATAAGTAATTCTCTGTTCCTATCAGTAATACTATCAGTTCCAGGTGGATAGGATGATGTCAGATGAGGATTTCCGCTGACTAATAGACCCCCCAGTCTTCACCAAGAACCGTTGCAGGGTGGGATGGGCCTCACTGCTGGAAGTCTACAGGTCATGGCCTCTAGCTGTCCCTTGGAGGTGATGGTGTGGTAGTGTAACGGAGGTGAGGTACAGAATCAGCAGGCAATAACGTAGTCAGATGTAAGGGTCACAGGCAAAATAACAGTATGGTAGATAAGCCAAGGTCAATTGGCACAGGCAGGTGGCAGGATGATGAGATAAGCTGAGATCAAGGAGCACAGACAGTTAACAGAATTGTTTTTAGGACAAGCGGAAGTCAGTACACAGGCAGGAAATATAATAGACACAGGAGCAAGGTGATGTGTCCTGATAACTTGGCATTTCAATTGTGCCCAAAGCCTTCCTTAAATAGGGATGGAATTTGAAATTAATGTCACATTGGCCCGTGCCTGAAATACGGAATAGAATGGCACATGTGGGACATGCTTGCTGCTGTAGGGGAAAGTTTAAGTTCACTCGGGCAGCTGCTGGGGAGAGGCGATGCCATGCAGTCTGCTCACCAGCCAGGGGAGTAAATTTACTAAGATTCGTGTTGGTCCCGATTTGTCCCGTTTTTCAACTCGGATAGATAGGATCGATCAAAAATGAACGTTTTTTTCACTTTAAAAATTGGGAATTTACCAAGCTCCCGGTATTGACAGGATCGTTTTGATTGATGGTGTATTTGGTTGATCCTGTCCATTTTGAAGTCCCGATTTCACGGTCCGAATTTCTCCCCCGAACAAGCGGGCTGCACATATCGGTGAAATATGTGCAGACTGCTGTGTATTTTTTTTATATTTTAAAGGTTCATTTTAAGAAAAAAACCCACGTGTACCACAGCCAATGTGAAGATGTGAAGCGGCCTCTGATTGGCTGGCGGGACATGGGAAACCCTGTGATGTCCTGACAGCTGGCATTCGCATAGTATTGGTATGTGTGACAAGACACATACCAATACTAGTCTGTTTGGTATTGGAGAAGCATGTTATTGTTTTGCCAAGACCCCCCGGGATCCTACGGAGACCAGCGCAAGGATCAGGTGAGCATACGATCTTTGTTGCAGGTCATTCCTCATGGATTCTACTCGGACAAGTGGACTGACTGGCTGGTACAGGTAAGTATGTGTGATTGATGGATGTGTGTAATAAATCTTTACTAGTCACGATGTGTGTGTTCTGTCTTTATTTAACTATTTATTTTACAGTGGGGGTACGGGTGCCAGCCGCCTGTAGTTCCACAAGTGCCAAAGGGCGGGCAGGCTGGCACCTGTAGTCCCACTGTAAAATACAATAGTTTTCTACTATTCTTCACTTTATTACTCCCATAACCATTGCTCCAGGGGTGCGGGGTAGAGCCCCGGGCTTCAGGCCAAGCCTGGGGTTTGGGAGAGGGAATACCCCTTTTTTACGGGAGTCCACACCTCCCCTGAGATCCCCGGCTTGACCTGACCAACTTGGGGTGAGAATGCTTTGGCCCTGGAGACCCGTTAATAAGGTCTCCGGGCTGTGCCATTACACCCCAGTCATTTTGGGTCCGGTGCTAGTTTTAAATATAGGGGGAACCATACGCATTTTTTCCCCCCATATTTAAAACCAGGACTGGCCCTGCAGCCTGGTGCTGGTTCTTAATTTACGGTGGAACCCTATTCGTTTTGTTCTCCATCATTTTAGGAACCTGGACTGGCTGACCAGTCCAGGGCTGGTTGGCCTTTTTTTTGGGGGGGACACTACTGTACGTCATTTTTGTAATAAAAATGAACCCTAAACATGCAGGTTTCATTAGAAAACATGTATGTTGAATGGGAACTCGCAGCTCTGGAGGTGGTGCATTTAAAATTTCTATTGAGTCCCCGATTTGAGTGTAAAACGGCTGGCTTTAGCAAAACGAATAATGGTAAATTCCCGATTTAGGCAGGAATAAGTGAAAAGTACTTCCGAATTGAGCCGATGGTGATATAATTTCTATTGTTCAAAATGGACGAATTTGCGGAATTAAACCACCTGATTTCAACCCCAAAAGATGAAGAAATCACCCGACTTTAATGATGGGGCTGCATGGTCACCCGATGCATGCGCAGTACACAACAATCGGCCATCTGCGTACGCAATGTTATCAGCGATCCTTGCTGATCAGGCCCTGTATGCATACTGCAATGTTGTTTCACATTCAGAAAATTAATGTTCAGTTGCTTACATGTAAAAAAATATATAGAGTAATATATATATATATGTATATATATATGGGTATTACTTTTCATTATAGATATAGCAGTGTATATACAGTATTACATACAGAATATATATATATATATATATATATATATAAACAATTGGCTTCAATTCACAGCACTCAAGCATCTGCGTTGCCTTTGGTACTTAAATTAAGTACATCATACAAACTCGGCACTCACCTACTTATATTCTTGCAAAATATTAAAATTCAGGGAATGTTAGTTCCAAAATATTGCAACAGTTTGTCAAGCTGACCAACCACACCATTGGCACCCCTTTTTTCCATATGGAAGTAAAATTTTGTCAGCTTATTCCCCAGGTGCTCATTAAGTTATATACTTGGGTGTGGTTTTGTCTCTTTAAGCCAGTATCTGAACCCATGGAAGAAGCATAATTTCTATTTAAAATCTGTGTGATAGTTGGAGCCAAACAAGGCAGAGCAATGCTCATATTTTTGAGTGTCAGTGGACTGACCAGAAGGGAAGACTGTGATGTGGTTGGTCAGCTTGATAAATTAGTGCAATATTTTGGAACTAACCTTCCCTAAACTATAAACAGGACCGGCACTAGGCTTCCATGCTCCCAGTGCCAGGGTCCTGTGCTACATAGCCATGCCCCTACCTCCCCCTGAGCGCTTACCCAGGGCTGGCTCCAGGGGTCAGAGCACCCTGTGCCGGCCCATCTTATGGCGCCCTCTCATCGCGCGCCCAAATTTGGGGGCGTGGCCTAATTACCATAGGCCACACCCCCTATGTGACGTTATTTGGAGGTGTGTCTGCATGGCTCACCTCCAAATAATGTCAGGCTGGGGGTAAAGCCCAGCAATCCATCATTGGCTGGGCTTCCCCCAGCCCTCTTCCGTCAGTGAATGGATGCAGCGCGCATGCGCGCGGCATCCTTTCACACTCCGGGGGTCCGGCACCGCCCTAACAGCTGCGGCAGTGGGGGTCCCCAACCTCCCAATTAGACCACCCACGGGCTACTTCAGCCCGCGGATGGAGCAGCGGGACAGTAGTGTCCCGCTGAAATCGGGATGCTGGGGAAGGGTGCCTCCCTCTAGGGGTGGCGCCCTTGTGCGACCGCACTGGTCGAACACCCCTAGAGCCGGCCCTTCGCTTACCAAATAACGACAGTGGGAGGGTGGGCTTTTCTACTGCAGACAGCTGATGGCAAGCTCAGGCAGGGAGCAGGGCTGCTAGGCAACGGCCCTGCTAGCCCATGCCTAGAACCGCCACTGATTAAATATATATTTATATATAAACAAAAAGCACTAACCCATGGCACTCACCATTCCTAGATTTGGGGTGCAACATGGTATGTGACCACATTGTTTAAATAGAAATCATAGGGGCCCTGCACTCACCATAATAACTAACAACAATAATAATAATAATAATAATAATAATAATAAACATAATAAACAGTGGGACTTTGGTTCATGAATTGATCAATGCATTTAAGCCTGCAACCCCCGGTCATGGAACCCCACTTTACTGCAAGTCTCTACTCTATTGCTCAGAATTATAACATGGAACTAGCCATCACATTAGTGTTAAACTTAGGGTATGCTATCAAGGTTTAAAGCTCACAGCAACTTTGCTTTTAAATGTGAGACAGTCACCAAGGTCAGCTTGATAAATTATTGCAATATTTTGGAACTAAACATCCCTAAATTATATACAGGAGCAGCGCTAGGCTTCCATGCGCCAAGTGATGGGGTCCTGTGCTGCATAGCTACGCCCCTACCTCCCCCTGAGCGCTTACCCAATAATGCCATGTCTACTGCAGACAGCTGATGGTGAGCTCAGGCAGGGAGCAGGTCTGTGCTCTGGGCGACGGCCCTGCTAGCCCATGCCTAGAACCGACACTGACTAAATATGCTACATTCTCCTTTCTCCCCATCTACCCCATCTGTGTCAAACCAGTTTGTCTTCCCCCACCTTTTTAGAATGTAAGCTCTCACGAGTAGGGCTATCTACCCTCTTGTGCTTCTCCTTATTTTAGTGTAATTTACTTCTTACTCACCACTAGGGCACCTAACACTTGGTTGCTTATGCTCTGTTGCTTATCTGGGTGATATGGTTGCTAATGTAGCAATATATATTATCCATGTCCTGTATTGTATTGTTCTGTAAGTCGCTTGTCTACAATTTGTTTATGTACTTTGTAAGGCGCTGTGGAACACTTGTGGTGCCATATAAATATAAGATAATAATAATAATATATATATATATATTTATTAGAGATGAGCGGTCCAGATTAACGTGAATCCTGACTGTTCTGAACTTCATGATCTGAGCCACATCTGAGTCCTGGCTTGGAAATTCCTGCCAGGCTCAGATGTCACATCGAGGCCAAATGTCATCCTCCCGATGTCAGATTCTTGCAAGGTTTGGATTCCATATAAGGATCCTGCGCCATTCACTACAGTACAGTCATCCTTCTGCATGCTGTGCTCTGCTCTGTGGTTTCCAAGTGGGGTTGTGTCCATCTCCATCTCTAAGGGGCTGTGTCCATCTCTAAGGTGCTGTGTTCATCTCTAAGGGGCTGTGCTGCTGTGTGTCCATCTGTAAGGGGTTGTGCTGCTTGGACTGTGTCTATCTCTAAGGGGCTGTGCTGCTGGAGCTGTGTCCATCTCTAAGGGACTGTAGTGCTGGCACTGTGTCCATCTCTAAGGGGCTGTGCTGCTTGGACTGTGTCCATCTCCAAGGAGCTGGGGCTGTGTCCATCTTTTAGGGGCTGTGCAGCTGGGGCTGTGTCCATCTCTAAGGGGCTGTGCTGTCACTATGTCCATCTAAGTGGCAAGCTGTATCCAGCCCTCTTAGTCTAATTAATTTCCATCACAGTGGTGCTGCACTGACTCTGCAGGCCCCACCCACTGCATATTTGTCATGCAAAAAAAAACTTTAAAATAATAAAAAAAGTAAAAACAATAAAAAAGTAAAAAAATGAAAAATTAAAAAAAATGGTCTCATTTTATGCAGTGTGAGCAAAGCTGCCAGCTTTAAAAAATAAAAATTGTTGTATTTGTACTGTGCACTGCACCCCAGTATGCTGTATTACCCCAGAACATGTGCATAAAAGTGGTCTGACTCTATGCAGTTTGAGCAAAGCTGCCAGCTTTAAAAAAATTTAATTGTATTTATACTGTGCACTGCACCCCTGTACATTGTATAATCCCAGAATATGTGCGTAAAAGCTGTATGACTCTATGCAGTGATCTGCGAATTGAAAAATGGATAACAATCAGTTTAGAGAAGAGCAAGATAATACTAGTGCTCCAGCTGCTGCCACCAGTCATGATGACTATACTAGTCCTTCAACATCATCTACTAAAGTCGATGCATAGAGGGTCAAAGTCAGGGCATCTAAAATAAAAAAAACTATTTACACTGGTAAAGAAAAAAACACCTCTAATAAAGGGAAAGTTTGCTGCAGAACAACATTACATTAGCAACATGCCATTCACCACACACAGTGGCAAAGAAAGACTTAGGCCTTGGCCTTTATTTCTAAGTGGTGGTTCTGCAACTGTCCGTGAGGCATCTTATTCTGCCTAACATGATGCAAGACCTTTTCACTCAGAGTCAAGAGGTGTAAAAGAAATGAGAACTGCTATGGCAGTAGAGCAAACTGTCGATTTCTGAAACAGAAATGTCACAAATCCCTGAGGAGAGTCTAAGTGTGTCCACGTGTGCTATGTGAGTATGACCTTTCTGATACTGTTGTACTTGCAGAGATGCCGCCTTCCATCATTTGGGCTCCCTCTGCAAATGTGGGGATGAGCAGCAGAAGTATAGCTGATGACATAGAAATTGAGAATGCCAAAGAGGAAGTGCAAAAGGATGAGTGGGATAATTCTGTAACTGACGCCGGTGCTAATGAGGATGTTGAATATAAGGATGTTGTTTGTGTAATTTAGACACCAGTGATAGCAGCTCTTGGCCATGATAAGAAGATGGTCATTGTAATGCCAGGGCATAGGACCAACAAATCCACCTCTTATGTGTGGAATTATTTTTACCCAAATCCTGACAACATTTGTCAAGCCATCTGTAGCCTTTGTGGAACCACAGCAAGTAGAGGTAGGGAAGTTAAGCATTTAGGAACCTCCACCCTGTTACATCATTTGCAGTGAGCTCATGGCAAGTTTTTGATAACATCAGAAACTGGTGCTAAATAAATATCAACATGCAGTCCAGCATCAGCTAGCTGCCTTCTCTCAACTAGATCTCAGTACCTGCAATCTCAACCACCACCTTCATCCTCAATATCCACAGTAATGATCGGAGGTAGTCCTGCATCCAATTTGTTAAGGTAGGGTGACTCCTCCCCCTATTCAGGATTCCTTAGAAGAATACTTGAGCGCTAGGCCTGCTGCTGCTTCTGCTGCTGGGGGTGGATCTTCATCCCAGAATCCCAGAAGTGGACCAAGAAGATTACTAGTAGTAGTTTCACAAAACAATTGACTGTTAAGCAATCCTTTGAAAGAGCAACCAAGTATGACCGCTCCCACCAAGTCGCACAGCAGATCACTGACACCATGATGGCTATTTTAGTATGGGATCTACATCCAATATCCACCATTAATGCAGTGGGTTTTGCAGTTGATTGAGGTCCTGTGTTCTTGGTACCAAATTCCATCTTGGTTCCATTTTATCTGAAAGTCATTCCTCGGCTGTACCAGGACATTAAAAAAATAACTAATTATTGTCTTACAAAATGCCATTTTACCCACTGTCCACTTAACCACATATATGTGGACAAGCGGTAGTGGGCAAACTAAAGATTACATGATGGTGACAGCCAACTGGGTGGGTGAATCTCCTTCAGCAGCAGCAGAAGCTGTATCTAACAAACAATACCAGCTCATTCCAAGGTAGGCTACTCTGTGTATCACCAACTTCACTAAGAGGCATACCACTGACAACCTCTTAGCAAAAGTAAGGGACATCATAGTAACATGACTTACCCCACCTGGACTCTCCTCAGGATTTGTGATATCTGATAACACCACATATATTGTGAAAGCATTACAGTTGGGTGAATTACAACACATCCCTTGCTTTGTTTACATGATTAACTTGGTGAAACAGGGTTTTTTTTTTTTTAAATGAGAGGGGCATGCAGGAAATGGTGTCTGTGGCCTGAATAATTTTGGAAATTTTTACCATTCAGCCACATCATGCAGGAGTTTGCAGCAGCTGCAAGAACAGTTGAATTTGCTATGTCACCAACTGAAGCAAGAGGTGGTAACCAGGTGGAACTCTACTCTTTATATGCTTTAGCGGATGGATGAACAGCAAAAAGCCATCCACAGCTATACAACAAGCTATGACTTTGGGAGAGAAGGGGGAGTGTTTCTTAGTCCAGTGCAGTGGAGACTGCTTTCCATCTTGTGCTCAAACCCTTTGAAGTAGCCACTTGTGAAGTGAGTTCAGACACTGCTAGTTTAAGCCAGGTGATTCCCCTAATTAAGCTTTTGGAAAAGCAGCTCAAGAGATTAAACAAAATGATTCAACTAAATATAGTATGTCGGGCTGGTAGGTCCTAAGTGAACTTCACCAGGAGCCAAGGGTTGCTGATATCTTGAAATCGGATCACTACATTTTGGCTTGATCCTAAGTTTAAGTCGTATATTGTGTCTTTCTTTCCAACTGACCCAGATCTTAAAAGATGCAAAGAGCTCCTGGTGAGCAAGTTGGCTGCTCAAGTGGTACACGAAACAACAAAATCTCCTTCTTCAGTTTCTCCCGCAGCTGCTAGGAAAAAAAAATCAGCTATCCCAAGAGACCCAGTGGTGATGCAGAGGAGTCAATTTGTGACATCTGGTTGGGTCTAAAAGAATTGCTAAAAATTAGTTATACCACTACCATGACCCCATCTGATAGGGTCACCATCCAAAGAATGGAGGATTATTTTCATGACACCATACACATAGGCATGTCACAAAGTCCCTTGGACAACTGGAAAGACAAAAAGGCAATTTGGAGGCCCTTGTACAGACTGGCTTTGCATTACCTAAGTTGCCCACCCTCCAGTGTATACTCAGAAATCGTTTTCAGCACATCCGGGAACCTTATCAGCAATGATGAACTGGAAATTCCATGAGGAAGACCTTTACTGACAATTATGTAAAAAATACTCAGGTACTGTAATGGAGGATTCCAGCAGGGATTAATTAATATTGTGTGAGGATGATGTACACACTGATGAGGGTGAGGATGAAATCTTACCATAGTAGAGCTGTTACCTTAGCTGTCTTAAGCCCGTTAGTAGCTTGTTTTGTGGGGGCCCAAGCAAACCAAGCACTTCAGCCACAAAAGTGGCAGTCCCTGTTGCTGAAGTGCTTGGTTTGTTAAACTGTGCATGTCCTTTTTAATATCCAACATAAGGGTGAGTAGGAGGTCCCAAAGACAATTCCATCTTGCACCACTTTCTTTTCTGCTGTGTGGCAATGATTCATAGTGACCAGCCAGCTCGCTGCAGCTTTTAGTCAATACTGATGTACACAATTTTGTATGCTGAGAAGTGGACAAAATTGACTAGAAATGACAGGAAATTGATATTGTTGAGGTTAATAATACTCTAGGGTAGTGGTTCCTAAATATTTTTGAATCACGGCGCCCTAGCATTTCAGCATTGTTTTTATGGCACCCATAAGCCAAAAGTTTATAATTGAAAAATTCAGAAAAATATAGCAAAGTGTAGTAAATTGTGCTTACCTGTCATCCTTAGGTTCAATTTTGTGGTGGTTATGTGGTGCTGGACAGGTTTGACCTTCTATTTATCCACATATTTACATTAAATTGACCATATCTAATTTTATTTGGTGTTGGACCACCATCCAGAGGCACCCTTGCAAGTGTCCCAGGCACCCCAAGGTGCCACGGCACACAGTTTGGAACCACTGCTCTAGGAACAAAAAAGTCCCAAATTATGTGATTTGAGCTTTTTTGTTAATTTTAAAAAAAAAAATGCAAATCCAAATACACAGCATGCTGTGATGCTGTAATGTATGAAATCAATAAGCATTTTTAAGAGGAGTGGTGAGTACATCCCTGATATATATATATATATATATATATAATGTTGGGGTGATGCTGGATTGCATTCTGGGTCTTATAGTCGGTGAAAATCTCTGCTACCACATGCAGTCAGTCCAACCTTTCGGTGTATTACCTTTATCAAGGACTAAATTAATACAAAATTGGCTTACCTTAAGTAGAAAAGACACCACCGCTGCAGAGCGAGACAAAGCAGTCCACCACCTTCTGAATCAGAAAAAGCATTTTTGTTTAGTAGCAAAATATCATAACAGAGCCATAGTTGTATAGCATAAGTAATGCATGTCGCATGTACTTTATCGGCAGATATACTCATCAAATGCTGTGTGACATCATGCATCCATCAAACATTGCCCCTGGCCTGACGGCTGTTTCTGTGGTGAATCACCTTCATCATGAGCATAGGTACAGTACATTATGTTTAGGCACCTGTTAATATAAGGGGATTTACGCCAATGATTAGGCACATCTAATTAATTACTTACCAGAGAGATGCAATGCCACCCATCTGTTGCTGTGTTCTGGAAGTATCTCCATCGCGACACATGAACATCCGGCTTGCTTGGCGGCGCTGCGTCATTCCCAGCCCTGGTCTCTCCAATCAGCAGCACGTTATCGGCGCTGTCAGCTGACCGGCCAGGGGAGGGAGGAACAAACAGGTATCCATGGCAATATTACCAGCTACACATTGCGTCATCCCATCAGTGGCGCCGCAAGTCTCCATAACCTGGTCAGAGAAGACATGGGTTATTGTTCGCCCTAATAACCTAACAATCCATTCTGTAAACACATAAATATGTGTCAGCATGAATGTGAACAAGCAACCATAGATATAGTATATCATCCCAAAACAAAAACAAAAAACACTTTTTCTGATTCAGAAGGTGGTGTATATCTATCTATCTATCTATCTATCTATCTATCTATCTATCTATCTATCTATCTATCTATCTATCTATCTAATGTTATAGTTAACAGCCAGCAGTTACAATATCTGTGGACCTTCCAGGTCCTGGCAAACTAATGCTAACCACCACCCCCAACCTATCCCCTGAGCAACTTGTCTGACATCAGGAGCAAGGAGCATCAGGTGTGTGAGAGTTTTTAACCCTTCCTGTGCTCCAGTGATTATTCCAGCTGGATCTGTGAGAATGTGAAAACCTGGAATTCCACACCTCCACTGCAAATGCAGAATGCACAGGTTTCACTCCAGCCTCCCCTGGAATGAGCTTATCCCACAGGTATGAGACAACCCCTCTCACCACACAGCCTCCCATTTTGCTTTTCCAAGCTTGGGGAAGTGCACATATTCCTTGGTGATGGCTGACACCCTTCAGGCTTCTTGCAGATGCTGGGTTATACTTTTCCCCGCAACTCCATGGACAACATATCTCTCAAAAAGCCAGTGCAACATCCAAGTAGTCTAGCAAGAAGTACAGGGTCTGGACTTTCTTCTTGCCAGGGTTTGAGCATGTCTCCTACCTGGCTGCCTGACATGGTAATTTATCGGTCCTACAGGTTCCACCACTTCGTAGGGCCCTTGCCAATGGGCAAACAATTTACTTTCTTGTGTCAGCACCAACACTAGAACTTTGTCCCCTGGATTAAGCTTTCTGATTTGAACTGTGGGATCATAGGCTTGTTTCTGATGAGCTTGGGCATCTATAAGGTTTTCTCGAACAATGGGCCCTATTTTGTAAAGCCGTTCATATAATTTTCTAATGAACTCCACAACGTTTGGTTCCTCTATGTTCTGCTGTTCCCAGTCTTCCTTCAAGATGTCTAGGATGCTTCTTGATTGCCTTCCAAAGAGGAGGCCAAAAGGGCTAAACCCGGTTTAAGATTTGGATACCTCACATATGGCAAACATGAGATAAGGGAGTACTTCAACCCACTCCTGTTTATTATCCAGGACAGCCCGGCATATCATAGACTTTAAGGTCCTGTTAAATCTTTCCACCAACCCATCCATCTGTGGGTGGTATACTGAGGTATGCAATCGTACTATTCCCAACTTTTTACACAGTACTGCTATTACTTGGCACATAAATGGCAAGAAAAGAGGAGCATCAATTCCCTGGCAATAGTAGTTGTTTTGGAATTCCGCAAGGGTATCACTTTTGGATTGCGGGCGGCGTAATCTAAGATCACCAGAACATATTGGTTACCCCACTTTGATTTTTCCAGTGGACCAATGAGCATTATGATGCAATCAAATGGAACCCCAACAATAGGCATTGGCACTAGTGGTGCTCTTAAATGAGGCCTTGGGCTGGTCTTCTGGCATACGGGACACTGTTGGCAGTATCTATTTACTTCAGCCATGATTCCTGGCCAAAAGAATTGGAGCACAATACATTCCAGTGTTTTCTCTTCTCCGAGATTATCTCCCCAAATATGGGTATGAGCGGCTTGCAACACTAGTGGTATATGTACCCTGGGCACCAACAACTGCTCAATCTTCTTCCCTTGCTCCAATTTGACTCTACATAGTAGATTGGCTTTAAGGACAAAATATGGAGTGCCCTCTGGTGGGTAGGCAGTTTTTATGATGCCATTAACTTCTATGACACTAGCCATGACATTCCCGAGAGCAGCATCATTTTATTGATCTCGGGCAAAACTTCAGCTGGCAGCGTATTTCAATCTGGACTGGGGCTATCCTCAATTAATACTGGCGAGTCAGATGTTCCTTTTCCAAAGAGGACTGGCCATGCTTTTCCGCTCTTCTCCCTTTTACAAGGTAGGGCCTTGGAGACTTTAGATTGGCATTGCCTCTGTGGTTCCTTTACAAGCTAAACAAATCCTGGGAACTTGCTTCCCAATATGATAGGATGGGGGAGCTTAGGACCAACCACTGTGACCACCTCATAAGTGTGTCCTTTTATAGTGAGGCTCAGTTGCACCTGGGAGAAATGTTATGTGGACCCATTAACGCAGAGCACTTCAACTAACCCTGGCACCTTTTCTACTGCTCTGGACAGAACAGCCTCTAAGATCAGGCTTAATTAACTCCCTGAGTCTATAATAGCTAGGAGTTCTCTGCCATTCAGTAACACTTTTTCCCACATTAACGTGGGTCTGGAATCCAGGGATACCATCATGCAAAAATAGGGGTACATACAGTTGTGCCCTTACTAGTAACCCAATATTCCATAGGCTCTGTTTTTCTGAGACAGTCACACCTTATATCACCTGGCTCTCTGCACTCATAGGATATGACCTTGGCATCTCCAGCTGCATTTCCTTGAGGAGGGGTGACAGTCGGGGTCACAGGCCAATGGGGTACCATCTTAACGGGTCACTCATTCCCTGGTTTATTTTCTGGCACTTCTGTAATATTTCCTGCAGTCTCATACTGCTCCCATACAGTAATTTATTCCTCTAAATTCTGTGGATCAGTGTGTATGACCCAGTGCTGCACATTCTGCCCTAGGGTTCTTATACACTGGTCAACAACTACCGTCTCTACAAT
Source organism: Taudactylus pleione (assembly GCA_031769625.1). Taxonomy (NCBI): domain Eukaryota; kingdom Metazoa; phylum Chordata; class Amphibia; order Anura; family Myobatrachidae; genus Taudactylus; species Taudactylus pleione. The sequence continues at coordinate 22,167,068 of JAUIMM010000126.1, read as the reverse complement.
CTGAGCGGCAGTGTGGTCTACTGGCTGGAGCTATCTTTGTCCCTGTCTGGCGAGTTCTGCAACCTGGTAGTAGGACCCATTTGTGGAAGTGCTGTGCTTTCCCAGAAGGAGTGAGACCTGACCTAGCTAGAATGGCACTTTTGACTAGGTCATATTTCTCCACATCAGCAGAGGACAAATAAGCATAGGCTTTCTGAGCCTCACCAGTGAGATTGGGGGCAAGTCTGACAGCCCAAGCATCTGCTGGCCACTTTAAGCACTGTGCAACCCTCTCAAATATTAACAAATACGCCTCTCGGTCATCTGAGGCAGACATTTTCTTCAGATGCCTTGCAGCATTTGCTGTGCCCTTTGCTTTTGTCACTAATTGTAACATTCGGTCCTCTGTCTTTTGATGGGAGGATAGCAAATTTACTATAGTATGAAAGACTTTCTCCATTTTTATAGTGGGAGGTGTATGTACAAGTGTAGGTGCTTTTAGATAACAAGCCAGTTTATACAAATAAATATATCTCTTTCAGCAAAGCAATTGTTATTCAAGTTTAACACAGGAAAAGAAAACACTGTTTTTTTTTCTTCAGAAATGCAGGGGTTAATTAGAACATAGAAAAATAATGTTTTTTTTTCTCTTTCAGAAATGCAATGCTTAATTAAGTATGTGAGCTCTGCTCTTGTTCAGTCAACAGGTGAACTTAAGTAGACAGCATGAACACATGCTGGTGAACACACTAATCAGCATTTGTTATATGTTTTAAACACCTTAGTGTTTAAAACATATAACCACAAAGTAACTTTTTTTTTTCAATACACACACACAAACAGCTTTTGCACACTGCATAGCAAGTTACAGTGTCCTTAATATAACTGTTTTTTTCTGGATTGCCAACCATACTCACATATACTGAGCATTTTGCCTTGTCAGTTCCTTTGCTATGCCATAGGCATCTAGCAATTGTTCTGCGAGACAGCAGTGCACTCCCCGTATGGAGCACCAAATGTAACACGGGGTATAGAAATGAGGACTCCAGACAGACAGGTACTCAGTGAAGCAGTGTCTTTTTAATGGTAGCAAACACTGCACCTTAGCATTTGTGAGCATAGGTCTGGATACACACAGGCACATAACAGAAAATAAGCAAATAAAAATAAAAGTAAATGTCCCAGCACTCCTTGTGCTTAACAGTCAGCAGTTACAATATCTGTAGACCTTCCAGGTCCTGGCATCCTAATGCTAACCACCACCCCCAGCCTATCGCCTGGCTAGCTTGTCCAGCATCAGGAACATGGATCATCAGGTGTGTGAGAATTATTCCAGCTGGGTCAGTGATTATTCCAGCTGGGTCTGTGAAAACCTGGAATTCCACACCTCCACTGCTAATGCAGAACGCACAGGTTTCACTCCATCCTCCCCTGGAGTGAGCTGATCCCACAGTAATGTAGGCAGTTCATGTGAAAGACAACCCCTCTCACCACAAAATATATATACACACTCACTTAAATAGTATTTGCCTAACAAGGAACTGATTGCCTGATTCAGAGGTTTATACAAAGATGATATTTATGCAGATCAAGTGATTTTTAGCCATTGCGCAAGTGTAAAAGTTGTACTGCACACACGCAGCAATTGGTTTGTGATTATGCTCCCATAGGGGATTCATTCGCACAGTCAGTGACAGGTAGTTGGCATTTGGGGGAGGTAACTGGGGGGGTGACTAGATAAACGCAGGTGTGTCAGAACCATTTAAACACAGTTTCATGCATTCAGCTCCTAACTGCAGTTTTGCAGGCTGTGTTTAAAAAATGACAGTTTGGAGTACATTGGTTGGTACTTTATCTCTCCAAGCTTTGATAAATCTCCCCCTCAATGTCTTCACAGTCCCTTCTAGTTATAGCAACTAGCATCCATTTTTATTTAGTACTTATCTTTTCTAGCCATCATAGACTGCTGCATTTATTTCTATTTATTTGTAATGGTTTGGATATGTATGATTATACTCTCAACAATACATATTTCATACATCTATTTAAAATGAACTTTAATATATATATATATATATATATATATATATGTATGTACTGTATATATATATATATATATATATATATATATATATATATATATAATTATTATTTCAGAGTCAAAATTTTACTCTCAGCACTTTCCTGGGATGATTCATTTTAGTTTTTCTAAAAGGTCACTGATTTAAATAACCCACAGGACATGTTACTTATTCATTTACTGTATCATTAACTGCATCATTCAATACAACTCTGATGTTAGCAGTAGCCAAATTGCATAGAAAATAAAAAGTGTTGCTGTACCATGGACAGTAACACAGACAGATATAGTTCCTGGTTCTGTCCCTATGAGGTGCCAGCTTCCTGCATGCGGTGTGTTCTTGTGCAGAACCTGTCCATCTGTATCGCTTTGCTGCCATATCAGCATGTGAAGGGAAGGTATTGGAGCTGCTCTTTTGTTTTGACTGCTGCTGTGTCCGGAAGATAGGATAAAGTATTACTGGCAACAAACTCACCACAAATGTCATACTCAGTCTCCAAATCACATATCAGCAGAGAGTTGTGAATGTAAAGCAGAACACAACCTGACAAAGATCTTTTCTGGAAAAAAGAACTGTACTCTATTGTCTGTCATTGAATATTAAGACAGTTATTTACTCTGAAGATCAATCAGACATTCACGGCTACACTCTGAGATATCTCTGGTAAAGGTTGTTCCCCAATTCAAATAACTAAATATCACTGGACAGGTTTAATTTAGGATACACAAATGACATGAATAGGCAATATCCTGTTAAATATAGCCTTCTATTTGTAGTAGTGCTGCCACTTTTATCACTTATTTTAAAAAAAAATGAGTAATGGCAAAAACGCCCACCTGTTTATAAGCATTGCATTATACAAATAACTTGCTCTGCTTTAAAGTTTAATTTTTGTTTTAAATGCAATAATGTGACCTATACATTTATGTGCTCACAGAAATCCTTGGTGGTTTGCCCAAACCTCACATACTGTACTGTAGCATTAGGGTTATAAATTGGGACAGGACAATGTGGCAGGTTTATTATATGGTAATACAAGATCAGGGAGTACAGTAAATACGGGTGCACATGTAACGATATGCTCCATGAGCGATATTGTTCAGTGTTGTCCCTTCACCTGCCGAGCTCAATGTCATTCCCGACTTTGAGCATACACACTGAACGATATCGTTAACAATATCATTCAGTGACGTCACCGGCTGCATCCCTGAACTTGCAGGATCTGATGACATCGTCATATTGGCCTGCAAGTACGGCCGATGAAAGATATTGTTAACGATCTGCAGGACCGTTAACAATGTCTTGCATACACGCGGAACGGTATTGAATGGTATGAACGATGATGTTATCGTTCATATTGTTCACAATATCGTTCTGTGTGCATGCAGCTTAAGAACTCAGTGAGGGTAGAATCAGCTGGAAAGGTAAGAAAGGTTAAAACTGAATAACACTCCTGTGCAAGGCAATTATAATGCAAATAAGCAGTGACGCACAATAGCAATGGATTGGCATTATAATATTGCAGTACCAGACTACTTCATGCTATGGTTTAAGCTAATAAATCCATGATGGAAAAGTTCATCACTAAAATATCATATCTCATACACAGAGTTCTAACAGGGATTTGCCTAACAACTATGTCACCTTTCTCTTTCCTTAATGCTTTAGTACTCTTGATAACATACAATAGTACTTTACCACCACTTGCTTCTGGCTTATACCGCTTTTACACCAAAGTCCTGGGTCTAACCCAGGATTTGGAACACGTTTCCAACCCGGATCAGACCCGGGACAGCCCCCCTTTTACACCGCGGCATAACCAGGGTCTTCACACCAGACCCAGGTCAGCACTGACACGACTCTCCGGCACAGGTGAGCGGCGCTTCTTCCCCTCCCTCCCCCTCCGTGACCTACTTACCTTACTCCACAGAGGTTTGGAGGCAGGAAGGGCGGGTGGGATGCGCTGCTCCGCTCTGGTCGGCCCGGCAGTGGATGCTTGGAGATTATGTCATCTCCAAGCGCCACTGAAGCCGGCCAATCAGGCGGCATATGGCATGACCTGGGGCATCGTGACCTGGGCCGTGCAGTTTGCATTGCAAGGTGATACGGGAACGACCTGTGCTCAACCCTGCAAGCTAGCCAGGTCGGATCCCTGGGTCACTGGACCCGGGTTGATCTGTTTACACCGACTAAAATCCCGGGTTGATGCGCGTCCATGTGCATTAACCCGGGAATTTTCAGTTGGTGTAAAAGGGGTATAATATAAATATGCAGTGTGTGTCCCTCTGACAATTTATTGCTAGATCTAGCTACTACTGCTCTTAGCGTGGTAGATGGTGCAGGGATCGGGTTTACTTTTGTGGTAGGTTACCAAAGTAACCTGCCAAAGCTCAGATAACATTAGATCACTCTCCTCAATCATGTTATCTCCTTGCCCCTCTTGGCATTCACTAGTAATATGTATCAAGCCTTTGAGAGAGAGAAAGTGGAGAATTTGTGCAAAGCAACCAATCAGCTTCTGTTATTTATCTTGCACATTCGGTGAAATGAAAGATTATTGGGTGGTTTGGACAACGATCCCTCTTTATCTCTCAAAGAGAGATGTATCAATACTTGGGGGAGATGTCTCAAGCCTTGGTGAGAGAAGTGGAGAAGTTGCCCAAAGCAACCAATCAGCTTTTAACTGCCAGTTTTCTAGCACAGTCTATGAAATGATAGCTGATTGGTTGCTTTGTGTAACTTCACCACTTTATCTCTCTCCAAGGCTTGATACATCTCCCTTTTGAAGGCTTGATACATCTTATGAAGCCTACTTCTTCTAACTCAGGCTCACTTGGTTAATGTTGTGTGTTTTTATTGGCTGAGGATAACCTGGACCACTTTTAAAGCAAGGCACCAGCTTAGCCTTCATCCTAGTTGCTGTAACATCAAATGAGAGGAAAATTGTTGCTCCACAGGGATACATATTCCATTCACTCCCATAACCCTTTGCAACTGCTACTGTAGGAGAAATGTAGTTACCCCAACAGCCAATCACTGATAACGTTCTCAAGTGTACCCAGGGGTAGCCTGGGTATAATGCTACTAATTAACTCCTGTTGCTACACGTACTGACGTGGCAGCTGATGTCACATAAATACAGTACGATAGGGTCACATTATTCCCATCTGAGATCATATCTACTTTGTTAAAGAAATCTTAATTTAACTCAGAATTAGAATGGATAATAAGAATTGCATCAATGCAGACAAGAGGAACTTTACAGCCATTTAAAAATACAGAATAACAAATGGAAAATAATGTACAGCACAATGAAAGTAAAAGATTATTGCAACTGTGAAAATAAATATATATTAACCATTTCACATATAATATAAAAAAAACTGTAGTAGGTTTATATGCAGAGAATTATACAGTAACTTTTACAATGAATTTCAGAATGAAGTTGGTCACAAATGCTGTCATCAGTGACAACTGAATGGCATGTGGGTAGCCAAATAATCACATACATAGTTGTAGGGTACACACTAAAAACTACTGAATTGTAATTACATAATGTTTCATGTAAGTTTAATGACTGCACACTCAGGAAGCTTCAATCATTGGGTTTATTTGTTTGGGCCATCATTCACGCACCATGCATGTGCCAATTTTTGGCAGTTTACTTTACAAGATAAAGTTTTTCTGGAAGTATTCTTAAGGCTTTCAATACTGTCCTACTTTTCAAATCATGCTGTTCAACTAGTATTTTGTACATATAATATGATGTGAGCTTGTCAGCTCTGTTTCTGAAAATTATGTGCTATGTTTTAAAGACTTAGAAGAACTAGAACTGATAAAAGTAAGTCAAGAGAAGGAATTTGATAGAACGTGCTCTAGTCCGAGTATAGAGAATTATGGTGACTCTCAATTATAATTATTAGAAAAAATAATTCTGTTTGAACAGCTCTGATGCTACATTTATTGGCCGAGCGGCACCAAACAGTGCTGTCATTCAACAGAAATGTCAGGTTGGTGAGTAGCTAACTATTTGCTGTCATTATGTGGACCACAGTGCTTATCTTTGGAAGAGGTATGGACATATGAGTGACAGACTGATCATTAGACCCTGACTTATCTGTCACTTCTGCTTCTTGAGAAGCATTGCAGCAGGCATGGCAGCAGTAAAGTAATGCTGGAGGAAATGCGAAAACTTCTTTAATCCTCCACTTTCCATTAAATAAAGTATTGGCTGACTTAATTTGAAACCTAACTGCCTCAACGGCTAGCCCTTCATTAGTAAATAAGTCAGGTTTGGTGAACAATATCTCCTGTAATTCCCAACTGACATCCTATTTATAAACAATTAACATCCTCCAAATGATTGATATAAATAATTAGTTTGGAGAGAAACGCGTAGTGTTCAGAAAGAAGCCTGGTACAGTTAAAGCATGATATGCCCTTGCTCATTATGTAAAGTCTGTAGCATATAAACTTTGCTAGGATGCTTTCATTCCATTTTACTGTATTTGGGTTCAAGGCCTAAGAGGATGATTTCATTTAGCCAAAAATTCCTATTTTTATATTTTAAGTCACATTATTTTTTTGCTTTAATAGAAAAAATACTATTGAGCATTTGCTGTCAACTTCATTAGTTTTCTGTATACTTTCTGTGTTGTATTATTAGTTTCATGTCTTATCATCAACAGGACTGCTGTAGCTCAATTATACAGTGTACCCACATAGGGCCTGATTAGGAGGTGAGTGCTACTGCGTTGCTCTTGCATCAGTTGCCGGAGTCATTGATGTGATAATATGCAAATGCTAGTTTCAGCCTTCCCCTAGTACAGTACCCTGCATCAGTATGTTTCAGCCTCTATGCACGCTGCAACACTGCTGTTGATTCTTGACGCGCCACCAACGTGAGCACCATCGACACTTACAAGATCTTGGCAGGTGGATTTCCGCTCTCTGAACATGGGTCTATGGCTGCGTTTGCGCGTCTGAGAATGCAGCCACTTTCATTGACACGCCTCAGAGTTTTCCAGAACTTTTTGCGCATACGCAGTAGCAGATTATCACTCAACTACGTAAATATCTGCACTGCGTTTGAATAGTGCACACTTCTGAGTCATGCCCATGGCCTCATTCCTCAAAGCGGATAATATTAGTAACTGTACAAATTACTAATTTATGACTTTATATGCACATGATAAATTCTTATTGTGTACAAATATATCATGATGATTTGCATTTTGTATGTGTCCAATTTTATTCATTTGAACCAAATAGAAAATAAACAAAATGCTCTATATGGTTAATAAAATTGTACCAGCCTTCAAAAGTTAATAAGTCTTCAAGCTATTTGAACAAAATAAGTTATTGTAAATTGCAAAACACCCACTTAAAACCTACAAAGGAGTCGTACAACAAATAATTGAAATACAAAAGGAGGAAGAAAATAGACAGACATTAGCATGTCGAGAGATGGCAATCAGAAGCATCACATAACTATTAAGTAACAATAACTTCCTAGCAAGGCCAACCACTCTTTAGGAATGCATCAATGTATCATTGTAAGCATGGCTTCTGGGGACAGCTACAATGCTGACTGTTGATTGTGTTGACAGCAAATTGCAATGTTAAATTACAATTAAATTGACAATAAATGTTTCGTCTCCATTATTTCACAACAATTTGAAAAAGCACAAAATATGAACGTTCATATAAAATATGAAGTTTTATATTTTGTAAAGAAGGGGTCAAAATCAGTGTCTTAGATAAGTGTAGTTATTTCAGATTTAGTTTTAGTGTTATTAACCTTTATTTCAACCTTTTTTTATTTAAACAATCCCTACAATGTGTTTAGAACTGAGAAAAGCTAAAAGTAAACTTAGGCTGACGTAGACTAGCAATTATATATTTGTCCTTGCTAGTGCATTCTTTTAGTGCAGGATCCACATTTGTCAGGGCTGAACCAGTGACTTTTACTTCTAGGGGGTATATTTACTAAAGGTCAGATTTGTTGCCTTATTGAAACTGACAGGCATCAACGGCGGATTGCAGTCTAAACAACCAGAATTTATTAGGCATTGGTTTAGACTTTCATATGTCATCCACAACTTATATCCGACTTCAACTCCCTATTACACAGCGAATCAGCCTGCAATATGTCAAAAATCTGTGTCTTATTTAATGTACTGCACAGATCACTATGATCTGTGTAGGTTTCTTTTTTGGTAAATATTGTTAAAGAGCTGTTAAATTAAAGAAAAAACAGTTTGGGGCCCCTCACAAATCATTAACCAAACCCAGGCCTCTGAGCCTAGGCTGGTATTGGAAAATAGGGGGAAAAATAGAGTGGGGTTCCCCTTATTTTCCATTAACCAGCACTAGGCTATACCAGTCAGGGTAGCTGATGCTTTCAACCCAGAGTTGGTTGCCCTTGAGGCGGGGGGGAACACACATTTTTTAGGGGTCACCACTTCCCATAGGATTCTAGCCCTGGGTTGCTCAACTTGGGACTGGTTGCCTTTATGGCAGGGGGACCCCATGCTGTTTTTTCCCCCTATTTTCGAACATCAGCTTAGGCTCAGGGTGTTGAAGCTGCTTATTTATGATTTTGTGGGGAATCTTACACTATTTTTGTTTTTAATTTAACACCTTTTAACAATAACTATGAAATGAAGTCTGCACAAAACATAATGATTTGTGCAGTGCTTTACATAAACTCACCTGCCATAGGCAGGTCTATTATTTGGGTAGGTTTGCCATCAGCTTTGGGATGTTTGTAAACCTGATGCAGAGTAAATCTGGGGTTTCTATTCTTGTAACTAAAATAACATTAATAGTGAGCCGATGTTCTTTTGTGTTCTAAAGTTGGTCATTTGGTCTGTTTTGTAGGAAGGAGTGCGCTCCTGTGCTGCCTCCCTCCAGCATCCTGTTAGTAAGACTGAGCGGCAGTCACTAGGTAAGCTCACACCCGGCATCTCTACAGCGCCCAGCATTACCCTAAACTCCAGGCTGCTCTACTTCACACATCTTGCCTACCATTGTTACACCTGTGATAACCCTGTGTCATTTGTTACTTGCCTTTCTACCAGATTCCAATAAATCTTAGAACTGGTTAAGCATACAGATGTGTCCTGTTGCATTTTTGACGATCGCGCTACAAACGTGAGCACGCATCACACTATACGATTAGCCGTGGCTACGCTACACCATGCCATGCACTGCGTTTGCACCATGCAATCCATTGGAGACAAAAAAAGCCCGCGTACACGCTGGTAGTTACGCGACTTGTGCCATGCGTGGCGCGATTTGCAGCAAAAGCGGCAAAGATGCAAGGAGACACATCTGTACCAACTGTGGACTATCTGCCACCTGCGTTACATGCACAGTGCCATCAGTACTTTGGACAATACATGTGCACCTCGGTTTAACTCCTCATCTGGAGGACTACTGCACTAAGCACATTCCACTATGCATATCTGTGACAGTTGTACTCTGCTACTAATATCTGCTGTCACTATATTCTGCTGTTACTATCTGCTGTCAAAATATTACTATCTACCTAACATATTAATTATCTGCTAACAGGTTTCTCTTGGGTTTGGCCTTTAGTAAATATGCGGATTGCAAATCTAATGGAAAAAAGCCCAAAAAAGCGAAACTGACCTTAAATACTCCTAAGTGTTTCAATAGCAGAGATTAACGATACTATTTGAGCTTATGGAGGAAAGTCCTCCTCATGTATACCTAGTGAGAAAACATTAATAAATGTCATTAAGAACTAAGGTCCTGATTCAGAGACGGATGCTCTGAACGAGCGCTCGCTCTGAATCAGGGCGTTTTTTTTTTGTTCAGCCTCCTGGCCGCTCGCACAGCTATTGCGGGCAGCCAGGTTGATGGTCGAGACCATCGCGACCATCGGGCTTGTGATGAGACCCTTGTGTTAGGCCGCAAGCCCCAGAGAGCTTCTAGCTCTAATAGAGCCGGACGCTCTCCCACTGACATCACTGGTGATGTCAGTGGGGCCGCCCCCAAACGGCAGGTGTTCCTTCGGGAACGCCTCGGTTTGGCCAGCCACCCCCCCTGCCCGCCTACCAAACGGGGCGAGCTGTCAATCACCTTTGGTGTGAGACCCGGAGCGACGGAGCACCCGTCGCTAGCCGGGTCTCGCGCATGCGCATGACGGAGCCGGCTCCGTCGTGCGCATGCCCAGTGGGCAAACATCGACCCAGTTGCGAGCGCTCAGCACTGCGACCGGGTCTGAATCAGGCCCTAACTTCTTTACTTACTAGATTTTAATACAATACTATGCTACACTAAAGCAACATAAAACAACAATTAACATTAATAAAAAACATACCTACATCTTTTATTTGTTATATTACACAGACAAAAAGGCTCCTGTCACAGTACTCTTATGTAATGGACAACCAGCAAAATAATTTTTTTTACGTCAATAACTCTCCCACTTAGTTAACTCCCATTGTTAATGGAGTAATAAATCATGTGGACTTTGAAGAGTAAAGCTGCGTACACACGGTATGATATCAATGAGCAATAACGATATCGTTCATCATTAAATCATTCATATCATTCATTTTTATGCAGCCAATGACCAATTAATGGCCAATGATGTGCGTTCCCGCAAGGACGATAATGATATCGTTGGTCTGCCATGCATGCAGGCCAACCTGGATGATATTGTTAATTTTCCATAGGGGTTTGCAATCGTTGGTTGTTCATCGTTGATGATATATTTTGTGTGTGGATGAACTATATCGTTCATCTAGCATAGAAGGAAATTCAAGGGAGATCGTTCAGCGATGTTCTTCCTGTGTATACGCACCTTAAGGTATCACTATTGTCAGTCATTCAGCGGCTCACCTTATAGCCAAGATAGTGTTGAGTGGGTGAGGGAGACAGACTTACAGACACGGGGAGATGTATTATAGCAGCACATAATGTGCCGCTATAATGCTTCCTGCTTCACCTCTTTACCGAGGCAAAGCAGGAAGCACTAGCGATGAGATGTATTAACATCTCATTGGCCAGAGCAGGGGAATGATAACTCCACCCTCCGGCGATCCCTGTTAGAGACCACAGCGTATCAGCCTATTGCTGATGCGCTGTGTCTCAGTCACAGCCGGGCATGCTCAAGATCTTGCAGGTATCGCGAGATCCCGCGTGCAGCCCTGTGGCCGACAGCCCCTGCAGCAGGGACAGCACTGTCCCTGCTGTGGGGATGGGGCATTGCCAGGCTGTAGCTGTCAATAGCGACAGGTGCAGTGGGCAGAACTGTCAGGCGAACTGACCGTTCATACATAGCCCAGGCTATCAGCGCTGCTATCTTGTAGAAAGCAGTGCTGATAATGACAGGGATGCATAACGCCCCTGTCATTTACAGCCCAGACCCTCAATTATACATGGAGGAGAAGCGGCATCAGTGCACATAACGTGTGCTGATGCCGCTTTGGCGGTTAATACTGCTCCCCCAGATTGTGAACTGTGCATGCACAACAGTTCTACCAATTCTTTGTAAACTTGGTCCCTAACCTCATGCAGAATAAAAAATGGTCAGACATAACAACTTTGCTAGGTGATTGTCCAGTGTTCCTGATACTACTGTAGCTGCCGATTCTTGCTTCATGGATCACTCTTTGTTTATCAGTTCTTGTTCATATTTCCTGGTTGCTCTCACTCTGGCTGCCCCCTATTGTGACTGTTGAAATTCTATAGCAGACCCTTCTAAAACCCAGACCACTCTCTTGCCTGTGTTTGAGCAATTGCCCTAATTGACCCCACACCTGCTTGACCCTTGGTTGTTACTTATCTGCACAGTGTACTAGACCCCTAATATTGCCACTGGACATGCTCTTAACCTTTTGAGACTGCAATACCCAATTGTATACCAGACCCCTGGAACTGCTCCTGATTATGCTTTACTGTATGTCTGTTTCATTTACCAGTACTGCTATACATGTACTGGAACTTGAACTATTTGGTCTATGCTTATTATCTGCTCCACTATTTGTCTTTGCAATCTGCACTGTCAGTTTCTTTTGTAAAACACACTTGCACCTTTGCATCTTACTTGCCTCGGTTGCTTCATTCTCCCAACCATATCAGCTCCTGAGTCCTGCTATTGGGGTTCTTCTCTGAACCAACTGAGCATCCTTTCAACCCTTATCTATGTGTCAGAATTACCTAGCCACAATAAACTCAACAGGATCTACTGTATAACACAGAACACTGAAGCAGTCTTAATTCAAGAGCAACCATACACTGCAAGGACAACTGGAAGGTCTGTAAACCAGAATAGAGAAATTGCAAGCAGCTCAATCAATACGAATTCCAGTGGTAGCAGAACCAGTGGCAAATGCCATGCATGCTGTAAACACAGATCCTGAACCCATGATAAAGCTTCCAGAAAAAAAATGATGGAGACAGAGCCCTGTGCTATCAGTTTATTGCACAAGGTCATCTGGAATTCCACATGCACCCCAGAACCTATTTGATCAACTCTCTGAAAATGGGACTTATTCACACCTTGTTGATGGTGAGTGCTTTGGTATGAGCTACCTCATCTCAAATGTTAAAATCCTGTTTAAGTCCTTGCCACTATTTCTGCAAGCTTTCAAAAATGCTTTTCCCAATCTTTATCGTGCAGCTATAATAAAAGCTAATCTCAATCATCTATGACAATTTACTTAGTGTTGGAGTATTCAATTGAGTTTAGGCATTGGATCTGAGATACAGAGTTAATTGATGCTGCCAAGAGGTATTAGTATTGGAAGGGCCTTAATGAGGATGCTAAGGAAGAACTGGCCTACTGCATTGCACCTCTTGCTGAATGATGTATGGAAAGATGCAAGACACAGCATTCCGCTATAGTCCTATATTATCTTGCTGCGCCTATACTGTATATCCTTCATCTCCGCCTGGAGCTTAAAATTCTGCTACCATGTAAATTAGAGGTATTCAAGGTCATAATGTTTAAAAAAAGACAAAAGCAATGAGAACTTCATATATGTGTTTAATGTGCCAGCCCTGGATCCAACACTCTGGGAAACACAAGGATGCCAACTTCTGAAAGGGAGGAGTGGGGTCAGTCTCTAGTGTGTCCTCTTAATATCAAACAAGCCATCGCAGTCAAGAACATTCCCATGTGTTATAGTTCATTGCAGATGATATACAATTAAGATATAGCACAATTGATATAATAATATTGGTGGACTCCTGGTCCTGGACATCAGCATCCTGGAAGAAACAATAGTTAGCTTTCCCATTGTCTCTTGGCCTGTGAATAATGAAACCATCCAAATGCATATCAAGACTATTCAGGGACATGCTGAATACTTTGTTCTTGATGTAGTTCATTCCCCTGTTTTCCATAATCCTTGGGATGCCACGGCTTAGCAGGGAAAAATAATATATCCAATGGTGAACTAAAAAAATTTCTTTTGTCTCTGAATTTTCATTGAAAAGTGCATCACGTAACTTAAATGTCCATCATCTGTCATAGCAGAACCTCAGTGCATCAGATTTTGCTGAAGTTCTTTTTAAAAAAATAGCAAAAACTCTCCCAATCCACCAAATTTATGACTGTCCTATTGACTTACGTCCAGGTGCTCAAATTCCTTTTGTATGCATTTATTTCTTGTCCGAACTTCCGCCTCTGTAAGAATATATTGTTAACAATTTAGCTCATGGGTCCCTCAGGATTTCAACTTCTGCAGCAGGAGCATTCAGTTTGTTTGTGGGAAGAAGATGATGGACTGTGATGCATAATTACAGTGCCCTTAATGTAGTCACTGTAAGAAATTTATATTCATTAATCACCAAACTGGGCAGGAGAGGTGCATAAAAGTTTAATAGAATACTTTCCAATGCTGAATGGAAAATTACATTTAATGCACAATTCAATATGGCAAGTTTCAAAATTTGGAGAAGCCATTTGGCCTTGTAAAAGCTCCAGAAACCTTCCAACACTTTATAAATTATGTTTTCAGAGACATTGTAGACCAGTTTGCTGTCATTTACCTTTGTGACTTTCACATTTATCCTTAAACTCCAACAGAACTTCATAAAGGTATCAGAAGAGAATTGTAGTGATTCTCAATGCAAAGTTGGAGAAATGTACCTTTGAGGTGGACCATATAGCACTCATTGACCATATTGTGACAGCTCAAGTTATTGAAATGGATTTTGTAAAAATCCAGGCAATTTATAATTTTCCAGAACCCCAATATATTAGGACAGCCCAGCTATTTCATAGGTTTGCCACTTATTATAGACTTTTCAGAAGTTTTTAAAAATAGTGCAACCACTGACTGCTAACACAAAAGGGGAAAATTTTAATTTGGTCCAGTACTGTACCCATCCATGCTAGGAGATTCTCATACCTAGCAAATTTTGCTAAGAGATTGCTAAGAGATTTTGCAGTATGCCAGCTGCTGATCCTTGCTCAGTGGAAGACTCTCTGTGTACCAATTGTGAGTCATGTTTTCTGGTTACTCTCTCTCTCTGGTTGCTTCCTAGAGTGACTGTTCATATTGTGTAAAAGACCCTTGATTTTGTGTGTACGTTGCACATGCACGGATACCCTTAAAACCTGGACCGTAATGGCAGAGTTTGGTAAACTGTGGTTTGGACTATGCACTGTGGCTCCGCCTGTTTCACCTTGTTGGTAATCTGGCTCTGGCACAGCCTATCACATCCCCTCACTGTTACTGTCGGGCTGCTGCACGGTGGTGCCCTCCTCAGTAGCTGGTGTAATGGTCGGGTTGGCTGTGAGTATAACCATTGATGGTTATACCATTGTATGGTTATGATGGAATGGCTAGTACCCTTATTGTAAATTGATAACTTGAGAGCTCCTCTTCCCATTACCTTTCAGAAATGATACATCCATATTGCATTCGGTTCTGCAATTGCGCATTGAACTGTCCACATTTTGCATGTGCAGTGCCAACATACACAAAATATGATACACAAGCTGTACTAACACTCAATCTGCATCACTCCCATATCGTTCTGTAGTATATTAACAAATAACCATAGTTTTGAGGATAGATAGATAGATAGATAGATAGATAGATAGATATGTCTGTGAATAGTCAGGAGATGTACTGTATACAGTACATTGCAATATTGTGTTTAGCATAATGTTTGCAGTGGCAGCATAATTTAAATTACATTTATAGTAAATATATTAATGTTATGAGACTAAGCTTTTTCTTCATTTCTTTGTCTTCCTAATTAAAAGATTTATTGTAATTCAATATAATTCATTTATTTTTACAGGGAATCAAGAATGACAATGAAGAGAGCCACAGAGAACAAACTTGAACAATAGTTTTGGTTATACTGTAGTATTACAATTTTATTTGTAAGTGTAAATGTAGCTACAGTACAGTACAACTGAAAAATTGGTTAAATAGAACTGGAACATTCTGCGTCTGGACTTCATCCTGCAAACATTCATAGGAGATAAGCCAGAAAATGATTTATACTAAGGCTGTCAATCTGAAGAATAAAGTGGCTTCTATGGTCCCGATAATAAATAATATACATTGATGAAGTCGTACACATGTAATTCTTGAAAACAGGTGCAATAAAAATAAGAGATTTTACTTCCCTTGGCAATCATGATAAATTGAAAATAAAGCGTTATTTTACTCTATCAATGTGGTATACAGCATACTGTGCTGAACTTGTTAAAAACAATATGTTGGCGGAACAATTATAACATTAAAACATGTACAATATTTAAGAACATTAACATAGCATTGAGATACATTTTTGATCTATACATTCCACATATAAGAACAATAAAAAATGTCTTACATTTTCTGGTATACAAACAATATCAATACGTAATAAAAATCGCCATTTAGCTGTACTCCGAAGAGAGGATGCTTTAGATTTATAATTTTGACACACTTTCCCCAAGGATTCAGCAATGTGTTTGATTATCAGTTTTTTTTTTTTTTTTTTGAACAAGTGTTTTTATTATACTAGGCTTTTATAATTATCTTACAATTGTATAATTTAAGGTAGTTCCACTGCTGGAAATTAAAGCCTAGAAACCGGAGGCAGGTTCTCATCTTCTTTCTCCTGCCTAGCCTAACCTCGCTGGACCTCCTCCTCTGCACCCCCCTGCACAGGTCCTTGCCAGCACTTAGAAGCAGAATGCAAAAAGTGCTTTAGGCTAAGAACGTTAACCGATCTGGTGCCCCCCACAACTGGAGCCTGTAGGCAAATGTTTCTGTTAACTGTGAGAGTTACGCCACTGAATACTTAATTTCAGGGATAAATTTATCAAGCAGCGATTTGGTTAATTGCCACTATTCAGCATATTTTGGGGATTTTAGCAAAGTTATTCCAGACAAAGCCCCTGGAAAATTACTGCCAAATCACCATTTTCAGTAATAGCACATTTGGGATGGGGATTTACAGCATGTTAAGAATACTAATCGCTGGATATATTGAGCAGCAGCTTCACAAAATCCACTAAAGAAGAGAAGTGAATTTAGCAGTTGAGATTGCTGATATTGCAGAAAGTTGGCCTTATAGGACACAGGAAACCTATATAAAGGGTACCCACACTTCATTTCAGATGTGGCTGTAGCAGTATGGCAGATGTTGGGAATCTAGTGGAATCAGGCAGGTTGGAGGATGAGCTGCACTGTTCATGTGTTTTGAGCTTGATTAGCCCTCACATTAGGGGGTAGTGCAAATGTTTAGGCTGACCCGCACATACTATGAGCAGGCTGGACATGATTTAGAGCCTTAAACATCAAATACCTATGCTATATCTGTCCTGCACAATTTATTATGAGCAATTCACTTAGTGGCCACAGGCTCTTTTTAATCTGTATGCTCTAAAGTGTTAGGCATTACATAGGCAACATTTTCAAGGCACAAGTGCTAAATACACATGTATCCTCTTTCACAGCATAAGCTAAAGATTCGGGTATGGAATGCCGGCGCTTAGGATCCTGGCAGTCAGAATCCTGATGGCGGCATCCCGACAGGGTTAGGATACTGACATCTGTCAAATAAATATCCTAACCCTACCCCTACCCCTCCCTCCCCGCACCCTAAACCTACCCTCCTACCCCTAGTGCCTAAACCTAACCAGCCCCTATTAGTGCCTAACCCTATCCCCCCTCCCTGGTGCATAACCCTAACCCTCCCCCCAGTGCCTACCACTAACCCTTAACCTTAACCCTAACCCTCTCCCTAACCCCACTTCTTACAGTCGGGATGCTGGTGCCGGGATTCTGACACAGGCATTCTGAGCACCAGCAACCCGCACCAGGAATGCAACTGCATCCCACCAAGACTACTTTATGTCCTGGAAGCCAAAGATTGCAGGAATATTGGTCTGAGAGAACCTCACTTGGGGCAAGAAGTCTATACCAACAAAATTATTACCACTCACAGAATGTATAGGTGATCTGTGAAACTCATTGCTTTGCGCATTACCTTTTTGGTCTATGCTTCACATATATGCAGTATAGATTTATAGTGTGCCATGTGTGTGTCATTACAGGTGATATAGGGTATGGGTCTTGCTCATGGCTAATTTCAGATTAAAGTGACATGACACAGTGGGGGCTTCTCTGTGACCCTGCAATGGTGGTGTATATTGTTGTTGTTTTTTTTTTACCTGTGGCACAATATAGAGCCAGACTCATTCAAACACTCACTACATGAAAGTGCAAAACTGTAACAAGACATTTTGGTGCTCTGGGCAAGATAGAGCACTGGCAACCCCCATTCCCACAAATATAGTCCTATTTAGGAGGGCCGATAGTAGTCTCCACTGGTGGCGAGGTATATATCACACCATCATGTCCTGACTCCATAACTGACACACCAATAGCCTTTCTAAAATCTGACAGAAAAGAAAACATCAAATAAAATTGTGTAACATTTTCATTTTTTAAGTGGAATTGTCCTACCTCTTTTTGGTCTTCATACAATTCACTCCTGCTGGTTTGGGTACGATATGTCGACAGTCATAATGTCAACATTCATCATGACATGAGAATGGCAACATGGTCATAATATTGACATAATATTGACATTGACCATGCCAACATTCATCCTGTACATGGGGGAGGGGTGTATGTGTGGATGATGAGTGAATGTGCTGGTCATCCTTCACCAATGCAGCAAAGCTACCCAATGACATCAGACCTGCTTTGTTATTTTGGTGTCAGATTCTCGGATTGTGCCACCCAGTGCAGCCCGCACCTCCCACAGTGACACCACTGTGTGGAACTCCTGGATGGCTGTAGCAGGTTTAACTAAAGCAGCCATGGTAGGCAGAGTAGCAGGCTGTTTTGGATGTGGAGCTTTATTTTCTGCAGTTTGCACATACTATTTCTTGACAACATCTTCCTGTGTATTACCTGCTGTTTCCTGATGTTGTGGAGCATGGAAGTCAAGGAGGTGTGAGGGTCCAGTAAAGAGAAACATTTGTGTAGGTATCACAGTAATATTTAGAATATCCATATTACCTGAACTTCTATGTCTGGCTGGGGGAAGAGAAGATGTCAGTAGATGCTTATTAATTGAACTTTTTATTTTTTTCTAGGAATGATGTCAAAAATATTACTTGATGCAAATTTTTGTCCATTGTGAAGTATAAATGTATTAGTCATGGGATATTAATATACTTAGATGTGTTGGATTTAAGTACAAAGTATTTTGCTTGTTTAAATGTCAAACTTGTTATACATGCTCGTAGTGAAATAATGTCGGGTTTGCTCCCCATGATGTGATGATTTGCTTGAAAGGCCTGCTGAACATTAACCCCTATTAATGGTAAATGAAGGAGGGTACTGCGCTCGAATGAAGGGATATTTAGTGAGTGTTCCCAAAGAAGAGAGGTAGACAATCTGTCTGTATGAGACAATTTATTAGGAGTCACACTGCTCCTTTGTTAAAACAATGGATATATGTCCATAGGTATATATATATTAAGGATACAGTTTGTGGATGAATGTCTGTAACGTTGGTGGTTACCACTAACTGGTCTGACTGTCCCAAACTTAGGGTGATTACTGAGATCAAAGCAGTGATTGTTAAAGAATAGGTAGATTACATATGTCATATAACTTTTCTTTCCCATAACCAAGATGGCCGTCGAGTATCACTATTCCGATAGATATGAGATCCAAACAGGAATAGATCTAGCGGAATATGCAGCACACAATAAGCAGAATACACAGTAACTTGTCTATCTTGTTTCTCCCTTCATCAAGATGGCTGCCGAGCAACACAATCCCCCCTTTTTTCTTTTATATATAAGATATCTAAGGGATCACCACTAACCAGGTTCCCTTAACAAAGATGGCCACTGGATATAAGAGACATAAGGAAGTACATACACCACAACCAAGATGGCGCCCATCAGGATTTCCCTATATATAGGGACACCACACACAAGATGGCGCACAACTTCACTCCTTGAGAAAGGCCCGGAAGGCCGATACGCGTCGGAGTTTCATATCCACAGACCCCTTATCTAACATAGAGACCGCCAGACACCTAATAAGGAATCCGAAGTCTCCTCGTGACGGAGCGAGTGGAGCCGCTGATACCCCCGCTGAGCCTGGGTGCCGTAAGATCACGCGACACGTGACACCCGGAAGTCTCACAGGGCACAGTGTGTACTGCACGACACCGGTGCGGAACATCGGAGACCAGGAGGACACAGCGGAAGAGATCAAGTACACCTGGAGGTGTACAACAAGGACGTAGAGGGTAAGTAAGTGCACCTGGGGGACACGGGACGCCGCCCCACCAGACACTGCTTACATACCTCGCGTAGAGAACTTAATACTTTTGAAGCCAGACTCACCCTTTTTTTGCACAAACAGCACGTACCACACTGCATGTTATATACTGAAACACTGCAATTATCTAAGTAATCACCCTAAGTTTGGGACAGTCAGACCAGTTAGTGGTAACCACCAACGTTACAGACATTCATCCGCAAACTGTATCCTTAATATATATATACCTATGGACATATATCCATTGTTTTAACAAAGGAGCAGTGTGACTCCTAATAAATTGTCTCATACAGACAGATTGTCTACCTCTCTTCTTTGGGAACACTCACTAAATATCCCTTCATTCGAGCGCAGTACCCTCCTTCATTTACCATTATTAACTACAAGGTTTGGGTTACCTTATAGGTACCGCTGCTGAATGAATACACATCCCCCACTGTATAAGTCAGAGCGCAGGTAGGCGTTACCAATAATACCAAGTACTATAACCCAGCTTACCAGCTGCTCCTAATATATGGGGCTACTAGATTTACGTACACAACGTCCTGCGAGGGCAGAAGTACTTTTTACAGAATTGAACACCACATCACAAATAGATGAGGATGGCCAAAAATTTTGCGATAATTTCCTACAATTAGAGAAATTAATTAATAAGGAGATAAAACTTTGGTGGGACAAACAAACGTTGTCATGGTACAAACAGAACAGAGTAGTCCCCAAAGGATTGAGGATTAAGAAAACACCTGCACACAATGCGGAGAACACCCTATTTATGACCAAATGGAATGAAATACTACTAGAGTGTTCCATGAATCTAATTCAACTAATCATTGATACACACGAAACAGAACTAGATACGATTGCAAGTGACATCAACCACCGCTATACAGATTTAGAACAATACAGAGGAGATGAAGAATTCAAAGCATTAGAAAATTTAGCGGCCACTAGATTGAAAAAGAATGAAGAAGACATCATAGCCATCAAAAAAATCCAAGATAATTAGGGACAGACTACCGCAATTAAAAAAGAAACATAAGAATCACCACAACAAAACGATATTATCACCCAAGAAAAGGATAGAGAGGAACAACAACATAAGGGAAACCAAAGAATATGTAAAACAACACAATAGAACCCCCATATATAAAAGATTGAAATTGACCTATCAAGAGTACATGAGGAAACTACACGCACAAAAGGCAATAACACAGAATGACAGAGGATCAACCCTCATTATAAATTTAACACAAAGGGAGGAAGAACAAGAAGTAGATTTAGATTGCAGCACACATACATCATTTTCTACATACAGCTTGGAAGAAGATTATCGATACGAAACATTAGCACGCCAATCAATAGGGACAGCCATAAATAACACAAAAGAACAAGCAGATGGTATCAATATAGAGAACACACAATGGGGAGAGATTTTTTTAGAACAGGAAGCAGGTTACCAGCCCTGCGAACAAAGCAACACACAAAAAAGAAAGCTGGACACTTCAGAAGGGGGGTTAGAGGAGGAAGAAGACTCATTAAAGGAATCAAAAAGACAGAAACACATATCAATAACAGTGGAATCATCAATTTAAGTAACATCATATTAAGTAATACCCAAGAAACACTTCTGAATAAAGGACTCAAATTCACTCCCACAGCCAAGATAGACAAATTTCAAGTCTATCTTGATACACACAAATTTATAAGAAAACTAACCTTAGCTAAATACTATCACAGCCAACCCGATATAAGGAACATGGAAGAACAAAGGTTCAAGCACACAGACTTAAAACCTAAATCACACTTTTACCCTCAACATTTAAAAGGCCACCTGATAGACACCTTTGAAAAATTAGTCACAAGAGACATAGACCAAATAGGTGACACCAACAATAGAAGGAGAATGAACATTACTAAAGCAGAAAGACAAGCACTCAAGGAGCTGACTGAGAACAAAAAATTAACCATTAAACCAGCAGATAAAGGAGGGAGTATTGTGTTACTCAACACTAGAGATTACAATACAGAATCTTTTAGGATTCTAAGAGACAACACAACCTACGAACAATTAACACAAGACCCAACAATACGTTATCACACTACTTTGACTGAATTATTACAAGAAGGATTAGACAAGGGCATATTATCCAAAAAAGAGCATGAATATCTCAATAACAAACATCCAGTCACTCCTGTATTCTATTACTTACCGAAAGTACATAAAAATAAAGAGAAACCACCAGGACGCCCGATCATTTCAGGCATAGACTCCATATCTTCCAATCTATCAAGATACATAGATACTTTCCTACAGCCCCTTGTTACAGAACAACAGTCACATCTCAAAGACACAACAGATATACTGAGGACACTTAAAGGTATCAAATGGGAAGAGAATTACTGGTTATGCACTAGCGATGTTACTTCATTGTACACCATAATTAATCATGAACAAGGGATAGAATCCACGCGACACTATCTAACCAAAGACGACACAATGCAATCAGAACAGGTTGAATTTCTTTTACAAGCTATCAGGTACATTTTGAAACATAATTATTTTTGGTTCGAGGGACAGTATTTCCGTCAGATCACAGGTACCGTGATGGGGACTAGATTTGCGCCGAGCTACGCAAATTTATTCGTGAGCCTATGGGAGGAGGAAAACATCTGGTCAGGCCATGAGTTCGGCGCAAATCTAGTCCTCTGGAAAAGATTTATAGACGATATCCTATTTATATGGAAAGGGGACGAGGCAGCACTAGAAGAATTTCTACAACACATAAACAATAACGATCGTCATTTGATATTTACTACAGAATACAGTAAGGTCAGTGTCAATTTTTTAGACATCACAATATACATAGAAAATAATGAAATACATACAAAAACATTAAACAAACCTGTTGATGTCAATAGTTTCATTCAATCAGATAGTGGGCACCACAGAAACTGGTTAGCCAACATACCGTTAGGGCAATTTACCCGAATAAGACGGAATTGCTCACAATTGGAACAATATCAGAATCAAGGTCAAGAGTTGAAGGAGAAATTCTTAGAGAAAAAATACAATCCAGATATAGTAGATTCAGCATTCCATCAAGTAGAAGGGATAGAAAGAGACACACTACTCACATATTCACGGAAAAAGGGAGAGAAAACAAACCCTTACAAAACAGCTTTCATAACCCAATACAACCAGGACACAAACAAACTGAAACACATCCTGGGGAAACATTGGCACATATTACTCGAAGATGAAATACTAGCAGACATACTACCAGATCGTCCAAAGATAATATACAAGAAAGCGAAAGACTTGAAGCAAAAACTAGTGAGGAACCATAACAAGATAAACACACCAATACAAACCACCTTATACCAAACCAAATTAAAAGCAGGCTTCTACCAATGTGGAAACTGCCAATATTGTAAAAATGGGCACCTAACCACAAAATGAATAGAGAAATTCCAATCGAATCAAACTAAAGCGATACATGGAATTAAACAACATATCACTTGTAACAGCACCGGAGTGATATACATGGCAGAATGCCCCTGCGGCCTACAATACATAGGACGCACCACTAGGAAACTGAGTGTAAGAATGGGAGAACACATCAGGAATGTGAAAAGAGGTATAGACACTCACAATTTGTCACTACATTTCAGAGAGACACACAATAGGGATCCCAAAGCACTGAAGTTTCTAGGGATATGTACCATCACAAAAAATTGGAGAGGTGGGGATTTTGAAAAAATTTTGAATAGAGAAGAACTCAAATGGATATTTATCATGAAAACACTCACACCACTTGGATTAAATGTAGACAATGAGATCAAAGCAGTGATTGTTAAAGAATAGGTAGATTACATATGTCATATAACTTTTCTTTCCCATAACCAAGATGGCCGTCGAGTATCACTATTCCGATAGATATGAGATCCAAACAGGAATAGATCTAGCGGAATATGCAGCACACAATAAGCAGAATACACAGTAACTTGTCTATCTTGTTTCTCCCTTCATCAAGATGGCTGCCGAGCAACACAATCCCCCCTTTTTTCTTTTATATATAAGATATCTAAGGGATCACCACTAACCAGGTTCCCTTAACAAAGATGGCCACTGGATATAAGAGACATAAGGAAGTACATACACCACAACCAAGATGGCGCCCATCAGGATTTCCCTATATATAGGGACACCACACACAAGATGGCGCACAACTTCACTCCTTGAGAAAGGCCCGGAAGGCCGATACGCGTCGGAGTTTCATATCCACAGACCCCTTATCTAACATAGAGACCGCCAGACACCTAATAAGGAATCCGAAGTCTCCTCACGACGGAGCGAATGGAGCCGCTGATACCCCCGCTGAGCCTGGGTGCCATAAGATCACGCGACACGTGATACCCGGAAGTCTCACAGGGCACAGTGTGTACTGCACGACACCGGTGCGGAACATCGGAGACCAGGAGGACACAGCGGAAGAGATCAAGTACACCTGGAGGTGTACAACAAGGACGTAGAGGGTAAGTAAGTGCACCTGGGGGACACGGGACGCCGCCCCACCAGACACTGCTTACATACCTCGCGTAGAGAACTTAATACTTTTGAAGCCAGACTCACCCTTTTTTTGCGCAAACAGCACGTACCACACTGCATGTTATATACTGAAACACTGCAATTATCTAAGTAATCACCCTAAGTTTGGGACAGTCAGACCAGTTAGTGGTAACCACCAACGTTACAGACATTCATCCACAAACTGTATCCTTAATATATATATACCTATGGACATATATCCATTGTTTTAACAAAGGAGCAGTGTGACTCCTAATAAATTGTCTCATACAGACAGATTGTCTACCTCTCTTCTTTGGGAACACTCACTAAATATCCCTTCATTCGAGCACAGTACCCTCCTTCATTTACCATTATTAACTACAAGGTTTGGGTTACCTTATAGGTACCGCTGCTGAATGAATACACATCCCCCACTGTATAAGTCAGAGCGCAGGTAGGCATTACCAATAATATTAACCCCTATTAGTATCTCATAAGGAAGCACTTGCTCAATTCTTCCTCATAAGTCATACAGTTTATTCTCCAGTGCCAGACACTGCTCTGCTCTCCTCAGACATTTTCTCTTTGATAGCCGAGAGACTCTTTCTGCAGTGTTGCACTCACTTTTTAAAAGCACCTTCTGCATTTACAGCTCCACACAATGCACAAAGATTGCATTTTCTGCCTATTATAGTTTCTTCAACTAGGTTGCACAAAATACATTCCTAGTAAGGTTTATTGCTAGATACTAGAGAACAATCCTCTTCATACTGTTAGTAAATCTAACATTTCTGTCAGATTTTGGTTTGCCTTCCATTTGCGATTACACTTACAGCACTGTCACTTACAAATAAGAGAGACAGGAAGTAAGGCAAGTTCTGTAAGAGTAAGACTATGTGGTCTATTTATGATATTAATTATCGGGGTCCGAACCCCGTTAATTAACATTCTAATTTCATGTGAGCACTGGAGAAATTCATCATTGCTCTGGTGCGGAGACAGCTGATCCGAAAATCATCTGTCTCCCCGAAGTGTATCACTGCATGCGCACAAGAGCCCCGACGGCCAGCGGAAGGAGCCGGACAGAGGCAGAGGGATCTGAAAGGATCCCTCTTCGCAACCCGGGTCTCCTTCACCAGAGGAAAGAGCTGGTTGTGATACACAAGTGGGAGCAAACGTCATCTGAAGATGGCCAATGCTACCGCACTCAAGCTCCAAAAATATCATATTTTCGGAGCTTGATGAATTCTGTTCCCATACTAGTGTATGGGGACAGTGGGCCATTCTGCCATAGGAAGGTAAGCAGGAGATACAGTATCTGTGATATCTTCTGCTTTACCCTCTTCATGAATGGCCCGAACATTTCGTTTTTACAATTTTTTTTAAATTAAGTGATGATGAAAAGGCTCCTATGATATATGCCAACAGACAAAATATTAACTACACAAAACAGAGGTACTATACAAAAGACTCAGGCCTGATTCAGAGTTGGGAATAGAGGGCCTGATTCACTACGGATCTCTATTGCGATCACAGCTGCGATTAAGCACGTAGATCTGCTGCGAAAATATGCTAATATTTGCAATAACAAAGCCATCGCACATCCAGCATAGAGACGCCCACTACCGCTTTCTCACATCCATAAGGCCTCGCAGACCTGCATATGCATTGGTACCATCGAGTAACATTGGCCCCTCACACACAATTACAATAAGTCTGACCTTACTCAGAAATTGCAACTGTCGTCGCACGCAGTGAGTACTCAAGCTGGGTATGCCGTTGCAGTGGCTAATGTATGCACGCCAAGGAAACGGTGTTCAAACGGACAGGCACGGCTGCATATCCTATCAGTCCACCGTCTCCACCATTTACATCGAGCAGCCATCTTGCCCTTGACCTGCCGAAGCCTTGGGAGCTCTCCTGACACGCAGAGCTAAGTAGAAGATCACATGGGTTAGTTTATGCATGACCATGAAACGGCATTCAAATGGACAGACACACCTGCGTTTCTCAGACCACCTCCCGTCACCACCACCAAATGCTGACAGCCTGTCACTCACTCTGCGATGGAGTCCTCTGTGCGTCTGTAGTCACGAAGCGATAGCAGTGAACGCGCAGTGCTGCTTATGCGCATGCGCAATGACAAACATTCATTCAATCTGCATCTGTAATTGCCATTGTGTCCAGTTCTGATCAGGCCCTAACCTCCAAATCGCTATATCATACATCTGGAGGGCCAAATCCCCGCTGATTTGCAGTTTTTTCAAATCCACTCAAGAAACTGCTGTTTAATTTACTCTTCAAACTTGCCTGATCTTTCAAACTACAGTAAGTCAAGTCAGTCCTGATTAGTCAATGGAGGAGAGATCGTTCATATACGTAAAAATGTTTTTATTTTTACCTAAGGACTATAACACTTGTGCTAATGAATAGGTCAGCAGCTGCTCACTTTCTACAAGTTAATTTTATGAAATTACAGATTAAAATCCTTTATAAAATTTACTTTTTATTTATTTTTCATTACAAATTATGAATATATTTCAAAATTTTATATGATTAATTATTCTGCTTTGTTGTGCATTGCACTTATGCTAACTTCTCATCCAATGATAATTAGCAATCAATTGCCTACATAAATATTGGCCTCCACCCTCATATTGTCAGAATATTCCATTGATGGTAGAAGGACATTCAGTATTTAACACTGAAATGTGGAGCAGGAACACTAATTATGGAATAATCTAGTATTTTGTTGTAAAGATCGGCCACGGCCAGTGAGATGGCTTCAAGTGCTTAACTGCAACAAATTGTAAGTGCAATATTATGTTTCTTAATTAGTTAAAGGAATTAACTTAATTTATTGGGACTATCTCCATTTTGTACAGTGCACTCCTACTTGAATTATATTTTCCAGATACAGTATTTAGTTCTAACAAAATTATTCTTTTTTGCAATATTGGAAATAATCAGAACAGAATGTTATTTCAGATTTTAGTAATGACAAATAGTATACATACGGTATATAATACTACTTTAGCAATTTTATTTTCTCCAGAGTAATATCTAGTATATGCAGACATTTTAAATGCTGGAACAAACTGTTCACATAATAATCCATAGTGGTCAATTGAAAATTGTCTGTTGTGCTGTTATTTTACACAACTTTCTGAATCACTGCTCCTGCACAAGTGGTTACATTTTCTACATTGTCAGATACGGTGTTATATATGTGTACACTCCTATTGGGGTTCCACATTCCCATTACCTTTCAATGTCATGATTAATTTACATTATTCTTAGCTAAACCAAGCAGTATTTTAACAAAGGAACTAAAACGTTTAAAATACAGAATGATAGTAGAATGGACTTTGGAGTGGTAGTAGAATGGACTTTGGAGTGATAGTAGAATGGACTTTGGAGTGGTAGTAGTATGGACTTTGGAGTGGTATTAGAATGGACTTTGGAATGGTAATAGTATGGACCTTAGGATGTTACTAGAATGGACTTTTGAGGGGTAGCAGAATGAACTTTGGAATGTTATTAAAATGGACTTCGGAGTGGTATTAGAATTAACTTTGGAGTGGTAGTAAAATGGACTTTGGAGTGGTAGTAGTATGGGCTTTGGAGTGTTATTAGAATGTACTTTGGATGGGTAGTAGCATGGACTTTGTAGTGGCAGTAGAATGGACTTTGGAGGGGTAATAGTATGGACCTTAGAATGTTATTAGAGTGGACTTTGGAGTGGTAGTAGAATGGACTTTGGAGTGGTAGTAACATGGACTTTGGAGTGGCAGTAGCATGGACTTTGGAGTGGTAGTAGAATGGAATTTAGAGTGGTAGTAGTATGGACCTTGGAATGTTATCAAATTTGAGTAGTATTTGAATGAACTTTGGAATGTTATTAAAATGAACTCTGGAGTAGTATTAGAATTAGAATGAACTTTGGAATGTTATTAAAATGGACTCTGGAGTAGTATTAGAATTAGAATGAACTTTGGAATGTTATTAAAATGGACTCTGGATTGGTATTAGAATGGACTTTGGAGTGGTAGGGAAATTGACTTTGGAGTGGTAGTAGAATAGACTTTGGAATGGCAGTGGTAAGGACTTTGGAGGGGTTTTAGAATGGACTTTGGAGGGGTAAAAGTATAGACCTTGGAATGTTATTAGAATGAACTTTGGAGTTGTAGTAGAATGGACTTTGGAGTGGTAGTAGTATGGAATTTGGAGTGGTAGTCCTAGTAAAATGGACTTTGGAGTGGTAGTAGAATGGACTTTGAAGTGGTAGTAGTATGGACTTTCGAGTGGTAGTAGTATGGACATTTGAGTGGTAGTAGAATGGAGGGGTATTAAAATGGACCTTTGAGGGGTAATAGTATGGACCTTAGAATGTTATTAGAATGGACTTTGGAGTGGTAGTAGAATGTAATTTGGAGTGGTAGAAATATAGACTTTGGAGTGTTATTAGAATTAATTTTGAAATGGTAGGAGTATGGACTTTTGAGTTTTATTATAATGGACTTTGAAATGGTAGTTATATGGACTTTGGAGTGTTATTAGAATTTACTTTGGAGTGGTAGTAGTATGGATTTTAGAGTGTTATTTAGTGATTATACAGAAGTATCCTCATTCAACCAATGGTTTGCACCATATGGTGTGAAACACTTGGTGCAACTTGTAGGTGCTCTGCAGTTGTGTGGGGGTCCAGATGACCAGAATACCTTAAGGAGAGAAACACCAGGAGACGTAGGGGGAAATTAGGGTAACTTTACTGTCACAAAAAACAGGCAAGAACATATAAAAGAATAGTTCAAAGAACGAACAGTGCGGCTGAATGCCGATGGTGCGGCTGAAAGCAGATGGTGTGGCTGAACTCCAATGGTATGGCTAGGGAGCCGATGGTGTGGCTAAGGAGCCGACGGAATGGCTAAGGTGCAGTTGGTGCGGCAAGGTGCCGATGATGTAGCTGGAGGACCAGTAGAGTGGCCGGAGGCCAATGTTGCAGTTTGGGAGCCAATGATGCGGCTTAAGAGCCGTTGGTGTGGCAAGGTGCCAATGATGTGACTAGAGAGCCAGTAGAGTGGCCGGAGGTCAATGTTACAGCTTGGGAGCCGATGATGTGGCTTAGGAGCCGTTGGTGCGGCAAGGTGCTGAAAATGTGGTTGGAGTGCGAGTGGTGGCCACAGGCCAATGTAGTAGCTTGGGAGCCAAGAAACAGTCTGTGCATTGATGCAGTTTGGAAGCTGGGAAACAGTCTTTGCATTGGTGCGGCTTAGAAGCCAGGAGACAGTCTATGCACTGGTGCAACTTGGAAGCCAGGAGGCAGGCTGTGCAATGGTGTGGCTTGGAAACTGGGAAACAGTATGTGCACTGGTGTGGCTTGGAAGCCAGGAGACAGTCTGTGCACTGGTGTGGCTTTAAAGCCAGGAGACAGTCTATGCACTGGTGCGGCTTGTAAACTAGGAGACAGTCTGTGTACTGATGTTTAGACAGTTGAACTCTGTCATGACAGGAACACAGGCAAGAAGCAGACTGACACGGCTTGGCATGACTCTGGTATGAAAATGCCACAGGCAGTGGCAGGGTATATTTCACAGGCTAATACAAAACAGACAGACAGGTGCAGGAATTTGGACATAAAAGCTAGGGATTTCAGTGGGCATTTCTGGAAGTTAACATGAGGGAGGCAGTGGCTGAAAAGACGCAAGTGTGTCATGGTCAGTCAACCTAAAGAAAATAGAATATATAAGTAGAGATCAAAGGCGCTAAACCACAAACAATATATGACATAAATAGTAAATGAAATCAATATAGTATTCCTTTTTTGACCCAATATATCTACCATATCAATTCCACCTCTGATAATCAATGTGTCTTTAGAGATGATCCATCTTGAATTTCAACTTGTTATAATTCACATTGTTTTATATATATATATATATATATATATATATATATATATATATAATAGGGATGTGCAGGCTCGGTTCTACTCGGTTCCGTTCGGTTCTTTTTACCGGATCTTATTGGGTTTCAGCTGTCACGAGTTTTGGTTAGCCAATAAGATTCGGTAAAAAGAACCGAACGGAACCGAGTAGAACCGAGCCTGCACATCCCTAATATATATACACACATATATATATATATATATTCCATAGACAAAAAAACCTTACGGTTTTACATGTCCCATTAAGGCTTCTTAGACATGATCTGAAATTTCACAAAACCTACTGGATTTGTGCCACTCAAACTAAAAAAAGCAATGAAATTATGATAATTAAGGCTGACGAATTAATGGACGTGTTCCTTGCGCAATACAGATATGGTATGCCATCACACCCTGTGGTTAACTGCAGATTCAGCACTCACACAAAATGAGATTGCTGTCACTCACAAAATGGTGGAGCTGCTAATTCACAGAATTGTGTTCTCAAAAGACAATATTTATATTTTCATATGGACCACACAACACAATCAACCTGGCACCCACTGCTGAGGGGTGCTGGGGATAGCCCCAGGCTATTAACCTGGGCCTGTGGTGCCCTGGTAAGGGGGACCCCTTTATTGGGTTGACTAGTGGTCAGGGGTGATGATTTGGCTGGGGAGCCTGGTGAAAGGGCTCCCCTGGCTGTGGCATCACCCCCCCCCCCTTAAAAAGAGTCCAGTGCTGGTTCTAGCAAATATAGGGGGACTCTACACATTTTTTTACCCTGTATTTACAGAACTAGGGCCAACTCAGAGCTCAGTGCTGGTTGCGCAGAATACGGGGTACCCCTACATCATTTGTCCCCTGTATTTTGGCAACCATGACTGGTTCTGAAAAGCGTGGTGATGGTTGTGCTTCATATGGGGGACCTCTACATCATTTGTCCCCTGTATTTAGCACAACCAGTACTGGCTTTCCAAAGCCCGGTGCTGGTTGTTGTTTTTGGAGAGGGGGCCACACCATTTTTTTTTAAACAGGTTTTTTTTGTAATTAAACACAGAAGAACAGACGGGTCCCTGCTTCTGTGTTTGTTTGTTTTTTAACACAGATGCAGGTATTATGGATATTCCAGATCTGAGCCTGCATTTGTGTGCTGTTACCTCCCCTGGGTCCTTACGCCTGCTACACCGCCGCCCGCACTGCTGCCGCACCGCTGCCGCTAACACCCGCTACCGTCCCCAGTTCCCGGATGCAGCTAATGCCCGCTAACACTTACCCCATCTCCCCCACATCCTGGCCGCAGCAAACGCCAGCTTCCTTCCCCCTGGACCCGGCCCCCGCTACCGCCTGCAAAAGGCAGCCATCTTGCTGCACCCAAGTGAAGCCACAATGAATACACCTGCTGGAGGCTTCTACTGCGGCTGCGCAACAAGTTGAAATTTCCTATCTATTCAATGGCGCATTCTTGAGGTAATAGTTTAAAAACTGTAACTTTCTAATTTACCTGAACCCCAAAAGCACATACGCTGGCACAATAGCTACCTAATAAAACAAACCCCAAGACTAAATTTGGCCCATACCCTGAGTAATGCCTTCCCCCAAAAAACCCATAGAGAACAGCAGAAAAGTTGTCCTAATTGAGAATATCTTAAAAAAGTGATAGCTGGAGCTTTAGATTACTCCCAAATCCTCATTTTTTATGTTTTTGCCCTGAAATTTGGCATGCAGCACCGAGCGAAAGTTCTACCCATCCTTGACAAATTCTATGGATTTTGAGGCGTAGCCCATCAAACACCATGCCCCCCCCCCCCTTCAGAATTCTCTATGGAGAAATCAATTTTTTTAGATGCAACTGTGCCCTTATAATATATATATATAAAATCCAGTACACAGGCAGATAATGAAAAAATCTTTTCTGTTTATTGAACTTACAGTCATAATGTGTGGACGTTTCATTCTAATTGGACCTTTATCAAGGCCCAATAGATAGAGACATCACAGCTACTACCAAGGAATCACCGAAAGTCGCAATGGTGTTCCCAGCCTGCGACCTCTGTCACAGTGTTGGGATAGCCAATACAGCAGGGCATGTCAGACACCTGCTGCATTTGTATAACATCAAGGATGGAATTGCATAGCTCCCTGTGTGCAGGTTTACAATTGCGATCTTCTTTTTTATTTCATGTATATTTAACAATGACAACTACAAGTGAATATTCAAGATGGATCACCTGTAAATACTTTGATTATCAGTGGAGGAATTGATATGGTCCTCTATTTTTAAAATTTGTTGTACGTACTGTTGTGTGGTGTTTTGACCCTCATCAATAATTGTTTTAAAACTAGATATATTGGGTCAATATAGGAATACTATATTGATTTCATTTCCTCTGCAACATTTTATGTTATATATTGATTGTGGTATAGAGCCTTTGATCTCTACCTATATTTTCTTTAGGTTGACTGTATTATTCTGTTTTAGGTTGAGTTGGTATTGGGTGGCTGTATACCTTGTGCCTAGACATACCCATTTCTAATATTCTTTATTACATGTTGTGGTCAAAGATGAAGTTGCACTGACACAGGCAGTCCTATTCAGATGGATAATCTGCGGAAAAAGACACTGCAATAGCATGCACCTTTGAATCAGGCCCATGTTATTAGAATCCATCCAAGACTAAAACTGGTCAAGGGACTCCAGATACCAATTGTAAGCAGATCCATTGACACTATATTACATCCCTGGGACCTATCTGACCAATGGATACAGTTATAAGCGGAATGTCTATGTCTGTTTATGTCTGCAAAGAGGTATGTACCTTTAATGTTTATTTAAAAAACTTTAAAAGCAATCTAAAGTTCTTCTGTTTGCAGTTTAAACACTGTCCCTTAAGAGCAAATACTGGAAAGTTTTGAGATAATGAAGCATCTCATGGTTGCACTCTTCATGGAACCAGAATAATGTAACTTGAAGTCATCTCGTTACCTTTGGTAAAGTTAAGAGCCTCATTGTCTCCTTACTTCAGGTATTTTTAACAAGATTCGGATAGAAACAACATTAAAATACTATAGATTTATTTCACAATGGGTGCTATTATATTGTATATATAGCATACAGTAAGGTACTTTCTTAGAATCAGCAAACAGTTGGAACCCTTTACGTGACTGGTACTCTATAAAAAGTATCCAACACAATCAAAATAATAAAGGCGCTGGTGTTTTGTTGCAGTATTAAAATATTTATGTTATACAATATATATAAACTTGTTAAAAAAAAAAATTCATATGATCCAAAAATTAGAAATGGAAACCCCACTGAAGAAGATAGCAGCAAACGGACAAAAAGTGAGCTCAGAAACTTTAAACCATTCACAGCTCACCAGATTTATATTTTGTAATCTCTTTAAATTTTGAAGTTATGATGACTATATTTATGGTGGAGTGATATTTTCAAAATAACGCGTCTTCTTATCTATATAATTGAAATATCAAGAAACAGATTTGATTAACATAGAATATAATTTGCTCAATGATGGGACGATTTACCATGGTCACATTTCCTGCCATTTGAAGCATTTCTCTGCCCTGTGTCATAGTGGTTCCATAAGATGCTATGTCATGGGGTGGAGAAATAAGTCAAGTGACAGGAAATATGATTGACATGCTGGTGGAGCAAATGTGGCTTAGGGAAGGCAGCTAGTAAGATACAAGTTTGAGATGGCCTTCAAACTAACCAAAGCTCACAGTGGGCTTGGGAATATAATACTTGTAGAGTGTACATCTGTTCAATTGGTAACTCATGTAAGATACATTGTAATTGGGTGAGACGCTACATTGCAAATATCAAGAGTCCTGTGGAACACCAGAACATAGGAGCTGCACAATTACTGTGGAAAAGAGTGTCTGGGACTTTTGTTGATATTGGTGATTATACCTACTGTATATTAATAACACTGGATGTGTGCTATGGATTGCCGGCGGTTGATATCCCGATGGTGGAATGCCGATGGTGCAGTATCCCGACAGGGGCCAGTAAGTTTCCTTACCTTCCCCCTCTTCCCTCCTAACTCTAACCCTCCCTTGGTGGTGCCTAACCCTAACCACCCCTGGTGGTGCCTAACCCTAACCTCCCCCCGATGGTGCCTAGCCCTAAACCCCCCATTCCCGTACCCTAAACCTAACCATCCCTGGGGGGTGCCTAACCCTACCCTCCCCCTCCGGTGGTGTCTATCCCTAACTCACCCTCCCCGCAGCCTAACTCAAAACCTTCCCAGGTGGTGCCTAACCATAATCCACCCGGGAAGGTTCCTAAACCTAACCCCCTCTTCCCCGGGCTTACCCACATACTTACGTTTGGGATGCTGGACATCGGTATACTGATGTCTTCTTATTGGCGGCATCGGCATTATGCCGGGCGTCGGTATATTGACATCTGGGATCCCATCCGCCAACATCTTGAACGTATCCCGTTTGCAACACCTAACTCACTAACACAAAAGTGCTTATTTAGTTTGTGTTAACAAGACTAACCAACAAAAAGCACAATGAATGTACTGTTTGATATAATATCAAGAGTAAGTGGCTATACTCCTTTGTGAAAACATTTATTTGAACTAGATAGTCATAGAAACACACAAAGGTGTGACAAGTGTGTGTGTAAAGCGGGGCACACAAGACATCACAGTATATTACAAGGTCTATAACATTACATTTTATTTTGACCTACTGTACACTTATAATGTTATAAGTGTACTGTTCAGCTTCTGGGAGCACCCGCCTAGTTATATAGTTTCTGGTATTTTCATAAGGTAGACATAATACTCTATAGCAGTGCTAGGACCACACATGATATGTTGAGAGAAATTGGGGCAAGATAAAAGCCACAGACTGAGAATTAGATACTGAAAGGAGTATACACTATTTATGTGAGTTCATGTTGTACTGTAATATACACTATTTATGTGAGTTCCTGTTATACTGTACTTATGCTAGAAGATTATGATATCAAATCCAACTCTATGTGATACCTGTTAACATACATCATGAAAACATTTTCGTGGGTTGGATCTCTGTAAAAATGATATAATGTTTATATAAATATTTGTCTTATAGGCAGGACAAATTCCTGAAAATGTGAAATACTTAGATTATACCTTTTCTTAACAGTTTATAAGGTAATAGTCAATTATCAAGGTCATCCAATAGAATTTATCTATTGCCAGTTATATAGTGCACCCATATTGCACAGCTCTTTACAAACAATATTCAGTCATTCACATCAGTCGCTGCCCCAGTGGAGCTTACAATCTATATTTCCTGAATTAAAGTTCGTGAATTTATCTGAATTAAAGTTCGACAGTGTCTAGATAGACACTCAATAGGTTGACAGCAGATGGTTGACATGGTCGACAGGAACAAAAAGTCCACTGACAAATGATCAACAGTGCAAAAAGTTGACAGGTACAAAAGGTTGACAGGGACAAATAGTCGACATACAAATGGTTGCCTCATCATTTTTAAGGTTAAGGTTAGGGTGAGGGCTAGGCATTTGGTGGAGGACAAGTGTTAGGCAAGGGTTAGGTTTAGGCACTTGGGGAAGGGTTAGACATCAGGGAGAGGGTAAGACACCAGGGTCAGGGTTAGACACTAGGGAGAGGGTTAGGGTTAGACACCAGGGGGAGGGTTATGGTTAGGCACTAGGTGGATGTTTAGGGTTAGAGTGATGATCAGGGGCACATTTACTAAGATGGGAGTTCTATTTAAGAAGTGATGTTGCCCATAGCAACCAATCAGATTCTACTTCTCATTTATCTAGCACCTTCTCGAAGATAATATCTGATTGGTTGCCAACATCACTTCTTAATAGAACTCCCATTTTAGTAA
The DNA here is from genome assembly GCA_031769625.1 of Taudactylus pleione. Classification (NCBI taxonomy): domain Eukaryota; kingdom Metazoa; phylum Chordata; class Amphibia; order Anura; family Myobatrachidae; genus Taudactylus; species Taudactylus pleione. Next base: position 22,130,828 of record JAUIMM010000126.1, on the reverse strand, counting down.
ATTTACCCCTTAGGCTTAAATTGCAAAGAAAAATTTCAACCATTTTTGTGTCGTCCATTTTTATATCAACCATTTGTCCCTGTCTGCCTTTTGTTCCTGCTGACCTTTTGCGCTGTTGACCTTTTATCAGTCGACTTTTTGTACCTGTTGACCTTTTGAGCCTGTCGACCATCTAGTGTTGACCTACTGAGTGTCTATCTAGACACTGTTAATCATTATACCACCATATTTCCTACAATAAGTATTGTCCCAGCTGCCATTTACTTCTTCCAATGCGCTTGTTCACACTTTCTACTCTTGGTGAAATATTATTCATTTATTTGTCACAAGCATGTCTTTCTCAAGTACTGGCTAGAGACTTCTAGAGTCCAGATTTGCTGCTACCAGGATGGTGCCATTTGGTAGGAGTAGCAGACAGAATCAAATATTCTTGACCAAAAAGCTTGTGCTGCGAGGATGAGTTATGATGGATGATGGATGATGGATGAGTGTTTGACCAAAGGAGGGGAAACTGTAAAATAATGATGGACTCAACTAGGTTCATAGAGGAAGAGACCAAAGAATAGTAGAGGAGAGGAAAATCGGAGATAAATAACAACGCATGATCATGCTATGATTTTACATTTAAACATGACAATGGTGGAATCCAAGCTTATATCTTGAAAATCTTGACTGTGAGTTAAGGATAAAGTATAAGGACTGCAAACATGTGTGCTTATTGCTGCTGACAGCAGAAGAGTTGAGGTGTGCTTTGGAATCAGGTGTGACTTCTCAGCCCTAATTCCTGTTATCGGCAAAATTGTGATGTATCATCTGATGTCGCTTGTGTATATGTTGTGTGCAGCGCTGCCAATTGTCAAGGATCACTTTTATGACATAATTTCATTACAATAATTCTAAATGCTGCATTTTTTGTCTGATTCACTTTCATCCCCATTAATTAGGAAAATGAAGTGTGGTTAATTGGTCATAGTCATAGAAATCGATGATTTTTAGAGTGTAAGCTCTTACAAACAGGGCCCTCTACCCTCTTGTGCTTCTACCTACTTTACTTTCATCTACTTCTTACTCCCCACTAGGGCACCTAACACTTGGTTGCTTATGCTCTTCTGCTTATGTGGGTGTTATAGTCGCTAATGTAACAATGTGTATTATCCATGTCCTTGTCCTGCATTCTATTGTATTGTACTGTAAGTCACTGGTCACTTATTTGTTTATGTACTGTGTAAAATGCTGCGGAACATTTGCGGCGCCATATAAATAATTGATAATAATAATAATAGCACCATAGACTGAAAGAATGTTCATGCCTTTATGGTATCAGAATTGAATCCCGATGTAGCTGTATGAAAACTGTTTACCTGGTATAACATGGTAGTCTAATAGAAATGTTAATTTAACCTTCGTCCTGCATTCATTAGTTCCTCTTATGTACAATTGTTTAATAAACAACAAATGAATGTTTTTGCCTAAAACTCATTTATTTGTGGGATAAAATATTCTGTTAAAAAATATAGAAATGTTATACTAAGACATCTTTTCCCATTATTATGTTCATTAAAGGCCTCTAGAAACCACATTGTAATAATAATAATAATAATAATAATAATAATAATAATAATAATAATATGTATTCACAATGGGAAAAATAACAAATCACTAGAGACCTTTTATCAGTAGTTTTCTTTTTAAGACAGCTGTCTATTCTAGATGCTTAAATATATATCAACTAAACAAAGTGCCTTAACTATTACTATTTATTTATTAAAAAATAAAGCTCGAAGGATCTGAAGTGTATTACAGCAATGGATGGATTCAATATCTGTGCAGCCATGTGTTAAAAATGAAAGAGGCATCATTATAACTCAAATATACTATTAATGTATTTTGTTCCTCACAGGAATAAAATGTGAATTACTGTATCACACCAGGCATTCTGTTTAGTAAGTGAGCTTTCTGATTACTTTTTAGCTAAGAGATGTGCCAGGACATCTTAATATTCACTAGATCACAAGTATTACCTAGGCTTTTATTGCCACACAACCCTGAAATGCAGTGCAATTACTGTACCACAGAAAGGAGAGATGTTCAAAAGAACCATAAAGGGTCATTTCTATCTCCTCCATACATAAGCAGTGCATGCCTTATATAATCTACTATTTTGTTTACCATTTTGAGAGCAGACAAGTTTCTCTTTATCCCGCTTTAGCTTTACAGTAGGACTTCCTTCTACAGCACTTTTATTGCTTTTTCTGGGCAAATCCAAACTCATGTATCAAGAGTTTATTCAAATGTTTGCACCTAGGGATGTGAGACTGCTTATGATTGGCTGGCCTTCAATTAAGCAGCTTACCTAACATTAACTTGCTCTTTTAACAGGAGCACCTTTGGAGCAGGCCTTGTAATTTCTTCAGGTATTAATTCTCACCCAATGGATTATGGCAGATCGAGAAAAGAAGAATAATGTAAGTAAGTAATTATGCAAGCCACTACACTACATAACAATTTCAGAGGGGCAATAAGCAACAAAAAAATACAATTAAAATAAGGGGGAACTATTACTTATAAGTCTCTACAAGTCTTTTGTGGTCTGCAATTTCCTTTACTACGGTACTTCAGATTTCACCTTTATGAAATATACATGTGTTATTCTCATTAAGTCATCTACAAATGTTACAAAGTATCTCTGTCCACTAACAGACTTTACCTCCATTGGTCCACATATGTCTGAATGAACTATTTCATGTTGTGCCGTAGCTCAATTTGTTGACTTTGGAAAACGTTGGATAACTTTGTTTCCCAAATATGCAGCTTCCACACATGGGTTTCTCTGTTTTAGTCACTGATGACCAAATCTTCTATGCCAGAGCTGCAATGACTGTGACTTACTTTTCATCATTGCATGCAGTGCTGTGTATCAAGGACATACAATTGCTGGAATCTTGTGCCTGTAGTGATGACTTGTTGCACCTGAATCAATATACCAAGAGTGGTTTTCTGTGACAATTAATGTCGAATGATCTCTGTTATCACATTTCTGACTCTGCACAGGATTTACTTTTCTCTGCTTACAGTTGAATGCTTTGTGACCTATCTTCTGACAATTATAGCACTTGAACTTGAATATTTTTGATTTTTCTCTTTTTGTTGACAATGCAGTTATCTCAGCATTAGTTTGACAGGAAACATGTTCCTGAAACTGCAATAATTTTAAGCCTATGATATCCATGGCTTTCTCTATTTCATTTGGGCTTGGACTATCTAGGTGCCCATACACGGTGCGATTTTTTACACAATTCGGCTGTTAACGACCAATCGTGTAAAAAGTGGCGTATTCCAGTATGATTCTGATGCCGATGTGTGTACCCGGCATCGTGTATCTGCATCACAAATCAACTGAACCTGCAGTAAGATTTCGACCTATCGTGTAGGATTTGACACACATAGTACACTGTTTTGCCTGATGTACAAGTTGCGATGTCCCTGGCCACTTCCCTCCTCCATTTTCTGACAGACAATGGGAGAAGTGAAGAGAAGCAGCAGCATTGTCTGTCTTGCGGAGGTTTGCAGTACAAAAAGTGAGTAATCGCCTGTATTCCATGTACACCTTGAACCACCAATGTACCCCTGCACCTCCAATGCCCTGTTCCACCAATACATAGTAACCACTGCCCCAAATGCATATTAACCCCTGCTCCACCAATGCATAGTAACCACTGCACCCCAATGCATATTAACCCCTGCTCCACCAATGCATAGCAACCACTGCACCCCCAATGCGTATTAACCCCTGCCCCACCAATGCATGGTAACCACTGTACCCGCAATGCATATTACCCCCTGCCCCACCAATGCATGGTAACCACTGCACCCCCAATGCGTATTAACCCCTGCCCCACCAATTCATAGTAACCACTGCACCCACAATGCGTGTTAACCCCTGCCCCACCAGTGCATAGTAACCACTGCACCCCAATGCGTATTAATCCCTGCCCCACCAATGCATAGTAACCACTGCACCTCCAATGCATATTAACCCCTACTCCACCAATGCATAGTAACCACTGTACCCCCAATGTGAATTTTAACCTCTGCACCCCCAATATACCCTATGCGACCAACGTACTAGCCCATCAATGGTTAATATCCACCGCACCCGCTATGTACCCACTACCCTAGTCAATGCTATGACATTGTAGGACAATGCAAGTTGTCCCCCAATTGTTTTATAAAAAAAAGTACTATGAAAAAAACTGTCACATGTTTAAAAATGTATTTCAAACACATAAAACATATAAAACATATCAACTCATTAAACTAATTCAACAGTTAAAAATATTAAAACTTTCAAAATTAAAAACATTTTTTTTCTATCTTTCAACAGAAATGATAAGTGCACAAGAACGTCAATTTGTGACATGGTTTCTCGAGCACAAATGTTTGTCATGAATCAAGGGGCCCGATTACAGCTACAAAAACAAGAGAGCTGCTGCAGTCGAAGAACTTGTCACTTTTAGCAAGACCTTCCATGACGAGGCTTCACCGAAGTGGGTGAAATCCAAAATTTGCATACAGTGTATGTTAAAGAAAATAAAAAGCAGAAAGATTCACGGGCATCTGGAGTGGGGGCTAATGAGGTCTACACAAGTAACCTCTGGTACTTTGACCTCCTGAAGTTCCTGCACGAACAGGACCCGCAGCGCCCATCTCAAGCACATATGGCTGAGAATATCCATGGGAAGCAGCAAGAGGACTCAGCGGAAACAGAACTTCAGTCCTCTTTGGATGTGATAAGTACAGACATAGGCCCTGATTCAGAGCCGGATGCTCTGACCCGAGCGCTCGCTCTGAATCAGGGCCCACCTCCATAATTATGGAGCGTCCTCCTGGACGCTCGTATAGCTGTGGGTCACCACCCACAGCCTATACGAGCGTGCAGGTTGATGGCCACGATGGTCTTGACCATCGCGACCATCGCCACTGCGAGCCGGAGCCTGCGGTTGAGTTTCTCAACCACAAGGCCCGGAGTGATTTTGGCTCTATCAGAGCCAAAATCACTCCCACTGACATCACTAGTGATGTCAGTGGGCCGGCTTCTGACGGTTGGCGTTCCCTTGGGAACGCCCCCGTCAGGGAGGCACGCCCCCGCACGCCCACCAAAGGGGGCGTGCTGTCAATCAACATCGACAGCACGCCCCCTTTGATCAGACACAACGAGCGAAGGAAAGTCCTTCGCTCGTCGCGTCTGGCGCATGCGCACGATGGAGCTCCCTCCGTCGTGCGCATGCGCAGTGCACACCATCGACCCACTTGCGAGCGGACAGCCGCTTGCGAGTGGGTCTGAATGAGGCCCATAGTGCATACACACCATGCCAAATGTTTTTTTAAAAGTTCAATAGTCCACAATTGTTCATATCACACTAGCGGATACTGGGCCCGATTCAGACCAGCGCACGAGCGCATAGCGGCATGCATGAGCTCCGTAGCAAGTGAATTTTCACTCGCTGCTGGACTCACTACAAGACGGGGCGACTGTTGATTGTCATTGACAGCTCGCCCCATTTTGTAGGCATGCAGGGGGGGTAGCTGCACAAATGGAGTCATTCCTGAAAAAACGCCTGCCATTTCTGGGTGGCCCTACCCAAACTGACCAGTGATGTCAGTAGTGAACTTCCTGCTCCATTAGAGCAGGAAGTTCACTGGGGCTTATGGTGTATGAGACCCTACCACAAGGGTCTCATCACAAGCCCGACAGTCGCAATGATTGCGACCATCACCAGGCTGCCCGCTAAAGCTGTGGGTGGTCGCCCACAGCTTAGCAAGCGGCCTGGAGACCGGTGAAAAAGAAAACCGGCCCGCCCTGATTCAGAGCGAGCGCTCGCAAATAGCGAGCGCCTCTGAATCAGGGCCACTGTCCTCCTGCCATGGTACTGCCTCCACTCCATGAAAGTAGGCCAGGTATTGCCCGCGCAGTCCCTGTTGACTCCACAATTGCAGAAGGGGCCACAGAGTGCATTTGCAATGTCTTCTGTGGATGGTCGGGGTCAACTGCCATAGCTGTGTCTACTGTCCTCTGTTGTATAGACAAAGTTTTTCATAGGTAATTGTGGAGGACACAGCAGGCCAAGATGACTGAATCTATTTTGCACACACGTAGATTTATAGCCGTATGGAAAATTCGGAAACGGTTGCATACTGGAGAATGCCAAATGTGTTTTCCACTATCCTCTGTGCCCAGGATAGACAGTAATTGAAGATGCAACAATAGCAGCGTCACCAGTAGTAGCATCTCAGAAACGCCAGCTCGTTCCAAGGCAGGCTACGCTGTGTATCACCGGTTTCAGTAAGAGGCACACCGCCGACAACCTCTTAGAGAAACTGAGGGAAATCATCGCCCAGTGGCTTACCCCACTTAGACTCTCCTGGGGATTTATGATATCTGACAATGCCACCAATATTGTGCGTGGCATTACATCTGGGAAAATTCCAGCATGTCCCAGGTTTTGCTCACACAATAAATTAGGTGGTGCAGAATTTTTTTTAAAATGACAGGGGCATGCAGGAGATGCTCTGGGTGGCCCAAAAAAGTTCTGCCCACTTTCGCCATTCAGTGACAGCGAGCTGAAGACTGGAGCGACAGCAAACACTCTTGAACCTGCCCTGCCATCACCTGAAGCAAGAGGTTGTAACACAGTGGCACTCAACACACTATATGCTTCAGAGGATGGAGGAGTAGCAAAAGGCCATTCAAGCCTATACATCCACCTATGACATAGGCAAAGGAAGGGGTATGCACCTCACACAAGTGCAGTGGAGAATGATTTCTGTGTTGTGCAAGGTTCTCCAGCCCTTCGAACTTGCCACATGTGAAGTCAGTTCAGACACTGCCAGCTTCAGTCAGGTCATTCCCCTCATCAGGCTTTTGCAGAAGCAGCTGGAGAAAGTAAAGGAGGAGCTAAGATGGAGCGATTCCGGTTGGTAAAGCCCTTCATTCGCTTTACCAGGATTTGAGTGTGGTCAATCTTTTGAAATCAGACCACTACATTTTGGCCACCGTGCTCGATCCTAGGTTTAAAGCCTATGTGGTGTCTCTCTTTCCGGCGGACACAAGCCTGCAGAGGTACAAAGACCTGCTGGTGAAAACACTGTCAGCTGAAGTGGAACATGACACGTCAACAGCTCCTTCTTCATTTTCTCCCACAACTGGGGCTGCCAGGAAACAACTTAGATATCCTAAGCAACCTGCTGGCAGTGATGCAGGGCAGGCAGGACCAAGTTTGGACACCTGGTTTGGACTGAAGGACCTGCCAACAATTTCTGACATTGTCACCATTGACAGAATGCTGGAGGATTACATCAGTGACAGCATCCAAGTAGGCATGTCAGACCTGTACTGGCAGGAAAAAGAGGCAATTTGGAGGCCCCTGTACAAACTGGCTCTATTTTAACTAAGTTGCCCACCCTCTGTTGTGTACTCCGAAAGAGTTTTTAGTGCAGCTGGGAACCTTGTCAGCGAAAGACGTAGGAGGTTGCTTTCACAAAAGCTGGAGTAGATGATGTTGATCAAAATGAATTAGCAATTCTTCCAGGAAGACCAGCCTCCAGAAACTACAGAGGGACCTGTGGTGGTAGATTCCAGTGGGGTAGAATTAATACTCTGTGAGGATGAGGCTGTACACAACACTAACGAGGGTGAGGAATCGGTGGATGAGGATGAGGACGACATCTTGCCTCTGTAGAACCAGTTTGTGCAGGGACAGATTAATTGCTAGCTTGTTTGGTGGGGGCCCAAACGAACCAATCATTTCAGCCACAGTCATGTGGCAGACCCTGTCACTGAAATGATTGGTTTGTTAAAGTGTGCATGTCCTGTTTATACAACATAAGGGTGGGTAGGAGGGTCCAAGGACAATTCCATCTTGCAGCTCTTTTTGTTCTTTGCATTATGTACTCTTTGGGGCCTAGTTTTTTAAACTGCCATCCTGTCTGCCACTGCAGTACCACTCCTAGATGGGCCATGTGTTTATGCCGCCCACTTGTGTCGCTTAGCATAGTCATCCAGCTACCTCGGTGCAACCTTTTGGCCTAAAAACAATGTTGTGAGGTGTGAGATGTCCAGAATAGACTGGAAATGAGTGGAAATGAATGTTATTGAGGTTAATAATAGCGTAAGAACAAAAAAAAAAAATTATGTGCTTTTTAGCTGTTTTTATGCTTTTTTCCAAAAAAATACAGATCCAAAACACAAAACCCGGAAGGGTGGCTTTGGCAAAACCAATCCAGGTCCAAAACACGAAGAAAGATCCAGATCCAAAACCAAAACACAAAAAGTGGCCGGTGCACACCCCTAATAAATATATATAATATATATATATATATATATATATATATATATATTGTGGCAGGAAGAACACAAGACAGAGGCAATACTCACTACTCATACATCCCTGAAGAAGGCTAAGAAGCCGCTCGCATTGGACACAGAAACCTACATTCCCCAGCATACCCTTGACTTCCGGTTTTGCTTCTACACACGCGACTCACCATTCTCAGGGTCACTGAGCATCTGCACGGAGGGTGTAACAAGGCACACACCATGACCAGCATCATCCGGACCAGTCTCCTCCATTGTGAGTTGAGCCACCAAATGGCGACGATGGATGGCGGAGGGCCATGTGACCTCATGGGAGCGTGGGACTCGGCTGTCCCGCCATTGTTGGTGATCCAGGCAGCCCAGAGAAGGTGACTGTCCATCCATCGGAGACACATAGCGGAGAGGAAGATGAGAATGAGGACCAAAGGGTACGTTGTTGGACCGGAGGGCACTGGACGCCGCCCCTCCAGAGCGCAACACCTGCAACTTTGTTATTTACTATCAACAGATCGTGCATGACTTTTAATTCTTTCTTTGGTTAGGAGCAAGTGGATATTATTTGACTAATTTTTTCTTTATACATGTGGGACAGACCTGGGTGTGGGTACAGTCCCCTATCACCTCCAATCAGGAAACTGAACTGTTACTACCCCCCTATTTCATCTTCACATCCATCCCCCCAACCTACCCCTGCACCCTATATTTGTTTCTTTTGCCCATCTGCAGTTGCGTTAGGGATAAGGAAGCATTGTCCTGAGAACCTAATCTTTCTGCTGCAAACACAAAAACCTGATAACAATTGTTACAATAAACATAGATTTTTTGACAATTACTCTGCTACTAGCTTCATTCTCATAGGAATTAGGGGTATATATACTTATATATCACCATGCACAAGCAGGTCATATTTACTCCATATTGCAAAATAGGGGATTTGGGATAGACCCCTGAGTACCAGCAGCTGACACAACCAATCAACTGTGCACAGGTTCTAAATAACCCATTTATAATACTCACCACTTGATTACCTGGATGTAGGCTGGTTGTCGGGTCCAGTCCAGATTTTGCAGTGTGCTGGGATTCCCAACCAAGCAATCAGCACCACCTGTGAGCTGAGTTTAAGGCTTTACTGGAAACAAAGCACAGTGCTCCTGATGCTGGACAAGCTGACCAGGCAATAGGCCAGGGTGGTGGTTAGTATTAGGGTGCCAGGACCTGGATGGTCTACAGATATTATGTATGCTGTCTGTAAGCCAGAGTGGCAAACCTGACTTGATGTTGGCTGTGAAGTGTCTGGTAAGCTGCAGTGAATAAATGGTCCACTGTTTTACTGTACTACTGGATATGTTTCTTACCACCTTGATATATATATATATATATAAAAACACATAAAAAAATCCTAAATGCGCTATGTGCAATCAAATTAAGAAAGTTTGAATTAGCAGGTTGCCTGAATGTGAAAGTCCGACCTCTAAATGTTTAAATAAGGTGTTCTCCTTTTGAACTGTGTGACATTAGACCATGAGGGATCCTGTGGATATACCATTCACCATAAAATCACCCAACAGAAGGCCAAAAAGGCCAATTAGAAAATATACCAAATGTTTATTATTGATAAACATATAGGTTCAACATTTAAAACTTCTGGTTCACTTAAACAAAATGAAAAAATTCAGTATATAGTAAGCCTACCGATCGTAGCACCATCCTTCATTGTAACAGCTTCCACCCTAGACCTCTCAAGTTCGGCTTGCCGTACTCACAGTCTATTCGTGCCTGCAGGATCTGTAAAGGCAATGATGTAGCTGAGGACCAAATTAATATTATATTAGTGACATTTTACATAGGGGTTACTCTAAAGAGGTTTTAGAACAGGCTAAGAGGAAAGCATTGAGCATCCCACGGGAACAACTTTTACTATCTGGCAATAAGAAAACTAAAATGTCACTAGGATGCCATGGGTGTGTCATTTTAACACTCAGAGCGAAAGTATTAAAGAAACAACTAAGAAGTTCTGGCCCATACTCAGTACAGATCCTGATTTGAGGTTACATGGTACTAGGATTATAACATCATTCACAAGGGGCCGCAATGTTAGAGATTGGGTGATGAAGACAGACATCATTGGTATGGATAGGGTGGCTGATATACATTTCTTGAGACCTAAGAATGGCTGTTTTAAATGTCTCACATGCCGCTATTTGATGGCGAGCAATAGTTTTTGCCATCCACACAGTGGCAAGAGGTGTTTAATTAAACACAGGGTAACGTGTACTACACGCTTTATCGTATACATGATGACTTGCCCGTGTGGCCTGGTTTATGTCGGTAAAACCGATAGAGCTTTGAGAGAACATATGGCCCTGCACAGGTCGGCTATTAGGGACGCCTTAGGTAGTGGGAACAGTGACCAGCCAATAGCATGCAATTTCCTTGAATCTGGGCATAATATCTCAGCCATGAAATTATCATAATTGATCACATCCCCAAATTCAATAGAGTGGGCAACAGATCTTTGAAGCTCCTCCAATGTGAAACATCCTAGATTTTCAGGCTTGATACTATGGCCAGGCCTGCCAAGAGGCACTGCGGGCCCGGGTAACAGGGGGCATGGCCTAATCGTGGGAGGCGTGGCCACGCCCCCTTCAAAAAAAAGGGGGGGCACTCTGAGCCTCCTCAGCCCGGCGCAAAGCCAGGGGGGTACGATCAGTGTGATCTCTCCCCCCACAGGCATAGGAGACTGCTGTGGCTGCTGCTCAGCAGCCACAGCAGTCTCCCACTGCAGCTCAGCTGGGCTGCTGTGAGGGGGGGGCGGTGTCGGACCTGGGCCCCCACTGGGCCCCTCAGGAAGCCCGGGCCCGGGTAATTTGTACCTGCTCCCCCTTCCTCTCGGTGTCCCTGACTATTGCACTCCGGGGTTTAAATGAGACCATGGGGTTGTACTGTTTTGGTTAAGATGTATACACATGTGTTTGTATTTGTGCATTGAAAATGCTGTAATGATGTGAATAGCTAGGCACATACATTTGCATGTACCATATATATATATATATATATATATATATTTGACACTTATGTATTTTATTACTATGTATCTTGGCCACATACATGTGTGGTTGGTCATTGTTTGATTATTATAATCTCTATTATAAGCTCTGTTATGAAATGTATGTGATCGCCTTTGAATGATATGTTCTAGATTGTTCATCTGGCATGTCTTAGAATAGATCATGGTGCTGCAGTCATCATACTACTATTAACCTTATTTGCATTGTCACAGTTGGTCACTGTACTTAAGGCGGAATGGCAAAACATACAGCCTGAAGTTGTCCAGGAACTTGTGGATAGTTTACCAAGAAGGGCATCTGCACTTGGTACTGAAGTCAATAAAACCTGATTGCTGTCAGTGTCCAATCACTTTTGTCTAAATAGTGTATATATATATATATATATATATATATATACATATATATAGATAGTGACACATGGGTGTGGGGTTAAATTGGGCACCCATTGTCCCTGGGGTGGGGGGCTATGCCACAGGTACCTATTATACCTAGGGAGGTGTGGGTTGTTATTGCTGGGGATCTTTTGACACTGAGAAGGGTTATTTTTGATGAGGGTGGAATGATAAATTATGATGGGGGTCTATGGACAAGGGAGTTGATGGGGTGCAAAACATCCCCTAGGCATATTTTTTTTAATAAAATATTTAAATATATTTAAAAAAATACATTTTAAACTTAAGTAATTTTTTTTTAAATTACAACTTTTGTGCGACTTTGATGAAATTTTTTTATCATTTAAGTGCTTAAGGAAACAGAAGTGTCCCTTGAGGAGCTATGTTATTGGACACTGTGCAGTAACGCACTCCACTTCTATCATAATGGGCCAGATGTACTAAGCTTTGAAAAGTGATAAACTGGAGAGTGATAAACCACCAGCCAATCAGCTCCCAACTGTCATTTTTCAAACACAGCCTGTAACATGACAGTTGGGAGCTGAGTGCCTGGCAGTTTATCACTCTCCAATTTATCACTCTTCAGAGCTTAGTACATCTCCCAGTTTATTAAAGGAGGATGCAAACAGAGTAGGTGCCTAATATAGAATGAATGGCGAGAGATTTCATACCGAAGAAACAAATATACCAGGTCAGTGTTGGGGGAGCAGGAATATACCACTGTATATTAGTTGTTTTGCTTAAAGTTTGATGTCAGAATTTAATAGTGCTATAGTTTTTCATATGTCCCAGGTCTAAATCTAGTTTTAAGATTGCAGTTATCCAATCTTTTAGCATCTCCAAGGGGAAAGAACCGGAATAGGAACCGACAGAAACACTAACATTGTGATCAGCTTATTTTAAAATGTAACATAATAATGATTAGAATAACCACATGGTCTCAGCACTTTATCTCCTCTCGGGAAGGTAAATCCAGGTTTGACTTCAGTTTCCATCCAGCAGGTGTTTAAGAATGTTCTTATTTGATGGTCTGTAAGATTATCCTGATGGGCATAATAATCTGCTTGGGTATTGGCTATTTTTAGAGGATTTATCAGTTTCACTCACTTGGTATTAAACAAAGCTTTAATATCATTCCTGGGTAAATCTTTTTTATTAAGGTAAGAAATAGTTTTCTATATTATTTTAAAGGAGTAAGTTTGGAGGTTTCCTTAGTTTTAATAATTTTTTGAGAAGGTACAGATGTGTTCTCATAAACCTATCTTCTAAACGCCATATGGCGCCAGACGTTCAGCGCAACTGAGGCATTCCAATAGGAGTAGTGTACTGTACTTTTCTCTAAATTTTGCATCTATTATGCATCCCAGACGCAGTGAAAAGCTACAGTGAAAAGTACTGCTAGACTGCAACATTGACTGGACAGGAATTGGTTTCATTCATGTACAAAGTAGCAGTTTAAGGACAATGGCACTTGGCATGAGAAAAAAACATGTCCACTAGCATTGGAGCACTTCTTACACAGATTCAGACTCAGGGTCTAATTCAATTAAAGGCGAAAAAGTCGCTTCCGGCAAAATGTTTTCGCCACTGCGGTCTTTTCGCCTCATTCGCCTGTTTGTACGTGAAGTTACACGTACTTTCACAATGCGCGTTTCAGCTTTTCGCCCTATTTAATTCCAAAACAGGCAAAAACACAGAGGTGCGAATGGCGAAACTAGCGAAAAGGACTGCTTATTCTGGGGAAATCAGGCCCTGATTCAGAGCTGGATGCTCTGACAGAGCGCTCGCTCTGAATCAGGGCCAGCCTTCTGAATTTAAGAGCGGCCTCCTGGCCGCTCGCATAGCTGTGGGTAACCATCCACAGCTATAGCGAGTGGCCAAAATGATGGGCGCGATGGTCAAGACCATCGCGACCATCGGGCTTGCGACGAGACCCTTGCTGCAGTAGGGTCTCGTTTCCGCAAGCCCTGGAGTGCTTTTGGCTCTATCAGAGCCAAAAGCACAACCACTGACATCACTTGTGATGGGAACGCCTCTGTCTGGGCAGCCACGCCCCTGGCACACCCACCAAAGGGGGCGTGCTGTCACTCGCCATCGACAGCACGCCCCCTTTGGTGCGAGACCCATAACGGCGGCTTGGCCGTCGTTATTCGGGTCTCGCGCATGCGCACGATGGAGCCGCCTCCGTCGTGTGCATTGGCACTTGGCCAACATCGACCCGCTTGCGAGTGCTCAGCGCTCGCGAGTGGGTCTGAATTAGGCCCTCAGTTTGTACCTTATAAAAAGCCTAACTGACTCTGGAAATCAATATAGAAGTGTATTAATAGCACTAATAAAAGTATTTTAGCTTATTAAAATGAGTCAAAGGGCTGTTATTTGCATATTTGCATAAGTGTGGATAAATTATAAAAATCAATTTCTATTGTGAAAAATAATTGTTGTAGTTATATTTGGGGTTAAAGTGCATTATAAAAAAGTTTTTAAAATACACCTGCTGCAGCTACCTGCAATCCTAAAAACATCTGTCACATCCATACAGCACCCCAAAATACCAGACCCAGTACTTTATACCCATATTCAAACACTTTTTCCTTTTTGCCCCAAAAATGACATGACTTTTTTTAGGGTGAATTAAGATTTTTTTTTTATTTTGTTTGCCTAAGTAGTCATAAGGGGGGTTGTCCAAAGGGTTCTGAACTAAGGCCCTCATTCAGAGCCGTACGCTCTGAGCAGAGCGCACGCTCTGAATGAGGGCCACCCTCCATAATTATGGAGCGTCCTCCTGGACGCTCGTATAGCTGTGGGTCACCACCCACAGCCTATACGAGCGTGCAGTTTGATGGCCGCGATGGTCTTGACCATCGCGACCATCGCCACTGCGAGCCAGAGCCTGCGGTTGAGTTTTTCAACCGCAAGGCCCGGAGTGATTTTGGCTCTATCAGAGCCAAAATCACTCCCACTGACATCACTAGTGATGTCAGTGGGCCGGCTTCTGACGGTAGGCGTTCCCTTGGGGACGCCCCCGTCAGGGAGGCACGCCCCCGGCACGCCCAACAAAGGGGGCGTGCTGTCAATCAACATCGACAGCACGCCCCCTTTGATCAGACACAACGAGCGAAGGAAAGTCCTTCGCTTGTCGCGTCTGGAGCATGCGCACGACGGAGCTCCCGCCATCGTGCGCATGCGCAGTGCACAACATCGACCCACTTGCGAGCGGACAGCCGCTTGCGAGTGGGTCTGAATCAGGCCCTAAGTTCTCACATTTTTAGACAAAAATATGGATTTTTCACATCTTTTCTCCTGCCTTTGGGTGGAGAAACTTTTTTTGCCTGTTTTTGCCTATGGAGTTTTCGCACATGCGAAAATCGTGCTGGAATTGAATTGGGCGATATTTTGGAATGTGGCGAAAACATCACATCGGAAAACGCTTTTGCCGATCGCAGTTTTTCGCCTCTATTTGAATACGAGCCTCAGTCGCATACAGATGTACAAATGTGACACATCAAATTAATCAGAGTAATCTAGAAAAGTAGTTTTGTTGCCCCCGGTTGTAATATTTATGCAAATAATATGAACATTATTTAGCGAGAAAGATGCTCATTGTGGCCAAGTTGTCTGGGACCTGGTGCACTGAGAGAGACTATTTGGCGTGGCTGCAGCCACAGTGTCTGAGGACACACCTGTAGGAATCACGTGGGTTGGGTTTCTGAGTCCCTTTGAGTCTGTGCATCTCTTTTTGTCATTTATGAGGCAGCATGAATGACAGTGACTGGCACAATAACCTTATGGAGGTTTCTTCTGTTTTATTTGTGTGGACGTTTTCTTTGAGTGAAGGTAGTTCTCTAATGATGACTGAATAGCTTGTTTAGCTTCAGCAGATGTATGGAGATAGCTATTTAATCTCCAAGGCCTAGGTATTGCCAAAATGAAATCACTGTCCCATGGAATGAGAAAGGGAGCATGGTCAGAAAGTGACAGCAGGAATGAGTCAGCATGAAATGTAGTTTTCGTACAACTCCGATTGTTGGAGATCTGCGCAGGTGCAGGATGTGTACTGTGCATGTGCAGATCTCCTTCTGTGACTACATTTGCAATGCCCTTAAACTGCAGCATGACTGACATGCTATGGCAGTTTGGGGGCGGGGAACAGTCCAACGTTCTTGAAAACGGGGGCGTGTCATCTGCCTTTTCTGGGAGTACCGAGGCCAGTGTCTGAGTTTTCTGACACAGATTTACTGACCTTAGCTGTGGAGCTGCGATGGCCATTCTGAGTTGCCTTAGGCTTACTCAGAATGGCCAATGGTTGCAATGGTGATCCAATGCTGCATCTTTGGCTTCAGCACTTGGATCTGCGATTCCGTCAGGGGGTGTTTTTGTCTTTAGAAGATGCAGCAGCAATGCTAATAGCATACAGCTATGAATCAGTCCCTTTGATCCCTTATAACGTTTATATTTTATTTAATAGGAGTCTCTTGCAATACCACTTTCTTCGCATATACCCTGATGCAAATGACAAGCCTTTTATGTCTTAACCTCCATTAAGACCAGCAATTAGGGAACTATCTAGCACCGCTTGTAAAATATAAGCATTTTTATTATAAAGTACATCCCAATTCTAAGAACAAATGCAAAACAGCATTTGTTTGATAGCTTTTTGCAGTATTACACATCAGTTTGATCAGTTATAATTAATTACTATGCTTTACATGTTAAGCTGTGCATGCTTCAGTTAGCTATATATATTATTGCTTATTTCTTTGTCTTTTGTACACAACCTACTGTGCAAAAAGAGCAGCTCATGAAGTTACTTGAGGGCAGACATACAATTATACAATTTATTCCGATTATTTCCATTTCCATTTCTGCAGTTAGCTGCAGACAGCAAGGGCATAATAAAATGTCTCCTAACTCACAACAGGCCAGTTAATCACGTAGCTTAATGAAGGCTAGATTTATAAAGCATGAAATGCAAATTTGCTTGAACGTGCAACTTACGGCAAACCATACCAACACATTCCCACAAAAATATAGTTCATTGTTGAAAGATGGTAGATGTTGAAGCTCTAGTACTACTGTACATTTGTATATATTTTAATATTGTATATATATTCATCTGAGACTTGCAGATTGGCATGTCTTGGCCTGCAGATTTTTTATATTAAAATAGGGGCACATCACTTGACTTGAATGTGAATTGCAGTTGCGTTCAATTAACAAGTGATAATGTAATTAAATATAATTTGCTACTTTTAAAGGTCTGTTGAACCCAAGCTAGTGTAATATGGAAATGAGTTTATAAGGCTGAATACACATACATTCATTAGTGCTGCCGGAATGCTGAAACCACAGTACAGTACATGTGACAGGAGGGCACCATACTTGCACAGGGCAACTCTCAAAACTGGACAAACCCTTAATTCCAATCCACCAACTTTTTCACAAGACGTTAACTTTTGTTTTGAACTGCTTGTTATTACAGTGATGCATAGCAGTCAATACAGGATGCCCTACCCACAAGCCAGCATGACAGACCACCTTCGAGTTTTTAGTGACAGGGATTCCCTGCCAGGATGAAGACTAGCACACAGTTTTGTGCACTTCACCCACTGCCCTCCCACCAGCCTCTTCTACTGTCTCCCTCTCAGTGTGTAACATTCTATTCTTCTGTCTCACCCTCAGAGCCATAACTATACTTGTTAGCTCAGAAAGAGCATCGGTGCCCCCTCCCCCCCCCTCAATTTTTCAAATAGGGACATAAGAAGCACGCCCAAAAAAGCAGTTTGGCCTCATTGGAAAGTGCCTTGCCAAATATGATTTGTACTGTACGATGACACCACTGCTATCCAGTTGTCACTGCCAAATAGAGTGTGAATCCAATGCTGCAGTGATGATATACCATAATTGTGCAGTATAACTCACCAGCACTAGATGTAGGAGAGCACTGCACCTGCACCTGCAGCATCATCTGTCCATCAGAACAGCTGTGCACAAGCCTGGAACCTGCAGTGCAGGTCACTGACTGAAGGTATAGAAAGGGTGCTACGTGTAGTGTATATGCAGAAAATATCAGCAGCAGGGAGATCCATGTATGTACCCTGTGCCGGCAGCTGAAGTCACCATCAGAAATTGTGGGGAAGATAGCTGTGACTGAAGGTGGCTGGGGAGGTGGCCAGATTTATGGGGAGTTGGCAAGGGAAAAATAGGGGCGGCCCAGAGATGCAAAAGAAGAGGAAGCTACAAGTGAAAATTATTATGCACAAAAAATCTACACGCCTGAAGAGCGCCCCCTGCCTTGTGGTGCCCTGTGCATAGCACATGTTGCACCACCCTAGTTATGGTCCTGAACACCGCATATGGGATGTTATCACTCATCATATCAATGTGTTTTCTTTAACCACATCAGTGAGATCAAGAAGACCTGTGTAACTCATTCTTAGGGGCATATTGAATTAGCGGCGGGATTTCACCTGCGGCTAATTGACAGGCTAAAGTCCCGCGATGCAGGGTTTAGCTATTCAATTAAATAGCTATTTCCCTGCGTCATTAGACCGGGACTCTCGCGCGAGAACACACTGATTCCGCGAGAACTACTGAATCAGTGTGTAATAACCTCTCGTGCGAGGCCGAATAGGGCGGCCTCACGCTGAATTTACCTCGCACCTACATGAGGTGCGAGGTAAAGTCAAACAGCGGGGACTCGCGTGGGGTCTCAGGGACACCCGCGCGTGGAACCCCCGCTAATTGAATCCCATCCAGCAGGACAATTAGCTGCGGGATAAACCCCGTGGCTAATTGAATATGCCCCTTAATATTTTTATTTTTATTAGGGCAGTAACTAGGGGTGTGCGAGTGGTGTGGTTGCATAGAGGTGGCACCACTGCCCACCCACGGCCCCTGCATATGGCTAGCAGGCAGCCAGAATCTCTGCAACAGTGACACCTGGAGAATGATTAGGACGCTGCAGGCATGCTCACTGCTGCCCTTACAGCCCTCTGGAGCAACCTGAGGATGCTCCGGGCTTTGCTGCAATTGCCGAGGTTTATGGCCCTGTTCCCTCCATGAGATGTCAGACTGAGGGGGTGTGGCCTGCACTGGATGGCTCTGATTCTTATTACCTAATATGTATGACAAGGCTGCTAATAACTTCATTTTCAGCTATACAATGGTTGAATCAGATCTTTGGGATTAGATAATGATTGTCTGGAGTTTTACCCAGAGCTTTCCATTCTGCATTCAGATTGTCATGTACTGTAGATAGGATTTCCTCATGTATGTGTGACAGAATTAACACTGTGCTGTGTAGATTCTTATACTTCTCACTAAACTCGCCCACTTGTCTGTTTACAGCTTTCTAAACTGTCCTTTATATAACATCAATTACAACTCAAATGTGGTCATCGAGCTCAAAGTGTCATAGAGGAATCTAGATGCTTTTGCACAAATTGAGGAGTACAGTGGGTCCAACGCTGTATTTGCACTGCAGAGTGGTTATTTTATGTTATGTAATGGCCTGCCAGTGGGGCTGATCCTGTGTTACATGCATTGTGGCTGTAGTTGCAGACAGCTGTGGAAGACTGATATGCTACCTTATGCTAATGCGAGTATATGTTCAACTAATGCTTAGGTCTGTGTGTGTGTAAACACAAAACTGTGCCACCCATTGATGGTATGCCAGCTGGCCCATGCTAGGTGCAAGAGTTACGTCAGACGCTGGCTTCCCTTCCCTGTACGCCTGACTCAGAATTGCATGGAGCTTTTGATACAGCCTTTGAAACTCCCATGACACTGTCACAAGTCTCGCTGGAAATACCCATTTCCATTACTTAAAGTGGTCCTGGAGAAGTGGTGGAACTCACCGCCCCCCCTCAGTGCTTTTTCAATAAAGGGACAGTGCGCGCAGCAGACGCGCATTTAAAAAAGGGGCATGTTCTCAAAAGAAAGGGGAGTGGTCACACAATAGTATTCCCAATTCAAATTATGTCACACAGTAGCACAATCTTGATTCACAAGCCCGCTGGTAACAAAATCTCAGCATGTGCCCGGCAAATGGAGCCTCCCTGTGGCACCAGGCTGAGGTGGGTCAGAGGAGGTGGAACTGGTTCTGTCTCCAAATAGAAGTGAGACAGCCCACTTTAACCCCTGCCCATTTCACTGAAAGACAAGTTCCGTCTGACTCAGAATAAGATGGACATACACAAAAATGCATATAATCACTTATGTGCATGTGTTATATGCAAACTCACCCTTTGCCTCTATGAACAGAGG
Source organism: Taudactylus pleione (assembly GCA_031769625.1). Classification (NCBI taxonomy): domain Eukaryota; kingdom Metazoa; phylum Chordata; class Amphibia; order Anura; family Myobatrachidae; genus Taudactylus; species Taudactylus pleione. The sequence continues at coordinate 22,110,729 of JAUIMM010000126.1, read as the reverse complement.
GCCTGATTCAGAGCTGGACGTTCTGAAAGAGCGCTCGCTCTGAATCATGGCGTTTTTCTTTTTTTTGGAGCGGCCTCCTAATATTCGTGATGTCAGTGGGGCCGCCCCCAAACGGCAAGCGTTCCCTCGGGAACGCCTCAGTGTGGGCAGCCACACCTCCCAGCCCACCCTCCAAACGGGGCGAGCTGTCACTGAACATCGACAGCTCACCCCCTTTGGTGCGAGACCGGAGCGACGGATTGCCCGTCACTAGCCGGGTCTCGAGCATGCGCACGACGGGGCCAGCTCCATCGTGCGCATGTGCTGTGGGCCACCATTGACCCAGTTGCGACCGGGTCTGAATCAGGCCCAGAGATCTGTGCAATTCAGAATCAGCCTCAGTATGTCTAAATCTCGCCTGTAGCTGCAGTACCTCATGATTCATGGTCTTCAGTTTATGGCCACAGCCAAATGATAATAGGAACTCAGTAGGATGTTGGCCTTACATCTCTTATATACAGTGTTTTACTGGTGGTACTCAGAGGTACACAGTAAAAGCACCTCTGCATTTGTATTTGTACAATTCCTAATTCTGATAAGCTAACCAGTTTCAGAACAGGAAGAATCTGTGAAATCAATTCAGAAACAAATAAAATAAGCATCTGAAGACTTGTCCAGGATATAGAATCCTCTATAAATATATGTATGATATGTATAGACTATTTACACTGACCTTTAATTGAGAAACTTAAACTTCATTGTATGAATTCCTGTTTCACAATATATTTTATTTTTCAATTCAATTCCTCTTGGAGTCTGTCAATGCCCGGAGCTGCTGATTAAAAGACTTAACATTTTTAAATACTTAAATTCGTAGAATAAGATTTTGTGAAGCTGCATAAATCCATTATTACAGCTGAAGCATGTTAATGCTTCAGGCAGTGAAGATAAATTGCCTCCAAAGTGATACAAACTTAGTTTGATTATTGCGTTGCACCCAATCTATCATGATGTCCCCAAATCTTTCTTCTTTAAGTTTAAAATTAAAAAGATTGTACTGCAGCCGTAATCTTGTTTTCAATTTACATATTTTTTGTCCATTTTCGGAATATGAATACTTCAATAAAGAATTATAGCGATTCTTTTTTATTCTGAAATTCTTAAGGTACAGTAGGAAGATTTATGACAACTAACTTTATGATCCTTTGAATTATTTTCCTAACAGTCTTATGTTACAGAAGCAGGTACAGTTCCTGGCTGAAGCTAGTGGCACTTGTCTGGCTGAAAGCATCACATGGTCAGCTCACATACAATCTCATAACACTCTCTTTGGTCTTTAATGCATGATGCTGCTATGGTGTAATATAATGCAATTGACTTTTTCAGCCATAGGGTACTCCAACCACTGAGCATGATGTGAAATAAAATTAAACTTGATGTACATGTCTTCAAACAATGGTTCATGTTAATATCAGTTCTGAGATCTACATAATGTATTTTGAATTACAGTGACATTTTGAAATGTTTAGAAAATATTGTATTAAATGCTAACTGAATGGGTTACATTATATCACCTCCAACTTCGTATTTGCCATGCTGCTATACTTGTTTACAAAACATTTGGGACTGGTATCTTTAAAAATGTCCCAAAGTTGGCTCCACATACAGATGCATCCTGCTACATCTTTGCTCCATACACCATGTAGAGCACCATGCTAGATGCACCATGCCGTGGAGATGTATCTCACAGTATGCTGCAGTAAGGTGGAACGTAACGTACTGAAGCGATGGAAAAGCCAGAGAGTGTAGTACAAGTTTCTGTCCACCAGATGTCGCTTTTCCTAAACTGCTCTGCGCATGCATAAAAAAAGACAATGCAATGTTTTTTTACCACCCGCTCATGGCTGACTGAACCTGTCATTTGGTACGTTATAATTGTCATCTTTAGAGAGCTGTATTTGAGTAGTGCCGACATTGCCACAACTGTGCAGCATAAAATGCACAGTCAATTTTTGATTCAGAGGCACATCTTTCTGGGCTGAGGTGTGTAGTTCAATGATGGTTTTATGCATCACTGTTCAGACAACACTACTAGTTCCTAAGGATCCAGCAAGCATCATGCTCACCAGAGCCAGCAGAACTGCAGCAGGGACAGCTCCAACAGTGCCACAAGTGTGCAGCATAAAATGCACAGTCAGTTTGTAATCCCGAGACACCTCTTTCACTCAGACCCCACTATTAGTTTCTAAGATATGAAATCACCACAGTATGTGAGCGTCGCACACCACTTTCTGCAGTGCCACAGCGACCGGCACTTACGGCTTATGAATATCTCATCGGCCGGAGTGGGGGAGTGAAAACTCCCCCCACCGGTTATCCCTGGCACACAGCGCATCAGCCTAGTGCTGATGCACTGTGTCTCACTCCCGGCTGGCTCCACTGGGCATGCGTAGGATCTTGCAAGCATCACAAGATCCCATGTGCAGCCCCCAGAGGCGGCAGCTGCTGCAGGAGGGACAGCACCAACAGGGCCAGCAAGTGTGCAGCATAAAACATACAGTCAGTTTTTAATCCAGAGACACCTCTTTCACTACTACTACTACTACTACTACTAGTTTCTAAGACAGTATGTAATTGCTGCACACCACTATTGCAGTGCTGTAGTGACTGGCACATATGGCTATGTGTTGAGTAGCGACATGTACAAACTCCAAATGGTAAATTTACTAAGAATCAAGAATGGTCGAGATTCCAATCTCAGGAGAGTTTAGGCATGATTTTCAACTCGCAAATTAACTAAAGGCAAAGTCGGGTGAGTTAGAGAGAGATTTCTCTCTTCTCACTCGTAAAACTCGGGTGAGATAGCAAACTCGAATCTTATTACCATCGGGGAAACTCGGAAGTACTTTTCATTTCAAAAATACAGCTCACAAATTTACCAAGAATCGAGATGACAATCTTGGGTGAGATGCCTGCAAACTCTCTGCCAAATTGAAGTTTTAAATACTCAAGTCCAGAGCTGCGAGTTTGGCTGAAACATACACAAATCATTGTGATTTGTGTATGTTTCTGCCTGTAAATAATTTAAATAGGATATATTTTATTTAAAAAAATGACATAAGGTCCCCCCCTAAAGCTCAATCTGCCACGGATTTGCCAGCTACTCCTGGTACCTAAAATTATGGGGAACAAAACGAGTAGGGTTCCACCATAATTTAGGTACCAGCACCAGGCTGCATGGCCAGACCTGGTTTTAGTTATAGGGGCGAAAACTTGCGTAGGGGTCCCCTATAATTAAAACCAGCACTGGACCCTTTCTAGTGGGGTGCTGATGCCACAGCCAGGGGAGCCCTTTCACCAAGCCCCCCAGCCGCAGCATCAGTTCTGACCACTAGTAAGGCCAGGCCAGGGATCCCTGGGGACTTGGGGACCAATAAAGGGGTCCCCCTCTCCAGGGCACCCCTGGCCTAGGCTGACAGCCTGGGGCTATCCCCACCACCCCTGGGCAGTGGGTGGTGTGTTGATAGTGTATAAAAATTAGAATTAACAACATTGTCTTTACAGTGGAAATACAGGTCCCAGCAAGCCTCCCCCGCATGCTAGTACTTGGAGAACCACAAGTGCCAGCATGCGGGGCATTAAGGGCCCACTGGTACCTTTAGTTCACCTGTAAAGAAATGTGTAAAAACACACAACACACACACACACACACACACACACACACACACACACACACACTCACCTACATTACCAGGAGTGGTCCCCTTGTCCAAAGTAGGCATCCAAGGTCTTCTTAAAACAAAAAAACGAAAAACCCAAACCACACAACTGATACCAACTAGGATGGTTGGTATTTCCCAAATGAAACACTCAGATGCAGCTCTAGCCTTTGTAGAGTCGTATCTGAGCGTTCATTGGCTGAGAGAGGTGAGCCCCCCCCCGAGGTGAGCCAAAGAACGGCTACTACATTGAAGTCAATGGAGAGCTGCAGGGTTACTAAAGTTTATTCTGCGGTTCCCACCATTAACTTCAATGGAGGGAGCCGTTCAGTAAAGTTTAAAAACAAACACAGAAAGAGAAATATATATACAGTTTAACATGACACGTATAATTTTAAAATGTTTATAGTTTTTTTACAATATGATTCCCATATAGTACATAAATGATAAATAGAAAATACAAAAGTACTTACAAAATTACTTGGGTAGAAAAAAATAGAGTGGAAAATCTTTTAATTTGTGTTACCGGATGTGCTAAATTAGCACACACTTCTGCCATTGGATAAATTAATTCAAAGTTATATCTATCAATAATTGTGCTAAAAACTTTATAGAATTATATGTATTAATATAGTGAACAGTTATATTTTTATGACAAATATGCAACACAAATGGTTACAAGTTAACTTTTCTAATTATAGTTATACAAGTATGTAAGACAGTATGCTACAATTTCTATTTTTGAATATCTTAAAACTATAGAGTTACTGTATGTTTGTTTCTTCATTCATTTAAAGGAGTTCCCTTTGCAATACGTAAATTATAACCTGGATTACTGTCAATCCAGTATAACTATTTTTCTGTTTTATGAAATTATATAATTTCATGAATGTTTACTGTTGGGCAGTACTATTCTAGTCATGAGATAAAAGTCTCTGCTGGTTTTTCATAAGTATCTTAGGGCCTGATTCATCTTCAGACGGAATTTCAAAGCTGCTCGCAAGTAGCTTTGCAATTCCATCTGTGCAGATATGGTAATGCAGCAGGAGGCATCACACCTTTATGTATCCAAGCTGCGTTGTCCAGCCAGCATCGGATACTTTAAGGAACATCGACCAGCAAAGGTGACCTCTGGGTTCATGCAGCTGGCCGCCGTAGATGAGAGGAAGAAGCCAGGAAATCTCCATCAGCCAATGGAGATCCTGGCTTCTTCCCTCCCCCCAACGGCAGTGACACACCTCCATTACAGGAAACGGAGGGCATCGCCTCCCCCTCCCCACCCACAAATAGCAGCAGACTGTCAATCACTGCCAGTCTGCTGCCAGTCTCAGTGCGGGATTACAGACTCGTTTTGCACATTAGCAGAATGGATCATGCGCCTGCGCAGATTCCCGATCATCGGGAATCTGCATTCAGCATTCACTGGCGTGCACTGCTGAATAGAGCACTTATAAGAAATAGAACCAGAATCTGTTTAAATCATTATATTGGCAACAATATTTCTTCCACTATAGGAAGATACTGTATGTATTACTTAAATTCTCAAGGTTACCTAGTCATTTTGGAAAATAAAGCACTACACTAAAATACAATGTCAACTTTGTAAATATTTAAAAATGTAGTAAATAAAAATACAGCAATGTGTTTATCTTTTTTTGAATAATTATACATTTTATTATTTTCTAAGTGAAATCCATATACTGTATATAGATATATTAGTTCCAATATTTCTCATCCCACCTTCTATATAAACATTAACATGTACTGTGATATAACTTGCAAAATAACTTATTTAGCGTGTGCCAGTAATGACATTATCTTTGGACAATCTGAACCCTGTATTTATTGATGTGGAATATGATGATACAGTATAATTAAAGAATTATTGTTCTAAATCACCTCTCATGTATCATATGATATTATACAATAGAGTAACTTAAAACAAGCTCCCAAATCACCATGTATTATTTATCCTCTTTTTTTTCTTTTTTAATGTCCATCCCCTAAATACACCCCAAAATTGTTTATGTTGCCTTATATAATCTTGACATTGGCTTTTCTCCAGACTATGATTTGTTTGGTGCCAACTATGGCCCCAGATTGTTTAAAGCTATATTGGTTGTATCCAGCCCTTGATCCAAAGGACCTTGTGCTTAAGAATCTGAAAGGCTTCCACTATAGAAGGGTTACTGTAACCTCCAAACAGCAAAGTATATAAAACAAAAATAAAGAAGCTCTGACTGTCAGATATTTTAATAATCATTTAACATTCCATATATATATATATATATATATATATATATATATATATATATGCTCCAGTGAGAACAAACAGGCGTCACTCCCAGACTGATGTGCAAAACGAGTGTATTAACAGATCGACGTTTCGGGGCCTTTCACCCCTTCATCAGGACATCAGGGGTGAAAGGCCCCGAAACGTCGATCTGTTAATACACTCGTTTTGCACATCAGTCTGGGAGTGACGCCTGTTTGTTCTCACTGGAGTATGTATGGAGTTCTGCTACCATAGAGGAAGGCACCCCAGCAAGTTATAGTTGGTGTCAGCTGCCAGCAGAGTGCCGGTTCCTATATATGGGTGATATATATATATATATATATATACATATATTTTATATATATATATATATATATATATATACATATATATATACGCAGTGTAATACAGTAAAATCACATGGCCAGAAAAAAAGTGTAAAAATAATGATAAAATAAGAATGACATTACAAAAATCTTAGGGCAACAAATAGTTATAATCGGATGTAGTTAGGAGAATGGTGGATGGGATGCCGCCGGTTGAAATCCCGATGTCGCAAGCCCGACACGGGACTGAAGATAGGCATTGAAATACAGATGTCTATCTTATTTCTGATGCTCATATCTAGACAGACGCCATCCTGAATGAGGTAAGCCGGGACATCGTAGCTTTTAGGGTTAGGTTTTTGGGAGGGTCTGGGGGAGTTAGGATTAGGTACCCCTACGGGTGGGGGACTAGGGATAGGCACCACTGGGGGGGTTAGGGTTAGGCCTAAGGGTTAGGTTAGGTTTAGGCACAAAGGGGGGAGACTTAGGTTTAGGCACTAATGGGGAGAGTTAAGGTTAGTGTGAAGAGTAGGGAGGGTTAGGGTTAGGCTACAAGAATGAAGGGTAATGGCTATGGGGAGAAGGGGGGAGGATTAGTATACTTACCTGACCCCTGTCAGGATACCGACCAATGGGATGCTGCTGTCTGTATTTTGACAGGAGGCAACCCAAATGCTAGTATGTCATACACATTCCGTTATACCGCTCCAAACAATTTCTAGGTAAAATAATTTACTTGAGTATTACTACAATTACTGTTCTTTTATGTTATATGAACTTAGAGTATATTTTTGATATAGTAGCTATGTTATTAGTATTATACTATTTTTATTGGTGCTTTACTTATTGCCAGATTTAAAGGATTTAATAAAATATTGGCAGTTTTAATTCCAGTTTTAAAGTATATTTTACCATCCAAACCCATTTTCATATATACGAATATAAAATTTAAAAGATAGGATTGTAAAAAGTGCTATCCTGGAAAAGAGAAGTGGGAGAATTAATATCTTGGGCTTCCATAGATGCAGCTCCTGCATTGTATGCTGTACACATAAAAGTCAAGCAAGTAAGGTAGAGACTTTTAGTTCAAATATCACTAAACAAGTATTCAAAATCCGGGATTTTATTACCTGTAGCAGTCAGGGGATGTAGTCAGGAAGCTGGCAGTCGAAATGCCGACCGCCGGCTTCCCGACAGTGAAATCCTTGGGAGGGACCAATGATAGGCATCTAAATATCGACGCCTATCACAAGCCCCATGCCGAAATCCCGACACCCGGCATACCCAACATAGGTAAGCTGGCGTCAGGAGCTGATAGCCGCGGGGGAGAGGGTTAGATTTAGAGACTCCCAAGGGGAGACTTAGGGTTAGGCTTCCCCCCGGGAGGGTTAGGGTTAGGCTAGGGGAAGGGGGAGTTAGCATCAGGCACCACAGGGGGGAGGTTAGGTTTAGGCACTACCCCCCCGGGAGAATTAGGTTTAGGGTGCGGGGAGGGGGGTTAGGTTTAGGCACCCCTGGGGGGATGTTATGGTTAGGCACCCATTGGGTAGGGTTAGGGTTGGGGGGGGAGAGGGGAGGGTTAGTGGTCTTACTCACCTCAGTCAGTATTTCATCTGTCGGGTGTAGGTCGTTGGTAATTCATACCGATTCCACAGTAAGACCTGTATTTATATGATTGAGTGTATATGTGGACTCCAATATATTGGTAAGACCACTAGAAAACTAAGTGATAGATGGGCTGGACACTTAAGCAATATTAAAAAAGGTTTTGATAAACATGCTCTTTCTAAACATTTCAGAGACCAACACCAATGCTGCCATGTGAATATTAAAAGTATCAATGGTATTAAAAAGTTGAAGGAAATTGGAGGACAAAGGACATAGATAATTTTTTAGCCAAAACTGAGATGAAATAATTGATGAGCTCAAACCTTTAGAACAATTAGGCTTAAACAGTGATTTTGAATTAATATAGTTTCTGTAAGTATTAAAAATATCCTGTTATGATTTTTTCTGATTAATATTTTAGGTTGTTTTATCAAACTTATTTATATATGTTTTATTGTATCTAGGATTATATAATAATATTCTTGCTACAATTAATAACAATGTTCTTAATTGTAGCTAAATTATGTATAGGGATTCTTTTTGTGTATGGAATTTTTTATTTGTAATTTTCTTGTATAGTTGTTTTAGTGCATGTGCCTCTGGTATTTTAACAAGTTATATCTAGATCTACCATATGCATTCCAAGGATGGTACACACACCAGATTTCTGGTATAAGCTTACACTCCACAGTATGATGGACACCGGCACTTATTTATTTGGAAGACAGTGATATCCCTGATTAGTATAAGTGATAGATCATGGTCACTCCCACTAGTGTTGTTGTGTGCCCCATAGAGAAATAGTCCCAAACTACCTGGAAGTATTCATGCATTTCTGTTCTGAAACACATGATACTTTATGACTTGGAAGTACTTACGTGATGTAGTGATACTGCTGCATCCAACGGGGAAAATGTAGAGTCTCCCCCAATGCTAAGGTACACATTGGCGCCAGGTTTTATTTTAAGAGCCATTGAGAAACTAGGCTCTTAGATTTAAATTGTTAATTTCAGCATCACTCATTATCCATATCCTGGCTTCCATCGGAACTTAATACCCGGGAGAAGGAACTGAAAGCTATTTGTGTTCCAGCTATGGAATGCAGATATAACTAAAAGGTGGTTTAAGCTCTATTTATAAATTATAAGTGCACTAAAATGTTCTTATAGATCTGTTTTTATTGTACTCATGATGAATATATACGTATTTATTGTTGAAATGCACTAGTTGGGCATAATGAATAGAAGGGACCATAGGTCGAAATGCGTTAGTGTAATTGAAAAAAAGCTTACTGTCTGTTACCGCGGTCTGGTGAAGGAGTCCACATTGTCAAGGAGAGGTGATATACCTGTTCTTATACCATCTAACCCTCATGCTTGATAAAGTGCCTTCCTTGGAGGTCAACTGCAATACTAAGTAACTTTTATTTATGGTGGTGCATTGTTGTTATTATTACATTTTGGACATAATTAAATCTAATATGCTTTTACAATATGAGGAGCTATTTTCTGATTTTTGAGGTTACCTACTGCATGTGGTATAACCAGGAGAGATTGAAAAAGTGCAAACACATCCTACATATTTGGAAGAGTGGCTACAGAAGAGTGTTGAATACACTGGTAGAAATTACTCATGACTATTATCATCTAATATTGGACATATCTCGATATTCCTAATTGAGTTTGCTTTTCATTATATCTATATATATTTGAAGTGTTAACTACTATACCCGCTGTCTGTGTCTTTATTACTGGGGGGGTGTTTATATATATATATATATATATATATATATACGGCTCATCTATACTGTGATGCGAGCGCATCGCAGGATGGATGGTGCGACTAGCGTGCCCGCATCTATGGGGTGTGCGTGCATATGCATGCACACACCATAGACTTCAATGGCGTAATCGCTGGCTGTGAGCACTCATAGCCTGATGATTGCTGTGCTATGCGGGTGCATCATGGAAATGATGAGGTTGGCTACATCTGTATGCATGGAGCCAGAGGAGTAGGGTAAGTATACACTTATCCCTGTTACATCATTTACAGCAAGTTAATTTAAGTTGTTTATCAAAATCAGGAAAGTCATAAATAATAACAAGCAGTTCAGCATCAGCTACCAGGAGTATGGATAGATGTCAGTCCATGCAATCTCCACCACCAATAAGACTAGTAGTTTCAAACAACAATTGCCTGTGAAACAATAATTTGTAAGAGAATCTCAGTTACACAGCGGAACACTGAAGCCAGGACTGCATTGTTAGCATTAGATCTGTGGGCCTGATTCAGAAACAATTGCAGGTGCGACTATGCATGTGTATAAGCCACACTGAGTGTGTGCAGCGATCGCACTGCGATTACGGATGCACAGAGGATCCCATCACAGAGTGAGTGACAGGATGTCAGCATTTGGAGGTGGTGGTGGGGGAGAGGCCAGAGAAATGCAGTTGTGCCTATCCATTTGAACGCCATTTCCTGGGCGTGCATAAATTAGCTACTGCGATTGCATATGCAGCTTGAGATCCCTCTGTGTGCAAGGTGACTTGGAGTGTCTGTGGCTGGTCAGACCTGCTGTAATGCTATGTGCTACGCAAAGGGCCTGATTCAGCAAGGAACGCAGTTGCTAATACGCACACAATAGGCTGATTGTTGCGTACTGTACATGCGTATGCATCGCAGTGCGTGTGTACGAACTAGCCATTGTGATTGGGACTGTGGGCCTGATTCAGAGCCGGACGCTATTTGCGTTCACTCGTTCAGAAAAAGGGGCCGGCTATTTAAATTGAGCGCTCGCTCTTTGCGGTCTGTTGACACCTCTAAGTCTGAGCGAGCGAACGAAACATGCGCTCGCTATTTTGTAAAGACGCCCCCTGGCCGCTCGCATCCTACGTCATCTCCGCTATTTATTAGATTAATCGAGTACATCGAAAGGCGTCTGAACTGCTCGCAGTGCTTGTGGTTGGATTTTCCTACCGCAATCATGCGAACAGTTCAGGCTAAGAGACAACCAAGTGACGTGGCCGATGACGCTGCTTTGTTAATTATGCACACCCTTAAAACACCCGTTTTGACCGTTTGGCATGCCTGCGTTCGGATCTCCACTCCCCGTTTTCAAGCACCTTCCCCTGTTACCACCCACAAACGCCTCATCCTGTCACTCAAATTAGCAGGCACTCGCTATTTTGCGAACACACGATTTCCGACCGCACTGACTGGTTGGCGCATGTGCATTACGATCCATACGCATGCGCAGATGTGCGAACATCGCTCGGAGCGAACGAGCGGCTGCTTACGAGCGGCTCTGAATCAGATCCTGTGTGCTTAATTCAGACCCGCTCGCTAGATGCGTTCGCAAGCAGCCAAAGCCCACGATTGCACGGCAAGGCATTAGCACGCCCACTATGTCTTAGCGTGCGATCGCGGTGAGTATTTAGACACCCACCAGCCTGTCATAAGATGCCTACTGTCCCACATCATCTCCAGGAAGTGTATGCAACAATCGGTACCATCGAGTACCATTGGAAGTGAATGCAGCACTTGTGGCTGACCATACCCTACCGCAAGCACTGTGTGTGCTTCAGTGTGTAAAACAACCTTGTGACGTGTACTATGACGCTGCATATTAATTATGCACGTCTCTGATACGGCATTAGGATGCTCAGGCATGCCTGCGTTCACACCACCACTCCCCTGTTTCCATCGACCAACCCATTTCACCACCCATAAATGCCTCGTCCTGTCACTCATTCTAGCAAGCTGTCTATGCGCAGCAAGCGAACGCTTCCCGTTTGCATGGACTAGTTCGTGCACGCACACTGCAATGCGTGGATAGATTGCAAACATCAGCAGGCTGCAATGCGAACGCAGCCTAGCGAGTGGGTCTGTATCGGGCCCTGCGTTCGCAGTGACTATGCAGACCCATTGCAGAGTGATTGACAGGAAGTACCATTTGTGGGTGGTAACGTGGGGAGGGGAGGTTGGGTGAACGCAGGCCTGCCAGTGCATTTAAACGGCATTGCATGGGCATGTATAAATTAGCCTCTGCGATGCCCTACACAGCCTGAGGTCTTATAGCATGCGTGGAAGTTAGCAATTTCTGAGTAAGGTCAGGGCTTGTGTAAGTGTGTATGAAGTTGCAATCATACTCGATTGTACCGATGATTTTGCAGTCTTGCTAAAAATTATGGATGTGTGTAAGTTAAAATGGGCGTCCTTATGTTGTGCTGAGATTGCATTGTGATCACAGTTGAACTGCGTGTATACACAATATTGCATTTCGTAGTGAATCAGGCCCAATGTGCAATGATGGTACGGATGTTTATGCAGAACAGCGAGATTGGTTGGATATGAGAAAGCAGCAGTGAGCATCTTTATGCCAGCTTAGCTGTGGCAAGCATTTGCATATTTTAGCAGCTGTGTTCGGTATAGATTTGCAGCTGCAATTGCAATTGCAATCCATACTGAATCAGGCCCTCTGTCCAATATCCACTATCAATGCATCTGGTTTTAGCCAATTAGTTGAGTTTATGTGTCTATGCTACCAAATTCCATCTCAATTTTATTTTACCAGAACAGCAATTCCTCACCCGTACTGGGATATTAAACAAAAAAGTTATTCTTTGCCTAGAAAATGCCATTGTACCAAATAGCCACTTACTGTAACTAAAGACTAAAGATATATGGACAAGTGGTACTGGTCAAACTAAAGATTACATGACTGTGACAGCCCAGTGGTTTGGTGTATCATCTTCAGCAGCAGTATCTAACTAACAACACCAGCTCATTCACAGACAGGCTACTCGGCTACTCTACTCTGTATCACTGGCTTCACTATGAAGCTGCCATGTCAACCTGTTGGAAAAACTCAGGGATGTGATAGCAAAATGGCTTACCACGCTAAGACTCTCCTAACTAAAAGATTTACAACTGGGTAAATTTCAACATTCACCCAGCATTGTGCACACAAAATAAGCTTGGTGGTTCAACATTTCTTAAAAAATTACAGGTCCATGCACGAGATGTGGGCTGTGGCCCAAAAAAATTCTGGGCTTTTTTGGCATTCAGCAAATGCATGTAGAACATTGCAGCAGCTGCAAGAAAAGTTCAATTTGCCATGCCACCAACTGAAACAAGAGGTAGTAACCAGGTGGAATTCCACAATTTATTTGCTTCATTGATTGGAGGAATAGCAACAAGCCATCAAGGCATACACATCAAGCTTTATGATAGGCAGAGGGGGACATGCTATTTTACTACAGCACACAGCATGCAAGCTACTGAAACCATTTAAAATTGTTACCTATTAAGTGAGTTTAGACACTGCTGGCCTGAGGAGGAGATGAAATTAAGCAATTACATTTTGTGTATGTTGAACTAGTAGATCAAGTTCTTTATTTGCTTGCAAGGACCAAAGGATTTGCAACATCTTGCAATTGGAGGACTAGATTTTTGCAACAATGCTTTGATCCTAGGTATTAGTTCTTGGTAATGTCATTATTTTCAACTGACAGATCTAATAAGATGCAAAGAGCTCCTTGCAAGCACATTGTCAGCTCAAGTGGCACATGACATGTCTCCTTCAATTTCTGCAGCAAATGCTACTGATAGGGATTTATTGATTATGATGAGTCAACTTAGCACAGGGGTAGCCAACCATGGTCCTTGAGAGCTACAGTACCAACAGTTCACATTTTCCCAGTCACACAGCAGGTGCACAGGTATAGTTATTACTGACTTACACATTTGAAAAGATCCACAGGTGGAGATAATTATTTCACTTGCGATTCTGTGAGAAGACCTGGAAAACATGCACTGTTGGTATCTCTTGAAGACCAGGGTTGGCTACCCCTGACTTAGCACACCAGAATGAAACATTTTGACACCTGGTAAAGCTTTAAACATATGCCCACATATATTGACAACTCTACCATCACCCAATCTGATATAGTAAGCATCAAAAGAATGGTGGAAGATTACTTTAATGATAATGTACAAATTAGCTTCTCACATAGGGCCCTATTTACCAAAATCCACAATTTAATTGCGGTTAGTAAGTGTTGATAATGATGATTATTGCCTTGCAATAGTCAAACTTATCACACGGATGTATCCGCATGCCGGGACATAGCTTACAATAAAAGTATGTCCCAGTGAATCCCTCACCCTGCTTTTACAGCTGTCTATTCGCATCTGCAATAGACAGCCTGTTACTGCACATGCACCATTATTAGATCAGCCATATGCAGCTTCAAGGACCGCAAAGAGAATAGAGCCTCATCAGTGAACTGTCAGTGGGGCAGCGCATAGTAAAGCATTTCTCCGCTGCTTCTATAAACATGGCATTTATAGAAGCTGAGTCAGGCTCTTGTTGGGCTGAGCAGAGAAATGCTTACTATGCACTGCCCTTCTGGCAGCTCTCTCACTCTGACTAGATCTCTTCAATAACAAACATACTACTCACATTAGCCCCTTACTTCCAGTCCTCCCCAGCAAGGATGGGGTTAAGGCAGAACTCTGTTGGGTCAAGCAAGCAGCTGTTACGGAGTCTTCTTTGTGCTGCTGCTGATAAGCACAGACCACAGATGGAGCACAGAGGGAGGGGGAGGATGGAGGAGGTAGCTGTAGAGCTCTCTCCCCTGAAGTAAAACATTATCATTGCAAATGCAGACTGGAGGGAGCCTGTATAATTCCAGATGAAGATATTTATTATCACACAGGCTCCCTCCATTATTTTTTTTACAATTGCAGGTTAGTAAATCTGAGCAGATCACATTTCCCACAACAATTATTGGAAATGCAATCTGCTTACTAAAAAAAATTCATAATTAGGGCTTGGAGGAGAAATGTGTGATTTCTCCTCTAACTGCCCTTTAGTACATCTGTATGATACTTATATATGTTGTGAAAATAAAAATAATGTTGATAAATAGGCCCCGTAGTCCCATTAAATACTTGGAAGAAAACAAGGAGCCCCTTGTACAAACTAGCTATGGTGTAATTAAGCTGTCCACACTCCAGTTTTTAACATAGCCAGTAATCTTGTGAGCAGACCCGCCCGCAGCTGCTGGCTGGTCGCTGGTCTATGGGCTTTTTTTTTCTCCAGGCTGCTCGTAAAGCTGTGGGTGACCACTCACAGCTTGTGTAAGTGGGCAGGAGACGTCATGATTATCATGACCATCAGGCTTGCAACGAGACCCTGGGGTAGAGTCTAGCCTGCCGCAAGCCTGAGTAGACTTCCTGCTCTAGTAGAGCAGGAAGTCCACTACTGACATCACTAGTGATGTCAGTAAGCCCTCCTACAAACGCCAGGCATTCCTAAGAGAATGTCTGTGTTTGTCCGGCTACCCCCCCTACCTGCCCACAAAATGGGGCGAGCTGTCAATCACCATCGACAGCTGCCCTGTCTTGTTGTGAGCCCCGGAGTGACTGAACTTCAGTCGCTCTGTGGGGCTCACGCATGCGGACGTTGGACACAGTGCATGCACAGGGCTAGAACATCGAGCCATTTGCGAGTGCTCTGTGCTTGTGAGTGGCTCTGAATTGGGCCCAATGTGCATAGGAAGCTGCTACCAAAATTTTTTTAAAAACTGAAATTATATGTGGAAGACCTTTGCAACCATTTACAATAAAAAAAAGAGACTGTATCAGTGGATTCCAGTGTGGATGAGCTAATATTGTATGATGAAGATATTAACAACAGTGATGAGTGTGATTATGAGGATGATGACATTTTTTCAACTGTGAGAATGATCAACACTGTTAGCCTTAAGACCATTGGTAGCTTGATTTATGCAAACCACCAAGATTGTTTTCTTTTTTGGGGGCCCAAGAAAACCAAGCACTTCAGCACAAAAGTGGCTTAATTTGTTAAAATGTACATGTCCGTTTCAATATACAACATAAGTATGCAAAGAGCTCCTTTTGAGTAAGTTGTTAGCTCAAGAGGCACATGACATCTACTGCTTCAGTTTCTCCTGCAAATGCCGCTGCCTTGGAGAAAGATAAAGTGGATGGAAATAAAGTACTCACCAAGCAGCTCTTAACAGCCTGTAAAGTGTCAGGAGCTGATTGGTTGGTACTTTATCTCCATCCACTTTATCTCTCTTCAAGACTTAGTACAGAGACCCTATATCTGAAACAGTAAGCATCAATAGAATGGTGAATGATTACTTTAATGATAATGTACAAATTAGCTTCTCTCACAGTCCCTTAGAATACTTGGGAGGAAAAAAAGGCAATTTGGAGCCCCTGTACAAACTAGCTATGGTGTATTTAAGCTGCCTCCCCTCCAGTGTTTACTCAGAAAGAGTGGTTTGCACAGCCAAGATCCTTGTGAATGATCTGCATAGGAGACTACTTCCAAAACAATTTGGAAAAACTAATGTTTATAAAAATGATCTACAAATTCTATGAAGAAAACCTTTGCTGAAAATTAAAAACAGAGACTGTAAAGGTGGATTCCAGTGGGGATGAGTTAATATTGTGTGTTGATTATATTAACAACAGTGATAAGAGTGATGATTATCATGAATCATGATGACATCTTCAAGTTTAAAGATGATTAACACTGTTAGCCCATTTGTAGCTTGGTTTATCCAAACCACCAAAATATTTTCTTTTGTGGGGTCCCAAACAAACAACCACTTCAGCCACAAAAGTGGCAGTCCCTGTTGCTGAAGTGATTGGTTTGTTAAACTGTGCATGTCCTTTTTAATATACAGCATAAGGGTGGGAGGAAGGTCACAAGGACAAGTTCATTGTGCACCACTTATGGGCTTTGCCCACCTTGCTGTATTGGTATAAAGACTACTAGCCTGTTACTCTATCTCCATTTACCTGTATTGGCCTGAGCCCTGTGATTGCTGTTTGGAGAATTTTGTTATTTTTATATTTTATATTAGGCTGTCACAATGGCTTGAATTGCCTGTTTTGGCCCATGGCCTGTGGTATGCTGTTTGGATTTAGTTGCATTTGAAAACTCACATTGGAAGCTTGGTTTTTAACAGTTTGTTCCAAGTTTTAGATATACTTTTTTAGTAATACATGCTTTACCTTCCACTAAATACACCACCCCAATCACCTGTACTGGACTCAGGACTGTGATTTGTTGTTTGGATTAAGTTTGATGGTGATCTAGTTTTCTACTAGATGTTATTTCGGCAACAGTCAACTGTACTGGCCTGAGGCCTGTGATTTGCTGTGTGGATTCAGTTTGTATTTGAAAACTTGCAGTTGGATTCTTGGTTTTTAATAATTTGTTCCATGTTTAAGATTTACTGGACACTCTACACTGAACTCTCTGTTTGTAAACTGGAAGAATTTACCACTTTGAAACTATTTGTACTGGCTTTTTTCCAAAACATGTGACTGCATGTCTGTAATATTGGCAATTTGCATTTATACTACTGAAAGTCCTGTCTAAATTTCCATTGCTCCTTAGCCTAGCCTCACATCCTCTCTCTTCTAACTTTGTCTCTTGTAGAATTTAATTTGTGCACCCATAAATTCTCTATAGTTGTTCTTCTTAATGAGTAACTACTGTTTAACATACATATTTACCAACACTGTAGTTTTACCTGCATTGTAACAAAGTCTGTCTCTTATACAACCTCCATTCCTACTTCAAATTTTCTTCCCCCTATTTTCCTCATCCAAACCATGACCACCTTTTTTTGAAATCCCCTCTTCATTCAGTGACTATATAATTCTTTATTCCAGACCCTGTTCCCACCTCTATCCTCAACCCCTAATCTCATCTACCTTCTCCTTCCTCTCTCCCCTCCTCTGTTTCACTTCTACCACTCTATTTACCTCCAACTTCTCTCCCATTCCTCCTTTTTCATTCTCTTCTCACCCACCATGGTCCTTCAACATGCCACTAAGCCCTGCTCCCACCTCCTCTTTCTGTCACCCCTGCTCACCTCCATCCACATCACACTAAACTTCCTCGCTGCCTACCACCTGCAGTTTCCCTTCCTAGCTCAAGTGCCTGCACCTTCACTACACTCTCTTCATCTCTGACCTTCAAATTAACTCTACCCCTGCACTATAGAAACCCTGACAATCTCACTCACATCTCTCCCACTAACTCAGACCCTCTCTCTGGTGCCCCATGGAATACCAGATCTCTCTGTAAACTGCTCCTCTCCCATGACCTATTCATCTCCAAGTCCCCTAATTCCTAGCCATCACCAAAACATGGATTTGCTCTACTGACACCACTTCTCCTGGGCCTCTTTCCTCTAGAAGTCTCACATTCTCTCACACACCCCAGCCTGTGGATTTCCATGATGGTGGTGTTGGGGTCCTTCTATCCTCCTGTATCTTTCTGCAAACTCATACCTTCAGAACCGTCCCTGTCATTATGCACACTATTCACCTCTTCCAACCTTTTCACCTGAGTTGCTGTCATATATTGTCCTCCTGGCCCTCCCTCCAAATTCTTTGACAACCTCGCTTCAATATCCCTATAATTAATCACAGAATACTCTGCATCTAATCTCCTTACCTTCAAATCATCACTGGGTCTCTCTCAATGGACATCCTCATCCTCCTATGTGAGTGGACACAAACTTGATCTGGTTTTGCTCAGTCCTGTGATACCTCTGATTACACCAATTCCCCATTCCCTCTCTCTGACCAGCACTTTGTCTTTTTTAACTTATCCCTTACCCCTTCTTCACCTCTGCCTCCCAAGGTTACCATCAGTAAGCATAACCTTGAGGCTATTGACACCATATTCTTATCCTCCCTGCTCGATTCACTTCTCTCCCCATTATCTTTCTTTTCTACCCTGGTCAAGAAGCTTCCCCTTACAATGTCTACCTTTCATCTGTTCTTGATTCTGTTGCTCTGGTGATCACCACTCACTCTCACAGATCCACTTGTCAACCTTGACACTCCAAATACACCACATACCTGCAAAAGTGCTCACAAATTGCCAAGGGACAGTGGAGGAAATTATGCTTCTATACAGACTTCCTCCTTTTCAAATCTATGCTCTCAACCTACTGTAGTGTCCTCACCCTCTTTAAGCAGTCATATATTAAGAACCTTACCTCCACCTAGTCTTTAAAACCCTGTTATCTCTTTGCATCATTCAACTTTCTCTTTTGCGCCCCCTCCTTAGTCTCTGCCTTTGACTTTGCCACCCACTTCACATCTAAAATTGACTCTATATATCAGGACATCTCATCCCACCAGACCCTCTGAACCCCACCCCCTACTTTCCCAGATCACCTCTCACAATCCATCCTACTAACTTTCTTTATCTCCTGTATCTGAAAATCTAGTCATGGCCCTCATCCAAGCCCCCTCCTTCCACCTCTCCCTTTGACCCTATCCCCATCCACCTTTTCTGCTACCTCTCTCCTGTTACCTGTTTGCATCTTGCCCATCTCTTCAATTTATCCCTCACATCAGGCACTGTTCTCTCTGCATTCAATCATGCACTTGTCTCCCCATTCTTAAAAAAACACCTTTGATCCTAATGCTCCCTCCATCTACCACCCCATCTCTCTCATTTGCTCCAAACTCCTTGAGCTTATTGTCTACAACTGCCTTACCACCTTTCTTTTATCATAATCCATGTTTGACTCATTTCAGTCTGTCTTCTGTCTTCTCCTCTCCACTCCACTCCTGACGATCTCCTTGCTGTCAAATCCAAGGGCCACTACTCTTTGCTCATTCTTCTCGACCTCTTTGCTACTTTTGGCACTGTGATTCACCCTCTCCTCCTGCAAATCCTTCAACATTGTAAGTACTTAGATCTAATGGCAGCTAACATGTCTGTCACTGTATCTGTCAAGAGTGAGGTTAATGCTTCTTTGCAGCATTGAGTTACACTGGGGGACCGACTTTATGAAGTTAATATTGTTATGTCATAAGATTTAGTATAGACATTATGCTTATACAAGCTTCACTTTGAATGTCATATAAACTTAGTGAAGGTCTCCGGCAGCTTCAATGGAACTGTGGATGTTCAATGACATATCGGTTCAGAGTACTCAATTGATGTATAGTGCCAGTGAATATATACTGTCAGTAATCGGGAATGAGCTATAAGAAGTTTCTTTCAATTTAGAGCAATATTTTATATTTTAGGAGCAACATGGACCTATGTAAATTGTCAATGAGGAAAAAAAGATATCTATGATTTCACTCTCCTCTGGCCTTCTACTAAATAGAAAAAAAAAATTGAATTACTTTTATTAACTGATCTCTAAGTATTTCTAACTGATGAAGGTTAATTACAGTACTTGAACAAAATGCATTGAGATATTATTATTACCAGTTATTTATATAGCGCACACATATTCCGCAGCGCTTTACAGAGAGTCCATTCACATTATTCCCTGCCCCAGTGGAGCTTACAATCTATGTTCCCTACCACATGCACACACATACACACTAGGGTTAATTTGTTGGGAGCCAATTAACCTACCAGTATATTTTTGGAGTGTGGGAGGAAACCGGAGTACCCGGAGGAAACCCACGCTAACACAGGGAGAATATACAAACTCCACACAGTTAGGGCCATAGTGGGAATCGAACCCACGACCTCAGTGCTGTGAGGCAGTAATGCTAACCATTACACCATCTGTGCTGCTTGTATCTTGTTGTGGCCTTTACTGGATACACCTTACCTGTACTTCTGGATTGAATTCCAAAATTGTGAGGATTTGACTCCAATATATTTAGAGTTTTCCTGAGCATCAGTTGAGATTCTGATTATAAAAATGACTACACTGTTTTCCTCAATTTGTTGTATCCATATATATATATATATATATATATATATGTATATATATATATATATATATATGGTACTTTGCTCTTATAAAGACCTTCTGGACCCAAAGAACCAGAAAAGCCTGTATATTATTAACTATATGGTAAATTCATTGTATATTTATACTATTCACGGTTTTTTTCAATTACTGCATTACCGGACACCTCCTATTTTCTTGTCTACTAATATAAGGCCTGATTCAGTATAGATCGCAATATTGCATACGCACGCAGTTCAACTGCGATAGCAAGCTAATCCATTGCAAACTCAACACAACATAAGGATGCCCACTTTATCTTACACACATCCGTAATGTTTAGCAGAATAGCGAAACAATTGGTACAATCGAGTATCATCGCAGCCTCACGCACACGTAAACAAACCCTGACCTTACTAAGGAATTGCTAACAACGACGCATGCTATGAGACCTCACAGTGAATATGGCATCGCAGTGGCTAATTTATGCACGCCTCTGCAACGGCGTGTGAATGCACTGGCACGCCTGAACTTCCCCGACCACCCTCCCTCCCGTCGTCATCTCCCACAAAAGGTGCTTCCTGTCAATCACTCTGCAAGGGGTCTGAGTAGTCTTAGCGATCACAGGGCCTGATTCAGACACGGATGCAAGTGGCCGTTCGCTCGTCCGGCGTACGAGCGGAAAAGTTTAAATTTAAGCACTCGCTCGTATGTTCGCTCGTAGCTAACCTTCCATCCCATATTCTCCCAACCCCTCCTCTAGCTAGCGAGCGTTCAAAATAGCAAGCGTCCGTTCCCTCTTTGGTTGCATTGAGCGCTCGCACAAGTCAATTCCGGAAGTGGCCCTGTCAGTTTTCGATTGCCTGCTATTTCATTCTGCAAACATACTTGAATCGATTACTGGCAATCACTATATTAATTACCTTAATTGTTATTCACATGTTTGCAATCCTGTTTTTTTTTTCAATGTCAATAAACTTTATTCTTGTTAGTGTGTGTCATTTCTTCCGCAGAATACGTACGGTTTGACCAAGGGGATGGTTTTACGAAATTAATAGTTTGTTTGAATGCTACTATTGTTTTGCGTTTTTTTTTTATAGGCAGATTTTGATACTTTAATTTTTAAATTTAAATTAGCTTACGCATGTCACTGCATCAAGCCTATCATAACTCACATTATATTTGTGAGGGTGTAGGTCACATGACTCATACAATAACCAATAAAATTGTTCCTGTTAATTTACAAAGTACATTAGCCAATCAAATTTTTTCTAGGACCTTTATTAAAACTGTTTTGTGTAAAAAAAATCATTGCCATCATGAGAGCCTCCGCTTTTTGTCGGCGTGAGCTACTGGTCCTCACTGAGGTGATGGACCAGCGAATAACTGACCATCTGCCCCCCATCACCAACCTCCGCAAGCGGAGGGCCTACGTGGAGGTGCGCCGCCGCCTGCGTTCCCTTGGCTATCGCCAAAATATCGGCCAGCTGGAACGCAGGTGGTCGGATCTGAGGCATAGATCCCCACGCCTGCTGGCCCTTTTGCGTCTCCAGATAGTACAAAGTAAGTGTTTCTGTGTATGTTTATATATATATATATTTTTTTTAATTTTTTTCTCATACCTGCGTGTGCATGTTTACAGTATAGGCCTGTTTGTTTATTTTGGACATACCTGCGTGTGCATGTTTACAGTATAGGCCTGTTTGTTTATTTTGGACATACCTGCGTGTGCATGTTTACAGTATAGGCCTGTTTATTTATTTTGGACATACCTGCATGTGCATGTTTACAGTGTAGCCCTGTTTTTTTTTACATTTTTTGGATAAAATCAAAAAATAAAAAGGAAATTTGTAATTCAAAATGTTTTTCTCCATCATTTAGGGGCAGAGTGGAGACTCACACATCGCAGATGTGTGTCTCATCCCCTATCCCCCACTCCCACCCAAACATCCTCTGCCCACTCTTCCCCAAATTCCCCCTCCACCCCAGACCTTGCCGACCGTCAGTCCCCTCCCTCTCCTCACATTAACATCCCTCCAACTTCCCCCTCCCCTCAAACCCCCCCTCTCTTTTCCTCACCCTCCACTTCATCCCACATTACCCCTCCTCCTTCCCTGAGCCACTGGCCCACCTCTGATGAGGAGGAATTTGGGGCTCCAGGCCCAGTCAACAGTGTGCCCGCTATGTTTACATTTTAAACTATGGGTTTTTTTATGTTTTTTTTATTTTGGTTGATGTTGTCCTTTTGCCTGTGCAGTTCAAAATAGTAAAGTAGTTCAAATGTTTTTTCAAAATATCTTTGTGAAACAATGTCAAGGATGTTTTCCCCTTACACATATGACACATGTCCAAACACTCACACTTGTGTCTTTCTTGTTGACGCTACCAACAAATGTCGTAGTTTTGCTTATTTTTATTTATTATTTTTAGGATTTTTTTTCTTCTTTTTGGGCCCTTATTTGTTTTAAATCTTTTCTTGTTGCATTCCTTTTGTTTTGGACATGTTTTGGTAACTGATGTTTTTTTTTGGTATAGTCTGAATTTTTTGTTGGTTTTTAAAATCTAAATGAAGGTGTCATTTTAGTAATCCGCACATTTTTTAAACCCACAGAGGACCAGAGGCGTAACGAGGCAATTGCTGCCGGATTACTGGATCTACGGGGCCATGTAATTGCCATGCTGGTGGCATTGGACCATCTTTTGGCGATCCTGCGCCACTAATTTTTTGACATGACCCAAAATAATTTTCCAAAAAATAAAGTTTATTTTGAATTATTTAAGTCTCATTCCTTGTCTGTAAATCTTAGATTGTTGAACCTTACATAAGTCTACTATTTGTTCCTGAGTTTTTAAGTAATGTAAATTTGTTTGTAGAAAGCTCAAGTAAGTATGTAAGCTTGCACATTAAACACATAACAATACCAATAGGTTTGTAGAATTAACCTCAAAAATCGAATAATTTTTTTTGGGGGTAATGTAAAAATTAAAGCTCCCTGCTTAGGCCTAGAATTGAAAACATACTGATTCACCATAATACCATTGGTGTTTGTTTTTAGCAACAAAGCAGGGTACTAAAGTTTACAAATTAAGAAATTACAGTATTAGGCATTAAGCAACGTTGCATTTTTTTGAACAGGTTACACTTGGTTGTAATTTACGATGGAAATGGTTGGGTAACGTTAAATTTTTTTTTAATGCACACAAATAATAAACACCAAGTGAATTGACACAATAAATTCACACATTGAAAACACACACAAAAGTCCAAACAACACCAGAACCCCCCCCAAAAAAATCAGGAACTGTTTGAAGAAGTAGCATTGCAACATGAATCCACAAATAAGGAGAATAAATCAATGTTCCTGAAGTTATATGCAATGTGTCCACATAAAGTCATTTGTGTTGATCAGGTAGTATGCATGGATTTTTATGGTCATTTTAGGGAATAAAAAAAAAAAAAAAAAGTTAAAAGTGTACATTAAAAAATTACATGTCTACATTGTGTCAATTATATTAATTTGTGGAAATAATTACCTAAAACATCTTGCAACAACTTCATCGCGTATGGCCCCCCCACATACTGACCTCCGACCAACCTCGGGGGGGCCATCCTCAGGCAAGGCATCCTCTGGCTGCATTGGGTCACCACTCCTTATGGCGATGTTGTGAAATATCCCACACAGGACCACAATTTTCAAAACCATAGCCGGCAAATACATGAGGTCGCCACCAGAGCGGTGGAGGCATCTGAATCGGCCTTTTAAAAGGCTGATACAGCACTCCACCACCTGCCTGGTGGCTGTAAGTGTGGAATTATACTGACTTTGTGGCCCTAGTGTGGGAACCAAATAAGGAGTGATCAGCCAGGGCATGCAAGGGTAACCACTGTCTCCTGTGAAAATATAAAAAGCAACATCAGGACCATAGGGTACCAAGCTTTGCATTGGTTTCAACAGAAGGTGTCAACTTACCCAGAAGCCACGCATCACCAGCTTGTAGGTTGATTAATTTGTGCCAAATCTCTGATTGCCGGATGACGAAGGAATCATGTGCACTGCCTGGGAATTTGGCATTCAGGGACAGGATCTGGAGGGAGGCATCACGTACCACCATTACATTCATCGAATGAAAGTGCTTGCGGTTCCTAAATATTGCCTCCAGATTTGCTGGAGGCTGAAGTGGTATGTGAGTGCCATCCACAACCCCTATGATGTGTGGGAAGCCAGCAATTTGGTAAAAATTAGCCTTCACCACATTAAGGGAACCCATATCCAATGGCATTATAATAAAATGATGAAGGTGTTTAAAAAGTGCATCCATCACTGCCCTCAGGATCCTTGAAAAGGAGGATTGGGATATTCCTGCCACTATTCCCATGGTGGTTTGAAAGGATCCTGAGGCACAAAAATGTAACACCGCCATTAATTGCGTAAGTGGTGGTATTGCTGTAGGACTGTCAATTTGCCGTTCAAGATCACTCTCTATTAATGAGAGAGTGTCTATGATGATTTGTGGTGGAAGACGGTATCGCCTTAACACCTCATCATCTGGCATTCCAAAATGGGTGACACGTGTTCTATATATCTGGGGCCTTGCACGCCTACAAGGCCTATGCCTGGGACGAAGTTGAGGTTGGTCGGGTTCTGGAACCATGGCCAATATAATACGACCAACATCAACCTGAAATGTTAAGCCAGGTAGTTATTGTTTTAGACAAATGTGTTAAGAAAAATATACTTATCTTTTCAAAGAAAACCAAAGATTCTTACAGGCCTGGGTCGTGTCATGTGAAAATCAACCTACCTTTCAAAAGTAGAAAATATTTTTATGATTAATTTAATAAACTAGGAATTAAGCCAAATATAGTTGTCGAAAATTTAGAGAATGGAGCACACATTAGTTCGCAAAATAGTACGCTACATTTAGAGTGAAGACATGATTTTACACAGAAAAAAACACACATTAGTTCACAAAATAGTACGCTACATTTAGACTTAAGACATGATTTTACACAGAAAGAACACACATTAGTTCGCAAAATAGTACGCTACATTTAGAGTTAAGACATGATTATACACAGAAAAAACACACATTACTTAGCGAAACATATGCTAAGACCAACACATCTAATTTGTTAATTAATAAAACCAAAAACACTTACCAAAAACAGACAAATATCCCAAAGTTAGAAAAGGTCACTTGGTCACTGCCAAAATAACTGTTAAAAAAAATAAAAAAACAAAAATAAAAAAATTGAAAACAATTTAATAATAAATATTTAGGGGAATTATTGAAATACTTACTCAAAAATATAAATAAAAATAGCAAAAAGAAACGCAAAAATGCTAATGTAAACAAAGTAATAAAAAAACGCTCCTTCTCAAAAATACAAACTACTCCTTCACGAACCAACAAACCACGAACAAACCACTACACCGAAAAACCTCCAACAATCCAAAAATGCCACCTCGAATGGAGTCACACCAAGCCATAAATAAGCTTTATTTTCCCGCTCAAATTAAGGACGGACAATAGGAGCGCACAAGGATTGATGCGGCCGAATAATGCTGACGCATGTATAAAAACGTCACTGAAGGCCAAAATCGGTCTGCTACATTGAGAAAAGACAATGAATACAGAGCAGCAAAGTACTAGCCAAGAGGCGCCATGTTATTATTTAAAAAATTGTGTGAAAATGCTTATGTTTAACATTACATTTTGAAACATTTAACTTTAAAAAATTTTCAACCATTTAAAAAAAAGGTGTAGAGGCTGCTGGGCCTAGTAGGCAAACTAGGGCCAAAAAAAAAAGGCAGCCACAATTCACAAGGAAGGAGATGGAGGTTTTGGTGCAAATGTGCAATGACAACCTGGCACAGGCACCAAGGAATATGGGTGCAACCCAGAGATGGAAACTGTGGGACGACATAGCCAGTGCTGTCAATGGGGTGGGTGAGTTTGAACGTTCAACCCGGGAGGTCAAACGCCGGTACGTAAAAACTACATTTGACTAAAAAATGGTTACAGGCCCAAATACTGCAGTAATAATGCCAACTTTTTAACCAACAGATGGAGCGACTTCAAATATCGGCTTAAACAAAAAATGGCTGATAGGGCTAGGCATGCAGGGGGAACAGATGGGGGTCCCACCCCTGAGTCACTTGAGCTCACGGATTAGGAGGAGCTGGCCCAGGGGTGTGTGCAGGATGAGGAGGTGTTTGGCGTGTCAAACATGGATACCGACATGCCAGACTTTGCGGCTCCCCATGTTGCCCCAGGTAAATGTTGTAATGTTAACAACTCAGAAATGTGTTTTGTAAAATATCTCGATTTGAATTTTAATCTTTTCTTTTTTTTCTCACAGAGACACAGGCAGATGAGTCTGCTCCAGAGGTGAGCTTTGGCCGTAGAATTTCTTCTGGCTCTGCAAGGGAGGAAGCAGTAGATCCGGCTGGGGACCCTGTGGCAGACAGTCCAGGGCATTCCCCCTCGCAGGCAGTGGCCCTCCTCACTGATCTCAATGTTAAAACGGATCAGCACACCGAGATTCTGCTGAGGATGGATGCCAATCCGCTACGGGTGGTGGACGCCCTGGAGGAAAGTACTGCGGCCAACGTGAGAATTGCAAATGCCCTGGCGGAAAATACTGGGGCAAACTTAAGAATTGCAAATGCCCTGGAGCAGCTCGTTCGCCAGCACATGTTGAAGCCGGCCTCCCTTCCTGCCGGAACATCAGGACCATCCACCTCTGGCACAACAACACCCATCCCTCCAAATTTGCCTAGCCCTATGCCTAGTCCAGAGGCAACAACATCTGCCTCTGGCCAGGCCAGCCGAAGGAGCTCCCTGGCCCGTTCCGGCTCCCTCCAACCCCCGGCCAAAAGGCCTAAAAGGCGATGACAGCACTGGCTAATTACCCCACAATCCATTTCTGTGTTTGCCCCATATTTCTTCATGACAACAACCTCCCTCTCCTTTCTTGTGAATTGTTTTTTTTTTTCTTTTTAAAGTTCAAATGCCACTTATTTCGTGTGTGTGTGGCCCAAATCATTTTAATTTTTTTTTACCTTATTAAAAATATGTTTATGGCAAAAAAAAAATAAAACAAAAAAAAAATGGACACAATCATTTAATAAAATTATGATAAAAATCTGCAAAATTCTATTGTTGATTTATTCCAAAACAGGATGAAAGGTAATCCCTCAAACAAACTTAGAAACAATACAACGGAAATAGAAACATTTAATTTTTTTAAACAAAACAAGGGCTAAAAACAATTTATGAGTTTGAATTAACACTTAGCAAAAAACAAAAGGACGATTGGTTTCTTGTCCTCCAAAAAAATAAGAACAAAAATAAATATGCATACAATATTGTTTCCCTAAAAAAGAAACACTTACAAATATTTTAAAAGCCCCAAAATAAAAAATATTTGTTAGCTAATTGATTATATGACCCAGAAATTAGCAGCTGAGTAGTTCACCTGCGTTCGGTTTTTAGCTACTAAAAAAGGTCTATTTGCTAAACACCTTACAAGCAGTTTTGCAATTAAAAGATGATTGTTTTTGTGGCCTCAATTGATCAATCGCTACACCATCGATGAGCCCAGGGAAGTACGAAGAGACCATCGTCATTGTGATAGACTATACCAGACCACAAGCTGAGCGAGCAGACTTAATGGAAATTGGATGAGACAGTGACGTATCACTTGTTCCGTTCACATTTGGCGCTCGCATAAGATAATTTATGTACGCCCAAAAAACGCCTTGACACGCCTGCGTTTTTCCATCTCCACCCCCGTCACCACCCCAAAACGGACAATTCTGTCAATCACATTTGACATGTCACTTCCTGCTCGCTGTGTCTACGATCGACTGAAAAATGACCGCAATCAGACGTACACACATGCGCACTGTTACACCGACGCATGCGTGGTTGTACAACATCGACTGACTACGAACGAGCGGCCGCTTACGAGCGGCTCTGAATCAGGCCCACAGTCCCGATCACAGTAGCTAGTTCACATGTGCAGAATGCAACAATCGGCCGATTGCATGCATATTAGCAACTGCGATACAAGCTGAATCAGGCCCATAGTACATAGTTTTATAGTTCTTTTTTTTCTGGAATGCTCTGTTTTTTGTCCACGACATGATTTGATTGGCATTTTATATCATAAATAGGCAACAAATTTAGTTAATTAAAATAACAGTTTCATTTGACAAGTTTTCCACAATGAATATAGAGAAAAACAATGAAGTAAATATCATGCAATTATTAGGTAGCATTTATTTGTGTAGGGCATGATTATATTTGTGCTTGTTCTTCAGTTTCTCATTGATTTAAAATGAGTTGAAAAATCAGTTTTCAGAATGAATTTCCCCAAGGCTTAGAAATTACTGTTTTATAACAGTTCTAAAGGACAAAATTGTTGATTTGTTTCAATAAAGTAGTTTAAATCAAAATAAGTAAAATGAAAATAAAATGTGCCAATACAGTTCCAGGTACTTATACTTGGTACCAAAAATAAATGTAAATCAACTGTCAAAAACTTAAGATAATTTAAAAAATTTGATTTCATTATTAGCATTTTGTGGGCTTGTGTTAAATTATGAAATTAAATAAAGGAAGTTTGCACATAAAGAATTTTGTTGTATGTCAAATTTGAATAAGTGGGAATGCTGCTTTAAAACAGTATTTCCAACTACAGTGCTCAAGCGCCACCAACATGTCATGTGTTGTGGATTTCTTTAATCATGCACAGGTGAGTTACTCTATTTTGCTGGGTCAGTAATTATCCTATTTGCTTCCACAGACAGAAATTCTGAAAACATGACCTGTTGCAGTGGCTTAAGCAGGAAGGGGGGTTCTGAGCACTCAGAACATCCTGACAGAGGCCAGAGCAGGCAATGTGTTATTAAGCCCCATCCCCTCATAGCAAAATGAACCAATTCACGGGGTCAATGGGGAGGATGCGGAGCCAATATGAATCAATACTATTAGAATTGTCATTTTGTCCCCCCTCCCATTTGACCCATGAAGCGCAGCATTTTGCTGCTAGGGGGAGGGGCCTAACTCAATTTTTGCTGATCCCCTCCCTATTTACAACCCGCAGCTGCTGCAAGGTAAGTGTGTGTGCAATGTATGTGTGTATACTGTATATATATTAGCTTTCTGTTTATATATATATGTAGTATATGTGTGTTATATATATATATATATATATATATACATACAGTATGTGTGTATATATGTGTATACAGGTTGAGTCTCCCATATCCAAAATGCTTGGGACCAGGGCTATTTTGGATAACGGAATATTCCGTATTTTGGAATATTTGCATATCATAATGAAATATCTTGGGAATGGGACCCAAATATACACACACAATGCATTTATATGTTATATACACCTTATACACACAGCCTAAAGGTAATTTTATACAATATTTTCAATAATTTTGTGGCTCAAGCAATTCATTCATGTTTCATATACACCTTATACACACAGCCTAAAGGTAATTTTATACAATTTTTTTAAACAATTTGTGCCTTAGCCAAACTTTGTGTACATTGAACCATCAAAAATCAAAGGTTTCATTATCTCAGTCACGTCAAAATAATTCCTTCCCTATTTCGGAATATTCTGTATTTCGGAATATTTGGATATGGGAGACTCTTCCTGTATATATATGTATTTGTGAATATATACATTTAATATATATAGAGACACTCACCTAATCCATATAGATAAGGCAGAACCAGCACTCGCTTGAATCAATGAAGAAGCTTCATTCACATATGTAATATGTAATATATAGAGACATGTAATATATAGAGACTGCTTACATAGTACATGCTGTAATTTACAACATGAAAAACTTACATCAACACAGCTAGCTGTGCTGCCACGAATTCCATAAACATCTAAATGCAACATTAACACTGTAATAATTCTGCACTCAGTGTGTGCATTATTGTAGAATCTATTCCTCATACCCAATGGAGATACAATACTCAATAGCTATGACCAAAGATCAGTGATAACTACAGATACACAGGAATATAAATGAGAATACATCTAAAACTCTCTAAATGAGCACCCGAAAATGATAAAGCGGAATGGCCATCGGCCACATTATTGTCATTAAAGGCAAAAACATCAGGGTAAGCACGTTCTATATGTACCTAAATCTCAATTGCATGGAACAAGTATATTCCTATTAGGAAGATTGATCAAACATATCCTGAACTTAACTGTTACAAAATTAGTGTGCGGCTGTTACAGAATAGTGAAAGACATACATGTATGTTAATATCAGAGGGCTACTGCAAACATGCTGATTACAAGTTTAACTAAAACACTTCAGTTTCATTTTTCATTTAGTTTATTCGGCGATATGGTATTTAATAGGCTTCAAATTTGTGGCTTCAAACCTTAATAATTTGTCACCTCTGTCTTCACCCCTGAAGGATGCTGGAATATGGTCAATGATGAGATGTTTAAAGGAGGCTAACATGTGCCCATGATCCAAAAAGTGCCTCACCGCGGGTTGGTCTGAGGGTATGCATTCTGAAAGCCGGTGGACCTAATCCCGACAGCCGGCTTCCCGACTGTCATATCCTGGCAAGGGTCTAAAGACAGGCGTCGATATGCCAACACCTGTCATTAGACATAAGCTGGGAGCCCGACGCCGGGCGCTGGCGTGGATAGCCACGCAGGGGGGAGGTTTAGGTTTAAAGTTCCCAGGGGGGACTTAGGGTTAGGCACCCCCCGGGAGGTTAGGTTTAGGCTAGGGGAAGGGTGGGTTAGCATTAGGCACCCCCGGGGGGGGACTTAGGGTTAGGCACCCCCCCGGGGGAATTAGGTTTAGGCAGTGGGGAAGTGGGGTTAGGTTTAGGCACTGGGGGGAAGGGTTAGGGGGTAGAAATAGGTTAGTATATACTTACCTGGGCATGATCTGGATTTCCTCCTCTGTCGGGGTGCCACTGTCGGGATTCCAACCGCCGGGCATGGGTCCGGTGGTAAATCATACCGATTCCGGTCTGAGGTTAATTTGTTAATGCCATCATTAGAGAGGAACAATGTAATGCCATGCATTCCCGCAATGTTCTTGCAGTCTTGCCTACATAATATTGCCCATAAGGGCATTTGATCACATAAATAACATATAAAGTGCATGTCAACACGTTTGATGTTATAAATGTTCTCCTTATGGGGATGTTTAAATGTTGACCTAGTTATCATATGTTTACAGAGGCATCTTTAGCATTCTGATGTTCTTTTTAAAATGGTTGATGAAGGAGATATTGTCTTAGAGAATCCAGTTATGTCTGTATGGGCTGCATTACATAGTTCCACGCTAAACTGCTAAAATAAATAACTAGTAAAATATCAAATTTATATTGCTCTTTCAAAATATCAAAGAAAAGTTTGTGTACATTTTTTTAAGTGTAAGATGGGTGCGGTGCAGTGCCTGCTGCCGTACAGATGTACTTCTGTTTCTTACCTTGCATCGCACCCTCTCACCTTCAGGCCATATGTTGAACAGAAGGTCCTGGAATTCCCAAACAGAACACGGACACGATGACCTATGAGGAAGGAGATGATGTGAGAACCGTCCTTCCTCACATCGGCTGACATGCCCTACCGGACCAAGGGATAGATTTGGTTTTCAGTGAAGATCATCACTGGCACTTTTGGCCTCAGATCCCAAGTTTTCACCTATAGGTTCTCGCTCACCAGGTGAAACCCGACCTTGCACCGGGATGCAAGACCCACTGCATGCCCTGAAAGAAGGTAGACAGAAAGAAACAAACAGACAGGGTGAGACAGTACAACAGATATTGCTCACCGTGTTCACTCTTGCTCTTTGTCTGCTCACTCACCTACAGGTTCCTGTAAGGAGATACACACCACAACCGTGAAGGCCCTAAACCTGTGTCACGCTACTACACATACTTATGACAACATCGCCCTCAACCTAGAGTGTGTGTAGTGCAGCATGTGTAACAATAAGCTCAACATTTGCTCTGCATGGAACAACATTCACAGACGGTAATCACACAAAAGTAAAACACGGTGCTGTCCCTTTAAATGTTTGTTACCTGCCTAACTAGAGCTGGCCAGCTCCTCTTCTTGGTGACTGGGAAATACTTATTATCTTAGTGGGAGCCTGACAGCTCTCCATGGGGGTTCTTGGAGGGTGAGAGTTGCACAACTGCTCACACCACTATGCACTTACACAGGGGGCAGTCCTCTCCGGTCCTCAGCCCCATTCTTCTGCCGCTGGCCTGTCCTGGCCAGCGGCACTGCCTCTTCTTTTCTTCTTTTAGCCAGCACCGCCTGTCTTCTTTCTTGACAGCGGCATCTTCTGGCCTCTTCCGCAGCCACCGGAACTCTTGCCGCATCTTCCTTCTTATTTTCTTCGAGAGATCTTCACTTCTCCCCCTCCACCATCGAACTGCACTTTCCCGCTCAGCAGCATCTAATACAGGATGCTGCGAGTGAGCAGGGCTATGACATGGTGAGCCGCGATTGGCTCGTCGCGTCTGCCTCCTATTGGCTGCTGGACCACAAGCCGTGTTTGGCTCGCAGCCAGAGCCAAACACCCGCTGGACCCGATGCTGCTTCAAGGCTTCTGGACGGAAAGCTCTGCTTAGCTTGCACCCGGAGCTAGGCTTCTCCCGATGCCACCTTACCGCCGGCCATGGTGGAAGGGACCAGGTGATCCCTTCAACCGTTACCCGCGACGTCTGCACCGATGCTGGGGACAACATCACTGTCCCATCGCCGGCAATGGATGTGTCCCGTGGAGGACATATCCCCACTGGCCCCTGTTCCTGTGCTGTTGCTGGGATCAGCCAGTTGATCCCAGCACAGCTTTCCACATAAGGACAAATTAGTATGAAAAATGGGTGTCTTGGTATTCTCGCCCTAACATTATTATAGTTATACTATTCTGTGATGTATCTGTACAGTAAGCAATGTTTTTTTCAGTGTGTGTATCTATGAACAAATACAGAACGGCATGTTTATATCTGATTTGCTTTACGATGTTTCAAAACCTAACATTTCAGAATTCTAACCATTTAGTTAATTCTGTGTTTTGCAAAATAACTCAAATTTACACAATTTTTTGCGTTCCAAAATATATTTTCATATTGACATATGTAATACATGACTATGGAATCTCAACAGCCATGGTACATTTAGGGGCTGATTCTGCATCCAAGTTGCACTTTGCATGTGCTCTAATAGTGTGCGCACAGAGCTGGAGTGATATGCACAATGGTGCCATGGTTTTATGTAAGTTTTCAAAATGTATCGGGTATTCCTGGGCAGTGAGAGGGAGGTGGCTTAGCGGACGCATGAAAATTGCCCGTATTTTATATGTGTGTTATGTGAGTGTCAGAGGTGTGTCTCAGAAATCAGATACTCAACCGCTCACATAGGAGACCATACTCGGATGTAGAAACCTCACCTGCCATAGGGCTGGTGCAAGATACAATGGTGCGACCAATGATGCGTCTAAAGATGCACCAATCGGTATTTCAGCGCCTGCAGATGCTGAGTCCTTGCACATTTGGACACATGGGAAGGGCTATGTTGTGGTATTTGTATAAAGTCACACACGTGTAACTGGCAAAAGATGCAGAATGAACACCTTTGTGCTTTTATTAAAACATAAAATAAAGTCATTTGTGACTACGCAAAACACCTTCCTTAATTAGCAAATATTCTCAACATGCAAAATATATTTTTGGAAAGTACAAAATAGTTAAAGATTTTTATGACAATTCAAGTCCTCCCAGTGGATTGCCACAAGTGGTACCTGTTGTCAAAGTCGATAGAGCTTACAATTTAATTTCATCTGCCTGCAAACAATCTCTCTCATTAGGTAGTAAAATGATGATAGAACTCATTGAGGCATGCTGTTTCACTTTCTACAGGATAATGTATAACTACAGTCATCATTTGAAGCAAAGGGAGGCACAATTATCTTAAAGCTTCATTGTGGAAGTGTAAAGAAGCAGAAGCATTATAAAAGCTGCCTGTATAATTTCACCACTTTCATGTTCAATGCAAATGTGCAGTGTAATTATTATGTTCAGTGTGATCTTAAAATGTACACTGCAAATGATGGGAGGATAACTTTTTTCTCATCCATTATGTCTAAACTAAGGTTATCAAAACCAGAGATGTTTAATACTTGCCTTTACATTATCTCCAAACAACTTTTCCAAATGATTTAAATTTTTATTTTTACTGTAACTAGTTAAATATTTACAGTAAAACAAACAAACATAGCACATAAGTAAAGTATCAGTGATTGCACTTAATATGGAAAGTGATCACGGCATTAATAGTTATGTAATCTACAGCTAAATAACAAGGAAATGTTTTTGTTGCACACAAAGCATATAAATAAGGAGTTAAACATTTATTTATTTATTTATTTTTTTAAACAGGAAAATTTGTCTTCTTTGGGATGCAGCTCACTCAGACACTGCACAGTATTTTTTGGATAGCTAAGCTTGAACTCACACTGTGCATGTCCTCATACACAAGTGAGAATATATACTGCAGTGTAGATAGATATCCTTCATCCAGCTCACTTCAAATTCACTTCTAACAAACAATACACAAGGTCCTTTTGCACTGGATTGCAGGTGCTACTAGTGTCTGACAAACAAAGACAAAGCGACAGTAGCCTGTTTACATTTTGCACTGGATTGCACTTGCTAGCTATCAAACACATAGACAGTGACAAAGATACCTGCAGTCTTTAGCACCCTTCCCATTCACCCTATCTATCTACAACTCCATCTAATGGCATCTCTTTAGGAGCCTATTGAAGTACAACTACAGCCCACACACTATCCCTGCACTCTCCTCTGTGAAATGATGTCTGATCACGAGGGAGGGACTCTTATATGCAATCCAAAACATGCAATTTTCAATATTTACAGTAAAAGGATGTTTTGCCTCGTTCAGTTCCAAACTTGGTGGAAAGACCTAAGCTAGGTCTCTACTCAGAAACCCCAAGTTCAGATGGTTTTGGATTTCTGCAAAAACAAACAGTTCATCTCTACTTCTTATGTTTATGTTCATGCCTAGTTTTCTATTTTGTTTTGTTAAACATAAATACACATGAAAAAGGTGATACATTACATACATTGTTACATGATACATTTCACAAATATTATATTATCTTTTTTTCACAAAAATATTTTCATGCATTTAAAATTCTACTCTATATCCATTTTTGACGCACTAACCAGGATCCCCTCAACGAAATCAGTAGAAAACTTAAAAATTAACAGATAAAAGTGGGAATACCCCCACAAAAGAGTTCAACCATGTATTGGAACTAGTCACAACCAGCCCTCTGGGCATTGCAATAATAATGCATTATTGTCAAAAATGAATCAAATTATTAAATCTCTCAAAAGGACTTTTTCATTTTATAAATTCATTTTACATAGAAACTTGTAGATTTATATTAAAAAAAATGGTTTAGGGCTAAAGTTTCTGGAAACGAGGACAAAACTGTTCCATTACAGGTGGGAGAGGTGAAGAAGATGTACAGCATTTTTATAAAAAAATCAGTTTCGGAAGAATTACTGTATGTCTGCACTATTCCTTCCAAGTGCTTTTTCTGTACTAAATATATTATCCTACTGCTGTCCTCTGCCCTGGCATTGCCTTGTATGAGTTGCAAGCAACTTCTTTGATCAGTTTCTTTTGCCTGTATGATGTGAAGTTACTTTGGTCAGAGGTAAATCTATATTTACATATGATTTATTCTACAGGTATGGAGGTGTATTTGGAGTGGGCCTCAACATTTTTCTTTGCAAGATATATTTTGGATTAAATAATTTGTTGTTACATCAAGCTGAGAAATGCATGTTATTATATATTGAACTCTCACTCTCTTCATAAATCGTAAAGCTACATGATTCTAAAAATAAATAGGGCATTAGGACAAACAAACAATATATGATTCAGTGTCAGATAGAACAAAAGAGCCAAAAACAAGTTATTTTCTTTGCTACACTTTGAAGATAGTCCTCCTGTCCTCTTGAACCTTGATACTATTATATAGAACTAACATAAAGAGCTTCAACAGCAGTATTCTGAAGAGGAAAAATTGGTACAGTGGATTACCTTGAAAATCGATGAAGATAGATCAAAGAGGGCTATGTTAAAAAATAAAAAGGTAAAAAAATCTATCTTTAGAGTTTCTTTGTGAAAAAATAGCAAAAAAGCAAGAAGGTTATGATGAAATACAACACACAGCAGGGATATGTATCAATGATGTGTTCTGAAGTGTAGGCTAGCTGCTAGATTTTTTTTTAGATCTGTAAAAATCAGTCATTTTTTAATGACAAAGTCAATGTAGGGTTATGTACTTTACTGCATTATGAAAACTAGCACACTGTAAATACTGTAGGGTATTCTAGCATTAGTTACGTAACATGTCATAATGTTTAACAGACATTTTTCCATCTTCTTTCATCTATGACAAATTTAATAGCAGTGTACATACATAGGCGAAACTAGACATTTGG
Organism: Taudactylus pleione; assembly: GCA_031769625.1. Lineage (NCBI taxonomy): Eukaryota > Metazoa > Chordata > Amphibia > Anura > Myobatrachidae > Taudactylus > Taudactylus pleione. Next base: position 22,073,477 of record JAUIMM010000126.1, on the reverse strand, counting down.
TAATGGGTGGTCCCAGTTCCAAATACATGTGTCACCTTGACAGTTTGCCACTCGGGACCATTAGTTAGGGAGTAAAGTTTTGTATCTTCATATGTATACTCAGGCAATGGTTTCTGATGTCTGTTTTTTCAAGCTGATTTTTTTTTAAATTAACATGAAATATCACTGTAGTATGGACAGTTTACATTATGCCCCATAGAACTAAGTGAATGCCCAGGGGCCCCCAGAAGTTTTTTGATTTTTTAGAGTATGAAATTTGTAGGGGTGTGTGTCCCTACACACCCCAGAGGGGCAGAAGGAAAGAAAGATAACTGCCCTAGTACCCTCACCTAAGTGATTATCCTTTCATTCTAGCACAGTACAAGTACAAGGGCAAAGAGTATCATTTTAGCCAGTGTGTGGATGCTCTCTGACCCTTTCCCATTCACTAGAAATACATTGGCAATGAAGTGTGCAGTACTGCTAGGTGCACGCAACTTGTACTTCACAAGAATAGCGGTGTCAGTGGGACATGTCTTCCAGCTGCTGTGCGGTGACGGCAAAGTCCTGACTGAGCAGAGCAGTCACCCAAAATTGGGACTTCCTTGCCACAATCAGTACAATTGCAGACTATTCTGCTCTCTCCTCTCTGTTCCTGCAGTTTTTACTACTTGCTGCTGCTTGTCTGGATCACAGAAATGTTGGGGCTCTGTTTAGAAAAATGAATAGATATGTGAAATATGGAAGGTCTAGCAAGGAGTGAACACTGTAGGGCTCCCTCCCCCAAACCAGCACCAATGTTATAACAACAGCACCCATATTTAATATATAGACTTTAATGCCTGCAACCAGCCCTGACAAAAAATGTATTACATTCAAAAAGTAGCAGACAGCTTATACCTATACACGGGACAGTTGCTTGTGTCTATGAGCTTCTATATTTCATGTAACCTATTTTAAGGTATAAAAGTCACAGTGGGGAGGGGGGTTTAAAGGTATTTTAGTATGATTATTTAGCGTGAGACAGAGCAGAGCTAAAGGAAGAGAGCACACATTTGATGGTTTGAATGATTTGATTTCCTAAAAATACTCTCCACTGTGCATGAGCATTTATGAAGGAAGTGACTGACTGAATTTAGAGTGCCAGGGTTGGGGAGCAGATCAGCAAAGCTGCACTGAATGTGACAGTCGAGGCAGCAGACTCAAGAGTAGAGGTGAGAGTAGAGTTGTAAACGGAAACGGAGGGAGGTGAAAATGGAAAACACAGCCCAAAGGAAAGAAGATGGTTAGTGAGAGAGGGAAATTAGTTAAATCAGAGACTTCACAACAGTGTGACAAAGCTAGATTAAGTTAGTAAGTGGACTGCTTGAATGTGTGGGTGGGGTGACTGGGAGATGGCTAGTAATGCACATGAAAATGGGCAGTCTAATGGACGTATTATGGGAGCGTTGCAGGTGCATCAGTGAAAGCTGCTGCGTTCCAGCCATATCCAGACTGAGAAACTGCACCTGCCATAGGGTCGGTGCAAATTTTGATGGTGGCTTCTAAAAAGGCACCAAAGGCATTACAGCGTGTATAGGCACTCAAAGTGGACGTCTCGGTCCTTGCACAGTCATACACACACTTGTACACCAGGGGAAGGGCTGATACTACCAATTGCATAAAGTCACAGATTCCACAACGACCACAGATGCAAAGCGCTTTCAGCAGCCTGCGACTCACAATCAGGAACTATTTGTTGAATCCTTTTTTGTACCACATTTTCATTCTATTATTCACACTTACTGGTCCTAGGTTAGCAAACATTACTGCACCATACGAGCACACTGGGCTTGATTCAGAGCTGGACGCAATTGGAGCCGCGACTGCATCTTAATGCAAATGCCTCAGTCGATGGTCTTCCTACTCTTTAGATTTGTGCATATACCTCCTACACTGGGGGGGAAGTTTAGGCAGGTGGAGTGGGACTGTGCCGACGTGATTGCGTCATCGCGACCCCGCCCCACGCATTATACTGCCAATATCATGGCGTTATAAAGCAGGGACCGGGGCAACGATGATGCAATTCAGCAAAAATCATGTCATCGCACCGCCCGGACCGCCCACTTTCGTGGCAATCGCGGGGGTCACAGGGAGCCGGCTGCCATTCTGGGGGACTTGCCTACTTTTGTGGGATACTGGGAGGCTCCCGGCAGTCCTGGGAGAGTAGGCAAGTATGCCCATTCCACATGGTGTTTTCCCTGCCCCATCCCACATCGTGCTTCCCCATCCCACATAGTACTTCTTCCTTCCCCCATCCCACATGGGATGCCCCCATTCCACATAGTGTTTTCCCTGCCCCATCCCATATAGTGCTTTCCCCTGGCATCATTCCAAATAGTGCTTCCCCCATCAAAGTGTTTGCTCCTGCCCATCCCACATAGTGCTTATCCCATTCCACATAGTGCTTATCCCATTCCACATAGTGCTTATCCCATTCCACATAGTGCTTTCCCATTCCACATAGTGCTTTCCCCTGCCCCCATACCACATAGTGCTTTCCCTTTACACATATTGCTTTCCCATGCCCCCATTCCACATAGTGCTTTCCCTTTCCACATAGTGATTTCCCCTGCCCCCATTCCACATAGTGCTTCCACCATCAAAGTGTTTGCACCTGCCCCATACAACATAGTGCTTTCTCTTCCACATAGTGCTTTCCTCTGGCCCCATACCACATAGTGCTTTCCCTTGCCCCCATACCACATAGTGCTTTCCCATTCAACATAGTGCTTTCCACTGTCCCCATTCCACATAGTGCTTACCCCATCAAAGTGTTTTCCCCTGCACCCACTCCCACATAATGCTTATCCCCCTAACATTAATTTCCACATAGTGCTTCCCCCAATACCACATAGTGCTCCCCCCTCCAAGGTCTTCCCACTCAGGCAGGCTACACTTACCTGTAACAACACCTGCAGGGCTGCCTTTTGGCTCCTCTGAGCCTGCTTCTTCTTAGTCCTGTCATGTCTGGTGATGCTGCCGGGGGGCTGTTCAGGCTGAGCTCTAAGGTGGAGGTGGGGCTGCCTGATGACTGAGGCAGCTCAGCTTGCAGTAGAACTTGGATCACTGGCTAAGGGATCTGATGAGTCATAAGGCAGCTCTGTCCCCACCCCAGTGCTCACTCCTGTCCCCGGCCGCAGACTGATGCTGACTGATGCTGTGCAGAGTGCACTACAGGGGGGCGGAGCTGCTCCTCGGCCAGAACACAGCAATGTAAATAGATTATTAGTTGTAATTCCAACTCAGGCCTTAAGTTGGTTGACTGGCTACATATAATCACCTACTAATAAGCCAATGTAAGTTCATTTCCCACATTTGAAACAGTATAAAAATATTTAGATACTTTTGCTGAACAATCTGATTGTAAAATGCAAACTGAATATATTTATGGTATGGGACACTGCATCACAATTGTAGCAAAATCAGATTTGAAAGAGTATATAACTCACCAAACGCCAGTTGAGCAATATTAGTCTTATACATAAACGATATCTCTTCATCATATAGATTACGCTATTGTGTTTCATTATCTCTTATATCAACCATTAAAGGAACACATCACCTATTACATCTAGAGTAAGCAAACTAAGTATTGAAATTACCTTTGGAACACTATTTGGCGGAGTCCTTTAGACTCAGAATATTATATGATTCAAGTTTAACAGTATACATTTCATTAAATTTGATTTTTTCTTTTTTTTTTTTGCTGGCCCACCTAAAATGGACTTTGGGGGTGATTCAGCATTGGACGGAATTGCAAAGCTGCATGCAGGCAGCTTTGCAATTCTGTCCTTGCTGATATCCAATTGCAGCAGGAGGTGTATGACACCCCCTGCTGCATTTGTGATCCCAACACTGCCACCAAGGTCACAGGCTGGGATCACCATCTCCACAATCGGTGGTCGATGGTCGCGATGGTGGATGGTGCCAGGCCACCGGTCAGCTAAGTAAGCCTTAGGTTACTCAGGCTGGCCTGCTTGCGAGGCCAGTAAACTGCGTCTGTCGACGCAGTCCCTGGCTTGCCACTCCTGGAAAACGAGGCAGACACGCCGCTGTTTCCGGGAATGCCAGCAGCCCCTGCACCATCCATTAAATTCCTCTGCCTGTCAGGCAGAGGCATCGAAGGAGCTGTTTGCGATTACGCAGGACCCATTTTGCACACTCGCAAAATGGGTCCTGCGCACGTGCAGATTCCCGATAATTGGGAATCTGCGTTCAATGTTAAATCAGCCTCTTTGTCTTACCACTCATACCTACTTGTCTCTGTATCATATCATAAGTTGCACATCCATTTCCTGATCATTCGAACTACCCTGGAACATCAGTCTGTGTCTAGCTGTGAGGTTGTACCTGAAAATGTACATAGTGGAAAGCATGGGACATAATTTCAAATTCCAATCTACTATATATAATGGATACTTTGGGAACCCTTCTTCATTCATTAAAAAAAATCTTCTATAATATTGCTTTCTTTAGCTTCACTTATGTTGTACTGTAAACTATTCATCATTGTATCTATAACTTGTGTCACTTTTGTCAATTATTTTATTACATTGTTTATAGAGCACCGGAATGGTGTAGAATATGTCCCTGTAAAAGTATAGGAGACTATAAAGAGACCAAAGGGTAAATTTACTAAGATTCGTGTTTGTCCTGATTTGCATTTTCGGGTGATAATATCACTTCTTTGCAAATTGGAAATTTACCATCATTAAAGTCGGGTGATTTCTTAATTTTTTCAGGTTAAAATCGGGTGGTTTAATGCCGCAAATTTGTCCGTTTTGAACAATAGAAATGAAATCACCATCGGCTCAATTTGGAAGTACTTTTCACTTTTTTAATACAAATCAGGAATTTACCATTATTCGTTTTGCTAAAGTCGCCCATTTTACACTCAAATCAGGGACTTAATAGAATTTTTAAATACACCACCTCCTGAGCTGCGAGTTGCCATCGAACATACACAAATCAGTATAATTTGTATATGTTTCTGAATAGCAAGTGTGTTCTAAGGGTGACGTGAGGTCCCCCCCCAAAAGGCTAACCAGCCCTGGACTTGCCAGCCTGTCCTGGTACCTAAAATTTTGGGGAACAAATTGACTAGGGTTCCACCGTAAATTAGGTACAAGCACTATAAAAAAAAGTACCTGGGCGCTTAGTGAGTGGATAACACACCTTGATATGCCACAGCTGATTGGGTTAGTCAATCCCAATAGTTAAATGAACATAGAAAGAGAAAACAGCTAGAAAATACACATTGAACTTGTTTTTCATTGCATCTATTAGTATCTACTGAGGACTCTGTGAGATATAGGACTAAACGTTTAAAACTCTGCAACAATCTTGCTATAATGTTTATTTTATAATACATGTACAATCAGAGGTGTAAGAATTACTGTTCTGATACATTTTATACATTTGATAATAAAATATTGTTTAAAACCACCGAACCTTGTTACATTGTATACACCACTTGATTTTCCAGCTGTTTTCTCTTTCTGGGTACAAGCACCAGGCTGCAGGGCCAGTCCTGGTTTTAATTCTAGGGGAAAAAAAAATTGTGTAGGGGTCCCCCTATAATTAAAACAAGCACCGGACCCTTTCTAGTGGGGGGCTGATGCCACAGCCAGGGAAGCCCTTTCACTGGGCACCCCAGCCGCAGCATCAGTCCTGACCGCTAGTCAGCCCAGGCCAGGGATCCCTGGGGAGTTGGGGACCCCCCAATAAAGTGGTCATCTCCAGGGCACCCCTGCCTAGGCTGATAGCAGGGGCATTTTAAGAGAGGAAGGGGCCTGTGTGCACTCCCCGTGCGGGGCCCCCTTCTCTCTCCCTGGTGGCTGACAGCCGACTGACACAGCTGGCCAGCCACCAGAGCATTAGTAGACTCCGGGCACTAGGGTGTGCCCAGAGTCCACTGCGCATGCGCAGAATGCCAGAAAAATGGCTGCGGCGGCCATTTTCCGGCATTCTGTGCATGCACAGTAGACTCCGGGCACACTCTAGTGCCCAGAGTCTACTGCACATGTGCAGAACACTGGAAAATGACCACGGCAGCCATTTTTCCGGTGCTCTGAGCAGCAGTGACACCCGACGTGGGACCTCGGACAGGTAAGTTACAAAAAAATATGGATGCGGTGTGTGTGGTGCAGGGCCCCCTCCGGACTCGGGGGCCCATGTGCCCCTTACACACTGCACCCATTATAGATATGCCACTGGCTGATAGCCCGGGGCTATACCCTCCACCCTAGGGCGGTGGGTGGCGGGTTGATAGTGTATGCAGTGTGTAAAAAATAGAAATGTCAACATTGTCTTTACAGTGGAACTACAGGTCACATCAAGCCTCCCCCCGCATGCTGGTACTTGGAGAACCACAAGTACCAGCATGCAGGGCATTAAGGGTCCACTGGTACCTGTAGTTCACCTGTAAAGAAATGTGTAAAAAAACACACAACACACACACACACACCATGAATGTACAGTTTTATTACATACATACACATACACACATACTCACCTTCATTACCAGGAGTGGTCCGATTGTCCAAAGTAGGCATCCAAGGTCTTCTTAAAAAAAAAAAATGAAAATTGCGATCCACACAACAGATATCAACCAGGATGGTTGATATCTCCCGAATGAAACACTCAGACATGGCTTCTGCCTTTATAGAGCCGTATCTGAGCATTTATTGGCTGAGAGAGGTGAGCCCCCACCTCTCTCAGCCAATGAATGGCTCCTCCATTGAAGTCAATGGAGAGCCGCAGGTTACTAAAGTTCATTCTGCGGTTCCCACCATTGACTTCAATGGAGGAGCCATTCATTGGCTGAGAGAAACGGGGGCTCTGTATTTTGATGCTGCTTTTTAATTATGCACGCCTCTGAAATGGCGTTGAAGCACTCAGACATGCCGGCGTTCGCTCCTCCACTCCCCAATTTCTAGTGGCCAGCCCCTGTCACCACCCACACTCAGCTGGACAGTCTATGCGCAGTGAGCGAACACATCCTGATCTCTTGCACTGGTTCACGCACGCGCATTGTGGTGCATACGCATGTGCAGATTGCAAATATTGGCCAGCTACGAGCGATCGCATCATAACGAGCGGCTCTGAATCAGCTCCTTGGTGCTCAAGACCCCAAACAGTGCATGTTTTCCAGGTCTCCTCACAGAATCTCAAGTGAAATAAGTAGCACCACCTGTGGATCTTTTAAAACGTGTCAGTGAGTAATGAATACACTTGTGCACTTGCTGGGTGAGCTAGACAATGTGACCTGTGTGGGTTCCTGAGGAACAAGTTTGAGAACCACTAAGATAGAAGCATTGTCAGATTTCGAGAAAGGTATTGCCAAGTTTTATAAAAAAAATGGGGATTATACATAGATATATTGGATGGTACAACCCAAAACCAAATTTTTAAATTAATTGATCCAATAACGTAACATTAATAAAGAATTCTCGAGAGGGATCTACATTACATTAAGTTATTTCAGTGGCAAATAGCAAAGGGGTGAGGGAGCTAGGGATCTGTTAAGGGGCTTTCCTTCTTTTTTTTATTTGTATCTTATTATATTTATTTATTTGTTCATTGTTTTCTTTTTCTCTCTTTGTTTTATTTCCATATACTTGATTGGGCTGTTAGCGATTAACAAGTTTGGCTTTATTCTTTGATTGACAAATAATTTTACTATGGATTAACTGTAGTAAATTATATTATAATTGTTAAATATAACCATCTACATACTGTATAGCTTAATAAAACATAATAATAAAAAAATTGTGTTGGAAAACATATATATAGATATTTTTTATGATGCAAACATAAGGAGTCTAGTAACGACTGAATGTGTAGTAAATTTCTTTTTAAAGAGTAAACAAGAGGAAAGTTCTATCATTTTATGGTAACTCAATTTTACATTCTATATTAGAGATGAGCGGTTTGGTTTTGGCTCAGATCCTTTCACCAAGTTTGGATCTCAGAAAGAACTGAGACATGTGAAATGTCTGTGAATGGTGACGTTTTATCTTGTACTTGTTGAAAGAGGTGTGCACTACTGTGCAGACTCCATTTTTGTGTCCCTCTATGGAGACTACATTCCTATACCAAGATGGCCACCATAGGTAGTACTGCTCATTGACGGGACGCCATCTTGACACTATGTAGAGTGACATGGTGAGCAATGGAAGTCTCCTACCTGTATTAAACGCTATTCCAGCATCCTGAACCGCTACCCACAAGTGTCATACACTCACCAGCTGGTGAGCTGTATGGAACCCTTCTCTGTTCAAGCTACTCTCCATCACCAGTGTATATGTAACAATGTAACAGTGAATATGGCTGTACCTGCTACTTACTGTAGCAATAAACCAACACCACTAATAAACTACAAGGGCTGGTTTGAGTCATCCATTGGTGTGTGCCTAACATTTCTGAAAATTACATCACCTGTACACACACATAATTTCCAACACTTCTGAGATCCAATCTTTTGCTGGGAAGATGCAAGCCAAAACTGAGCTGCTCATCTCTATTCTATATTATTTGAGGTTGTGCATTGTTGTTATATTTGCATGTTTTTGTTTTCCTCATTAAAAGATTGGCAAAGGTCTCACCAGGATAATGTTTTTTTTATGTTATTTTCTATGGATTCTGTTTGGAAAGTTAATATAATATTTTAACCTTTTGCAATTGCAAAAAAAAATAAAAATCTAGGCCAGCAAGTTTTAGAGTTATGATTGTTTTAGCCTTTACACATCTTGAAAGCTATTTAGTATCCTGTTGATATGGTAGCTATTAAATTAGTTCAGGCAGCAGGTGGGCACTAAAACAAATGGAAATCAACAGCTGATCAGAGTATAATGTTGATCTTGTAATGGAACATGAGATATTTTGACCTAGTATGCCTCAATTCAATCAGAAACCTCTACAGTATTATAAAGGCAAATTTCTTTGCATTATCACCATATATTTTTCAAATTAATGTTAGAATAAAATCTAAAGATTTTCTTTAACTATTTGAAGGTAAAAAAATACTGATATTTTGCTTGAATGGAGTCATATTTTTGCATCTGCATTTGTTACAGTAAATATGTCCTGTAGATATAGTAGGCAGGTAAGTTCCTTCCAACATAATCCATGGCACATGAGATTAATTAGATTACGTGGCCTAGATTAATCTATTCTGGAGAGCAATTTTGCTCAGGTTAAATGAAACATGTTTGCTTAATCAGTAAAGAAAATGTAAACATAAAAGATAACATAAAAATGAATGCTCACTATTTATCTTATGACTATTCAGAGACCACCAGGCTTCCAAATGTCTAGAATCCTATTACCCATTAACTATGTCTCATTTTGATACTTCCTGTGCATACACTAATTGCTACAATTACCCAAATCTACTGCAAGATAATGATCTACTTTTTTATTCCATTTTTTTTTCCAACTGAATTGAAATTATGTTAATGTTATACAATAATTGATGATGACAATGAGCTCTCAATGAAATTCAAGTTAATCCAGCTTACATCTCTACAGATTGCAATAATGTTGGATGCGAGTGGTTCCCAGACATGGTGCCATTAGCCATTTGCAGGGGTGTCATGAATTGGTGGTCCAGGACCAAATATTTTTTTTATGGTCAATGTAATAGGCAAAACCATAAATAGTGGCTGCCAATCATAAAATATGTGGACAAACAGAGGCATAACCCTGTCCACCATCACATAACTGACCATAAAGATGACATATAAGCACAATTTACTTATTAGTAATTTTTGCTGAATTTCTCATTAAGAAACTGGTGCACTAAGACGCCATGATTCAAGAAAGTTTGGGAACCACTGTCATATGCTATTAACACAATATTTTAAAAATAAAAGAACATTTTCCTTACTAATGACTTCCACACATACAAAGTATATTTATACAACATGGATTTGAATGGTGTTCAACACTATTTGCATAAATATGTTGCCACATAATTATCTTTCTATGACTGTTAATCATCATTAATATACTGTAATTCATTCCTTCAATTTATAATGCAAGTACTGATTATTGTAATAAAATCAAAAGGTACATTTCTAGGTTTTTATGAAATCTGATTGATTTGTTAATGATGCACCAATGTTTGAAATCAGTTATTTATTTGTGAGTATTTCAGAAATTACCAAAGCCTAAGAGAAATATTTAAATAAAGTCTTTATCTTTTCCTATGAAAAGGCAGGATATAGTAATTAAAGAAAATAGGAATTGCATTTGATTCACCATTTCCCATTTGTAATTATCCTCTTGAAGTCCTTTTGTAATTATACTTTTTTTCTCTGCTGTGCATTAGCATATTCAATCTAAATTGCTTAATTAGATAGTTTGTGCAAATTACAGATGCATAGGATCTTCATATACGTTTTACAAAAAGAGCATTTTCAAACTACCACACATTTAATAAGAGAAAATGTGAAAAAGGCTGCGTTGGTAAAAAAAATAATACAAATGACATAGCTACTCAGTTCTTACACAAGTTAATTAAATATATATGTCCAAAAAACATAACACTAATAAAATGTATCTTTGTGACCTAAAAGCAAAGGTGAAGGATCTTCAAACCATATTTAATTGTTTTTGTTGTTCTGGTGTCTGAGGTCTGTTCTTAATGCTGCAGATGACTTGGTTCTGATGACTGGACATTTCACCACCATTGCCCACCAGAGTGCTCTATGGCTCCGCTCAAGAACAGGATCTTAAGCACACTTCTCCAGTCCTATCTACCATTGCCATCAGTCTTCAATCCAAGTTAAGGAAGCGCATCTGTGGTGATTTAATATTATTGCAAGTACTCTTGTGCCCAAGATGTGTCCAGATAACACTCTCATTGCTTGACCTCTGCCATTTTATAGACCTTGCCTTTTGGATCCTCAAAGTCTGCCATTCTGCCCATTACTAACCTCACTGCATATTAAACCCTGCTGGCAATCTCTGACCCATATTACATACTGTCCTAGCCTCCTGTTCTGCAAGTGTAGATATACCATTTACAGATCCTGTCCATATTATCTAACCTAACCATGTTTATCTTTTGTTTTTTTATAAATGTATTGAGATTTTATAACAGAAAGAAACAAAAATATCAGACATAAATATAAAAGTATGCATGAAGCTATTAATGGAATGCAATTCTAGTATCAGCATACAGATAAAACAAGATACATCAAGAAGAAGTAAAGAAAAAGAGTAGTCGAGTTGAGAAGGCAAGGGCAAAGGAAGGTATGGAGAGGGAGAGACAGGGGGGCAGGGAGGTGTTAGTAAGGAAAAAAAGGGGGGAGGCAGAGGGAAAAGGGGAGATTGTTGGCAAGCTACACTCAGGAGGTGAGTCTATAAAAAATCAAGTAAGAGTCTCATGATAGGATGTCCAGTGAGACCAAATGTCAGTAAGTTTGTGAGGGCATTCATGTAAGTGGCTAGTAATATGTTCCAAATGATAGGTGTGCCAAATGGAGTTGTGCAAGGCAAGGGAGAAGGGGGGTCTACTTTTTTCCAGGAAGCCGCAATAGCACAGTTGGCTGCATTAAGAATGTGCCTATTAAGTATTTGAATGAGTTTATCACCATCAGGGATGGGCCGCGGAAGGAGACAATAAGAAAGGCAATGTGGAAGTGAGATGCTCATGAGGGAGACAATAAGGTGGTGTACCATGTCCCAAAAGCATCTAATTTCAGGACAATACCACCAAATATGAGCAAATGTGCCCTCCTACACAGCCCCTCCAGGATCTATCCAGTGACTGGGGAAAAATGGCTTGCATATGGGTAGTTACTAGATACCATTTGTATAAATGCTTATAGGTGTTTTCTTTGATTCTGTCGCAAATAGAAGATTTAGCGGTGAGCTCACAAATTTTTAACCACTACTCCATCTCCAGAGTCTCCCCTGTGTCCCTCTCCCAAGCTAACTCATAAGGCTCTTTTAAAGGTTGATTGTGGGCGATTAAGAGACTATAAAAAGTAGAGATAAGGCCCCTAGAGTCAGATCTAAGGAAACAGAACATTTCCAAAGGAGTATAGGTCGACAGGATCGGGAGCTCATCACCGAAGTGTAGAGATGGCGGATCTGGAAGTACTGCTGAAAGCATTTAGTTGGTATTCCAAATCTATCCTGAAGGGTGGAGAACTCAGGGAAGACTCGCAATGGGGCAATGTCTCTAAGAAATTTTAAGTTATGAATATACCAGGGGGCAAAGGGTTTAGGATCAAGACCTGGTAGGAACTCTTTGTTGTTCCATAGAGGAGTCATAAGAAGGTGGTTCTGCACCAAAGAGAAAGTTCTGCTACAATAATCCCATATCGATAGTGAAGGTAGGAGGGAGGATAGATGAAGAAGGTATATGTCTGGGTTGTAACCATGTCTATCTTACCCTCCTTGCTTGCTGTTTAGTTCTGGACTGATTCACCATGCTCTGAACCTTTTACTTATACTTGACCACAGCTCTTGGGACTGCTGTGCCCCTTTATGAGACTGTGTGCTGACCTCTGCTCAAGAGACTGACAGTGTACAATCTCACTGCTTTGCTACATGGGAAATTTCCATTCATAATACTGTCTGAATTCTATCTGTCTCCAGCTACTGGAATCCTACTCTAGTGCAACAGGTATTAAGACCTTAACCTTGTGACAGAATAGTCAAGCCTAAAAAATGGATGCACTCATATAGGCAATGCAATCCTTGCAGGTCCAGCTCACAGTTATGCACTGCTGTACAGTACAAGTTGTTAGTATTCCTCCAGTTGCTGTCTCAAAGGCAGAAACTCACATCAAACTACCTGAGAGGTTTGATGGGAATTGTGCTCAATTCAAACAATTTATATATCAATGTTGACTAGTATATCATATCTGCACCAATAATTTTCTAAACTGATTAATTAAAGATAGGATAGAATCCTGACCCACTAGATACATAGACACATAACTGTATGTTAGATAAACTAACTCTTTTGGAAGAGCTTTTGAGATCCCCCTTTGGGGTGCAACTGCTGAATGTTATCTTGCTAATCTGCATCATTCTAAATTATTCTATCGAGTTCCGCAACAGGATGTGGGGCACAGAGTGGATTTTCACAGTCAAGCATCATCAATTCAGGCATAGTTTAAACAATTAAGTAAAAGATAAACTGGCAAGGATGGACCCAGTTTAAGGGTTAGAATAATTGTATGACCGCTTTACTACTGTTGATACACAATGAAGATAATTTTGAAAAAGAGAAGTGAAAAGTCAGAACAGTATATTCCTGTGGTGGCTCAATTACCCAAGGTCAATAAGGATCTGACTAATAAGGCTAATATTGGGGAATTTGACCTCGGTTTGGAGTTGTCCAAGGTTCTTTACCAGCACAGGAGAAATAATGAAGATGAGAATTAAATTAAATCTTTGTCACTTTTACAACTTTGCAACTAATGTCCTAGCACAGTGCTCTCTTCACAATAGAAATCTCTGGAGTTTGGGAAAACTCCAATTGCCCAACTTTGAGCAGGTGCTAAAGTCTATTCAATCCTCTCGCAATCAGTCAGTTCAGTTTGTAATTTGAAATTTCAGAATGTTACATGCATTTATTTCTCCAAGTGTGTCCCAAGAAAGGGCCAGTGGCATCTCTGCATTAGTTGACTCTGGGAAATTTTGCATCTCAGAATCTAGTGATACATTTACAGTTATCTGTTGAACCTAAGAATAAATTAGTATTGTATCAAATTATAGATGGGTAGGGTACGCAATTCCTTCTGGCCCAATTGGTTTTCTAAATCACCCCGTGTCACCAAAAAGGACATTCACTAAATATTGTTAATTTGCCTTGATGACCAATTGTCCTAAGCATTCATTGGCTAGTGAAGCAAAACCTATAAATAGGCAAACCAAAGAGATACAATGCCAACCAGTCACCTGGGTAACGGGTGAATAAACATGTTTGACTACAGTGGTGAGGACTACTCTTATTTCTGAAAATGACGTTACCTGAAATTGCGACAGACTTTTCAGATATTCCTGACAATAAACAGACTGATACACTTTTCCCCTCATCGTCAATATGATTGCTTTATCAATACATGTCATGGGGTTCCACTACTATTTGTAAGAATTTATTCTCATTCTGAGCCTAAATTGAAAGTTCAGACAGAACATTGATAATCTAATAAAAGGTTTCATTAGATCATGTATGATCCCATCAGGCAGTGGCACATGCAAGAGGCTTTCTGAGTACCTAGAAATCCCCTATTAGGACATTTTTTTTTCAGAGACTGAGACAGCTGTGTCTCAGCACAAACTGTGACCATGATCTCGAAGCTGCAGCTACAGAGAGCTCTGAACAATTGAGCTCTCTGCTTACAGAATGTTCAGAGAAAACTGCTGTGGAATCGGTATGATTTACCACCGGACGCATGTCCGGCAGTTGGAATCCCGCAGTGGAAATGCTGATCATCCCTAAGGTAAGTACAACTAACCTAATTCTACCCCCTAATCCTAACCCTCCCTTAGGGGTGTCTAACCCTAACCTCCCCCCAGTACCTAACCCTAATCCCCCCTCTAAATGCCTAAACCTAACCCCCCCTTCCCCGCTGCCTAAACCTAAATCCCCAGGGGGGTGCCTAACCCTAACCTCCCCCCAGGGGTGCCTAACCCTAACCCCCCCTTCCCCTAGCCTAACCCTAACCTCCCAGGGGGTTGCCTAACCCTAAGTCCCCCCCCGGAGCCTTAAACCTAACCCTCCCCCCCGTGGCTTTCCACACTCGGTGCCCGGCGTCCCTTCGATCGGGATGGCGGGCGTCTGCCTCCCGGTGTATGTCTAATGACAGGCATCAGCATATCGACACTAAGTAGAGTTAGAGAATTTAACCATCTAAGAGCCTCCTCCCTGTTATGTAATTTGCAGTGCGTGCATGAAAAGCTTTTGTCAAAAACAAAAATTTTTGCTAAAAAAGTAACAACAAACATCTCTCTACTAGACCCAAGCACCTGCAATCTTCACCACCAACACCTTCATCATAAATATCCTCAATCATGATCAGAAGTAGTCCTGCATCCAATTTGATAAGGCTAAGTGAGTCCTACCCTATCCAGGATTCCTCAGAATCATCGAGTGCTAGGCCTGTTGCTGGGGGTGGGTAGTAGTAGTTTCAAAAAACAATTGACTGTTAAACAATCCTTTGATAGAGGAAGCAAGTATGACAGCAGTCACTCAGTTGCACAGCAGATCACTGATGCTGTAACAGCTGTGCTAGTATTAGATAGTGAAATAATAGAAATTAGTGTGGAGGAAGTGCAACAGGAGGATGAGGGGGATATTTGTGTCCTATCTGACGCTAATGAGGATGTTGATGATTAGGATGTTGTTTGATTAAATCAGCCACCAAAGCAGCAATTCTTGCTCTTGATAAAAAGAAAGCCATTGTCTTGCCTAGGGATAAGACCAGAAAAGCCACCTCTTGGGTGTGGAATTATTTTAACCCAAATCCTAACAACATTTTTGAAGGCATTTATACCATTTGTGAAGCAAAAGTTAGTAAAGGTAGGGATGTTAACCATCTAGGCACCTGTTACATCATTTGCAGTGAGTTCATGCAATTTATTTAACAAAATTATAATAATTTGAAAATTATTAACAAGCAGTCTAGTATCGGCTACCAGCAGTTTGGACCAGCACATGCTATCTCCACCACGAACACCCTCATCATCAACCTCCTCCTTAATAATTGGAGGTACTGTAGTCTTTCCTAAAAATAGTTTTGTGGATGTTCAAACAAGCCAAAGACTTCAGCCACAAAAGTGTCAGTCCTTGTCGCTGAAGTGCTTGGTTTGTTAAACTGTGCATATCCTTTTTTATATCCAACATATCTCAAAGACAAATCCTTGTTGCACCTATTTTATTTGCATTTTGCTCTATTTGGGGCATTGCTGACTGACAGTATTATAGTTTATTAAACTGCCATCCTGTCTGCCACTGCTGTGTGGAAATGTTTCATAGATGTCCTATATTTTTTAAACTGCCATGTTTTCTTGCCGCTGCTCTGTCACTTCCTTTAACCAGCCAGCTTTCTGCAGCCTTTGGCCTATATTAGTAATAAGTAGTGAAAAACAATATTTTGAGCTGTGAGGTGGTTAAAATGGACTGGAAATTAATGTTATTAAGGTTAGGAATACTGTAAAACAAGGCCCAAATTCTGTGATCTGAGATGTTTTTATAATTTTTTGAAAAAAATACAGATCCAAAACTAAAACACCAATAGGGTGGTTTTGCAAAACCAGCACCAAAACATGAAAGTTAATCCAGATCTAAAACCAAAATACGGGGGTCCACGCACATCTCTTACTCTATCCAAATCCAAATCATTTGAGGGTAGTTTTCACAAAACCAAAACACGGGTTTCCATGCACATCTGTAATTATATTTTCTCATCACAGGGGTGCTCTTCAATTGGAATACCAAACTTCAGTATTCCCATCAATATGTCCCGAAATGAAAGACAACTCCTTAATTCCAATGTCTCTTTTGTTGTTTTTTTTATTTAAATATTCACCTCCCAGTAACAAAAACACCAATGCTGTAAATATTGTCAGCCATGAAAGTCATTAAAGATAATTCAAATATCCAACATGATACTTATGTTTGTCTATGTTTGTCTGTCGACTTCGGTCCAAATAGGGCCGTTCAAGACTCACAACAGCATGTCACCAACATCACAGCCTGGCTCACAGATATTGCTCACCCTCCTCCCATCTGGACTGGGTATTTAAAGCTTACCTTTAATAGAATCACAGTTACACCTGTTCACTGGGTTTAGCGTGCATGTCACTGCACTGCGCATGCTCGCTCCAGCCTGCATCGCCGTTGTTTACACCATCCCACGGGGCTGTGTGTGCTCTAAGCTATCACATGCTCAACCCGATCATGTGACTCCGATCATGTGACTCCACCTCTACTTCCTAGATCTGATCTCCTGCTATGCGTCCTACCCGGTGTCATGGCAACCATTAGGTGCCCTGATTCCACATTCATCATATTAACCCTTTAAGTCCCTTATCAAATTCTATCCCTTCCAAAGGAAGATTAGGCAGCCAATCTGTGAGACTAAAGCCCAGCTCATGGGATTCATCAACTTACACTGATTAAACAAGAAATAAAAAATAAACATTAAGTGAAAAACATTGAAAAACAACAATAAACACCTAAATAAGAATAGACCACCTCTATACCATTGCTACTGATATTAAAATTCCAAACTAGTACAAATGCACCCTTAGACCATTGTTTTAAATTACTATAATAGACATATCAAACATGCGATCGCTATCCCCCCTACAGTAATCACTTTCATAAAACTGACTAATCATAGATACAAAACTGCAATTCTAAAATCACCAAACTCCTTATCATAGAAATGACTGGCAGACCAGGGCAGCGCGGTGGTTGTGTTGGATTACGACTACTATGATAGAGACATTAGAGAACAACTAAGTGATAGTAGAGTGTATACTAGGATAGTGAGTAGTCCAGTATCGAAAATAAAGTCTAAAGTTGATGCATTGATACAAATGGGTGAGTCCCTTGGGTACCTGGATGAATATCTAGCCAGGATTTTGACAACTAACTATCTAACTATCAGCAATATCTATTATTAATATCATGCTATATGTATTGCAATAATTAGTTATGTCCATGATACTTGTTTTGCTATGTCTTTCTCAATTTTTTCTATGTGAGACAAATGAGCAGTAACACTCATTAATAGTGAATGTTCAAACCACATGATTGATTAATTAGGTTAATATATATTATTATACCATTATTGGATAGTCACCACTGTCCTAAATTTTGTATATAACCTCAAGTGCATGCAGGCATAAGTATTCTATTTGATCTGTCATAGTAACAATCAAGAAATATGAGACATTCATTGTCATTTACTATACAATATGCCTAGACTGTGATTAACCGGTGACACACAGGGCCTCATTCAGAGGCGGTCGGAGGATGCAAGTGGTTGCTCAGAAACTGGGCAGCCGCTTGCATCCTGACCGGCCGCCTCTGTTTCGGTCGTTAGGCTGTGGGTTTACACCTACAGCTCTAATGACCGCTAGGGTGATGGTCTATGACCATGCGACCATCGGGGCTTACGACGAGACCCTAGGGTAGGGTCTCACTTGTCGTAAGCCCCGGAGAGTTTCTGGCTCTGTCAGAGCCAGAAGCTCTCCACTGACATCATTAGTGATGTCAGTGGGGCCTCCCCCAAATGGCAGGCGTTCCCATGGGAACGCCTCCATTTGGGCTGCCACCGCCCCGGCCCGCCTTCCAAACGGGGCGAGCTGTCAATCAACATCAACATCCCCTTTGGAAAGAGACAGCGCTGGTCGTAGCGGGTCTCACGCATGCGCACGAAGGAGCCGACTCCTTCGTGCGCATGCGCACTGGACAAACATCGAGGCGGCCGTGCGGTCGTAGACCATACGGCCGCCTCTGAATGAAGCCCTCTATACTGTTGCTTATAGCACATTATATATTTAATTAAATAATGTAATATCATCTCGCCTGGATTTTCATAACCCCATAACCCCATGGGAGAAATGCATCTCCATTGATTAATATATTATATATTGTTTTTATATATGTTTGTCCATTGTCTAAATAGTTGTTCTTTTTAATATATACTTAATAATAGTTAATTTTTATAAGGCTGAATAGGCCACATCTCTGTACCTATTGTGTGTCCCCACAAAGAGTCCTTTCTCTATTTTCTCCTCTGGTTTATATACTGTAAACTGACTCTGGGGAGCACCAGGGACTAACCAAGTCATAGACCTGCCAGACTGACGTCTTACGATCATCTTTTGGGAATATTGTTGATACATGAGTGTATTTATATACAAAGTCCTTAACAGGTTCATTTTAGAGACATATCACCTTTAACATAATAGCAGAATTTTTTCAGTGCGGTTCCCATTTATATTTCTTTTTGTACTCAGCAGCCTCTAAGCCTCAAGCTGCAAAATTGGCATATAGTAAGGTTATAGGATCAAGGGCAAGGTGTAAACAGAACAGTTTATTGAGAAAAGATTTCAATTTATTCCAAAAGTGTTAAATCTTAGAGCATTGACAAAATTATGAAAAAATAATGCAGTAGGCATGTTACACTTTGGACAAAAACCAGATTCCTCCAAAACAATGTGTGTGAGATTTACCAGGGAGCAGTGGCGTAACTATGGTTTTTGGAGCACAGGGCAAGTTCGAGGATGGCGCCCCCCCCACACACACAAAAAAAAGAAATGTTGCACGCTGTGGGCGCGTGTAAAAAAAATGGGCGTGGTTACATACCGAAGAGGCATGGTCACATACTGAATGGACATGGTCACTGAAAATGGGGTGTGCCGACATGATATGCCACCCTTTTCTCGTCACTCTGGGAACATTCCTTTCCATTCCATATGCACCTTACCTATACGGTGGTTTCTCACAATGTGGTACCTCTGAAGAGATGTATCCTCCCTGGGGACGACGGCGTCTTCAGTCGGTATTCACTTTTCATGTACTGTAGGTCACATCGTCCGGAAGATGCCTGTTTGTGTAAGAATATTAACAAGGTCATCTTCATACAACAATGAGACTCCTTCCCCCTGTGTAACTTCCTTCCCCCCGCATCTCTCAGCCACACAATCTCCCCCTGCATCATCTCTCAGCACACCATCACCTCCCCCCTGCGTCATCTCTCAGTCACACTACAGCCTACCCTCCTGTGTGGTCTCTCAGCACACCATCATCTCCCCTCCTATGTTGTCTCTCAGCACACCATCACCTCCCCCCTGCATCATCTCTCACCCACACCACCAGCTACCCCCCTGCATCATCTCTTAGCACACCATTGTCTCCCCCCTGCATCGCCCCTCAGCATATCATCACATCCCTCTCTCCCTGCATCATCTCTCAGCCACACTATCGCCTCCCCTCGAGCTTTGTCTCTCAGCACACCATCACCTCCCCCTGCATCGACTCTCAGCCACACCACCACCTACCACCTGCATCATCTCTCAGCACACCATTATCTCTCCCCCCTGCATCATCTCAGCACACCATCATCTCTCCCCCACATTCTCACAGCCACACCATCACCTCCTCCCTCTGTGTCTTCTCTCAGCCACACCATCGCCTCCCCTCCGTGTCGTCTCTCAGCACACCATTACAGATACACACACACACACACACTGACACTGATACACACACACTGACACAGATACACACACACTGACACATGCACACATACACACACTGACACAGGCACACATACACACTGACACAGGCACACATAAACACACTGACACAGGCACACAGACACACACACTGACACAGATACACACACACTGACACATGCACACATACACACACTGACACAGGCACACATACACACTGACACAGGCACACAGACACACACACTGACACAGATACACACACACTGACAGACACACACTGACACACACACTTACACAGATACACACATATACACACACTGACACAGATACACATACACACTGACACACATACACACACTGACAAACATACATACACAGTGCCACACACACACACACACACACACACACACACACACACACACACACACACACACACACACACACACACACACACACACACACACCTTTCACACAAATGCAGCCAGTAAATTTATGTCTGACATCAATTGAATGTCACCTCCCCCCCCTCCCCGCTCAGAAGCCTGACCCCACCTCCCCCACCAGCAGTTCGATCCCCCCATCCCTCACCGGCAGCCCAACCCCCTCCCCCCTACAAGCAAAAAAAATAATAATTTACCTGGCTGCAGTGGCTGGTCTGGAGCAGAGACAGCGCTGGGGAAAGAGAATCATCCTGGCCTCCGGCGGCAGCTCTGAATGGCAACACTGCCTGGGAGGGGCTGCGCACTTCTGTTGCAGTCTGTTGCAGCTCCCCCTACAGTCCCCAGAAGCACCAGTAGGCACACTTGCCTGCTTGTTCAGTAGTCTTCACACAGTCCGGACTAGGTGTAATGGTGGCGGGGGGCGGTGTGGGTACGATGCCTTGGCTGGTGGCGCCCCCCTCTGCTGTGCCTACCACAGTGCCCATGGCACGTGCCCCGCTCAGCCTGCCCTAGTTACGCCACTGCCTGGGAGATATATGTCCTAAGAAGGGTTCTAATATGTATTTCCTGAAGTTGCAAAATCCATGTAAAATCCATATCAGACAATATATTATGATGGCTGAGAAATAACAGGCCAATCCATACACCATTTTAGTAACCATATTTGATCTAAATCAGAGTCAGTCAAATCCCAATATACTGTAAGTATTTGGAATTATAAGGTTGGGAGGAAACAAATGAGAGTAATGCTGGGCATACACTCTATAATTATCTGTCAGATATCTGTCCAATCTGGCTGGTTGGAATGAAAATCTGGTAATGTATGGGAGCCAATGACAATTGACCATATGGTCTTAAACACTGGGAAATGGCCAAAAATGATTGGTCAAATTGGTTAAATTCATTTGATTTAACCAATTTGTCTGGATGACCATTTTTGTCTGTTTTTCAGTGTTTGTGAGCAAATGGTCGATTGTCATTGGCTCCCATACATTACCAGATTTACATTCCAACCAGCCAGATTTGACAGATATCTGACAGATAATTGTATAGTGTATGCCCAGCATAAGGAAGTCAAAGGGGTAAATTTACTAAAGTGAGAGTTTTTAGAAGTGAGTTTTGAAAGTGATGTTGCCCATAGCACCCAATCAGATTCTAGCTATTATCTTCAAGAAAATAAAACAGAAAAGAAATATGCCCGCGCTCGGTTTTACCCATATCATACATGGTACCAGCAGCATGGCAGTATTAATGCCATATATGTATGCAAAACAGAAAAACTTTTGCTATCGGCGCTAACAATAATATACTGCAAATATATGTGTGTGCAGCAAATAAAACAAAGGGGATTTTGTCATGATTTGATCAAAGCACTTAAGCCTGCAGCCCAGCATCAAGGGACCCCATTTTTCTGCAGGTCCCTAACACTAGCATATATGCCTAGCACATCATTACATTGCAGTTAAATGTACTCACCTCCTAGATACAGAGGGACACATCTATACAGGGCTGGCTGGTAGCCACACCCAACTAGGCTTTATATAGCCTTAATTGAAAGCTGCCATGATAGCACAAGGCAAAATTTTGAAACAAAACAGAAAAGAAATATGCCCGCGCTCGGTTTTACCCATATCATACATGGTACCAGCAGCATGGCAATATTAATGCCATATATGTATACAAAACAGAAAAACTTTTGCTATCAGCGCTAACAATAATATACTGCAAATATATGTGTGTGCAGCAAATAAAACAAAGGGGATTGCAGGCTTAAGTGCTTTGATCAAATCATGACAAAATCCCCTTTGTTTTATTTGCTGCACACACATAAATTTGCAGTATATTATTGTTAGCGCCGATAGCAAAAGTTTTTCTGTTTTGTATCTTCAAGAAAATGCTAGTTAAATGTTTAGCAGAATCTGCTTGGTTGCTATGGGCAACATCACTTTTAAAACTCACTTCTAAAAACTCTCACTTTAGTAAATTTACCCCAAAGTGTCAAATTCTGCTAGAGGATCAAGTGCTAAAGGAAGTATTTGAATAAATTGTAAATACATATAGAAAAGCTTATTTTCAATAGGAAAATAAGGAGATAATTGCATGAGTGCTCTGTATTTGGGATCAGATAAATATTATTATCTTTTATGTAGGTAGCAAGGAGTTTGCTGAGTTTCTTTCCGCAACTCTTTCAGCATGAATGGGGGAGGAAAGACACCTGGAAGGGATACTGCAGACTGATAATGTAAGCTAAAGCTGGCATTAAATAACCACTACATGCTCAGAGATTAATACATACCATAATGTTTACAAATTTTAAAATTATGAATGAAAACTTGATATTTGTGATACCTCCAGCTTTACCTTTGAATACATACTGACAAATCTTCCAAACTGTGCAAATTATGTGGAAGTGCAGGTACAGTACCACATGTTTTTATGTGATAAAAGTGTGAAAATGATGTCCCAAGTCTTGGAACCTAATGTCTTTAAATAAAAGGATTAAAAAGATAACTATGATTTTTTAAATTAATGAGCTTAATGTATACATCTGAAAATAGTCAAGTAGTGATTTAAATGTGGAATAATGCAATACAGAGCTGCATTTGCTATTAACATAGCAAGAGGATTTTATATTATGTGCACAGCAAAAATATATGTTAGACTAATTTAAGTATAGCAGACACACACACACACACACACACACACACACACACACACACACACGCTCGCACTCACACACACACTTACACGCACGCACACTCACACACACACACTGCCACAATAATTCTGCCTATCCTACCTCCTGAACACATGGAATCCATATACATTAATTCATCTTTATAGTTGCTTGCATAAATAAACAACGCACACAGGGCCTG
Organism: Taudactylus pleione; assembly: GCA_031769625.1. Taxonomy (NCBI): domain Eukaryota; kingdom Metazoa; phylum Chordata; class Amphibia; order Anura; family Myobatrachidae; genus Taudactylus; species Taudactylus pleione. Next base: position 22,049,920 of record JAUIMM010000126.1, on the reverse strand, counting down.
ATTCAGAGCCTGATGCTATTTGCGCTCGCAAAAAAGGGGCCAGATATTTTAATAGAGCGCTCGCTCTTTGCGGTCTGTTGACGCCTCTATGTCTGAGCGAGCGAACAAACTATGTGCTCGCTATTTTGTAAAGACGCCCCCTGGCCGCTCGCGTCCTACGTCATCTCCGCTATTTATTAGATTAATTGAGTACATCGAAAGGCGTCTGAACTGCTCGCAGTGCTTGTGGTAGGATTTTCCTACCGCAATCATGCGAACAGTTCAGGCTAAAAGACAACCAAGTGACGTGGTCGATGACGCTGCTTTGTTAATTATGCACACCCTTAAAACGCCCGTTTTGACCTTTTGGCACGCCTGCGTTTGGATCTCCACTCCCCGTTTTCAAGCACCTTCCCCTGTTACCACCCACAAACGCCTCATCCTGTCACTCAAATTAGCAGGCACTCGCCATTTTGCGAACACACGATTTCGGACCGCACTGACTGGTTGCCGCATGCGCATTACTACCCATACGCATGCGCAGATGTGCGAACATCGCTCGGAGCGAATGAGCGGCCACTTACGAGCACCTCTGAATCAGGCCCACAGTAATTATGCATAGTTATAAAACAGGCAATGCAATTATTTTCTAACTTCTTTTGTGAAACACTATTTCATATATAATATATAATTGTGATTGTTATTTAACATCAATGGTATTGAAAATTTGAAAATATTGTAAAATTGCATATGTGTGAATTTTTTATTATAAGTTAATGTTATGAATACCATGGTTCTTGTCAACTGAGCACCGGAATTTTTTTTTATTTTTCTTGGTTATATTTCTGGTTGTGGTGTATTAATGAGTTAATAATTGCAAATAGTTATTAAATAGGTGTTAGTTTATTTGCTGCACTATTATAGATAACTGTCAATTTTGAATAATGTACCCTTATTATGATGCCCCTACAAAGGGGAACAATGACACCCTCATTGTTATATGTGGTTGATTTCAGCACTTCCTCACCCAATCAATGACATGACAGGTGCTGTGATCAAAGGGCCTGATTCAGACCCGGTCACAAGCGCTGAGCGCTCGCAACCGGGTCGATGGTGGCCCACAGCACATGCGCACGACGGAGCCGGCTCCGTCATGTGCATGTGCGAGACCTGGCTAGCGACGGACAATCTGTCGCTCCGGGTCTCGCACCAAAGGGGGCGAGCTGTCGATGTTGAGTGACAGCTCGCCCCTTTTGGTGGGCGGGCCAGGGGGGTGCTGCCCAAACTGAGGCATTCCCGAGGGAATGCATGCCATTTGGGGGCGGCCCCACTGACATGATGAGTGATGTCAGTGGATAGCTTCCGGCTCTGTTAGAGCCGAAAGCTCTCTGGGGCTTGCGATGAACGAGACCCTACCACAAGGGTCTCGTCGCAAGCCCGATGGTCGCGATGGTCTTGACCATTGCGACCATCATCCTGGCCGCTAGCAATAGCTGTGGGTGGTCAAGAGGCGGCCAAGAGGCTGCTCCAAAAAAAGAAAAGCCCGGCCCTGATTCAGAGCGAGCGCTCTGTCAGAGCGAGCGGCTCTGAATCAGGCCCAAAGTTCTGTTACTTGCATAGATACTTCATAAATGCCCAAATTAGATAGACTCAGCAAATTATTAGGAAGTAAAGAGAGACATTAGATACCTGGGTCTGCAGATACATTTCCAACAACAGCTTGCAATTTCAATGGAGCAAATTGATACTAATTTAGTTGAAATAACCAATGCATTAAATTAATTTTTGGGGTCTGTTGTGGAATCTAATTCAAATTTTATATCTGCTTCTTTCAACTATGGCAGGACTTGCTATGATGTCTACATACGGTGTCATCAACAAGCAAGAGCAATGTTGCCAACACACAAGCAACATCTTCCATAGTTACTCTTTCAAGATGAAGTGTCCACATAGGGGTGGCAGAGGCCACAATAGCCACCTCCCAGAAAAAGCAGATCTAAAATACACAAAGATAAATGTATTTCTGTTAGTAAATAATATATTGTATTGTTTGAGTTTCTTGCACTGTTAATAAGTTCAAATGTTTTTTACACCAATTGTAAAATATTTGCCGTCTAACTTGCCTCCTCCATCTGTATTCTCCATATCACCTGAAGGTAAGAGAACTCCAGGTTCTGCACTGACTACTGTTATAGTCATACAACTTTTTGTAGTAAAGCTATATTGTGGAGTAGACAACAAGCTACTACTGTATCAGCCACCTTTGCAGAGGTATAGAAAAGCATACTAATGGGTTTACCTGAACTTGGTCTTCAATAAGCAAAAGGTATATTCTATTAGATCCCTGGTGGTTATATTTGTGCTCAAGAGGAGTCCAAGGATTTAACAGAGATGTCATTAAACATTGTTGATGCTCACATCCTGAATTACCTGAAATGACACAAAGCAGCCATAATGCATTTAGTAAACATTTATTGCAGTTAGCACATGTGAAGCAGAATGTATGTGTCCAATGTAATCCTTGTTTTAACATACCGAGTAGCTATCACTCTGGCATTTTACCTCTGTAAAATTTTCAATATAGTGATGACTGGTGCATGATATACAGTGCATCTGGAAAGTATTCACAACGCTTCACTTTTTCCACATTTTGTTATGTTACAGCCTTATTCCAAAAGGGAATAAATTCATTTTTGTCCTCAAAATTCTACACACAATACCCCATAATGACAATGTGTAAAAAGTTTTCTTGCGATTTTTGCAAATGTAATAAAAAGAAAACCTAAGAAATCACATGTACATAAATATTCACAACCTTTGCTCAATACTTTGTTGATGCACCTTTGGCAGCAATTACAGCCTCAAGTGTTTTGAATATGATGCCACAAGCTTGGAACATTTATCTTTGGGCAGTTTCGCCCATTCCTCTTTGCAGCACCTCTCAAGCTCCATCAGGTTGGATGGGAAGCGTCGGTACACAGCCATTTTCAGATCTCTCCAGAGATGTTCAGTTGGATTCAAGTCTGGGCTCTGGCTGGGCCACTCAAGGAAATTCACAGAGTTGTCCTGAAGCCAATTCTTTGATATCTTGGCTGTGTGCTTAGGGTCGTTGTCCTGTTGAAAGATAAACCGTCACCCCAGTCTGAGGTCAAGAGCGCTCTGGAGCAGGTTTTCATTCAGGATGTCTCTGTACATTGCTGCATTCATCTTCCCCTCTATCCTGATTAGTCTCCCAGTTCCTGCCACTGAAAAACATCCCCACAACATGATGCTGCCACCACCATGCTTCACTGTATGGATGGTATTGGCCTGGTGATGAGTGGTGCCTGATTTCCTCCAAACATAACGCCTGGCATTCACGCCAAAGAGTTCAATCTTTGTCTCTCATGGTCTGAGAGTCCTTCAGGTACATTTTGGCAAACTCCAGGTGGCTGCCATGTGCTTTTTACTAAGGAGTGGCTTCTGTCTGGCCACTCTACCATACAGGCCTGATTGGTGGATTGCTGCAGAGATGGTTGTCCTTCTGGAAGGTTCTCCTCTCTCCACAGAGGAATACTGTAGCTCTGACAGAGTGACCATTGGGCTCTTGGTCACCTCCCTGACTAGGGCTCTTCTCCCCTGATCGCTCAGTTTAGATGGCCAGCCAACTCTAGGAAGAGTCCTGGTGGTTTTGAACATCTTCAATTTACAGATGATGGAGGCCACTGTGCTCATTGGGACCTTCAAAGCAGCAGATATTTTTCTGTACCCTTCCCCAGATTTGTGCCTTGAGACAATCCTGTTTCGGAGGTCTACAAACAATTCCTTGGACTTCATGCTTGGTTTGTGTTCTGACATGCACTGTCAAGTGTGGGACCTTATATAGACAGGTGTATGCCTTTCAAAATCATGTCCAAACAACTGAATTTACCACAGGTGGACTCCAATTAAGCTGTAGGACCATCTCAAGGACAATCAGTGAAAACAGGATGCACCTGAGCTAAATTTTGAGCTTAATGGCATAGGCTGTGAATACTTATGTACATTTGATTTCTTAGTGTTTTTTTTTTACAATCAGAAGCACAAATAGGAGCGCTATCTCTGTATGACAACCTAAACACAATTGAATACAAAATATGAGGGAGGTCCTATTCAGACCACTGGTATGATAAAAGAATATTGGTAAAATTTATTGTACAAGATAAGTAAAAAAATGGGGGGAAAAAACACTAAATTAATAAAGAAAAGCAGTAGCTAAACAGGTGGGAATAAAAAAGACACAATAAATACTTCCAAAACAATAACAACATATATAAAATTGCTAATCACTATAACGATACTGGATCAGAATATCTATACACACCTTCCTATACCATCTAATGTCCTGTCTATACCTTCTAATATCCTGCCTATACCTTCTAAGGATGACGCTAATTTGCGTAGACAGTCATACCATAAATAAAGACCTAGACGTGGAATCTGTGGTTCCAAAGCACAAGTGTTGATTCTGCGGCAGTGTCATGTTTTGTATGGCCTGGATTCTATCTGTTGTGAGGTGTCGTAACCCCTGGGTTAGGCAGTGTCCCAAATATTTTACTCTGGATTGGCACGGCTGTAGTTTGTCCTTAGCCACCTTGTGTCCTGTTTGTGAGAGATGAAGTAACAAAAATTTAGTATCATTCAAACATGACATAAGCGAGTCAGAACATAGCAATAAATTGTCCACATATTGAATTAGAACAGATCCATTGGCAGGTTGAAAAGATTGTAAACAGTCGTGCAATGCCTGGGAGAAGATACTGGGGCTGTCTATGAAACCTTGGGGTAATTGTGTCCATGTGTATTGTAAACCTCTGTATGTAAATGCGAATAGATACTGACAGTCAGGATGGAGAGGCACAGAGAAAAGAGTTGAACAGAGGTCAATGACAGTGAAATGGGTTGCATTTGGTGGGATTTGCATCAAAATTACAGCTGGATTCGGCACTACAGGGAATTGGCTTTCTACTACCTTATTAACACCTCTAAGGTCTTGTACCAGCCGATAACCCCTCCCACCACTCTTCTTCACTGGAAAGATGCGATGGTTGGCAACACTAGCTGTACGAACTAAAATTCCCTGTTGCAATAATCACTCAATTATTGGAAAAACCCTAAATTCTACCTCCTGCTTTAGTGGGTACTGGGGAATTTTTGGAGCTTGCCTTCCGCTTTTTAAATTTACCATTACTAGGCTTACATTTGCCATTAATCCAGTGTCCTGTCCATCTTTAGTCCAAAGGGAATCTGGAATTCGGGACAACATTTCATCTACCTGTTATGGAGTTTCATTTAAAACTGTAGAGTGATACATTATCCTTTGAGGAGTGTCTAACATATCCCGCACCTCATATATCATTCTCTCTGGGATATCTAAAAATACACCATCAGGGGTGCAATATATAACACATCCCATCTTACATAACAAGTCTCTGCCCAGTAGGTTAGTTGGAGCCGCAGCAGCCAGGAGAAAAGAATGCCTGGTATGCCTTGTGGGCTTTGTTAAAAGATAATGTTCCACTTTACCTGTTACACCCATTGTTGGTACTGTCTCGTTGGTCACCTGCAAATTAACGTGAGATTTTATCACCGACCTGGTCGCCCCTGTGTCTACAAGAAAAGGATATTCAGTACCAGCTACATCAACCATCATGATCGGTTTTTCCCTAGTACTTCCCGTTAACCTGACTATCTGTAGACTACAGGTATGACCTGACCCCTTGCGTTGGCTACCATTCTCCAATAAAGCATTAACGGCTACAATTGGAGCTGGTGCCTGCTGAACATTTGCTGGCCTCTGCATATCCCTTATGGGGATATCTAGGTCTTCCCTGATATGCGATCCCTACTCCTTTTACTGTATAGTTTCTACTTAAGTGTCCTGTTTGTTTACAGTTAAAACATGTTCGTGTTTCGGGTGAAGACATGTGGTGTTGTGAGGTTTGCGCAGAGGGTAAAGGTGGTGGATATGGGTAAGGATAGGGAGGGTAAGGGTATTATGGGGGATAAGAAGTTGGTGGATAGCCTGGGACCTGTGGTGGCATCAGGTTAGTGGGATAGAGTTGTGTTTGTTGTCGAGTGGGGTTAGTGAGAGCACATACTTGTTCAGACGTGAGTGTGTGTGCAAGTGCAAGTGTGTCTGTTGGCTGTGGTGTTACCGTCATTCCCTCCAGAGCTTGTATACTGACAGCCATTAGTTTTTTGCTCTGGGCTTCTCTCTTTTTGGAGATGTTTTTATCATGTTCAATGGCGGTTTCTATGAAGGTATCTATTGTGAGTTCCCGCCAGCCAGGCTGTGAGGTCTGAACCCGAGTTTTTAAACTCTCTTTCAGACCATCCAAAAGTACTGTGACTATCATCCCCCGGTGGTGAGTGCTATCTTTAATATCCTCTATCCCAGTGTACTGGGTGATAGCTTGCAGAGCCCAATCGCAATAATCTTCTGCAGTCTCACTCTCTTTCTGCTTATTGGTGAAAATTTTGTTCCAGTTAACTACTACTGGAAAATATATACCCAATTGAGTCACAATGCGGGAAATGTTACCTTGGTTTACTTGGTCTGTCAAGGGAACGTCACCATCCAATACACAATCCGTGATAAATTTTGTCACATCGGTATTGCGTGGCAGACAGGCCCTTAACAACACACGCCAATCTTTATTAGTGGGTTCATGTGAACTACCCAAATTTCTCAAAAATCTTTGACATTTGGCTAATTCCTTTTTGGGATCGGGGAAATCATTTATGATGGAATTTAGTTCTGCTCTTGTCCAAGGACAATGCATTACTACTTCCTTCGTGGGCACTATACCGTTTGCATCTGCATTTCCATTTGGAACTGTTATTGTCCGAATGGGATGCAGACCGGTAGTGCTGCTACCTTTGACCTGATTACCTGGCTGGGGGTTTAGTCTGCTGCTGCTACGTATGGTATGAACAACTTCCTCTACGGGTGCAGAGGGCATTAACACTTCCCTTGCTGTTACCGATGGAGATGGTGGCGCCACTCGTGATTCTGGTGATGCAGCATCTATCATCAGCACAGCATGGGAAATGGCAGACATTACAATAGGCTCATCATCCACATCATGAACATTTTCTTTATAGTTGCTTAAGAGAGGGTACAAGTTGCTTGTTACATTTTTATGGGTATTTTTTGGTAACTGTACTTGCACCTCCATCCACATAAGGTGGGTGAGGTGATTGTGAACTGCTGGCAAAACTCTCCACAATGCTACCTTGCCGCATGTGCACGCCATTTTGCGGCTCGCCCGTATTGCAATTCAGCGTCGTGGATGTATTTTCTGGCAATGTGCTCACGATGCTAGTTTGCGTCATTTGCACATTGTTAAGCCACGCATCCCCTTCATGCTGCCAAAGTTTTAAACATTCAAAATATTTAACCTTTTTCTTTCAGGAGCGCATCAAACTGATGTGATCCCAGACATTGTCTAACACATTTTTATCAAAACTACCAATTCTGGGAAACGGTCTAACACTCTTCCTCGTCACATTAAACCATAAATCACAATACCTTATTGCATAAGTACCGTACTTGGTATGCATGATACGACGGGCCGATCCGATCGGCACCTCCATTAGCAGCACATCATTGCCTAACATCTCTACTGTTTGCGTGGCTCCCATTCTGAGACAACTCCTACACTTTTCAATAAAGATTTAGACCGGTGAAAGACAATCAAGACACTTTCACTTACCTGTGGACGATTTAAGTCGGCGGCGCCCACACACCTGGGATTTAGTAAGGCAACTTCCACACCTGGATAAGATTTGAAAAAGGCAACTTCCACACCCGGATAAGATTTAGTAAGGCAACTTCCACACCTATGAGAGTTTATATGTCGGCTACTCTCACGCACCTCTCTACAACAAAGACAACATGTACACCTGCTACTGTGTATAGAACGGTAAAGCTGCTTACTGAGCGGCTAGACTAACCCTTGCACCTAGCCTTTAAGGATCATATGATACCCTTAACTTTTTTCAACAAATATTCACTGTTACACACTTTTATCCTGCGCAGAAAAATACACGTTAACCCAGATATTGGTAATAGATAAAAATTTAAACCTCAATGGTTTTGTTCAAACACGTGGCACATCTTTACTATGCGCAAACCTGCGACTTAGTCGTGTACTCAGTACTGCGACACCCCTTTAAACGTAAGGTTCTATCAACAGAGGAAAATAAACTTTTCCCTCTCTTGTCCCTGGATTCTAGTCAGCTTCCTTGATTCACATGGAGACGGATAGTGATCTTTCAGCACAAAGCGGTTGCAGGCAAACCCTGCATGTGGCCACTCCACCCTTTGCTGAAATATCGATGGCCGTATGTACCGTGTGAGCAGGTAAGTGACTTCACTACGAGCCCCCAACTAACGATACTGGATCAGAACCTCTATACACACCTTCCTATACCTTCTAATGTCCTGCCTATACCTTCTAATATCCTGCCTATACCTTCTAAGGATGACGCTAATTTGCGTACACAGTCATACCATAAATAAAGACCTAGACGTGGAATCTGTAGTTCCAAAGCACAAGTGTTATTCAGGTAAAAGTTCAGACAGTTACACGCAATTGATCTAGACACAATTTAAGCGCAAAAGGAAAATTATACAGACCCAAGTACAGTATACATACGCAGGCGCTTCCGGACCTGGAGATAGACATCAGCAAGGGACCCCTAGTCATACAGCGTTCAGCACGAAGACTGAGAACCAGCGTTCGCACACACATATTTATACCCCCTCAGAATAAACAGGACAATAGGGAAGTTAGTTGCTGATGTCATTGGTTCCCAGGGGAGAACCATCTGTTACAGCACATTTAACAGGCTGGTTCAAATAGACTCTCCCTGCCTCTAACAGCTGGGGGTCTTCCTCTTCACACCCCCTGCAACATTCTAACAGTTGTTCATGAAATATACATTTTGTTGCTTGTAGGCTCTGCGATCCATAACTTGAGTTTGCATGATGCGACCTCCTCACCGATAACACCGGAATACTGTAAAAAGAGTACGCATCAATACAAGACCAAACATGACTTGTTTAGCATGTATAATATCTTAGTTATCAAATCTCTTTATTTCTCAGCATTTAAACTAACTGAACAAACTTAAATCATACACTTTAAAGCTTATTGAACCTTATGTGTGAATATGTAATGTGTGGGTATTGAGGGTTTGATATAAGGATGCTAGTTAACTTGGGGCAGATGTGTGCGCATAAAACGAATAAAACAGCGGTTTCATACAAAGTCCTATGCATTCGCTAATATGCGACTAGTTAACAGCGCAATTGTGCGTATTAATGTGTGTATGAGAAATGGTGAAACATGCAATCGCATGGTGCTAATAGTATCATCGCCACATGTACTAAAATGTGAGTTTATCTAAAATGGCACTTAGGCGGCCATTCGCAAAATGGTGTCTTGCGATCTCATTTTCAAGATGGCGTCTTGCGGCCAGTCGCAAGATGGCGTCGCTGCGATTAAATTTTAAACTGAACTTGTCTCAGCCAATTATTCAGCTTCAACAACTACCACAATAGTGGACAAAATTAAACCTGTTAAGCCTCTATGTCAGAGCCGTGCTAATGTTTAACACTGTTGCCAATCTTCATCATAACCCTAAACACTGTTGCAGTTCTTTTTTAAACGTATTGATAGATGAAAAAAATTCAAAAATACTGAAACTCCTTCCTTTTGAACTTAATTCCTGGATATCAGGATACTGAGTACATTGGTAGGTGTGCACTGGCCAGTGATAAGAGGATAACAGAGGTATTAATCTTTAAGCACATAGACCTCTCTGATATTGAACAATCGTATGTATTCAGTGGAGAAATGAATACAATTGCAGATTTCACCGTTAATAGAGTCTCCTCTTGTATATGTAATGTCTTACAAGGAAGCAACTCCAAGCTTCTAAGTACAGTCTGAGTAGTGCCGGTGTTATATATAAGTGCTGGAGATGTTAGGTTAGTAACAGCGTGTGTTGAAATCAAATCTCTTTTTATAAATAGAGATCTGTTTTGCCAATTGGTATAGATGGTACCTTGTGCTCCAGTTAGGTTCATCTTGTGGGGGTGGTGGTCCGAGACGAGTGCACTCGTGGACCGGGCCGCCGATACCCTGGAGCCTCTAGCTGATGAGACAAGCTCTCTCTGAGCTGGGAATGAGCAGCAGTAAGCGGTGTTCCAGATACTCCCACAGAACACTTCAGTCTGAGTCTCCACAGTGTGAACTGGCAGTCAGGCTATGTGATGTGGTGAACAAGTATTATTTCTCAGAGGTCTCAGCTATGCATCAGGAACCACGTGGGGCAGGCTTGATGCATTTCTCTGCACTTGCAGATTCCACAAAAGCATTTGAGGAAATGGTAAGTGCTGAGAAACGCATCAAGCCTGCCCATATACAGACTCAATTGCACACAGATATACAAGTGTTGCATATCAAATGAATCAGCACAGTCTCCTGGTGCATCCTGGTGCATCCTAGTCACACTACATTGCAACTTAGATGCATTTTTGACAAAAGAAATGCCTGATGCTAGCAGAGCTGCACAGGAACTAGCGGCTCACTTATGACAGGCATGCCGTGCTGTATGGCATATTGAGGATAGATCTGTATATGTATCTACTCTGTAATGAGGTGGCCTCAGACCACTCTATGTTCAATCAAAAGCTCCCAAGACATTTGGGAACCCATGTCACTAACTGGGGACAATATGTGTAAGTTTTAGCACACGTAACACATGATAAAAGTGTTGGGAGAGAGCTGTCTGCACACTTTCTCTCCTAGGCACTAGGGCCCTGATTCAGACCCACTCGCAAGCGGCTGTCCGCTCGCAAGTGGGTCGATGGTCTGCACTGAGCATGCGCACGACGGAGGGAGCTCCGTCGTGCGCATGCGCCAGACGCGACGAGCGAAGGAAAGTCCTTCGCTCGTTGTGTCTGATCAAAGGGGGCGTGCTGTCGATGTTGATTGACAGCACGCCCCCTTTGGTGGGCATGCTGGGGGCGTGCCTCCCTGACGGGGCGTTCCCAAGGGAACGCCTCCCGTCAGAAGCCGGCCCACTGACTTCACTAGTGATGTCAGTGGGAGTGATTTTGGCTCTGATAGAGCCAAAATCACTCCGGGCCTTGCGGTTGAAAACCTCTACCGCAGGCTCCGGCTCGCAGTTTCGATGGTCGCGATGGTCACGACCATCGCGGCCATCAAACTGCACGCTCGTATAGGCTGTGGGTGGTGACCCACAGCTATACGAGCGTCCAGGAGGACGCTCCATTTTTATGGAGGGCGGCCCTCATTCAGAGCGTTCGCTCTGCTCAGAGCGTACGGCTCTGAATGAGGGCCTAGGTCCGTTACCCCTGTTTGCCTCTCCAATAATGAACACTATATACAGCTACACTAGAGACTCCAAATGCCATTGTTTTACCACTGCTGTGTATTACAAATATATTGTTGCCACTACTGCATAAGCGCTTATAGTGAGTGTGCACATAGGTGCTCCAGAAGCACCAGCACTACACTTATGCACTCCTGGATGCAACTGGATATCACTGCATCCTGTAACAGCTATATACTGTTTGTCCCTGTGTTATCCTGCACCTGTTTTCTACCAGTTAAGACATTCCCTGGTTAAGTTTATCTGCTGTCTGGACTAACCTCCATCACATACCACCAAGACACCAGTGTTGGAGGTCAACAATTCCAAGAAAAAAGGCTGCAACAACATGGAAAAAGAGAATCTGAGTGAGCACAGAAATGTCCTTTATTCATACAAGGGAAAATGTACAGTGCAAGGGCTAGTATGAACTAAATTAAACTAATGGGCTCAGAACACTTTGCCACAATGAAGATGATGGTGCATTTAAAGCAGTTGAAGGTTACCATTGATCAGGGTAATCATCCTAACCTTGATTATGTAGATCAGTGGTGTTAAACTTGGGCCATCCAGCTGCAGTCGAACTACACATCCCAGCATGCAGTGCCACAGTATTTCTATTAAGACATGCTAAAACTGTGGAAGGCCATGCCGGCATATGTAGTCCACAACAGCTGGATGGCCACGAGATTGACACTCCTGTGTAGATAAAGCAATGAGGACAATAAGCCTAGATGTGGAGCAACATGTATATTTTGTTATCCACAGAAAATCATCAGCATGTGATATGTGGTTGGCTTTACAGATGTCTTACAGTATGAAAACAATGATTTAACCTCTGTGTGCATGCAAGAATATGAATGAATACTGTATTTAAATAAAATGCTGTCATCAGCAAATAACTTCAGTAGGCATCAAAGTAGATGACAAGTAGGTTGCAATGGTGATGTTGCAAAAACTTATGTCAGAGAATTACATCATAGTATTGCCTTTGAAGTCTTGTACTATGAAGCTATTAACAGAGATTGTATGGGCCAAGCTACTGCACATTCAAGAGTGCATACCTGTACAGACCAATGCTAAGAATAATTTTCTTTTACCAAAGGGCGTAAAACATAAAAAGCCAAAGTGTAGTTGCTTCAAGTGTCATAAGTTGGGACATAAGGCTTCAGAGTACATCATGGAAGTGAGACAGAAAAAATGAGTCAGTGTTAAATGTAGCAGACAGTCACCCCAAACTGTTGGTATGTGGATTCAGGAGCCATGAGGCATTTTAGCTGTAATGATAGTCAATAAAGTCATGTGATCTAACAACAACCAAACCTTTAATTGGATAAAGTTGGAACAACAAATGTGAGTTCATATTCTCCTTACTACAAGATCCTGTGGACTACATAACCAGGACTTTCATCACTCAACTCCCTGTTGGGTCGCTACATAAACCTTGTGCCTCACTTGCTACTATTTGTGCTGGCTCTGTGCTTTACATATAATCTTACTTGCATACTGTATCTGTGTTAATGTCATTTTACCTCTCTAATAATGTATTTTTACATTAGGTCTTTTGCCTAGTTTTATATCATCTAGCTCCTACCACTGTCTACTATATTATTCAATTTCTACAACCACCAAATCTCAACTTTTATTATACTCAATAATAAACTTTTGTTGTGTAGACACTTTCTCCCACATTGTACTTTTACTTGCATTTCTGGAAATCTGCACTCTCTCTTACATTCTTTCTTCATCCCTACTTTCAACTTTTTCTTCTCCTATTTACCTCATCCTTACCATGACCATGTTTACTTCAACTCGCCCTTCACTCTGTGTCTACCTAATCATATGTTCTGCCCCTTGCTTCCACCTTTATACTCTCCCCCTGGTCTCCTCCACTTCCTCCTCCCCTTATCTCCCCTCTTCTGTCTGCCTTCCTCCCCATTGTCTCCCATTACTCCACTTTCATTCTCTTATACTCCACTGGGCTCCTACTACCTCACTGCTAATCTCTCCACTCACTCCCCTCTCCATGTCACTTCACCCCACCTTCATCCACATCTCAATAATTTTCCTCCCTGCCCACTTTCTGCAGGTTCCCCTCCTAGCACTGGAGCCTGCACCATCACTACACTCTATTCATCTCGGTACCCCAAATTAATCTTACCTCCATGATACAGCAACCCTGGTAATCTCATTCACATCTCTCCAACAAACTCTGTCCCTCTATCCTGTGCCCTCTGGAATGACAGGTCAGTCTGTAATAAATTGGTCCTCACCCATGACCTTTTCATCCCCAACTCCCTGAATCTCCTAGCCATTACTGAAACCTGGATTTTACCCTCTGACACCATTTCTCCTGCAGCTTTCTCCTCTGGGGGCCTCACCTTCTCCCACACCCCTTACCTGGGGGTCACCATGGTGGTGGTGTTGGGGTCCTTCTATCCCCCTGTTACTCATACTAACCCATACACTCTGAACCATCCCTTACATTCTCTACATTTGAAGTTCATGATATATGCCTCTTCAAACCAGTACACCTCTGAGTAGCTGTCATTTACTGTCCCCCTGGCCCTCCCTCCAAGTTCCTTGACAACTTTGCTTCCTGGCTCCCTCATTCTCTCCTCAGACCTTCCCTCCATTATCCTAGGTGACTTAAATATTCCAATTGATATCCCCATAGAATCCTCTGACTCCAAACTCCTCACCCTCTTCATTTGGCCTCTCCCAATGGACCTCCTCACCCTTCCATATGAGTAGGCATTTGCTTGATCTGGTCTGCACTCACCGTTGCAATAATTCTGATTACTCTAATTCCCTATTCCCCTTTTCTTACCATCACCTTCTCTCTTATAACCTGTCCCTCTCTCCTTCCCCTCTACCTCCAAAAGCCACCATCACTAAGCATAACATTGAGGCTATTGACACCGTTTCTTTTTCTTCCCTGCTTCACTCACTTCTCTCCCCTATCATCTCTCTCTCCTGCCCTGAACAAGCTGCTTCCTTATACAATGCCTCCCCTTACTTCTGCTCTGGACTCTGTTGCTCTGGCGATCACTACTCACACTCGCAGATCCACTCCTCAACCCTGGCATTCCAAATGCACCAGATACCTGCAAAAGTGTTCACGAACTGCCGAGCGACAGTGGAAAAGATCACACTCTACACTCTAAGGCAGATTTTCTCCATTTGAAATGTATGCTCTCATCCTACAGTGTTGTCCTTTCCGTCTCTAGGCAATCAGATTTCAAGAACCTCATCTCCTCTCAGTCCTCTGTTCCACAGCGTCTCTTCACCACTTTCAACTCCCTCCTCTGCACACACCCTCCTCGTCTCCCCTCCTTGATCTCTGCCCTTGACTTTTCTACCTACTTTACATCTAAAATTGATTCAATACATCAGGGCATCATATCCAACCTGTCCCCCAGCTCTCCACCTCCTCCTTTCTCGGATCACCCCATCCCATCCACTTTACCAACTCTATGATCCTTCTCTCCTGTGTCTGGAGAGGAAGTCATGGCCTTCATCCGGTCCCCCCCTTCCACCTCCCCCTTGATCCTATCCCCTCCTGCCTCCTCCGCTACCTCTCCTTCTGCCTGCTCCCATCTTGCCGACCTCCTTAACCTCTACCTCTCATCATGCACTGTAACTTCTGCATTCAAGTATGCCCTTGTCTTCCCCATTCTTAAAACCTACCCTTGATCCTAACATTCTCTCTAACTACTGACCCATCTCTCTCCTCCCTTTTGCCTCCAAACTCCTTGAGCATATTGTCCACAACCTATTTACCCCTTTTCTTTCCACCCACTCCCTCCTTGACCCTTTTCAGTCTGGCTTCCATTCTCTCCACTCCACTGAAACTGCTCTCATGAAGTCAGCAATGACCTCCTTGCTGCCACATCCAAAGGCCACTACTCTCTGCTCATTCACCCTGATCTCTCTGCTGCTTTCGACACTATGGACCACCCTGTACTGCTGCAAATCCTTCACTTCCTTGATCTACATGACACTACCCTCTCCTGGCTGTCCTCCTACCTGTTACGATCCGATGCAAATGTTCCTCTGTGGAGGATGGTAAACAGGGGGGTTCGGGTGACCTGGGAAGTGACTGGACTAGGTCTCCTAGTTGCGGCCAAACACAGGTTTGGCTAGACCTGCCCAGAGGCACGGAGTCTAACTCACTTGGTGGTTTTCTCCAGTGACCCCTCCAATTGGGATTTGGTTTTCCACTGCACCAAGTGAGCAGGTCGCGGCCCTCTGGACAGGTACCTGGGAATGGCAGAAGACCGGAAACTATATTTAACAAAGCAAATGCTAGAGCACAGGAGGTAAACTGGATGCTTAGATATTGAAACGCTGTTTAGGGATCCTAATCACAGGCTAGCATAGGAATACTGGAAAGTGTACTGAGAATCACTAAGAAATCCAAGTGCTGATTGCACAGAAAAACAGAGGCATATATTGGGAATTGCTAGCTATGTTTAGAGCTGATTTGCAGAGACAAGACAGAGCAAAGAACACCAACATGCACTGGAAAGCTATAAATGTAGGTGTTGACTGCACAAACAAGACACAGAGAGACATGGACACAGGCACATGTAGTAATCCCAGTCGCAGGCTAGCTTGCAAACACAGGAAAATGTACAGGAACTGCAACAGATTCTGGAGCTGATAAACACAGTAAAACACAGAGGGAAGGCAGGAATAAACTGGGGAAGCTAGTAATGCTGGTACTGGACAAAGGCAATTACTAGGAGAGTGCTGGAGGTCCAGCTGTGAGCTAATTAGTACTAGCAGGTAATCTGACACCTCAGTGACACAGGGTAATAGCCACAGGAAAGCTGCAATAGAATTAGCAGCACATATACAAAGACACACAGGGAAGGGACATGAAACACTGAAGTACTGTGAGAAAGCTAAAGTCTCAGAGTAAGGGTTAGCATGGAAGCTAATACAGGAAACTGGAAAACTGTGAGCAGGCTGAAGCAACACGCTGAAGGATTTAGCACAGAGCAACAGTGGGAGTAACACAGGCACTTGGAATAACGAAGTTGAACAGCATCTTCCTGAAGTTCTGGGGGCAGATTTTTACCCAGGGGTAGCAGATTATTGGAGCACAGCATCAGCTGACTGAGATCATGCTACCATTGGTTAGAAGGACTGTCACATGAGAGGAACTGTCATGGCAGCACCCATGATGGGAACTCCGATCCCCAAAACACACAGCCGACCATGGAAGTCCGCAAAAGCACCTAAGGTAGAATACTCAGCATCTCACCCCTCACTGCACCAGGTGTCTGACCACAAGGAAGTCAGGGGAAGCTGGCATGGAGGTAAGAGATATCCGATCCTAGGCTGAACACTGACAGTACCTCACTGACTGATCCTTCTCTGTTTCCTCTCATGACTCCTCTTTCCCACCACAGCCTCTTAATATAGGTGTTCCCCAAGGTTTTGTTCTTGGACCTCTCCTATTTTCCCTCTTTACGTCCTCTCTAGGTGAACTCATCAGCTCTTTTGACTTCCATTATCATCTACAGTATATGCTGATGATACTCAAATCTACCTTTCTTCCCCTGATCTCTCCCCCTCTCTTCTGACTCATACTGTCTATCTGCTTTCTCTTCTTGGATGTCCCAGCGATTTCTTAAACTTAATATGTCTAAGACAGAGCTGATCATCTTCCCACCCTCCCACATAACTTCACTTCCCAATATTTCTTTATCAATTGGTGGCACAACTATCTCGTCTAGCCCCAAAGTGCACTGTCTTGGAGTTATCCTGGACTCATCCCTCTCCTTTAAACCACATATCCAGAACCTCTCACAGTCCTGTAATTTCCATCTCAAAAATATTTCCAAGATTAGACCCTATCTTACCCAGGATGGTTCTAAAACCCTCATACACTCACTGGTCATCTGCAGATTGGACTACTGTAACCTCCTCCTATCTGACCTCCCCAAATCTAATCTCTATCCTCTCCAGTCTGTCTTCAATGCTGCTGCTCAGCTCATCTTCCTCTCCAAATGCTCTACATCTGCCTCCCCTCACCTACAAGCCCTCCACTGGCTCCCCTTCCCTTCCAGAACCCAATTTAAAGTTCTCACACTCGCTTATAAAACCCTCATTCGATCTTCTACCATTTACATCTCTGATCTCATCTCCCTTCACTCTCCTCTCTGCCCTCTTTATTCAATTAATGCACACCGCCTTTCATGCCAACTGATTACTTCCTCCCACTCCCACCTCCAAGATTTTGCCCGCACTGCTCCCCACCTTTGGAACTCTCTCCCTCTCCCCATCAGACTTTCCACCTCTCTACAATCATTCAAACATGCTCTCAAGACCCACTACTTAATCAAAGCCTTCCAGCTGTCATCCTAACTCGCTGCTACATGCTCCTTCCTCCCCGTCTACCCCATCTGTGTCACACCTGTTTGTCTTCCCATCCCTTTTAGAATGTAAGCTCTTATGAGCAGGTCCCTCTACCCTCGTGCTTATCCCTACTCTACTTTCACCTACTTCTTACTCTCCACTAGGGCACCTAACACTTGGTTGCTTATGCTTGGCTGCTTATGTGGGTGTTATGGATGCTAATGTTGCTATGTATATTATCCATGTCCTTGTCCTGTATTGTATTGTTCTGTAAGTCACTGGTCACCTATTTGTCTATGTACTTTGTAAGGTGCTGCGGAACACTTGTGGCACCATATAAATAAATGCTAATAATAATAATAATAATGTGATCCTGTTAACATCAGAGCAATATGAGATAAAGTATTAAATGTCTTGAAAGTTGGGACAATTACTGTAAACTTAAGAGTTATGGCAAAACATTTATCACAGATATAGAAGAAGTGTTATTTATGCCAGTTGTAGGAACCAATCTGATTGTCATAAGTGTACTATAGAAGTAGGGAGACAAAGTCCAATTTGCAGAAGGTCAGTGTGTCGTGTACAACAATAGAGGGACTGGACTTGTGATAGCAACATGTAGCCAACTGTATATACTTGACACTGAAGAGTGTTGTGCAATGGCAGCTACTGACTCCAACCAGCCCATGGAACAATGGAATAAGTAACTGGGTAACCTAGGGTATTGCAATGTACAGAAGCTTTCCAAATGGCATGGCAATGGGATGTCTGTGAATAATCCTGAAAGACCAGAGTGTGAAAGTTGTATGAAGAGTACATGTTGCCCCTTTCCTAAGTCAGCATCCTGAGCTAAAGTACCATTGGAAATAGTGCATATGGATATATGAGGACCAATGGAAGTGGTGTTAATGAGCGGTAATCACTTCTTTATGACACTAGTAGATGATGATATGAGGATGAAACATGTATACTTCCTGAAAAGCATAAGTGAAGTTACAAGCAAAATTGTGGAGTGCAAGAGTCTATTCAAAATTTAGATGTGTCTGAAGATAAAAAGGCTAGGGCTAACAATGATGGATAATAAGAAAATAGAGGTCTAGCTGCCTACCTTAGGAGGAATAGCCTATAGCACCAACTAAGAATTGCCTACACACCAGAACTGAACATGAGCAAAAGGCCAAATAAAACAATTGCTGAAAGAGCACAGACTATGTTAAGTGATGCAGGTCTGGACAAGAAATTCTGAGCTGAAGTTGTCTAAAATGCAGTCTATCTCATGAATAAAGCACCTACAGTGGCAGTTAAAGACAAGACACCAATGGAGATGTCATCCAGAAAAAGGCCATGTATCAGTGATCAGAGTGTAAAGCTTATGCCCATATACCTATAGAAAGGAAACGTACACTGGAACCCAAGTCCATCTCGTGTATCTTGCTGGGATACTGTCAACAAAGCAAAGGACAAAAATTGGGGGACATTAACAACAAAATGCTTTTGAAGTCAAGAGACAGTGTTTCACATGTCCACTTCAATTAAAGATAAGCAACATATTGTAAGATCATAAAAACTTGTGATGCAACAGTAGATACTGTATGCTGCCAGCTGGGGGCATGTCAGAAACTGAAAGCACAGATACAAGTGATCAGCTGCAGAGCAAGATCCATATGAGGTGCAATAAAGGAAATCATCTTAAAAGATACAGTGAGGAATTTGCAAACTTTGTCTGCTGTGAACCTCATACTCTCCAAGAGGCAGTCAAGCAGCAACATGGAAGAGTAGAAATCAGGCCTAGATAAAGAGCCTACAGATTTAAACAACACACATAGACCATTATGGATAGGCTGAGAGACCATAAAACAGTCAAAAACAACTGGGTCTTCTGCTAGACGTATTGCTTGCTACAAAGCCGATTGTTATGCTAAAAAATCCAGCATTAATTTTGGGAGATCTTCTCACCTGTTACAAAGTAGAGTACATTATGCATGGTCATTGCTATATCTACTGTTTACAATTTACTATGTATACCAGTTAGTCTTTGATTCAACCTTCCTGAATGGTGAACTAGTTGCAGACATTTACAAGGAACCACCAGAGCATTACAATCTTGATACATTCCCTGAAGGAAAAATATGTCTTTTAAAGAAATCTCTGTATGGGCTTAAACAGAGTGGCCACTGCTTGTACATTAAGTTAGACAGTGTACTGCTAGAAATTAACTTTTTTTTGTTCAAAGACTGATCATTGTACTACAAATGGAGTGAGAAAAGCTTATTAATCATAATTGTCTATGTAGATAATCTACTACTTGCAAGGTAAGAGAACCAAATGTCAAGTTGTTACTAAGTTCAAGCTCAAGAATCATACAAAACTTGAGTGTTGGGACTGTTACTATAGACCAACAAGGCTACATTAAGAAGATGCTCAAAAAGTTTGGAATGACAGATGCCAAGCTATTCAGCAAACCAATAGACAAAATCATGAAAATGTCAAAGGTTATATGTCCAACAACAGTCTGAAATAAAGGAAATGAGAAAAGTACCTTACCAGAGTGCCATTGGAACTTTAATGTAAGCAAGTGTTGGCACATGACCAGATGCCACCCAAAATGTCAGCCATGTGCGCCAATTTGCAATCAAACTAGGAAGAATACACTGGGCAGCCATCAAACACATCCTCAGATACTTAAAAGCTGTCTACCTTAAGAGGAATAGCCTACAGCACCAACTAATAATTGCCTACACACCAGAACTGAACATGAGCGAAAGGGCATATAAAACAATTGCTTAAAGAACACAGACTATGTTAAGTGATGCAGGTTTGGACAAGAGATTCTGAGCTGAAGTTATCCAAAATGCAGTCTATCTCAAGAATCAAGCACCTACAGTTGCAGTCAAAGACAAGACACTATTGGAGATGCCATCCAGGAAAAAGCCATTTATCAGTTATCAGGGTGTAAATCATATGCCCATATACCTAAAGAAAGGAACATATGCTGGAACCCAAGTGCTGGAAACCTCCTTCAAACTAAAGTTCTTGAAAACTGAAACTTTGGAGGTACAAGCTTTTTGTAATGCTGATTGTGGAACAGATGAAGATGATAGGCATCTCTAAACAGGATACTTATTTGCTTTGGCGGTTTCAGCCTTCAGCTGGGTAAGCAGGAAACAGCCTACCATTGCCTTCTCTAGTACCAAGGTTTAGAATATAGCTCTTACAGAAAAAGCCAAGGAAGTATTATGGCTGAAGAAGACTTTGTGTGAGCTAGTCTTCTTAGGTTAGATAATACCATCAACATAACATGTAACAACAGAGATGCAATTGACTTATCTTCCAGTACTAAACATCATGGTAGAGCTAAGCATATTGCTATAAGATACCATTTAATTAATAAGCTGAGAGATAGAGTATCTATTTGAAGGTGCTAAAGGTCTGATGTCACTTAATACATTTCTACAAAAGTGTCGACTGGAATGCATTTCATATGTTGATTTTTTTTTACATAACACATTGTGTTTTTTGCTGCAGGTGAGAATTCCAAGTGTGGAAAGTTCTGTGCACTATTTCTCCTTTGTCCTCCTGACACCAAGACCTGGAGCAGTCGGAGGCGTGACCTTCGACCTAGCAAATGTACTACTGTGCATGAGCAGTGTCCTGCACATCATCTGTGCTTCCATCCAGAGTATACTGAGAGTTTCTCCAATAACAGACACTTTATATACAGATACACAAGAGACCCCAAACACCATGTGTCACCACCGTTGTATATTACAAACATCCCTCTGTCACCACTTCATAAGTGTATCCTTATACACTGCTGGCTGCAACTGGATATCCTTGATTTATTTACCTGCTATATATTGTTTGTCCATGTGTTATCACACACCTGTTTCTACCAGTTAATAAATTATTTCCTGGTTAAGTTTTTTTGCAGTGTGGACTGACCTCCACCACACACCACTCCCACCTACCACCATCATAGGATCTGACAATAAAAAGTGTCTTGAAAATTTTGCTTAAAATTGGCACAAATTGTGTTACTTTACTAAACTGCACTTTAGCAAACTTTCCTTAAATATGCAGAGTTCTGGTGAACTTAATCTTACAGTTTCATTGTATGTAAGTAACACCATAAAGGCATTGTCAATATGTATTCAACAGATAAAGCAATTCCAATTATTACTGTTTGGGTAGGAATTACGTTTGGCATCACACTTTTGTCCCATTAGATTTGTTATTTCTTAAAATACCAGGCTAAATTCTACACTAGTTCCTTCTATCCTTCCTTGTCAGAGAGAGAGGGAAACATATTTGTCAACTTCACACAAAGAGGAATTGCTTTGAAAATGTATTGCATGATTTTATTTTAACTGGAAAAAATCCTTTGCAGAATCAGTAAATAAGCAACTCAGGAATTAAATTAGCTCCAAGCAACTTTAAGCAAATAACCAACACATAAAATTGTGTTATCTAACTGACCAGTTGAGGCTGGATTTTTTTCCATTTAAAATAAAAAATTAAAAGGCATGGCAAAATATTATTATAATTTCAAATGTACCAGAGAAGATAATAATATCATGGACCTGGCCATGGGTGAAATTTATATAAGTAGTGATTTGAAAAGGATGAGTTTCTAACTTGTAAAAAATTACATGGTAATTTAATTAATGTTGCTTTAAATATTTCAATTCAAATGAATGAAAATCTATTTGCAATAACACAGCTAGATGGATTTTGTTTTATGTACAGACATTTACAGCATTACAAGCAGTTTTAAATCATAGTAATATGCTAATTTATCATACCCATGCTTAATATCATAATGGACAATTGCATGTGGTAACTGTTTTTTCTTTATTAAACTTTGCCTCAGCATATAGGAAATAGAGGGGTACCCCAGAAAACCCACCCTGTTACCAGAAGGCATGATTTAATTTTGTAGACAAAATCTTTAAAATGAAATAATGGATGTACAATAAAAGAACCATTTAGTGGGGAGAATCCTTGTTTTGAGAGAAGGAACATAGTATTTTCTCCAAGCAAAATTACTAGATTTGTCCACTCCCTTTAAGATAGTGGGTATTATTATTATTTTTTATTAATAACTAGTAGAAACCCATGAAAATCGACGGTTAGTATTTATTTTTAAAAAGAGTAAACTCATATTAAGCAACTAATGTAAATTTTATTTGATTGACAACATTTTTTTACAAATTCATTTAAATATTTCAATAAAGACAATATTTTGAGTATATCCATTTGTGGCAGGTAATCCATGTGCATCTCTGTGAGTGATCTTTACTGCAACAGATTTGATCTTGCTCGAGATAAGGCAACGTAGAGCATACCATGTGATAAGATTGGTTCTGGCAGGTATATTCTGACTTTGGCAAGTGTCTGACTCTTATTCATTGTCAACACAAAGGACAATATGATTGAAAATAGAATCCATTTGATCGTAAAAGGGAAAGTGCAGTTGCTTGTAGTCAGCAGAATGTGTGGCAAGCTGTGCAAAGAATTTTCCAGAGATTGTATTTTGGAAGAGCGACGATCATACATGTGCCATTGACTAAACCTTTCCTTGTGTCCAGGTTCCTGATGAGCAACACGACTGCACTCTTTTTCAGTAGTAGAATGTGAGGCAGAAGTCCACTCATCTCGATCGTGTGCAAAAATGCAACTGTATAGCGCACTCTTTCACTCTCATCTTCAGTCAGAACTGTGTCAAGACTGAAAAAATGTGCTCTTCGCTGGAAGTTGTTCAATAATCTTTTTGTTGATCTCATAACAGTGGGAATTCTATGGGCAAAGGATTACTCTATCTTTCAGTTCATATTCTGACAGGGTTTGAATGTTAGTGTCATATATTTTTTCAATAATGTCACCCTTGCATAACATTTAATTTGGTATTTAAATGAACCGTGAATCTGGAACATTGGCATGGCCAGAACCAACCGCAGATAGAAATTCAGTGAATGCAACCTCATTTGTTTGCATATTCTATGTCAGGAGATACTTTCCAAAAGTGTGGCCATAGTAGGCATTATTTCAGACAGTTCTTGATAATGGTTCCAAGTGCTGAGTGAGGGACTATGGGTAGAACTTGTAGAAAATCTTCTCCAAGTATCAAGAACTTGCCACTAATGGTTGTTCATTATTTCTGATGTCGCAGAATAAACAATCAAGGCAGGTCAGGGCATTAGCAGGGATCATGGACGTTTAATCAAAAATGTAGACCCTTGTCGATTTCAGTTCTTTTTCAGCTTTTGAACTAAGCTTGATAGAACTACAGTAAATGAATTCTCGAACAAAGAAATTGGAAATTTGAAGATGCTGTGGCTTGTATGTCCTCCTGGGAGGAACATTGCTGCGATGCCTGTCCATGCTACAATGGAACATTTCATGCCTTTGCCATGAAAGAAATGTAACAATGCTTCATACAGAAAAAATATTTACACAGCCACCAGCATGAGAAATGATAAAGGCATCTGTACTTATTGCTTGGATAGTGACGCAAGCCACTATATTATCAAAGATCACTTTTTGTTCTGAATTAGGTTTGGGAATCATAGTGTCAGCAATCGCTTGTTCAGTTATTGCTTCAAAGACAGTTTGTGGCATGGCTTCTAGTGAGACTTGTGGCAGATCTAAAACTCCGAGGCTCAATGAATGTGACAAAAGAATTGTACCAATTTCAAAAAGCGCCTAGTGGTGACTAATATCTAGTGAGAGAGTTCTATAGAAGTCTTCTGTTAAAGTTTTCTTGAATTTCAAGAAAAGTGCCATAGGGTCTTTTAGTCCACAAAAGCACAAAGGTAAGCAAACATTGCTCTGAACTGTTTGGGCATCTGGTGAGAGGAAGCTTCTACTGGTGCAATTTAATATTGTGTGTCAGATTCAAAAAGATTTAGTGCAATAGCAGATTGCTTGGACGTTTTGTGGAGTGTTCCATTAAAGGTCTTCAGGTCATCAAAAGATGTCAGCCCTGGGACACTGGCCATTAGAAGACAAAGTGTGAAGGTTTCGGGTTGACGGTGTAGACAAGGCCGATAGCTAAATGATTCCTTTGCCTTCTTTTCCAATGTTTGTTGTAAAATAAATACTCTTTTGGGATGTCCTGCTACAAAATTGATCTGGGTTCTAGGTCATTGTGATTGAGTTTAAAAAATGCTGTCAAAGTTATATTTTAATGTTCTTGTCGGACCAAGTCAGCAATGTCTGTGTCCTATAGGATTTAGACATTGTGATATCCTGGCATATAAGCAGCTAACTTCTGAACAGTATGCTATTTTGATTGCAATGGGAACTCCAACATGCCTCAGGTGTACTCACATAGCACTTGTTGACAAATCATGTAATTTCATCATAATCAGCTCGTCCATCTGAGGCAATGTTCACTGTCTTGACATTTGTACTATCGTAGCCTTTGTAGATATATATATGTAGGTACTTTACTGCTTAATTGTTAAACACACTTCTACATTGATATGCACCTGCAATTTCACACTGAAGTACGGGTTATAAGGCACCACCCACTCATTTGTGAATTAGAGAAAGTGACCATTAACTTTGGTTAGAAAAGTCCTGCTAAAGTTTCTATGCTTGTATATGGGATAACCGTTTTACTTTGTCACATCTGCGTAAGGTTTTGGGAAATTCTTCATACATTTGCCATTTTTCATAAATGATATTGGATTGAGCACTCTGCAAGGGCTTTGGATCATGCAAGACTTCAAAAACTTCAAACAGGACAATCCTGTCAGATGGTGGAAGTTCTGCTGAGATGACTTTATCAAAGTATTCAATCTTACATATTACATCTTCTTCTGCCAGGACGTGACAGCATGTGGCAACGAGGCAGTATTCATTTCTGGAATTTGATGATGTATAGGTAATAGATCACATTTCCAAAAACTTCTTTCGTGGTCCAATCAGATATGAGGTCATCTAGTTTTGCTTTGAATACTCAAACAATAAGTTCAGTTCTGAAGTTGATCTGAGTTGCAAATCCAAGATTCTCAGGCATCTCTTTCAATTTCGGATTACATGTGAATGTGGTGAACTGCGATGGTTTGCTGAAGGCTCTGACTAAAGCCATACCATCTTGGTAATGCATGTTCATGTTTCTGGGTAAACCTTGGAAGGAAGAAGGCAAGATGCTGATTTTCCCAGGTTGTATTCCATGCTCGTCTGCCTCGTTGAATAGTCTTGTTGGCCAGCGAATGTCTCAACTTTGAGTTTCTTTTTCTCAAGCTGTGTCCTATTGTACATGAAATGCTCACCTCCAGCTTGTATGTACTGATGGACTAAGTACTGTAGCCACAACATTCTGGAGTTGTGTAAAACAGAAAATTCTATCCGGATAGCCATTCTATAAGCCACATTCTGCAATCGAGTCACTTTTCTGAATTTACTGTTGATCTGTCTTTCATGTGGCCTATTCTTATCCCATTCACGTTCACCGTTATAAATCAGTAAAGGGTATAGCATCGGGTCAGTGAGTTGATGCAGTGAGATGATATTATTCAGGTATTCAGTCCCCGATCCCCTAGGGAAGACCTTCAAGTCATAGTTTCCTGGAGAAATGCTGTCTTTGATTGTGGAAATGGCAGCGATTTTATCTGCTGAAGGCAAATTGAATTGGTTCTTGCTCTGGTCACGTATGTCAAGCTGTCATATGACTCCATGCCTTCTATAAGTGCCAGTTTGTTCTTGCCTTCTCAACTTCTGTCATCATCTTGTACTTATGGACTAAAATTTTGATTTCCAGGATTATTTGATGCAGTTTTGCTATCAGATTAGGATTGCAGGTTGAGTTCCGTCTAATCCTCATTTCAGTTGCTTCAGCATGGTTGATAATGTAAAGTTGTGCATAAGATCATTCAGCAATGTTCTTTGAATGCAAAGGACCAAATTTGCAATGGAGCTGGCCTTCGATCTAGAAAGTATATGGGCCATGTCCTACAGGTAAGAAAGCTTCATTTGCAACTAAAGAAGTTAATAACATCGCACTGTTGTATTTCCTGATGTCTAAAAAATGCGCTTATCAGAGTCACCATCTTTCTTCAGAAGATTTTCAAGTAATGGATGAGAAAGAGTCAGTTACAGGAGAACCATCTTACAGTGGCAACAGCTACTAAAGTGAAAGTTCGTCTTAGTGCCAACCTTTCCGCAATCGAAATGTAAAGCTCTGCAGAACTCACGTTCGAAGTACAGAGGGCCTAGATCATAATAACTTGTTCAGGATTCAATGCGCAGTGAAGGTGTGGTTTATGTCTTCTTATAGCCGGCATCAGGAGAGGAATCACTTCTGCTTCTTCTTCATCTGAGGTATCATGCAAAGCAAAATTACCAAATTGCTCAGAGTGGTGATGTCCCAATTAGTTCAATGTCTCACAGATGTTTGAGATGGGGGGTGTCAAGGTCCTGTTAAAATCTGGGATTTCAAGGTTTGCCATCAATGCCTACATTTTGGTTGGCTGTCTAGAAGTTGATGGCTGAGGGCTGGATAGTCTGTGCCTCTTAATTTGGTTGTAAATGTTGTTGGAATGAGACTCACATTGCGAATACTCTTCATTCTGTCTTGTCTGAGACATATAGTTGCGACCCATTGAACGCTCACATCTTCCAGTAAGGCTCTTATGTTTCTTTGCTTTTTTTGCTGTGGGAAAGACATTCTGTTACGGGTAAGTATTCAACAGAAAAGTGTATGTCTGTCAGTGAGTCAGGGATGTCCTGCTGTCAGTGAAGCAGGGATGTGCTACTTTCCCGTGAGTAGTATGAGTGATGCTGTTGTTTACAGTTGGATTATAGATGGTCATGTGACATTTGGAAGTAGTTCAGGTTAAGTGTGCGGCCGTTAGAAAATAGTGCACTGTCATGTGATCTAGTGTGTCAAATCATGTTAGTGGAAATGCTGTTATTATAACACACTACTTTACATGGGAACTCCTCCACGCCTGAACCATTCCCTAATCTAATTTCTCTTTTTGACTGGTACATCTACATGGTTAGACCTTTATTTTGATACTGCAACCATATTTTTACATTTGGCCATTCTCTCAAAATAGGTCTCACAGTAAAAAACCTTATATAATGAATATATAGGTAATAATAATAATCATAATAATATATACAAATATAATAAGGGGTCAATCCTATTCTGTGCGAAGGGTGCGATTTGCCATTGCAACAGCGTTAAAACACTGGCAACGGACCAGCACCTCGCACCCTTCGCAGCCCGCTCCAAGCCCAAATTCTCTAAATTTTGTAAGCAATTTTCAGCGAATCCGAGGTGCTGTAAAGTGTGGCCATTGGCGCGATGACTCGCTCACGCGAGATTATCATGGCTAATTGGACTGAGAATGTTGTGTCTGTCTGTTTGTTCCAAATTTGTTCAAAAATGACTGAACCGATTTTCAGGAAAACTGCATTATTTTGTAATGGAAACTCCTAAAAATAACCTGCACTTTTTTTCATCTAGATCACAGATTCTCAAACTCGGTTCTCAGGACCCCAAACAGTGCATGTTTTCCAGGTCTCCTCACAGAATCTCAAGTGAAATAATTAGCTCCACCTGTGGATCTTATAAAATGTGTCAGTGAGTGATGAATACACCTGTGCACCTGCTGGGTGACCTGGAAAACGTGACCTGAGTGGGGTCCTGAGGACCAAGTTGGAGAACCTCTGATCTAGATCCATCAAGGTAAAGCTGAGCAATGACATAAACAAAAAAACTATTGACATCAATGCAAGACATTTGTGTGGCATCCTGCGCACTGCCAGTAAGGGCTGGGGGGAGGTGCTTTGGGCCTGTTATCACTTGAATAGGATTGGCTACATAGCAGTTTCTGCACAGGGCACACAGTGACATTTGTGTGATTGGTGGGTGAAGGCATTGCTGCCACCAGTCTGTATATCGCTGCTAGTCATGCAGAGCTGTAACTAGATATTTTGGTGCCGTGTGCCAGAAAGAGCATTGGTGCCCCCCAATCTATTGAATAAGGACATTAGCGAAAAGGGATGTGGTCTCATTATTCTGGGGGCATGCATTATTCCCTATATACAGCCTGCATCTCCCCTATACCACCCTATACATTTGCATCCCTCTCTGCACCCCCATACACAGTATGCATTCCCTGCACCCCACATACAACCTGCATCCACCTGTACCACATATACAGCCTCCATCCTCCTGTACCCCATATACAGCCTGCACCAACATATACAGCATGCATCTGCCTTTATGTATATATATATATATACATACTGCTGGGGAGAGGGGAGAGACCATCACATTTATCAGCACTGCTTCTTCCCTCACCCTGGGTGGGATGTTTTGCTACTTAATACGGTGCATGCTGGGAGTTGTAGTCTGCTTGGAGCGCTTCCTTATGAATCATGGCAGTCCCAGGAACTGCAAAATTCAAGGGGCCATGCTAACTAGTTATATCAGCAGCCAGATGACTGTGTTGCTGTGGTCAGATGTGGCTACTAAGGGAGCCGGGTGATGGAGTTATGATTAGCCGGGCGCACCGCTAGCATAAAATACATCACAGCAAGTGCTCGACAATGTTGAATGTGCAAGCAGGTGAGAACAGTGGGTTCAGGTCTGTGGGGCAGCGATGGTGCTGCCCACAGAGACCTTGCACTCTGTGCAGTGGCACTGGTCACACACCCCTATTTATGGCCTGGTAGCCATGTGGGTCACTCCCATGACAGGACCCCTATGCAAAGCAATACAACTACAACACCTCATTCACATTTCATTGTGGGTGAAGCCACGGGCAACAACTAGTAATAATAAAAATAATAATAATAAGTATGTTATCAAATACATATATACATTGGATCACCTCCGGTTCAATGTTGGGCCTTGTCATATAATTTCAATGGAAACTTTGGAGATAATTTATTCAAGAATCACACAGTGCCATTATATTATGAGGTTAAATAATTGTTTTATGAATATCAAAAGTAAATAGAGAACTCCACGCATCAATTAACTCGGTGGTGCCCTCATTTGATACATTAAGATGTATAGTTTTTTTTTTAAATGGAATGACATTTTGGTCTTTGATATTAACCCTATATTATGAAAGTGACTGGATGAATAAGTTTTTGGAGTAAGCAGTTGGGTTTGACACAACTTATCACAATGGCATATACTTTAATGGAGTCATGTGTTAACTAGCCCCCCCCCAAGGTGGTTTGGACTTTGCTGCTGACACCCTGCTGGTCATAAGCACCAACTTTGGTTGGCTTGGCTTGAGTAAGACACTGGCAGTTGTGCAGGTGTTGGTTTACACAAGGTAACAGATAAGGGCTGAGTCTGAAGCATAATCAGAAAACAAGCATGTGGTCAGGGCAGGTGGCAATCAGTGTAATAGGTCACAGTTTTAGTTTAGGGCAGGTGGCAGAAAAAGGAGTAGTCCAATAAAATAGAATGGGGTTTCAAGGAAGCAGGCAACCTAATCAAAATCAGTCCGAGTCAATAAGAGGTAAAGCATAGGCAAGCAGGTATCTCACAAGAAATAGCCAATGGCACTAGTACTTTGATAAGAGTGGTGTCAGTATTTTTGACATGTAGTACAATGGAACAGCAGCAGAGAGCTGGCACACTACAATCATGATATCAGGTTATAAGTTCAATTGCAGGAATCTGCAGATGGCGGATGTGTCACAATAGCAACTGAATGCGATTCAATGTCAACAAGTTGAAATCATATGCAAGGACCAGATGTGACTATACAAAAACCTGATGCCTCCCTATAGCACCACTGGAATGTAACTTTAGCATTCCATTACCAGGCAGTGATTTGCAATTGTTTCTAACATCCTACACATTTTATCCATTTCATTCAAACTAGTAAAAAATGCATTATAATTTTCAACCTACATGTAGAGTCCTACTGTTTGCTGTTTTAGAAATGTGGATTAATACCAAAGTAAGTATAATTTGTGTGCATTTGTATTGATGTTGGAATGTGATTAGCTCAAAAAATACAAAATAGACTCAGCACAGGGGTAAGAAAAGCCACAGTGGTGAAGAGGTTAAAACAAAATGGCGGCCGTCCGTAGTTTACTATGATTTTGCTTAATATATCAGTATAGAGCATGAGTGTAAACCAGGACTTACAGTAGTAGGACAAAGTACACATTATTTAAAAACAACTGAAGTCTAACATCTTTGTAAACTAGTATCAGTATAATTTTATTTAGATAGATAATGAAATATCTGCCACTACAATTTATATCCACATTGAAAGTTTTACAGCAGCTTCAGAGAATCCATCCCATTGAGCAGAGAAATAAAAGTTATCTAACTGTCAAGTGAAGATATATGAGCTTGGCCATGCTTACAATGCTGTGGGAGCTTTCCTTAAACAACAAACAAACAACAAAAGATGCCAAATTTGCCCCCAGCCTGCTGTGGGTGATAGAATAAAAAGGCTCCATTTATTTCATGCAATAAACAAGTAGTGTTAACCCAGAATAACAGTTTCCTTTCCTCTCCTCTGGGCTTAGTGAGTTCATTAGAAAGAGTTTTAGTAGCTTACACCAGTTCAATAGACATAAGATTATCAAATCTGACAGTGTGTAAAGGCCATTTAATGTGTCTAGTGTCTCATTTATAACTATCAAACTGCTATTGCCTAATATTAGTGGAAAAGGAACATGCTGAACATTTCTAAAATCTGTAGACAAACATTTGGCTAATAAGAAGCCCAGACCTTTCAGTCCCTTATTGTTTGACAAACATTGAGGCTTCAAGGCACATTTGTGAATAGAAGTCTCATTACACATTGAGAAAGCACAATTTAGCTGAGTAAAATAGCTCTTGGTTGTAGGTGTCATCACTGTCAACCCAGAATTGCATTTTATTGCATTTATCTCAAATAAATTAAAGTGTGTGTTATTTCTCATTTAGAGATGGTACGTGTCATGTTCTCAACTTCCTACAGTATTTAACATGATCAAAGCTACATTAGTTTTTTCCCATGCTCTGAGCACACTTTAAACACTGAATACATGCTAAGCACAATAGGAATCATATTAAGAGTAAACTCTGCAACATTTTGATATATCTAGACTAAAATTAAGTATGTACTTTTTAAAAAAACAAAAACTGTGGATACCCAGCAGTGATGTGCAGAGCTTTTCCTGTCATATTTATGTATACTCCAGAGTTTTGACTATAAAAATTATAAGAAAAATTGAAAGAAAATAATATGTATATGTTCTTTGAATTATTCTCATAATTTTTATAGTCAAAACTCTGGAGTAAAAAGTGTATGGCAGGTGAGGCACTGCCACCCCTGTCTACCTTTTCTGCACATCCCTGATCAAAACACACCAAATTTCCAACACTATATACTGCTGCACCTTTGTATAATGGCCAGATGAACGCTCGAGTTCATATATGTATGTGTAAATCTGGCTCAGATACTAGCCAGTGCCTCCCCAGCCATTCACCTCACCGCACATCACTGAAACCCAGGTTCTACAACACATTGAATTTAATCATATGTGCACATAATACACTAACAGGTTATTTTTTAAAATGGAAATTTTCTCTGTCTGTGTCGCTTGCCTACAGACCACAAATATATTGCTGAATGTAGCTTGGTTGCGTAGCCTGGATAAATGGTTAGGGTTTATGCCAAAAAAATAAGTCACAACCCTCAAAATAAAATATTCGCACACTAATTTTAAAGTGTGGGTGGACCAATCCTTTCTCTTTCTTATATTTTGACTGTTATAGCTTCTTTCATTTTGGACCAGTAACCCATTGATCTATGTGTAGTTGTTTTAAATCAAAATAGTGTATAGTAAAGTTTGTACCATCATTATTTGTAATGTGTAGGCATGCTAACACCTCAATCTGATCTACCAAAGCTTGTAGTTGACCTTCTATCTTGCATGATGTTGGACCCAAGAAGTATTGCTGATTATAATGTTTTGAAACTCATTAGATGAATGAGTTTGTGGTGTAACAGTCTGGTTTGATGCAACTGAAAGGGCCCATACATCAATTCCCAATTTCCCAATCTCTGAATTGCCAGTGGTCAGCAAAATCGAATATTTTGGATGTTAATAATTTGCCTATTCCAATTATTTTTGGGTCGAAATTGGCAAATTGAGGATTTCCAACATGATGGATTTTGCTGATTTTTTAAACAAAATAATCAGCGAAATGCAGAATCTGGCCGATTGATAGTTTTATATGGGCTCCATTAGCCTAAAGGCATAGTCTAATGGGGGGTCATGTGTTCACCAAGTCATGGTGCTCCGGGTAGGCACCATTTGTGTTGGCTTGGCTTGAATAGGACACTGACAGGTGTGTATGCCTTGGTTAACATGAGGTAACAGACAACAGCTGAGTTTGAAGCATAATCCAAGGGCTGGTAAGAGGTCTGGGCATGCGGCAATTGCCAATTACAGTAATGGGTTATAGTTTGAGTTGAAGGCAGGTAATAGACAAAAGAACAGTCCAATAAATAAGCAAATACCTCAGAGATGATTACATTTCCTGTAGGTATTTATATGCTGGAATTTGTAGTTCTATTAGCTCCAACATACTCCAAGACTATAGGCATGAGATGTCTTGGTGATATCTGTAGTGCACCAGCCAAAGAAAAAACAACAAACAAAACCACTTTCATTTAGTTTTTACACAGTTTTGTATTACCATGTACACACCACTCAAGGGTCTGAGATGAGAACTAGTGCTGTCCCTAATACCTGTACACACCCTTACTGTACAATGCCTATATAACAACACCTAAGGATTGCCTTAGCTCTACTTGCACCCTGTGTGATAAATTTGGAGCCCCCCAAAATCCAACTATATCCATAATTAATACTTTTATTAATAAAAATATTTCCTAGTATATTTTCTCCCACAGAAAAAAACACACATTACCCCCCAAAGGAGAAAAGACACCCATTTTCCCCCACAGGTAAAAAACTAAAACTAAAAAAATAAAACACACATTGGCCCCCACAGGAAAAATATAAAACACATATTGACCCCCACAGGAAAAAAAAATTATACTTTGGCCCCCACAGGAAAATATAAAACACACATTGGCCCCTACAGGGTAAAAAAACACACATTGGCCCCCACAGGGAAAAACTAAAACACACATTGACCCTCACAGGAAAAAAAATAAAACTCACATTGGTGTCCATAGGAGAAAAGCAAACACATTGGCCCTCATAGGAAAAAAATAAAACACACAGAAGACGGAGCTGGCCTGATTGCAGGAGAGGAGCTCCTATTCCATCCCTCACCAGCAACCTCAGTGGCTCAGTGACCATGTGAGTCAGTCACTGGCACTGCAGTGCACTGCTTCATCATCCACCCATCATGCACCTGCCCCATCACTGTTTGTTGTTTCCGAAAAGGGCTGTGTAGAGCTGGAATATTCTAAACTCTACTACTCTCATGCCTGGGAGTCCACTTGACTCACTCAATGGGGCATGCTCAATTAGGTGTGAGAATAGCAAAAATCTCACACTTGCGGGTTTCTCCTGCAGGTGCGGGATTTTTGCTATTTAATTAGGTGCAGGGTTTTTCATTTATTGAGTGCTTGGAGGGTTTTTTTGAGCACCTCCAGAGCATGACCACTTTTCCTAAAATCCATATTTTTAGAAAAAATAGTCGTGAAATGCTCTGGGACCCCAGCGGCACCCCTTCTAATGACTAGTTAAGCAATTGGAAGCTTCCAATTAGCTTAATTAGTCAGGAAATACTCACCTTCCAGAGTGGTGTCTTCTCCCTCCTGCATTGGGAACTGGTCTTCTGCAGCAGTGCTGTGTGTAAGTTTGTTGTGTGAGTGTGTGTATTATGTGTGATTGTGTGTAAGTATGTGTGAGTGTGTGTAAGTGATTGTGCATGTGTGTGAGTGTCTGAGTGACTCCCGGCAGCCAGATTCCTCCCAGAAGCCCCCTGGCTTTCCAGCAGTCCCCTCAACTCTCAGCAGCCCCCTTTCCAGTGCAAACATGGAAGGGAGATGACCGGGAGCCATGGAGACCACCGGGGACCATCAGAGAGGTAAGTTTTTTTATCTTGCACCACAGGGTTTTCAGTGCTGAAAACCCTGCATGGATTTTTTTTAAAGTTGAATACCACGGGTATCAGCAGTGCGCATACCTGAGGTATTCCAAAATTGGGTGTGAGGTCCACGTAAGTTTTTGCAGACAAAACCTTGCTCCCAACTGAATATTCCCCAATGTGTCTCATGATTGTCTATCACTGACTGTCCAAGCCACTACAGCAAGGATAGACATTACAGACATCCCCTTGCACATGGCAGGTGGTACATGCCTGGTGGCAGGATCTGAGTGCAGATTGGACTCTCCCCCATACGCTAATGCACCTCTCTCCCAGACCGCCTACAGCTTTGCTGAACCAGAGAAAAGAGAAAAATAGGCTCTGGACTTGTTTAGGAGACAACTGCTGCCAGAACTGATACAGCTGTCACCTGTACAGTTGCGGCGGTATATGACAAGTACTGAGTTTGATCATGACACTTTTTTTAGGAAGCACAACACAAAGGTGTTGATGATTGTATGGACAGTCCTGAGTTTAATACAGTAGCTGGCCAATATAATAACAGGCAAAGGCAGAAAATAAAGTCTAATTTGGTCATTTAGCTCTGGAACACAAATAGACAATCTAAGCAGCAGCACACAGAACTGTAGTCAGAATTACAGACCTAGGTTTGCTATACAATTGGGCAAGTCAGTAACCGGTAAGGGCAAAGGCAAGGCAGGTCTAGGCAACATTCCAGTTTTGACATACAGGAGAGCAAACAACAAAGAATTGAGCAAGAGTGAAGAGGCTTCCTCGCTACTCTGTGATAGGAGAAGGCGGTCTTACGCTAGCTTGTTGTTTTGCTATTGTGCAGGCTCACTTCGTACATCATCCAAAACAAAGGGACGTGGTGTAACTCATTTCTCGGCTATGTGCTGTTTCCTCAGAAGCGAACAAGCCTGCCTCTCGCACATCCTTTATTGGACTATTCACAGTTGCTAGTCATTGTCCACAAACCAGTTTTATTAATCAATACTATTGGTAGAGCACTTATGTCATAAATAAATGCATAGACTATGTCTACACGTTAAATGCATTGTAGCACATGTTATCATAAGCCAGCATGTCAGAAACCATTGTGCCTTTGTTCTTCGGTTCTTCTGGCATATTCTCTTATTAGATTATTGCGTATATAAAATTTTGGCATATTAGATTCAAAAATCATAAGTCGGTACGTACAATAAAGTTATAAAGTTATATTGATTCGAATATTAAAACAATCAATTAATTATTTCAGTCTGACTAAAGACCATATTGTCCATCAAACTCATTTATTACTGCAATACATTCATGTTTATAGTCATGCACATAGATCAAAAAATAAGTATGTACAGGGGACTGTGAATAGGGGAAATATGTATCATGGAGTATTCAGCAGATATTATATCACAAATGACACCTTCACTAAAAGTTGTGAAATATTACTAATATCATGCTTAAAATATACTGTCTACATCATAAATGTACTGAATCACTTTAAAAGGGTATTCCTAATGTAAGTTAAATAGAGATTGGGAGTATATTGGGACCTAATGAACATGTAGGGATTTAGAGCTCCCCCGCCCCCATCCGCTCAAGTTGGTGTCATCTTTTCTATTTACCTTAATTTGTTTACTCGCTTTCACAGTTAAAATTTTTAGAACCCCTTTTGGTCATAAACGTACATGCTTAGGAACGCTATGTGACTGTGGGTCCATCTTTAATGATGCAACATTTTCTTTTGTCCGTATGATTTTCCTGATACTTTCTGTTGCTGAATTGTATTGATTTGCATAACTTAGGCTCTTTTTCCCTGTAGCCTGTGCTCGTGGATTGGTTTTTTTACCCATGAGATGGTGTCTTTCTATACCACTGTCAAATTTGAGAGCTTTGTCTAAAACATTATGGGGATAGTCATGTTATACATAAGGTATGATGCAAGTGCTGGGATGATTTCAAACATCTCTTCACTGGACCAGTTCCTCCTCAGACGCAGGAACTGGCTTTTGGGAATATTGTTTTTAATTTTAAAATTTTTGTGTTGACAGTTTTTATACTCCAAATACTGTATGTGTTCAGAGAATTTAGGTGAGCTACACAATTTACATTGCAGTCTTATCCCAATTCCAAATATGACCTAATCATATATATACAGTATATCTTACTTAGGGAAACAGGTTTGAATCGAGTCCACCACCCCCACATGCAAAGCTCTTCAAATCACACCATGCCCCTGAATCAGAAACGCTCGCTGCCGCAGGCAGCTTGCAGGGCCTGTGGGCGTGTTTTTTTTTTTTTTGCCGGGCCACTAGCAAAGCTGTGGGAGACCTCCCACAGCTTCTGCGAGCAGGCAGGAGGCCGTCACGATAATCACGACCATTGGCCTTGCGACGAGACCCTGTGGTAGGGTCTCTGCTACCGCAAGGCCGAGTGGACTCCCAGCTCTAATAGAGCAGGAAGTCGATTACTGACATCACTAATGATGTCAGTAGGGCCTCTCACAAACGCCAGGTGTTCCTAAGGGAATGCCTGCATTTGTGCAGCCACCCCCCATCCTGCCTACAAAATGGGGTGAGATGTCACTCACCATCGACAGCCAGCCCATCTTGTAGTGAGCCCAATAGTGACTGAGCTGCAGTTGCTGGACAGGGCTCGCGCACGCTGGACGCGGCGCATGTGTAGTGGGGCACCATTGAGCCGCTTGCGAGTGCTGGGTGCTTGTAAGCTGCTCTGAATGAGCTCCCATATCTTATAAACAGCCCTCTGTAATACCCGGAGATGACCCTGGCTTGGGTTCCCCTAGGCCATATGCTGTGGGCTCCTCCTGGCTTGGAGGAGCTTAGGCAGCCTTTTGTAGCAGCTTTAATGTGAGGCTGCTAGTATTGAGGAATACTACATACCTGGATTCAGGAGCCATCATTATGCTGCTTGTGTCAGTGGGGATGGTTCGATGCCCCTGCTGTCACAGCAGTCGGGGGTCGATGTTGCAACAAGAGGTGTTATCGTCTGTGCCTCCAGCATCTGTCATGCCGGCACACTCTGGTCCACTCATTCAGCAGTTAGGTAGGATTTATGGTCTGTCTCTCTCTTCTTTGCCTGTTGCTCCCTGTTGCTCCCTGTGTCTCTTTTGCTCTTTCCACTGCTGCGCCTGCACAGCTGGTTCATTGCCTGACTGCAGGGGACCATGGAGTTCACAAGATACTGCTCCTGTTTTCTTTTTGTTTTAGACATCAATGTGGTCGGACACCCCACGGTTGCTCCTACCGCCACCCCATGGATCTATCGTGTTGCGTTTGTTGCCAGGCCTGGAGTTGTCAGCATAGATGGTACCCTTTCCAATTCTCAAGCCAGCATGGAGTCACAGCTCGGCAGGAGATACAGGCTTTGTGAAGATGGAAGTCCAATGCCTATCTGAAGATATATTCATGTGGAATCATGATTTGTAACGTTGTTTGTGGACTTGAGTGCTTCGGTCAACTTGCCACCTTTCCGGTGGGGGTCTCGAGGGATTTTGCCCTATTTTTTACCCTGCTTAGGCAATGATTTGCTAATACAAAATAGGAGAACTGAATGGGGACAAATAAACAGCAAAGAATAAGAGAATGGCATTACAGGCTGAGTCTCCCATATCCAAATATTCCGAAATACGGGATATTCAGAAATACGGAATATTTTTAGCTTGACTGAGAAGTGAAACCTTTGCTTTCTGATGGTTCAATGTACACAAAGTTTGTTTAAAGCACAAAATTATTAAAATACAGTATAAAATTACCTTCAGGCTCTGTGTATAAGGTGTATATGAAACATAAATGTATGTGCACAAACTTTTTTTATGCACAGAATTATTAAAAATATTGTATAAAATGACTTGCAGGCTGTGTGTATAATGTGTATGTAACACATAAATGCATTCTGTGTTTAGTTTTGGGTCCCATTCTCAAGATATCTCATTATGGTTTGCAAATATTCCATAATATGGAATATTCCGATATCCAAAATACCCCTGGTCCCAAGCATTTTGAATATGGGAGACTCAACCTGTATTAATAAAAATTAAAAGATCCAGCAGGTTTTTTGTAGGTTTTTACCTCGGGTCAAGTCCTCCTCACCCCCTTTCCCTCCCCCCATCCCTCCTTCGATGATGGTTTCATAGTTACATGTTCTTCATATATTTGTTTGTGTGTACTGCAGGTGATTTCCTGGAATCTAGGCCCATCTGACTGGTCAGTCACTCTTTTATATTTTAGACTGCACAGTCTCGTTTTCATCCGATTCCTCTATTTTTCCCATGGTGGGATATGGTGCAGTGGTTAGGACATAGGTGTATGTTGTGGGTTGCTTTGTTGCCCGGACTACAGATGGCAGCATATTCATTTGGGTTTCAGAGTCCAGGATGCTTATATTTTTTGCAGGGATGGGATTAAACTCATGGAGGAGGGAAATTGTTTGTTCCTTGAGGAGCATTTTTCAGTGTTGGGGGGGTTAGTGAGTTAGGTAGTATGATGGAGGGCCTGGTTCCTTACTGGGAACCATGTGTGGTGGGAAAGACTGCAATCTGTAAAGCGTCCATATTGCTGCAGTAGGAGCGGTGCACACCCCTTCAATGCACTGGTTAGGCTGATTTCACCCTACTGGGGTCAGCGGCACCTCTCATGCAGGTGGCCAAAATGGTGCATTGGCATGGGTGTTGGATACTGTCTCACTTGCTATAAAGGGAGAGTGGCCCTTACAAGTATTTTATATTGGCATGGGTGTCTTACTTGCTATAAAGGTAGAGTGGACCTTGGAAGTATTTTATATCTCACTTACCATTAATTGGAATATTGGCCCTGGTAAGTGGTGGACATCTTTTGCCTAAGTCAAGTGGGTGCCAGTGGTTTGACATTCTTTCCTCTGACACAATACTCATTATTGTAATTAAATAAAGCTGACCTATTATTTTTGAACCGCATTAACTTGGTCTGTGTCTTTAATTTTGAGAAAATATGGTTTTAAAGAACTTATGGTTACATCCATCATCTGACAATAGAGAGTTTATGGGAATCACTTCTGCTGACATTCTCTGCTGACCTGTGAGATCCATGGAGAACTGTGCCAGAGTTTAGGACTACATTTCCCTACAAGTGAGGGAGTAAAGGCCAGGAGCATGCACAATGCACTGTAGGTGAGGAGATATCAGGCGGCGGTAGAGAAGGAGAAAAAGGAGAAATCTGTGAGACAAAAGTGTGTGTGCAGTAGTGTGGTGTGATAACTGGTATCAAGGTGTTATTGTTGGAGGAGTTTATGTCAGACTGCGGAGGAGCAGAGACATTCTGTAGCAACTTTACCTATTCAACCTGTGAGTATAGTGACAGGAGAGAGGAGATGGCTTGGTAGAAAGGAGGGTCGATTCCCAAGTGGTAAAGACTTTCCCTTGTATCCCAGCAGAGAAGGAAGCCTTCATGGTAGTTTTCCATGGTGCAGTGGTGGGGCAGTGTAAATGGCGATGGAGAGTGAGGAAAAGGGAGATGGTGGCATGTATGTGAGCACCTGTGATCTTTGGAGAGCAGTGATAAGGCGAAGTAGTCACCTTCTAAATCACAGATATACTGAGTATAGGGCAGAGTCAAAGCTGACTGCAGACTAGTATTACAAACACCATTAAGTGTCCCAGATGAAGCTGTCACCAGCTTTGGTGCAAGTCAGCTGTAAGAGATCAAGTGTTGTTGAGACTTTTAGTGCCACAACAAAGTTACTTTGTTCCAGTGCCAGCTGTGTCCACCTATAGGATTGGAAGCCAAACATCCTCTAAGTTCTGCTATAGGTAATATAAAACCATTGCTATTTGTTTGCATATTTTACCCACTTCAATCTTTTTTATGCATTCTTTATTTAGAATTTTATAAAGTAACAAGAAACAGAAGGAGCAGCCAGGTCACATATCATTTAGTTGAAACATATCACAAAAAGATATACAGTAGTGTGACAATAAAAAAACATTGGCAGTACAGTCAATATAGATTAAAAAAAGAGAAATGGATAAAAAGTAAGAGTTATGTACACTACTTAGGGAAAAAGAAGAGGGTAGAAAGAGAAAGCTGTATAGTAGTTCTGACCTCGGCTACACCCTGTGACCTGTTTACATCTGCTCCCTGGTACCGCCTCGTCTGTTTGGTTCTGACCCGGCTAAATTGACTATGCTCAAGTCTTCTGTATACCGACCAAGTTCCCAGCATCTGTATAGGGAAACCTAGCCTGAGGGCTGCAACCTGTGTGTCGGACGCAGCCAAGTTCATACCTTCTTGCGAGGGTCCCTGGTTAAAACCGCCGGCACATTAGACTCCACGCCTCAGGAATAGGTCTAGCCAATTCCCTGAATATGGGTAGCATCCACTATCCACCCGTGAGTTTGTGACAGAATACTCTGGCCCAAAACATGGATGCAGCTGGTAAACCATCGCCCCGAGACTTACTCGAGAACCTACTTGCTAGAGTCGAGAAGCAGGAACAGGACCAAGCCCAGATTATGCAGTGTCTCCAGACTTTAATGCAACAAGTCAGTACAGCTCAGCCGGCACCGTCACTATCAGTCCCACCTCCTACGGTGACTGTACAGCCCGCAAGTGCTTCTGCACCATTATGCATTCCGAACCCCACAAAGTACAGTGGGGACCCAAAGGACTGTCGAGGGTTTCTGAAGGAGTGCTCTATTCAATTTGAGGTTCAAGCAGCAAATTTCCCATCAGAAAGGATGAAAGTGGCTTATGTGATCTCGCTGCTGTCTGGTCAGGCCTTGGCTTGGGCCTCTCCTTTATGGGAAAGAAATGATCCTCTGGTTAACAATAGCAACGAGTTCCTGAAGGTTTTCCGGAGGGTCTTCGATGAGCGCGGTCGAGTAACCTCTGCGGGATCGGCTAACCTACAGCTGAAACAAGGCAATCAATCTGCAGGACAATATGCTGTGCAGTTCCGTACTCTTGCTTCGGAATTGGGATGGAACAATGAAGCTTTAGTAGCCACCTTCATGCAGGGTTTGTCCAATCAGATCAAAGATGTACTCGCAACCAGGGAACTGCCACCATCTTTGGATGACTTGATCTCCCTGTGTATCTGGGTGGGTCTTCGCCATAGGGAGAGAACAAGAGGAAAGGAACAGTCTCGTTAGTTTAGCTATAAGCTTGCTCCACGTTTCATGGCACCAGTGGAACCTCCAGAAGAACCCATGCAGGTTGGGAAATCTCACTACTTGCACCCTGTGTGAGAAATTTGGAGCCCCCCAAATCCAACTATATCCATAATTAATACTTTTATTAATAAAAATATTTCCTAGTATATTTTCTCCCCCAGAAAAAAACACACATTACCCCCCAAAGGAAAAAAGACACCCATTTTCCCCCACAGGTAAAAAAATAAAACTAAAAAAATAAAACACACATTGGCCCCCACAGGAAAAAAATAAAACACATATTGGCCCGCTCAGGAAAAAAAAAAAATACTTTGGCCTTCACAGGAAAAAATAAAACACACATTGGCCCCTACAGGGTAAAAAACAAAACACACATTGGCCCCCACAGGGAAAAACTAAAACACACATTGACCCTCACAAGAAAAAAACAAAACTCACATTGGTGTCCATAGGAGAAAAGCAAACACATTGGCCCTCATAGGAAAAAAATAAAACACACAGAAGACGGACCTGGCCTGATTTGCAGGAGAGGAGCTCCTAATCCATCCCTCACCAGCAACCTCAGTGACTCAGTGACCATGTGAGTCAGTCACTGGCACTGCAGTGCAC
Organism: Taudactylus pleione; assembly: GCA_031769625.1. Lineage (NCBI taxonomy): Eukaryota > Metazoa > Chordata > Amphibia > Anura > Myobatrachidae > Taudactylus > Taudactylus pleione. Next base: position 22,007,294 of record JAUIMM010000126.1, on the reverse strand, counting down.
TGAGCGTGGCAGCATGCAGCTGAGTCATCACTGCTTCATCATCCACCCATCATGCACCTGCCCCATCACTGTTTGTTGTTCTAAACTCTACTACTCTCATGCCTGGGAGTCAACTTGACTCACTCAATGGGGCATGTTCAATTAGGTGCGAGAATAGCAAAAATCTCACACTTGCGGGTTTCTCCTGCAGGTGCGGGATTTTTGCTATTTAATTAGGTGCAGGGTTTTTAATTTTTTGAGTGCTTGGAGGGTTTTTTTGAGCACCTCCAGAGCATGACCACTTTTTCCTAAAATCCATATTTTTAGAAAAAATAGTCGTGAAATGCTCTGGGACCCCAGCGGCACCCCTTCTAATGACTACTTAAGCATTTGGAAGCTTCCAATTAGCTTAATTAGTCAGGAAATACTCACCTTCCAGAGTGGTGTCTTCTCCCTCCTGCATTGGGAACTGGTCTTCTGCAGCAGTGCTGTGTGTAAGTTTGTTGTGTGAGTGTGTGTATTATGTGTGAGTGTGTGTAAGTATGTGTGAGTGTGTGTAAGTGATTGTGCATGTATGTGAGTGTCTGAGTGACTCCCGGCAGCCAGATTCCTCCCAGAAGCCCCCTGGCTTTCCAGCAGCCCCCTCAACTCTCAGCAGCCCCCCTTGCAGTGCAAACATGGAAGGGAGATGACCGGGAGCCATGGAGATCACCGGAGACTATCGGAGATGTACGTTTTTTTTATATTGCACCACAGGGTTTTCAGTGCTGAAAACCCTGCATGGATTTTTTTTAAAGTTGAATACCACGGGTATCAGCAATGCGCATGCCTGAGGTATTCCAAAATTGGGCGTGAGGTCCACGTAAGTTTTTGCAGACAAAACCTTGCTCCCAACTGAATATTCCCCAATGTGTCTCATGATTGTCTATCACTGACTGTCCAAGCCACTACAGCAAGGATAGACATTACAGACATCCCCTTGCACATGGCAGGTGGTACATGCCTGGTGGCAGGATCTGAGTGCAGATTGGACTCTCCCCCATACTCTAATGCACCTCTCTCCCAGACCGCCTACAGCTTTGCTGAACCAGAGAAAAGAGAAAAATATGCTCCAGACTTGTTTTGGAGACAACTGCTGCCAGAACTGATACAGCTGTCACCTGTACAGTTGCGGCGGTATATGACAAGTACTGAGTTTGATCATGAAACTTTATTTAGGAAGCACAACACAAAGGTGTTGATGATTGTATTGACAGACCTGAGTTTAATACAGTAGCTGGCCAATATAATAACAGACAAAGGCAGAAAATAAAGTCTAATTTGGTAATTTAGCTCTGGAACACAAATAGACAATCTAAGCAGCAGCACACAGAACTGTAGTCAGAATTACAGACCAAGGTTTGGTATACAATTGGGCAAGTCAGTAACCGGTAAGGGCAAAGGCAAGGCAGGTCTAGGCAACATTCCAGTTTTGACATACAGGAGAGCAAACAACAAAGAATTCAGCAAGAGGGAAGAGGCTTCCTCGCTTCTCTGTGATAGGAGAAGGCGGTCTTACGCTAGCTTGTTGTTTTGCTATTGTGCAGGCTCACTTCGTACATCATCCAAAACAAAGGGACGTGGTGTAACTCATTTCTCGGCTATGTGCTGTTTCCTCAGAAGCGAACAAGCCTGCCTCTCGCACATCCTTTATTGGACTATTCACAGTTGCTAGTCATTGCCCACAAACCAGTTTTATTAATCAATACTATTGGTAGAGCACTTATTTCATAAATAAATGCATAGTCTATGTCTACACGTTAAATGCATTGTAGCACATGTTATCATAAGCCAGCATGTCAGAAACCATTGTGCCTTTGTTCTTCGGTTCTTTTGGCATATTCTTTTATTAGATTATTGCGTATATAAAATTTTGGCATATTAGATTCAAAAATCATAAGTCGGTACGTACAATAAAGTTATAAAGTTATATTGATTCGAATATTAAAACAATCAATTAATTATTTCAGTCTGACTAAAGACCATATTGTCCATCAAACTCATTTATTACTGCAATACATTCATGTTTATAGTCATGCACATAGATCAAAAAATAAGTATGTATAGGGGACTGTGAATAGGGGAAATATGTATCATGGAGTATTCAGCAGATGGTATATCACAAATGACACCTTCACTAAAAGTTGTGAAATATTACTAATATCACGCTTAAAATATACTGTCTACATCATAAATGTACTGAATCACTTTAAATGGGTATTCCTAATGTAAGTTAAATAGAGATTGGGAGTATATTGGGACCTAATGAACATGTAGGGACTTAGAGCTCCCCCTCCCCCATCCGCTCAAGTTGGTGTCATCTTGTGAATGTTAACACGGGCTCATAGTATAAAATTTCCAATATACCTGAAATTATTTTCAACTTTGTTTAGCTCAATACTGTCATTGGACCATTGGGGGCTGGGAAATTTAATCTAACTATCCAAAATGTTTCTAAGTATTGGGAACCTATCACCTCTTCTTCTACCCAAAATGCTTCTAAGTATTGGGGACCTATCACCTCCTTTTCTATTAACCTTAATTTGTTTACTCGCTTTCACAATTAAAATTTTTAGACCCCCTTTTGGTCACACTGTCAAATTTGAGAGCTTTGTCTAAAACATTATGGGGATAGTCATGTTATACATAAGGTATGATGCAAGTGCTGGGATGATTTCAAACATCTCTTCACTGGACCAGTTCCTCCTCAGACGCAGGAACTGGCTTTTGGGAATATTGTTTTTAATTTTAAAATGTTTGTGTTGACAGTTTTTATATTCCAAATACTGTATGTGTTCATAGAATTTAGGTGAGCTACACAATTTACATTGCAGTCTCATCCCCATTCCAAATAAGACCTAATCATATATATACAGTATATCTTACTTAGGGAAACAGGATTGACTCGAGTCCACCAACCCCACATGCAACGCTCTTCAAAACACACCATGCCCCTGATTCAGAACCGCTCGCTGCTGCAAGCAGCTTGCAGGGCCTGTGGGCATGGTTTTTTTTTTTGCCGGGCCACTAGCAAAGCTGTGGGAGACCTCCCACAGCTTGTGCGAGCAGGCAGGAGGCCGTCACGATAGTCATGACCATCGGCCTTGCGACGAGACCCTGTGGTAGGGTCTCTGCTACCACAAGGCTGAGTGGACTCCCTGCTCTAATAGAGCAGGAAGTCCATTATTGACATCACTAGTGATGTCAGTAGGGCCTCTCACAAATGCCAGGTGTTCCTAAGGGAATGCCTGCATTTGTGCAGCCACCCTCACATCCTGCCTACAAAATGGGGTGAGATGTCACTCACCATCGACAGCCGGCCCGTCTTGTAGTGAGCCCCACAGTGACTGAGCTGCAGTTGCTGGACAGGGCTCACGCACGCTGGACACGGCGCATGTGCAGTGGGGTACCATTGAGCCGCTTGCGAGTGCTGGGTGCTTGCAAGCTGCTCTGAATGAGCTCCCATATCTTATACACAGCCCTCTGTAATACCCGGAGATGACCCTGGCTTGGGGTCCCCCAGGCCGTAGGCTGTGGGCTCCTACAGGCTTGGAGGAGCTGAGGAAGCCTTTTGTAGCAGCTTTAATGCGAGGCTGCTAGTATTGAGGAATACTACATACCTGGATTCAGGAGCCATCTTTGTGCTGCTTGTGTCAGTGGGGATGCTTCGATGCCCCTGCTGTCACAGCAGTCGGGGGGCGATGTTGCAACAAGAGGTGTCATCGTCTGTGCCTCCAGCATCTGTCATGCCGGCACACTCGGGTTCACTCATTCAGCAGTTAGGTAGGATTTATGGTCTGTCTCTCTTTTCTTTGCCTGTTGCTCCATGTGTCTCTTTTGCTCTTTCCACTGCTGCGCCTGCACATCTGGTTCATTGCCTGACTGCAGGGGACCATGGAGTTCACAAGATACTGCTCTTGTTTTCTTTTTGTTTTAGACATCAATGTGGTCGGACACCCCATGGTCGCTCCTACTGCCACCCCAGGGATCTATCATGTTGCTTCTGTTGCCAGGCCTGGAGTTGTCAGCATAGATGGTACCCTTTCCAATTCTCAAGCCAGCATGGAGAGTCTTGCATGTCAGTCCTTGGCCCCTCAGACATTGATTGCCTATCAGGCTTTGTGGCAACAGTGAGAGACTTTCTTGCAGAGTCACAGCTCGGCAGGAGATACAGGCTTTGTGAAGATGGAAGTCCAATGCCTATCTGAAGATATATTCATGTGGAATCATGATTTGTAACGTTGTTTGTGGACTTGAGTGCTTTGGTCAACTTGCCACCTTTCCGGTGGGGGTCTCGAGGGATTTTGCCCTATTTTTTGCCCTGCTTAGGACAATGATTTGCTAATACAAAATAGGAGAACTGAATGGGGACAAATAAACAGCAAAGAATAAGAGAATGGCATTACAGGTTGAGTCTCCCATATCCAAATATTCCGAAATACGGGATATTCAGAAATACGGAATATTTTTAGCATGACTGAGAAGTGAAACCTTTGCTTTCTGATGGTTCAATGTACACAAAGTTTGTTTAAAGCACAAAATTATTAAAATACAGTATAAAATTACCTTCAGGCTCTGTGTATAAGGTGTATATGAAACATAAATGCATGTGCACAAACTTTTTTTATGCACAGAATTATTAAAAATATTGTATAAAATGACTTGCAGGCTGTGTGTATAAGGTGTATGTAACACATAAATGCATTCTGTGTTTTAGTTTTGGGTCCCATTCTCAAGATATCTCATTATGGTTTGCAAATATTCCATAATATGGAATATTCAGATATCCAAAATACCCCTGGTCCCAAGCATTTTGAATATGGGAGACTCAACCTGTATTAATAAAAATTAAAAGATCCAGCAGGTTTTTTGTAGGTTTTTACCTCGGGTCAAGTCCTCCTCACCCCCTTTCCCTCCCCCCATCCCTCCTTCGATGATGGTTCCATAGTTACATGTTCTTCATATATTTGTTTGTGTGTACTGCAGGTGATTTCCTGGAATCTAGACCCATCTGACTGGTTGGTCACTCTTTTATATTTTGGACTGCACAGTCTCGTTTTTCATCCGATTCCTCTATTTTTCCCATGGTGGGATATGGTGCAGTGGTTAGGACATAGGTGTATGTTGTGGGTTGCTTTGTTGCCCGGACTACAGATGGCAGCAGATTCATTTGGGTTTCAGAGTCCAGGATGCTTATATTTTTTGCAGGGATGGGATTAAACTCATGGAGGAGGGAAATTGTTTGTTCCTTGAGCATTTTTCAGTGTTGGGGGGGTTAGTGAGTTAGGTAGTATGGTGGAGGGCCTGGTTCCTTACTGGGAACCATGTGTGGTGGGAAAGACTGGCAATCTGTAAAGCATCCATATTGCTGCAGTAGGACCGGTGCACACCCCTTCAATGCACTGGTTAGGCTGATTTCACCCTACTGGGGTCAGCGGCACCTCTCATACAGGTGGGCCAAAATGGTGCATTGGTATGGGTGTTGGATACTGTCTCACTTGCTATAAAGGGAGAGTGGCCCTTACAAGTATTTTATATTGGCATGGGTGTTTTTCTTGCTATAAAGGTAGAGTGGACCTTGGAAGTATTTTATATCTCACTTACCATTAATTGGAATATTGGCCCTGGTAAGTGGTAGACATCTTTTGCCTAAGTCAAGTGGGTGCCAGTGGTTTGACATTCTTTCCTCTGACACCATACGCATTATTGTAATTAAATAAAGCTGACCTATTATTTTTGAACCGCATTAACTTGGTCTGTGTCTTTAATTTTGAGAAAATATGGTTTTAAAGAACTTATGGTTACATCCATCATCTGACGATAGAGAGTTTATGGTAATCACTTCTGCTGACATTCTCTGCTGACCTGTGAGATCCATGGAGAATTGCGCCAGAGTTTAGGACTACATTTCCCTACAAGTGAGGGAGCAAAGGCCAGGAGCATGCACAATGCACTGTAGGTGAGGAGATATCAGGCAGTGGAAGAGAAGGAGAAAAAGGAGAAATCTGTGAGACAAAAGTGTGTGTGCAGTAGTGTGGTGTGATAACTGGTATCAAGGTGTTATTGTTGGAGGAGTTTATGTCAGACTGCGGAGGAGCAGAGACATTCTGTAGCAACTTTACCTATTCAACCTGTGAGTATAGTGACAGGAGAGAGGAGATGGCTTGGTAGAAAGGAGGGTCGATTCCCAAGTGGTAAAGACTTTCCCTTGTATCCCAGCAGAGAAGGAAGCCTTCATGGTAGTTTTCCGCGGTGCAGTGGTGGGGCAGTGTAAATGGAGATTGAGAGAGAGGAAAAGGGAGATGGTGGCATGTATGTGAGCACCTGTGATCTTTGGAGAGCAGTGATAAGGCGAAGTAGTCACCTTCTAAATCACAGATATACTGAGTATAGGGCAGAGTCAAAGCTGACTGCAGACTAGTATTACAAACACCATTAAGTGTCCCAGATGAAGCTGTCACCAGCTTTGGTGCAAGTAAGCTGTAAGAGATCAAGTGTTGTTGAGACTTTTAGTGCCACAACAACGTTACATTGTTCCAGTGCCAGCTGTGTCCACCTATAGGATTGGAAGCCAAACATCCTCTAAGTTCTACTATGGGTAATATAAAACCATTGCTATTTGTTTGCATATTTTACCCACTTCAATCTTCTTTATGCATTCTTTATTTAGAAGTTTATAAAATAACAAGAAACAGAAGGAGCAGCCAGGTGAGATATCATTTAGTTGAAACATATCACAAAAAGATATACAGTAGTGTGACAATAAAAAAACACTGGCAGTACAGTCAATATAGATTAAAAAAAGAGAAATGGATAAAAAGTATGAGCTATGTACCACTACTTAGGGAAAAAGAAGAGGGTAGAAAGAGAAAGTTGTATAGTGGTTCTAACCTCGGCTATTCCCTGTGACCCGTTTACGTCTGCTCCCTGGTACCGCCTCGTCTGTTTGGTTCTGACCCGGCTAAATTGACTGCGCTCAAGTCTTCTGTATACCGACCAAGTTCCCAACACCTGTATAGGGAAACGTAACCTGAGGGCTGCAACCTGTGTGTCGAACGCAGCCAAGTTCATACCTTCTTGCGAGGGTCCCTGGTGAAAACCGCCAGCACATTAGACTCCACACCTCAGGAATAGGTCTAGCCAATTCCCTGAATACGGGTAGCATCCACTATCTGCCCATGAGTTTGTGACATAACGTGAGCCAATCAAACCAGGTGGAATGAACTCAGCCAGTCTATCTTGTCAGGAAAGGATCAAGTCATCCATCTGCATGTAGAAGTCTATCCTACCAAACAATTCAGAAATAGAATTTCTACTGTAAAGGTATTAGTGCTTTTGCTGCATGCCGCATTATTCAAATGCTGCATTATTCAAATATAGTATGTGGAGGTAGGGATTAAGGTATGCAGGAGTATCCAGAAACCAGGATCAGAGGGGACTAAAGAGCCCAGGATTGCACAGAGAGTTGGAAAACCTGGAGCCAGTAGGGCTTTAATTGGTGGGCAATTCCACCAGATGTGAATGGGAGTACCTATAGCTGAATCAAAGCTGCAGCAGGTGTGGGAAAGGAAAGTGGTTATTTTATTAAGAATGCTAGGACACCTGTACCACTGTTTCAAAACCTTGAACAGTGTTTCAACAACAGAAAGGCTAAGGGAGCACACCCCAGCCATAAAGAATATTTTAAACCAGTGATGGTTTTAGTGAAGTTTGGCAGGGAGGTAAAGGTGTTATCCAATAGAATCACTAGAGACTAGAGACAATTTATCTCAAAACTCATGTAGAGGAACATGAGGCTTCAAATGGGGTCAATTCCTTATAGAGGGAATGGTTTCTGACCAAAATTCTCTGGTAGGCAAAGGGAGAGACTTCTGAGGGACAGAGAACTGGTGCACCCCAACAGATTCTACCAGCTTACTGATCCGGTGGGCACCTCAAGTACACAACTTAAGTAGTGCCCGGAAGAAACCCTGTGTTGCGTGTTATGGAAGTCAGAGGCGATATGGCAGTAGATATAAGTTTGCAAGACTAGAGTCTTTTCAAGGCCTTCAAGGTCAGTCCTATCATTGGGTGGGATAGAGTCACAATATCTGGTGTTCAGGGGGCTATGTGAAGAGTTATGTCAATGGAGAGGTTCTCTATAATAACCCATTTTTTTGAAGTGGTGTTTCTAGTCCATTCCAGAATCCTATTCAGTATGATAGCATAATAATAGACTAAGTACGAAGAGAGTTGTGCACCACATTGGGTTCTACGTCTGTATAGGAGGTCAAGTTTAAACCTGGCTTTTTTACCACCCCAAACAATATGTGATGGTTCTTAAAAGAGAAGGGGTGTGGGGGTGGGGTTGGAGGGGCGGGGGTGGAAGAGGGTGGTTATCATTTGAAGGGGGTAAAAAACACAGGGAAGTACTTTATTTTTTTAAATATTAATCCATTATAGCCAGGAGAATTTGTTACCCATTTCAATTTTGAAAGAGGCAGTCATTTTGTTTTAATGTTTGTTTTTAACAGCACTGCAACAAACAGTGGAAAGGCCCTAATTTGTGCACATAAAGACCTAAATACAACCCAGGTATACCAATGTTAAAGCCATCTAGGACACAGTAATTGATATAGGTAGGTGAACAGGATTTCATAGTATAGTTTGTGCTGCATAAGCTTTATTTAAGTTTAATATATACAGGACCAAATAAGTGCTTGAGGCAATAATATAGTGTTACAACCATTTATTATCTTTGAAAAGATTCAGTGAGCTGTGAAATATGAAATACTGTACCATTACTGTGAGAAAGAAAACTCTATTTTTATTTGATTGTTATCCCAACCCATTTTACATTGTCCAAGAGAACCTTGCAAGTCAAGTGCCCCAGTTTAACCTTACTGATGGTAATAATACCAAAATATTGGTATTACAGTGTCCACAAATACTAAAAATGGACATCTTAATCCTTAAACATTTGGCCGCACAGATGTACACTAGAGAAAGTTTGTAGCTGTATCTGCATATACTTGCAGATGGGTAACTGCCAATAGACACTGCTGCGTGTGCTTTTGCATGCAACTTAGAATCTAAACCTCCTGACACCTATCTTATTTGCTTTTAAGCTGTGAAAACAGTAGAAATACTGCATGTATTGTTTTTACAGTATATTCAAACTATCTGGTTAGTTAAAACTATTTTGTTATTCTTAAATTCTGTTCATCCATGAAACTAGTGAGTTGCATTATGATGCCATTAATCTAACTTGTAAATCATTTGATTATTGTGTATCTATTTTGTGTTGGGTCATCCCTTATTTGCCAATTGCAGCCCATATGTTTGGGTAAAAGGGTGTTTGACCGCTATATCTTAAGTGCTGACACTACCTTTAACAGTCCTATAATGCTAGGCTCCCATTAGTGGAGTGTAAGGGACTAGTTTTGCATAGCAGAAGTGTCACAATGATGATTTGATCTATAAAGTACCCTTCCCCAATACTCTACAGAAGTATATAGATAGACAGAGAGTGGATGACTTCTAATGCACATGAGGGGCCTGATTCAGAGATGGACACTTTTGATGCAGATATTGTGCAAAAATATGGTAATGCCTGCTTAGGACATTTGAATGTAAAAGACGCCTCCTGCCAGCATCTCAGAACTGTGTCCAAAAAAGAGACAGGATCAGATCAACTTGACCACCTGCAGTGACCTCGGCACTCCCAGAAAATGGGGCCAACACCTCCAGTTGGTGGCTGCCCTATCCCGCCACCAAATGGTCACAACCTGTTAATCAGGCTGCGACTTAGGGGGCACTATGAGCGACAATGCAGGACATGTTCAGCACATGCTCAGAATGTGTCATGCGCAGTCCCCCCACTATTGGAAATGTAGGCAAACCAGTGGGTTTGTGTACACCTATGAATTAGGCCCAACGAGCAGCAAAGGGAGTAAGGGACTGTAGTCCATTAAGCAGATCAGACAATAACATTGGGTAAACATATGCACGTCCATATGAGTGCAGGAAGTGACCAGTCACGCACATCACATACATGACTGTTTTCCCATTGAACTAGTTATTAACCTTTATGTGTTGAGTAAACTACTTGTTTTAAATGGCACGTTCACATTTACAGTACATTTTGTTTGCACTCTCAAACCACTTTGCCATGCCACAAAAGGATTGCCATTACTTAGTCCCGACCATAGTCCAATAGTATTACATTTTAGTTTTGAGGATATAACTAGATTATGAGCATAATAACAGGGTTCTGAAAGAAAGAGGCATAAAATAGCTAAAAATACTACACTGTAATTTATATGAAAGTTTTCAGAAAACATTCCCATCACTGTACTTACTGTTGCTGAACACCTAAACTAAAAGTTTGGACACTAACACACTGGCATGAACCTATGACTATGAAAGTTTATGACAGCAATGCATCAGATTTCTTTTCAAAATTCAAATAAAAATTCTAAATCAAATTAAAGGTACACTGCATTTTCTTAAAATACAATACAATATATCTATGTTTATTTTTATTTGGATAGCAAATAGTTGTACATAACATTAGCACAACACATTCAATCTAAGAATAGAGACATTTAATACATAAAATGGTAATACATAAAAAAAGGCAGTGGATTATATCAAGCTGAGCTTTGTAATGTGCGTCTGTGCAAGTATTGTCTGTGTAAGAGCTCTCGAGGGTGCCATATATCAGAAAATAATTTCTGAAGCCAATTTCTTTTTGCCATAGATACTCAAACCATCATTTACAACAATCCAGTAATTATGTGATAGACCTTCTAATAGCAGGGATGAAACCATGTAATAAGTATTTGCAAATTAGGTCTGTTGCTAACAATTTGATTAATGTCCTCATACCCAATTTATGTATAACATTCCCTGCTGATAGTTAATATAACACAGTTTTCATTATTATTATCCATTACCCTTGCCTGAGAGCTTGACTGTGCATACAATATTTATGTGTCAATGACAGACATACAGACAGACAGGCAAATAGGTAGAAAAATAAACAAATGCATTCAATGTACTGTACACAAATGTTAAGAAGTATTGTATTGTGTGTTTGACATGGCTGCATACATGTGTTTGGGGGCACATGCATTGGGCTTCATCTGATTGAGGTTGGCGCTGATGAGGACCTATTGGTATTTTTTGTCCCTCATTGTGTTGAGCTCAGAAAGATAGCTAAACCTTGGGGTATATGGTGGCTAACTTCAAAACAAAATAGTCAATAGATACAGTACAACAGATATGATGCAATTAGTTTACATCTATTATATTTTACAGGTTGAAATAACAAACAATAAAATGAAATGCTAGATCCACCGGACCATTTCCTAGAACACAAGCCACACAAAGTAACTTTGGTCTCTCATTCTGATCTGTTTTACCTGATTTTTTCCAGGTGGTGAGAGAAATGATAAGCTGTCCATTTTTTTTTATTAAATTGCATAGAAACAGGTAATGGTTTGGCCATGTAGGCACCAACATATGGAGTGGTCTAATGAGTTGTGGTGCCTCCCAATTGGCCATCTGCTCCCTTTGATGTGTTCTTTGTTGCCAATTCTCACTGAAACTGGCTGCAGCTCAAATATTCTCTTTCACTGTTGCAACATGTTTATGTCCTTATAATCACTTGTGTCTGCATGCCAAATTTCAAACTGAAGGCTGTGAGTCTGCCCTCTATTGCAAAAGGTATGAAAACAGAAAATGAACTACATTTTCTAAGCAGCGGGTTTGGTGTCATTTGAAACCCACCATCAATTGACGTTGGTTTTCATGTGAAATTGGCAGCAAGTAGTAAAGGTTGGTATTGATGTCTAAATGTAATCCTCCATTGATGCTTGGCAGATTCTAAATGGCAACCCACCTTGGAGTGTTCTTTTTTTCTATCGAAACCACTGCAGAATAGAAGCTGTACAATAGAAAAATCACTGCACTGATCACTAAGATCTGTGCAGGGTTTATTAGGTTTACAAATACAGAAATATTTAAATGTAAAATACAAAGCATGCCCCCCCCATATACATAACCAGCCCCAGACCCCTGAGCCTAGGCTGATAATGGAAAATAGGAGGAAATCAGCATCGGATCCCCTTATTTTCAAATAACCAGCACCAGGCCAAACCAGCCAGGGTAATAACGCTATAGCAGGGAGACACACAGTGCAGGATCCCCCTGCCATATTGTTAACCAGCCCCAAACTGGTCAGCCCATATACCTGCCCAGAGGAACAGAGGCAGACATACTGTATGCCAACCCAGAGGAGCAGAGTGAGACATATACCAGACCAAAGGAATATACGGAGCCAAGTACAATCTTTTTGAGAGAGAGATATGGCCTTGTATTACCCTACACTGCTGTCACTATTGTATTTCTCCTTCTCTTATGCTTATTCCTTCTCCTATATACAGTATTTAATAGAGTTTGCTACCCAAAGAAAATTTGTATAGAACTGTATAAGTCACTTACTTCTTTGCACTATTATTAACTGATTACAAAACTTGGACTTGTAACCTTGTTGTGTGCTTTCTCCTATTAAGTAGCAGCATAGTGGGGCTGAGGACAGTATTGATTACAAGGTAGACTAATTGTTTTCCAAACAAAGCAGACCTCAACATTATATGTGTTGCTAACTACAGTAGATGTCACATCTTATTTGCTTTGCCTACTATCCACGAGAAAGAATGAGTGATTTGTGTACTTGCCAACAGATTGCAGGTCATATTTTCAAATTGCCCCTAGATTGCCAGAACAATTGAGCACATTAGCCACCAGATTCAGCATCTTTTTGTATTTTTTATTAACATGGCAAACTGAGAGAAGATACTAGTCATATAAAAGGTAGGGACATAATCATTTAAATGTACTTTAACCTTGCTTTTTGTGCTTTAAAATCCCCATTTAAAGTTTCCCGCAAAATATGGTTAATAAAGCCACAAACAATGGAATGTTTAAACATTTTAATTATGATTAATCTAAGCTACTATTTAGCATTTAGTTCAAGTCAAGTATTTGGTGCATGACAAATTCTTCATTATTGTAATAAAATACTGGATAACTAATATGAGATAAGATATCTCCAGTGTGCCAATTATTACTATTAACAATGAACAACTGAGCTTTTGTCAGCATTTCTTTTTAATTCTGAATAAAGTGGAATTAAATAGATCTGTAAATATTCAATCATAGCTTTATTCAATTCTAAACGTGAAATATACCTGTACTTCAATAGGCTATCCATTATACCAACACTTAAAATGGATATCCTTTGTTTTGTATTTTTAAAATGATATATGTAGAAAACAAGATAGCCTAATGAAACCTACAATTTATTACAGCAATTTTCTAATTTTTACATTTTCAATAAAGAACATAAAAATATATAAATAAAAATCAAATGAAATACAAATATATTTTACCATTTAAAAGGTCAATGTGATTCTTTCTTCCTACAATTGTCGGAATGAAAGTATTAATTAACACAAATAGACATCCAGAATTTGATATAACATAGGCATTAATTATTTACTGATGTACAGTACTATCAGCTGGAAGCCAATCAAAAGAAGCTAGATAGTGCTGCTGATAGTCATCATCATCATTATTTTTATCATCATCGTTATCATCTTTGTGCATCGTTGCTCCTGCAAAGCACATGAACATGCAAGAGAAGCATCCACTGCATATTGTGTCAGAATGATGTGAACATGTCCATATTGTAGCACACCTACGCTTTCCTGCCCTGCCCACCTTCATTCCTTCTATCGAAGCATAATGAGTTGCAAGTCTGCAAAAACTGATTACATACTTCTGAACCAATCTTTGTAATAATTACAAAACCTTTCCACAAGATTATGAAGGTACTGTAAGCAGATTTATATCACTTTCTGAATTTCACCAACAAACACATTTATAGTATTTCCAGCTTTCCTGCTTCTCATGTATGGTACAGTATAATTGTCATGAATGGTATTTACTTGTCTATATCCGTATGTTTCATTCTTTCTTTATCAGTTTAGAATTATTATTTCTGTAGAGCAGTACTTCTAATTAAAAATGATTGAAATAATTTTTTCATACTTTATAGAGATAGGAAAAGATCATCAGAGAAATAATGAGAAGAACTTTTGAAAATATTAAGTTGTCATTTGGAGATGTGCAAACTTCCTGAGTTACATATGGTAAATTGATCTAAGTTATTGTCCTAATGATTATACATTTAATGATATACAGTACATGTATACAGTATTTGATTTTTATATCATTTTATTTGTTCTCTCAAAGGGATCTGTTGCCAAATTTTATGAAGATATGTTTTTGCCTTCTGACATAGGGCCTTATTCAGTAAGTGCGATCGTGGCTGTGATTATGCACGCAGTCTCACTGCGAAAATATGCTAATCCATTGTGATCGCAGCCCTACATACGGATACCCACCTTACCTTACACATATCCGTAATGTTTAGCAAGACTGCAAAACCATCTCTAACATGGAGTACAATCGGAGCCTCATGCACACTTACACAAGGTCAGACCTTACTAAGAAATTGCTAACCTTCATGTATGCAGTGAGAGCTTTATGTACACCCCTGCAATGGCATTCAAACGCACTGGCACGCCTGCGTTTTGTTGACCACCCCCCATCACCTCCCACAAACGGTACTTCCTGTCAATAACTCTGCAATGGGTCTGCGTAGCCACTGTGATTGCAGTCCCAATCACATTGGCCAGTGCGCGCATGTGTGCTGGGATGCATACACATGCACAGAACGCAACAATTGCCCGATTACATGCATAATCACAGTTGCGGTCCTTGCTGAATCAGGCCCATAGTACATTGCACACTATTGGTCTCATGCAGAATTGGGCAGGTTTATTTCCCAACAAAATACATTATTTGATACTGCACATGCGCTGTAGCATGGAATACGTCTCAGCAGAGACGTATCTGTATGTATCTGTATGTTCTTCATTAGAGAGGCTGAATGTGGGAGTGAAGGGGCGGCCTGACATAGCTCAAGAACAGTAAGGGTGTATTAAGGCATCTTATGGTCAATTCAGATGGAAAAAAGCTGTGAAAGACATATTGTTTCTGTCTGCTTCTTCCCTGGTGCAAGATGCCTGATGATGATGATTTTGATCAGCACAGATAAAAAAAAAAATATAGCCTATGAAAATAGTTAGAAACTTTTCTGCTACTGAGGAGATTTCAAGGTATAGATGGTTGGTGAGATGGTTGGTTAAAGTTGGCTTTACTGCTCTGCAGCAAATGGTGACAGGGGAAAGGGTTAGAAAGAAGGAAGGATGAAGAGCAGTAATTGGAGCATTTGCTGCAGAGTTCTGCAGACCATTGAACTCCTGTAAGATCAATATGTTTTGCTTCAACGGGAGGATACTCTTTGTTAAATTTGTAAATACCTTTTAATACATTCCTGCCTATAAACCTCTAAGATTCACCTGCCTAGAACCTCTAAGACAAAACCTGCCTGTACCTTCTAAAACCACAAGATGTCGCTATTTTTATTATACCATTAATGAAATACCAAGACAGTTGATTAGCGGTCCGAAGCGCTAAAGATTATTATTCAGGTAAAAGTACAGATGTTACAATGCTATGATCTAATAATGAGTGCAAATAAATTGTACAAACATTAGGTCATAAGGTACAGTTAAAATACATTAAACGGTTATTAAAGATCAAAATACAATGAGCAATATGAGACAGAGAGAGAGAGAGAGAGAGAGAAAGAGAGACACATTAAAATACAATGAGAGATATATCAATGTCTGCTGAGAGCACATGTTCAAGATGGCTGGTGATGGAGTGTGTGTGTGTGTATGTTTGTGTGTGTGAGGGGGGTTGGGAATGCTTCCTGCCCTATTGTCCAAACCGCATGGTCTACAAACAAACTCCATTATGAAGCTACCTCATTGAAATCTCCCATAATGCCATAGTTAATTAAATATGCAAGCTGAATATCATATGCCAACACATCAGGCAAACACTGCACCATTTAATATTCCAACATGTACCACACAAGCTGATTCCAATATACAACAATACCATCCTACTACAGACCTCATCCAGTAGTCACTAGACCGTGGGGAGGGGGAAGGGCCGAAGCACATGTTTTTCCTTTGTTTGCAAGCCTTATGATCCCTATTCAAACTCCATCCTGCACCAAGCTGCAACTCCGCAAATCATCCATCAATGACCACAACCACAACAAAGACAATATACCTATCTGACCCACACAACACCACAACTGGGCAGAATCACAATTTCCCTTGTTCACCCCACATGGAGGCAAGCCATCTCCAACAAACCGCAGACAACATACCCATCTGACTCACACAACACCACACGGCAACCACCCATGACCATTCAAAGCTGCCATCAAGACAACCTCCACGATACAACACTGACACCACCCTATGATCACATTCATGAGTATACAGCACACACAAAGCCCATCTCTCCCAAGCAGAGATACCGTTCAAGCACATGGCAAGGCCCTAACACAGAACACATGGCATCTCAATCAACCAGCATCAATCATTCACAAATGGGAAGGCAAACACAGAACACATGGCAAGGCCCTAACACAGAACACACCAGAGGATCTCAATCAACCAGCATCAATCATTCACAAATATCACAACAATTCCACAATCAATCCCTTTCCTGCATGCTGACAACAGACCACTGTACCCTACAGTGCAGATGAAAAGCACAGACCCGACAACACATCATCCACTGCATGCCAACACAGACCCATGAATATCCTTAGAAAACTACAAACCACACACCATGCTAAGCTAATAACAGATTAACACCAAACATAGCTACAGACACCCAAATAGGCTAAATATTGCACATTTTATACTCAGCTATAACCAGAGGAACTGAGACCCATTCTTCCGTTGTCTTGTCAGGGAGTGAACCTCTCTCTTCCTTCCAAAATCTGCCAGTGTGTCCCAGTCTGTTTCTCCAAGTGTGTGCATGCTATGGTTCCCACCCCCTTTTACCTGTGAGGTCATCAGAAAGGGAGTATCCTTTTGGTTACCTGAGACTACTGTTAATTAGATTCTACTCTCAGCTAGCTAGCTCTATTGATTAGACTGGAATAACCAGTCCTTTGGACAAAAATGTAAACAGGCCTACACCATGTTATTGTCTTTTGGTAAAGGTTAGAAATCTGTTACAGGGCATTTATTGGACAATTCCAAATGGATACAAAAGGTCTCCAACCTCCTTTTGTATCCCCCACCTGCAAATCTAAGCTGCTATGGAAAACAACATTTCAAATAGATATTCTCTCTAACATTCATATTTCATAGCCGCATGTTCTGATCTTCATATTGATGTCACCGGAACACTGTGGAAACAGAGTCGATCGGTACGGTTCCACACACAGTTCAATTGTCATTTACTAAGCCATAGTTACAGAAAACATTTCTTTATATACTGACATTGCGTTTAAACCAAGTAATAATTATCCTTTTTGCGTTACGGGACCATTGCTTTTAAATGTATGTATGCGTGGAAAACACCACTGCTTTGCTGTTGCTCAAATATAAGTCTGTGGTGATTTTAATGTGTTGGGGGAAGATTGTTAAAAAGCTGTTCGTGCTACTTTTAGCAACTTTGCACTGTGGATTGTGTACTATGTATTTTTGACAAAATGGCGCTTGTGCAAGCTTTCTTTTCTAAAATGGAGTCTTGCTGCAATTCACAAGATGGCGTCGTGCAGGTTTTCCTGATTGCAAACAGATTCTGTCTTACCCAATTATCCGGTTTTGACAGTTCACCCTTTGATAGCCAATCAAGCGCTATCACAACCTGTTCTGAATCTGTTTAGCCATGCATGAAAATATACCATTCAATGTTATTATGGTATGACATAGTGTGGTCATTTGAACCATTCAGATAATGCGTCTCCGGAAGGGACATAAAACTGCCTTATACGCACACCGCGGATCCTCAAGGGATCATGGGAAAGATGTGGGGATGCACCTATCCTATAAGGGGAGCCTTGGAAGGGGTTGGGACTGCATTACCTAAGATGACTTTAAACAACATAAACGTTATATCCATGCATGACCACTCAAACTCAGGCTACATTATTATACACTACATATTGGACCGGCACTCCCCTGGATTGGTATAGCACTCCTCCTTTCGACTCCTCTGCATCAATGCCGACATCAGCTCCCATTGTCTGTATCAGTACCCCATCACCGAAACCAGGAATCCCCGAGCAACCCAGGATGGTGAAAACTCTGAAAAAGAATACAAAAATGAACACAGCGGACTGGTGCATTGCTGCAACACTGATCTGCAATTTCTTTAGCTCAGATAGCTCACAGTCACCTTTTAATCTTCCCGGCACAAGCTTGCGATCGACAGGTCCATGCTATCGGCCTCGTCTCCACCTTGCATCTCCCCCGGTAGATTAATCCTCCCTGTATTTGGTGGAATGGACTCTGGCGTCTTAGTCGGCCACCCTTTGAGGATGTAGAATTTCGTTAACACATCGGATATGGTTCTATCCCCGATCAATCAGGCAATCTGAACACAAGAAATTATTAGATCAAATGAATTTTTCTCCAGGTTTAACATCATTACAGTTTGCTTCAGGCATGTTAGTAAATAACACTTCAATTCCTGTTGTTCTTACACATTGTCATGAGAACCTGCACAGTAACCTCATAATATTTTCACATGAGGCTACCTGGCAAACAGTATCTCAACGGGAGACAGACAGGTGGTCTGGGATGATCTTGAAACTAGTACCTATCACATTTCACATGTTGTAAAAGATATTACTGTGAAATGAGTATCCCTTCTATCACTAATTCTAAGGATACTGTATTGATACAAAAATTCCTGCAATAAAAAAATTCTGTTATAAATGTCTACGGTTCTATTGTTTCCTTGTCCCCTGGGTAGGGCAGTACTTCAAATATTTAACCTTAGCCGGGTATGGCTGTCATATGTCTTTGGCAGCCTTGCGTCCTGTATGTGAAAGATAAAGCACAACAGTTTAATATCATTTAAACATACGGGCTGAAAAGATTTTAAACAGTTCTATAAAGTTTTGACAAACAATACTGGGTTAGTCCCTGGGACCCTGTGGCTTTCGTGTCTATGTGCCGTGTACCTCTCCCTTATATGGAAGCAAGAGGGCACTGGTAGTTGGGGTATGGGAGGGAGAAAATAAACAATAGTTAAGCTACCTTACTCTGGATCTCTTATTTTTTTATGGGTATTCACATTGACTGTACCTACACCCCCATCCGCATATGACGGTGGTGGTGCGCGTGAACAATCTGTACTACCTTCCACAACGCTACCGTGCCGCACGTGCGCGCTATTTCACAGCTCGCACGCATTGCAATTCAGCGCTGCAGGTTTTATTCTATGGTAATGTGCTCACGACGCTAGTTTGCGTCGTTTGCACATTGTTAAGCCACGCATCCCCTCCATGCTGCCATATTTTTTTTAAACATTCAAAATACTTAATCTTTTTTCTCTCGGGATCGCACCATACTGATGTGATCCTGGACATTATCTAACACATTTTTATCAAAACTACCAAGTCTGGGGAACGGACTAACACTCATTCTCGTCATATTAAACCATATATCACAATACCTTATTGCACAAGTACCGTACTTAGTATGCATGATACGACGGGCCGATCTGATCGGCGCTTCCATTAGCAGCACATCATTGCCTAACATTTCTACTGTTTGCGTGGCTCCCATTCTGAGACAACTCCTACGCTTTTCAATAAAAATTTAAACCGGTGAAAGACAATAAAGATACTTTCACTTACCTGTGAACGATTTAAGTCGGCGGCGTCCACACACCTGGATAAGATTTAGTAAGGCAACTTCCACACCTACATAAGATTTGAAACAGGCAACTTCCACACCCGGATAAGCTTTAGTAAGGTAACTTCCAAACCTATGAGAGTTTGTATGTCGGCCACTCTCACGCACCTCTATACAACAAAGACAACATGTACACCTGCTACTGTGTTTAGAACGGTAAAGCTGCTTACCGAGCGACTAGGCTAACCCTTGCACCTAGCCCTTAAGGATCATACGGTACCCTTAACTTTAGGGAATAAATTACCCCTATCAACAATACACACACTGTTACACACTTTTTTCTCTGCGCAGAAAATAAACGTTTAACCCAGATATTGGTAGATAGAAAAAAATGTAAACCTCAATGGCTTTGTTCAAACATGTGGCAGCAGAACCGGAAGTGTGTATACGCTATTGTGAAAACGGCCGCATACACAATTATGCGACTACCACACAACCGTATAATTACTTTTTAACTGCGTACACACAAATGTGTTTTAGCCGCGTACGCAATACTGCGGTACCCCTCTAAACGTAAGGTTCTATCAACAAAGGAAAAATAAACTTTTTCCTTTCTTGTCCCTGGATTCTGATCAGCGCTTCCTCTACACAATAACCGGCAGTACGCTCTCAGCAATACTGTGGTAATGAGAGACTAATGCGTCTCTCAAAAGGTGCCTCCACCCTTTTGCTGAGAGAGAACTGACGGAGTGTTATCATGTATCAGATAGTGTGATAAACCTACGAGCCCCCACTGTTAAATTTGTAAATACCTTTTAATACATTCCTGCCTATAAACCTCTAAGATTCACCTGCCTAGAACCTCTAAGACAAAACCTGCCTGTACCTTCTAAAACCACAAGATGTCGCTATTTTTATTATACCATTAATGAAATACCAAGACAGTTGATTAGCAGTCCGAAGTGCTAAAGATTATTATTCAGGTAAAAGTACAGATGTTACAACGCTATGATCTAATAATGAGCGCAAATAAATTGTACAAACATTAGGTCATAAGGTACAGTTAAAATACATGAAACAGTTATTAAAGATCAAAATACAATGAGCAATATGAGACAGAGAGAGAGAGAGAGAGAGAGAGAGAGAGAGAGACACATTAAAATACAATGAGAGATATATCAATGTCTGCTGAGAGCACATGTTCAAGATGGCTGGTGATGGAGTGTGTGTGTGTTTGTGTGTGAGGGGGGGTTGGGAATGCTTCCTGCCCTATTGTCCAAACCGCATGGTCTACAAACAAACTCCATTATGAAGCTACCTCATTGAAATCTCCCATAATGCCATAGTTAATTAAATATGCAAGCTGAATATCATATGCCAACACATCAGGCAAACACTGCACCATTTAATATTCCAACATGTACCACACAAGCTGATTCCAATATACAACAATACCATCCTACTACAGACCTTATCCAGTAGTCACTAGACCGTGGGGAGGGGGAAGGGCCAAAGCACATGTTTTTCCTTTGTTTGCAAGCCTCATGATCCCTAGGCAAACTCCATCCTGCACCAAGCTGCAACTCCGCAAATCATCCATCAATGACCACAACCACAACAAAGACAATATACCTATCTGACCCACACAACACCACAACTGGGCAGAATCACAATTTCCCTTGTTCACCCCACATGGAGGCAAGCCATCTCCAACAAACCGCAGACAACATACCCATCTGACTCACACAACACCACACGGTAACCACCGATGACCATTCAAAGCTGCCATCAATTCAACCTCCACAATACCACACTGACACCACCCTATGATCACATTCATTAGTATACAGCACACACAAAGCCCATCTCTCCCAAGCAGAGATACCGTTCAAGCACATGGCAAGGCCCTAACACAGAACACATGGCATCTCAATCAACCAGCATCAATCATTCACAAATGGGAAGGCAAACACAGAACACATGGCAAGGCCCTAACACAGAACACACCAGAGGATCTCAATCAACCAGCATTAATCATTCACAAATATCACAACAAGTCCACAATCAATCCCTTTCCTGCATGCTGACAACAGACCACTGTACCCTACAGTGCAGATGAAAAGCACAGACCCGACAACACATCATCCACTGCATGCCAACACAGACCCATGAATATCCTTAGAAAACTACAAACCACACACCATGCTAAGCTAATAACAGATTAACACCAAACATAGCTACAGACACCCAAATAGGCTAAATATTGCACATTTTATACTCAGCTATAACCCAGAGGAACTGAGACCCATTCTTCCGTGTCTTGTCAGGGAGTGAACCTCTCTCTTCCTTCCAAAATCTGCCAGTGTGTCCCAGTCTGTTTCTCCAAGTGTGTGCATGCTATGGTTCCCACCCCCTTTTACCTGTGAGGTCATCAGAAAGGGAGTATCCTTTTGGTTACCTGAGACTACTGTTAATTAGATTCTACTCTCAGCTAGCTAGCTCTATTGATTAGACTGGAATAACCAGTCCTTTGGACAAAAATGTAAACAGGCCTACACCATGTTATTGTCTTTTGGTAAAGGTTAGAAATCTGTTACAGGGCATTTATTGGACAATTCCAAATGGATACAAAAGGTCTCCAACCTCCTTTTGTATCCCCCACCTGCAAATCTAAGCTGCTATGGAAAACAACATTTCAAATAGATATTCTCTCTAACATTCATATTTCATAGCCGCATGTTCTGATCTTCATATTGATGTCATTTACTAAGCCATAGTTACAGAAAACATTTCTTTATATACTGACATTGCGTTTAAACCAAGTAATAATTATCCTTTTTGCGTTACGGGACCATTGCTTTTAAATGTATGTATGCGTGGAAAATACCACTGCTTTGCTGTTGCTCAAATATAAGTCTGTGGTGATTTTAATGTGTTGGGGGAAGATTGTTAAAAAGCTGTTCGTGCTACTTTTAGCAACTTTGCACTGTGGATTGTGTACTATGTATTTTTGACAAAATGGCGCTTGTGTAAGCTTTCTTTTCTAAAATGGAGTCTTGCTGCAATTCACAAGATGGCGTCGTGCAGGTTTTCCTGATTGCAAACAGATTCTGTCTTACCCAATTATCCGGTTTTGACATCTTGAATATTTATGAGTAGGTATTGAATGGTTTTAAACCATTATCTATAGACACCCATATAATGTCTGGCCTATGCACATTATTATGTGCTTTACACTTCATGACAGAAACGTATTCAATATGTGTATTCACATGTGTTTATCATTTTCAAGGAACTTTTCAAAGTATTAACTGCTCTAAAAAAAGGCTGTTGCATACCCGTCTGCTTCTCTAGACAGGAGGCAAGATGGCAAGCAAAACAGTTAGATTTTTACTTTCTAGGAGGCGATTGAATGGTTTTTATTGCAGCTATATATTTTGGGTGACCGACGGAGCAAATAATTTGGGCACAAATAGCCATGGCTGCACACATTTCTACTCACAGCTTCCCAAGGTGGAGAGCAGAAATGAGCTCTAAGTCTGCACTTTTGCCTCCCCAAAGCAGTAATTTAGATGGTTTGTGCAGCTAAACCAGGTTCTTCTGGGCACACACACACACAGCACTTATGCCCTCAGTGAGGAGCAATTGAGTTGCTCTGATGGGCACCCATAAATCAATTGAATCTCCCCCCTAATGTCTTGTGAGCTAAAGATTGCACAAATACTGGCTTGAGGTCAACTTAGCAGAGGGCAGATATATATCAGTTGCAACCATTATCACTTTCTGAATGTGCAGAGTATGTATCTCCTGAGACATGACATATACAGTAACCCCCACTAATCATTTAAAAACATGTTGACATGTAGTACAATTTTTCTTCTTCCATCTAACATCATATTTTATGTTATTTTAACTTAAGTAATGAGAACTTTTCTGTTTTATAGATAAAAAACACAAACTAGATCTGAAGTGTAACAATTGTATGTGGATTACCAGAAACTGCATGTGGTTCGCAGTCCAGAGATGTTGCTGGCAGTGGGAATGTGGGAAATGAAGAATGGGAATTAGGATTGGAGGTGCCACAGTAGACAAAGGATCCAGAGAGGATGTTTACATTAGACGAGTGGCCGTAAAGTATGACCACAACATTTGCTTCTTGCAGTGTATCATGTATCACAATTACATTGCAATATATCCCACCCCAATTTGCATGCCTACCAATGTTTTTTTTATGCCTATAGAAGCCTATGGGTTTCTTTTTGTAAGGAGCCCTACCGGGCTTTTAAAGGCTAATGCAGTCAATGCAGTCTCTAGAAGCCTAGGCCACAATCCTAAGCATGGGTACAACTTGCCTGCAGATTTCAAGCTGGTAGCGAGCAGAGCAGCAGAATCCCTGAGAGTTGCAGGTAGGAGCCACCACTGATCAGAAGCCATTACCTCTCAAAAACCACCATTGCACACAGGCAGCCAGATATTATCAAACAAAATTAACAAATAACTGCATTTTCAAATCTTTCATACAGTACATGTGCAGTAAGATTCCCATGTACCACAATTTGGCACATACTATACAATCTCAAGTGTTAAAATGCCACTTCAAATAATTAAAGAACCACAATTCAGAGGCAGATGTCTATATCTGTTTCTATATCAATGGTTAACAGGAG
Source organism: Taudactylus pleione (assembly GCA_031769625.1). Lineage (NCBI taxonomy): Eukaryota > Metazoa > Chordata > Amphibia > Anura > Myobatrachidae > Taudactylus > Taudactylus pleione. The sequence goes on along the minus strand of JAUIMM010000126.1, from coordinate 21,982,753 downwards.
TGATGTGTAAAATTTTTATTCTTACATTTAACATTTTATAGATACACATGTAGCAATGTATAATAGCTTATAAAATGTTTTGCAATGACATACTCATGAAACAAACTCAATGTTACAGACTGGAATGAATATGCCCACATCAAGAAGAAAATGACTGAATGGCTGGGAATGTTCATATGATTCTGTGGTAACCAAGTGCATACTGTATGTGCTTTGAAGTACAAATATTTATAGGACACCTTTCCTTTCACACCATTAAAGATCTAGACATCATGGTTCTGAAAGAGAATTTTCAAAAAAGTAAAAGAAATAAAGAAAATCCTTTGAACTGAAATACATAGAATTACTTAGCTCTAAGCTGTTGTCTGATTAATGACATTCTGAGATAAAGTACAGTATTATCAATGCGTGTGCAAACCATTTTTATTGTATCATTTTCTTTTCTCATTTTCATCATGTACAGTATCTTCTAACACTGTTACCACTACTAGCAGGGTAAAATGTTTCATGGACTAAGGGCCTGATTCAGGTTGGATCGGAAGGCTGCGGACGCACTCAACCAGTCGATGTTTGTGTTTTGCGCATGTGTATGCATTTCAGTGTGTGTGCGCGCAAGCCGGCCACAGCGATCGGGTATGCGAACACAGAAATGATTGACAGCATGTGCCGTTTGGGGGTGGAGAGGGGTGGTGGTCAAAGGAACGCAGGTGTGCTTGTGCTTTTGAAGGCCATTACAGGCACGTGCACAATTAAGCCTCAGCGACAGCATACGCAGCCTAAGCTCTGCAAGGCAACAGGATGCTTCACAGGTAAACATGTTACTCGATGTTACTGATGTTTTTGCTGTCTTGCGGATGTATGTAATGGGAAGTGGGTGGCTTTATAGGCTGGGGACATCTTTGGTATAGTGCTGCGATCACATTCATTTGCATATTTTCACTACTTGCGATTGCAGACTTGCAATCCGTGCTCAATCAGGGCCTAAAGTTACTGAATTAAGATTGATCACCTTACACATTCACTGTGTGTCTTATCGTTTAATAATAACCTTGACAGATATAGGACTGCTTTAATTTTCTGGGACTTGCAGCCATCAACGAGATCCTGGGGAGTCGGCCCAATATTTTATAGTGGCAATCATTCAAAACCAACCTGGCTTTGCCTTTTAAATGACTGCTACTTTAAAACATCGGGCAGACTTGCCGGGATCTCGCCAAATTCTGCAAGTCGCAGAAAATTACATATCCCTTTCAGACATGATATACAAAATTAATAATTACCATTTATCTTGCGTCTAAGTAAAAATATTTATTGCAATGCCATGAAAGTTAATAGAATCAGCATCAACGATAATTTTTTTATTTTTAATTAACCTATGATGAAAATTTATTTTCAATTTCTTTTCTCTCAATATTGTTTATTTTATTGAATTGAGTCCACTGAGCAGATACATGTTTATGTAAAGCTGTGAAAATGTAGATGAACTAGGTTCTAAGATTGTTTTTGTTAATGTTGCTAGTTACTAAAGCATTAGTGACTGCTCCTGTTAATCCATTCAGCTAAATGAATGAGTATCTTATTTCATATTCTTTGCAGTTAATATACCTTCTGTTTCTTATCTAGTTATTATCATCATATCTCTTGGGGCTAGTGTTTACAAAATATAAAAAGGATTAGTGTTATATTGCAGGAAATTAAAGGAAATGAGTTCAATAGATGTTGAAATGATACTGATATATGATTATATATACTACAATAATACAATAAAAATAAAAGAAACAGGTAATCTGGAATGAAATTCAATTGTATTGAGTTTTAAATAAATTGCTAGATCTTTATGGAATAATTGTTATCAAATAAGTCACAATATGCATTTGTTTTGCATGATGGATCCGGAACCCCATAACTTATGTAATACAATGAGAAGTAATACAATCACCTGGATTTAATGTGTGATGTTCTTTGTTCATTACTGGGTTCAAAAGATGCCTGCACAACAATTAAGCCTTTGAAGGATCTACAGCTTTTTTAAAGGCATGGCTCTCCCACTACATATTTTTTTTATCTTCCATTGAGAAATTCATAATTCTTTAACATTCACTATGGATCACTTAAAGTACAAAGCAAGCAAGCAACCTCTCAAACTTAGATCAGCGCAGTGGTTTGCTTTACTGCTTCATAGTACTGGAGTTATGGCTTCACTTCCAGCCAAAGCCCTGCTGTATATGTGTACTGTGTTTCTGTTTTCCCTGTATTTATATTGTTTTTTAACCACATTTCAAAGACATTCTGGTAGTTAAGACAAAATGAACACTATTGTGTATATCTGTGTGTGTCTGCAAAATGCTGCACTGCTGTATGCTTTGCTCTCTGATTTGCTGAAGGATCTACTCTACTGCTGTATAACAACTCAGTATAATGAGTATTTCTAGTAGAGCAGAGGTTCGCATGATGTCATAGTATCCTGGAGCATATCAAAAGCCAAACCAGCCCACTGATACCCCTTTCAGACATACTGAGATTCCCGGGATTTTGGCCTGCCTCGGCCAAAATTCCCGGGTCTCATGTCTGTGTGAAAGGTACCTACCCGGGAACACGTCCCCGGGTAGCCACCCCTGCAATCGACCAGGGTTTTTCCCGGGACTTAAGTCCCGGGAAATTACCCTGCTTCTGTCTGAATGGAGCTACCCGTGAATTTACTACTCCCGGGCAGCACCAAGCAGCTTTGACATGTAGCTGACAGCACAGAGCGTCCTATAGGATGCTCAGCGCTGCTGCTTTGAGCTGACAGCGCAGAGCAGCCTATAGGATGCTCAGCGCTGCTGCTTTGAGCTGACAGCGCCACGCGTCCTGCAGGACGCTCAGCGCTGCTGCTTTGTTTGAGCTGACAATGCAGAGCGGCCTGTAGGATGCTCACTGCTGCTGCTTTGAGCTGACAGCGCAGAGCATCCTGTAGGATGCTCAGCGCTGCTGCTTTGTTTGAGCTGACAGCGCAGAGTGTCCTATAGGATGCTCAGCGCTGCTGCTCACCACCCCCAGCACCGGCCCCCCAGGGAATTAAAATAAATGTTAAAAAATTATAATTAAAAAAAACTGCATTACGATTGGCCGGCTTTTGGCTGGGAGGAGCAGATGGCAGAGAAGAGGCAGGTAAGCAGAAAAACCCTGCTCTTGTCTGAAAGGGGTATGAGTTACTGTAGTGTGAAAGGGGGGTCTCGACCAAATACCCAGGAATTTGCACAGGAGAAATTCCCGGGTCTGAGCAGGAAATTTCCCGGGTTGTATGTCTGAAAGGGGTATGAGTTACAATGGTGCCTGGATGTATAATGGGAATGGAGGAATCCTTGCCCACCAAACTATAAACTTTATTGTCAGCCTTCTGCAAAAATGGTGTAAAAGTAGTACGGAGGTGGAAATTAAAGAACACAAGAAGGCACTGACTGCTGATGACTACAGCTATCAAGTCATCAGTTGAGTTCATGGATTGTCACGTGTCCTTTCTGGCTATTGCTATTGGTTGTGCAGCCAATGGTTGGTTGTGCAGCCAATGCTATTTTCCATTAATTGGAGCAGCTGGCAAACTGTGTCTCATGATTTAGTGAAGATCTACTTCAGAAAGCAGACAACCATAGTACTTCTTTGTGGTTATGGTAATGGTAAATAGCTAAAGCCATGAACGGAGATACAAAAAAAAGTGAAGGGTAAACGAAACCATGTGGAGTCTATGACGTATTGTCTGTCTGTCACTCCTACACAGGAAGACAGTTGGGGAGCAGTGATTTATAATGAAACTGGACAGCGATTTAATCTGGGACTTGGATCAATCTAAAATCAATGTAAAAATTAGAGATGAGCGGGTTAGGATCTCAGAGATCCGAACCCACCCAAATTTCTGGGATCTGGGGCGATCCAAGCCAAGCTCGGATCTCCCTGCCTGACCCGGATCCCTTCCCCGAGGCAAAACTTTGTGAACCCGCTGTCAGGCTTAACACTGATTGGCTGAGAGAGCCATCTGTCACGGCTCTCAGCCAATCAGCGTTAAGCCCATTGAAAATGCACTCAGAAGAAAAAGAAAATGGTGCTTGCCAGTTCCCGCCACCTGACACCGCCAGCACCCCGCTGCTGATACCACCGGCACCCCCACTGGCAGCATCCCCCGCTGCCGACACCACAGCTGCCGACACTGCCGGCACCCCTGCACTGCTGCCCGACGAACTGAGGACACCATCAGCGACCCCCACGCTGCCGACACTGCCGACACTCCCACACTGAGGACACCACCAGCACGCCTGCACTGCCGACACAGTCAGCAAACCTGCACTGAGGACACCGCTGGCACCCCCACTCTGCTGACACCGCCGGCACCCTGCATTGAGAACACCCCTGCACTGCCTACACAGTCAGCAAACCTGCACTGAGGACACCGCTGGCACCCACACTCTGCCCACACTGCCAACACAGCCAGCAAGCCTGCACTAAAGACACCGCTGGCACCCCTGCACTGCCGACATCACCGTTACCCTGCACTGAGGACACTCTCAGCACCGCAGCACTGCCATTCCATCTACTGAGGACACCGTTAGTAACCCCGCTCTGCTGACACTGCTTTCACAGTAAGTGCACTATTGGTGCATCCAACCCACACTGTATAACACACTGTATCCGTGTTGGAAATTAGAAGCTGAATTGCCACATGTTAGTGCCGCCCACTGTGTCACTTAGCTTAGTCAGCCAGCTAGCTGGATGCAACGTTTTGACCTTAACCAGATGAAGCAAATAATATTGTGAGGTGGTAAAAATTGATTGGAAATTACTGGAAATAAATGTTATTGAGGTTAATTATACAGTAGGAACAAAAACAGGCCCATTGTATGTGATTGTAGCTGTTTTTATTATTTTTTAAGAAAAAATCCAGATCCAAAACCAAAACACGAAAACCAACACACGGAGGTGAGGTTTTGGCAAAACCAACGCAGATCCAAAATCAGGGGGGATCCAGATCCAAAACCAAAACACGAGGGTCGGTGCACATCTCTAGTAAAAATATAAAAATGTAACTAGTATATATTAGAGATGTGTGGTTTGATTTCTGTGGAATCTGAACACACCCGAATTTAGGGTGTTCCGAGCAGGGGCATTTCTAGTACTTTGTGGTCCCCATAGCAAAATTTTGAGGGCGCACTCTATAGCTTTTATAGAAATCTCTCTCAGTAGCACTCCACCAGAGTGGGCATGCTTGGTGCTGCCCTGGGGACATGCTCATTTGCTCATTCTTTATAAAATAACAGGAAGTTCCATGTTCTACAGATAGAAAACATGCATAGCAATTAAATGTGCATTGCTTTTGTGCTGATCAGAAATTAATAATAGTCTAATTCACTGTCTCCTAATTTATAATAAAGGATTTGATTCAAAACATCATGTGCTCTATTTAAAAATGACACATAACCCCTTTAGCACTCGCTAAAGGGGTTATGGTCTATGTTCTGTATTTAGAAAACAGAGATACAGTAAGCTTAGCTTACTGCTGTATGTCACTGTATCACTTATGCCATCCATAGCCCTAACTGTGTTGAGTTTGTACATACTCCCTGTGCTTTGTGGGTTTTACTCCAGGTGCTCCTGGTTTTCTCCCACACTCCAAAATTATGCTAGTAGGTTATTGGCTACTGACAAAGAAAAATATCTCTAGTGTATGTGTACATGTGGTAGGAAATATAGATTGTGAGCTCCACTGGGGCATGGACTGATGTGAATTTCCAAATAAAGCTCTGCAGAATATGAGTGTGGTATATTAATAGCTTAAAGTAAACACATAAGTTATCTAGAGTGGAGGTAGCCATTGTGGTGGCTAAACCCATTTTAATGGGAATTCAGGGTACTTGTCAGAACTTGATTCAGAGGATGAGATGCGCTGGAATGAATTGTCCACTTGCTGGAGTTGGACCCAACAGTGCTGGACCAGACTATGGCCAGTTTTATGCCTATTCTACACATCCATAGCCCACACACTGCCCTTCTGTTGTTAAACAGTTGGTGGGCAGTGTAGGAGTGGGGCAACTCTCAATCAACAATATGAAAGAGTGGTTCATTGAGCATGTAAAATGGAAGCTGCTCTGTAAGGTTTTCAGTGCAACATGCATAAATAAAAGCATTAAATTCAAGTTAAAGAGCTTTATGAATGAGTAATGTCACTAGTTTCTAGTGACGCGATAGGCTGAGTATTGGTCCAGTCAACAAAATATCCACCTTCACTGTGTATAGATGATGATACCCTCTCTTTAAAGAAATTTTGATTAATGAAAACAGAGTTTATCACTTGTAACTGAATTGATGAAATTAAATTGTAGCACATACAGCAACACAGTTATATTCATTCACAAAGCTGCAAAATGCATATCTATAGTCCAAATTATACTTAGTTATTATGTGTGAAAGCACAGGTTTTTATGCAAAATGCATGGATTAAGATGTCTACTAGGGTTTTACTCATATGCTCCCATTGCAAAGTTTCCATAGGCAGATCAGGACATTCCATGCTGAGGAGGAGACACTCCACTCCAGATCTCTATTTAGAATTTCACAGTGCCTCACACTGCCACTGGAATACTGGGAGGTGTGACATCATCACCCCTCTAAGCAGTGCGGCACTGGGTGCTGGGGGCGATGGCCAGATGCAGGGCTGCTGGGAGATGTGACTTGATCATCCTTCCCAACAGGCAAGGTCCAAGGAATACTTCTGTTTGATGTGAGGTGAATGCTTGGTGGAGAGGAGGCGGGGCCAGAGGAGCGCATAGTGTTGTGTGGTTAGGCACTATGTTGAAAATATTAAAATAAAACTTTTGTGTGTTAAGACACTGAGTTAAAAAATAACATCATTAGGGTGTCATTACTAGAAGCGCTGTTAAGCACTGTGTTGTGTGTTTAGACACTCTGTTAAAAATAACGTCATTAGGGTGCCATTACTAGCAGCGATGTGAGTCAGTGTTGTGTGTTTAGGAACTTTGCTAAAAATAATGTTATTAGGGTGCCTTTACTAGGAATGCTGTGAGGCATTGTGCTGTGTGTTCAGGCACTGTGTTAAAAAAAATGACAATAAAACAAATTAAATCAAAACACTGTGTTGTGTGTTCGGGGATTGTGTTAAAAAGATAATGTTATTAGGGTGCCATTACTAGGAGCACTGTGTTGAAATGGATCAGTCAGAGCAGAAGCAATAACCCAGTACTAATGCTACGACTGCTAAAGAAGGTTTAAGAAAGGGCACCTAAAATCTAAACAATATTTTCACAATATTAAAGAATATCTCACCTCTAATAATAAAGAGAAAATTTACTGTTGCAAAATGGAAAATTGCCAACATTGACACCTCTACCGTGACTCAATCTGATACACTGTGCATAGAATGGTGGAGGATTATTTTAATGACAATGTACAAATTAGCATGTCACACTGTTCCTTTGAATGCTGGGAGGAAAAAAGGGATTTTGGAGCCCCTTGTGCAAACTACTGTAGCTTTGTTTTACTTAAACTGACCATTTTCTAGTGTGAAAGAGTGTTTAGCACAGCTGGGAATCTTGTAAGCAATTGGCGTAGAAGCCTACTTCCTCAAAATGTGAAATAACTGATGTTCATAAAAAGGAACTACACATTCAATGAAGAATACCTTTGCTGCTAATTACAACTAAGTACAGAGACTTCTATAACAGTGGACTCCAGTGGGAATGAGCTAATATTGTGTGATGATGATAATAACACTGATGAGGGTGAGGGTGAGGATAAGAATGATAATGACATTTTACAACTGTAGAGAAGATTAACAATGCTGTTATCTGCATTAAGCCCATTGGTAGCTTATTTTTTGAGGGCCCAAACAAACCAAGCACTTCACAAAAGTGGCAGTCCTTGTTGCTGAAGTGCTTGGTTTGTTAAACTGTGCATGTCCTTTTTAATATACATCATAAGGGTGGGTGGGAGGACCCAAAGACAATTCCATCATGCACCACTTTTTTTTTCATTGTATTTTACTAAGCTGTACTTTACTAGAGTATTGTTGATGGTCTTCTTATTTGCAAGGCCCAATTTTCTGTTTTTCTTTTCTTTATAGTTGTAACTGCTTCTCTCTTCATATAATCATCAATCAAATAAATCAATGGTATGCTGTACTTAGCTTCCATACCACATGATTGCCAGGCACATGTCTCTGTTTTTCTCTATTTTATAGTTATTACTGCTTCCTGTTCATATAATCAATTCATTAATCAATCAATCAAATCAATCAATGGAATGCTTTACCTGGCTTCCACACTACATGTTTGCCAGGCCCATGTCTGTTTTTCTTTTCTTTACAGTTATAACTGCTTCTCCATTCCTATAATCATTACACAATCAATCAAATCAATCAATGGCATGCTTTACCTAGCTTCCGCAATACATGTTTACCAGGCCCATGTCTCTGTGTTTCTCTGTTTGTCTGATTAAACAAACTGCTTCTCTGTTTGTCTAATCAATCAATCAATCAATCAGTCAACTAATGCTTTAACTGGCTTACACTACATAAATAGTATTAAACACTCTACCTCCATTTCCCTGTACTGGCCTCAGGCCTTTGATCTAGTTCTTGATTAATTAAAATTTTTTATAGCATCGTATAGTTTTATATTAAACTGGCATCCTGTCTGCCACTGCAGTGTCATTATGTTTCCTAAATGTGCTATATATTTTAAACTCCCATGCATTTGTTCTGCTGCTCTGTTACTTAGTTTAGCCAGTCAGCTGGCTACAGCCTTTGGCCAATAATGGTGAAAACTATTTTTTTGAGCTGTGAGGTGGTAAAAATTGATTGGAAATGACAGGTAATTTAATGTTATTGAGGTTAATTAATACTGTAGGAACAAAAATAGGATTCCAGTGTCTGTTTTTCTGTATTTTATAGTTATTACTGCTTCCTGTTCATATAACTAATTCATTAATCAATCAATCAATGGAATGCTTTACCTGGCTTCCACACTACATGTTTGTCTCTGTCTTGTTTTGCGAGGGCCCAAACAAACCAAGTACTTCAGCCACAAATATGGCAATCCCTGTCACTGAAGTGCTTGGTTTGTTAAACTGTGCATGTCTTTTTTACTATACAACATAAGGGTGGGTGGGACCACTTTTATTTTCATTGTCTTTTACTGGGCTGTACTTTACTAGGGAATTGTTGATGATCTTCTGATTTGCAAAGCCCATTTCTCTGTTGTTCTTTTCTTTATAGTTGTAACTGCTTCTCTCTTCATATAATCATCAATCAATCAAATCAATCAGTGTGCATGCTTTACCTGGTTTCCATACTACATGATTGCCAGGCCCATGTCTCTGTTTTTCTTTTCTTTTACAGTTATAACTGCTTCCTGTTCATATAATCAATTAATTAATCAATCAATCAAATAATCTATCAATCAATGGCATGCTTTATCTAGCTTCTGCAATACATGTTTACCAGCCCATCTCTGTGTTTCTCTTCTTTATAGTTAAAGCAGCTTCTCTGTTTGTATAAGGAATCACTCAATGACACGCTTTACGCTATTGAGCTGAGTCTAACTTCTATGAGTAGGCTAAATGAAGAAACGAACATCATATGCAATTCGGTGATATTGGATAATCTGTGAGTGCCTAATATAAGAATATGTGGACCTATTTTTTAGTTTGTTATACTTATTATTCTTAGATGCATTTAGTTTGTTATACTTATTATTCTTAGATGCATTTCCTTGACATGTGCTGGGAAAAGAAAATAAGTGTTTCTGACTGGTGCAGACCCACAAAGCTGTATCAATTGTGTGTGCCTTAGGGCTGGTGCAAATACACTTGGGTGATAATGATGGTCACCAGCACTAGATAGCTGCTTATTATTTGGCTGATTGCTAATTCCCTACTGAAACTGATACTGTAGATGCTTTCTTCAGTGCTTGCACATATACTATAAGATTTTCAGAGCATACAGTATTTCAACTAGTTTTTTTTTCTCATACACATGATGGAGAGTTATACATGCTGATTTTGAGAATTTTTTTATTTGTATTCAGACCAAATAGTGAATGTGATTTTCTCTACCAAGGCAAATGTAAAAAAAAAGAAATGGCTGTTAGTGTATTTGACACATGCCTGATGTAAGCTCTGTGCATACAGTATCATACTGACACACATCCAATTCTTTTTGCAACTTTGCATAGCTACATAATTGCAAACTTTTTTAAGGAATGCATGTCAATAATGAATTTGGATATGAATGCATTTCAACACAGCACCAGTCCCGCTAAGTGCTCTGTCCAAAGTGCAGTGTCAAGCCCTGTGCAATTAGTAAAAGCAGAGACACACATGTGATGCAAATGCAATCAAAAGAGGTGTTCAAGAGAAACAAATTAGATTTAGAGATGTGCGCCGACCACCATGTTTTGGTTTTGGATCCGGATTCATCTTCGTGTTTTGGTTTTGCAAAACCACCCTCATGTGTTTTAGTTTTGAATTTGGATCTGTATTTTTTCTTTTTTTTAATAAAAAAACCAGCTAAAAATTACATCATTTTGACCTGTTAGCATGCAATCCAAAATCTGACTTTGGAATTTAAATCCAAGTTCCGAACCACGGGTAGATCCGAACCAGGACTCGGTTCGACTAGGTATGCCAAAATTATTCTGAACTCAGACTCGGTTTGACTCAGAACCCTTAAATTTGGTTGCTGTTGGGTCTCTGAGAAATGGACCTGCACATCTCTAATTAGCTGATACCTACTTCATCAGGTGGGATTAACTAATTACATCAGCACAGTGCCATATTTTGGTTACTATATTGGAACATTAAATATCCTAAATCATGGGTTTTACCTTGAAAATGTTCATATGTTTCCATGAGGAATATAAACTGAATTTTGATGTAAGTTTTCTGCTATGGTATTACCCTGCATTTGAGAGCTTGCTTTTAATTAAGGTGTGTTGCTATGTAGGTGTGCTTACCTAGTAGTGCTGATTGGCTACGCATGTCTGGTATTTAAGCTCTGTCCTGACACTCCACCTATGTCATTGATAATGATTGCACTCATCATAGTATAAGAGGTAGTGGGTGGCGCTGAACACATCAGCCAAAATACCAAAAGAATATCAAAATAGTATATTAAATTTATTAAAAAAGCACATATAAATGTTTATTAAACAATACAGCACAATTGCAAAATATCAATAACACTCCATGTAATGTGTTAAACTCAATGTACATATAAACGTCATCACAATTTTAGAATAAATATTTGCCTTCTATATTCATATCAGTGTCGAAGCCGGATGATTGGCTGAGACCAGATCTTAAAATTAATATCGGGTGATGCCATTTTAGGTTGCCTCTGACGATGCCACCTTGTGTCGTCAGCATGAAACCATGGTGTGTGATGGTAATATGCTATTATTAGCATTGTACGATCGCATTACCACTGCATACTGTTTAAAACCCTATCATACCCCATACGCACGGATACACATATAAATATATATATTTAAAGACTTCATATATTCAGTGATGACAGACTTGTCTTGTAGACATGTCTGTGACAAATAATCAAGAATACACAAAGATACTGTGAGTGTTTACTTCAAATATGTACAAAGTATGTCTGTGGCAAGGGAAATATAACCCAGACACTGATATGCACAATTGAAGTGTCCTAAATGTAGATTAATAAACAATTGCCAGATGTGTAGCTATTGTTAACAAATATCCAATGCTGATGTATTTAAGTTGTATTAGAGGAGCCTTTTGTTAAAATTATCAGATTGTTTGCCAAGGCTTGCTCCATCCATAAACAGGACAAACCCCATTGTCTGTCATTCCTTTAGTCCAGGCAGAAGTAAAATAAATAATGACCAGTTTGAGGATATATATATATATGTGAATGTGTGTATGTATATGTATATATATATAAATATATATTTATGTATGTATGTGTATATGTACATATATATACACTTAAACGATCACATGGGTATCCACAATGCGTGCACACATAGATATACAGTTGCAATTATAATTAGAAACACACGCACATAGACTTACATGCATAACACACATTAAATAAAATATATAAATATTATCAAAGCACAAAACACATAAACACACCACACATATTAGCGAAACTGCGCAATATTCTTACACTTACACATTGTACACTTACATAAAAAGGTTCCCTAGCATTAAGGTTAATATTCAAGGTTTTATTCATTATTAAGTATGTAATAAAGCGACTGTATTTTAAGATCTCAGTTTTAGTATATGATAAGCAGACCGTGTTTGGTGCTATTCTAAACTACTGTTTATTTGCAGACTTACGGTTCCATCGGTGGGGAAATCACAACATGCGTCTGCAAATTATGGATCATAGAGAGAAAGGCATTAAAATGTACTCTGTAATGCAGCCAGTTTAGATTTGTTATTCAGCAGGAAAATGGACACAAAGAGCTGTTGGAGGCTGGACTGTGATCTAACAAACTGACCTATGAACTGTATTGTAACAGAAGAACCAGGAAGAAGAACCAATGGGAGTATGCCAACTTGTTCTATTGTATTGCCTATCTCTGCAAGGGTTTATATGCAAGCTCCCTGAACCTGCTAGTCAGTCATCATATTCTTTCTGTTGACGGAGGCTTCACCTTTGATGCCGGAAATCTGGTTCAGAGGGCCTGCGTAATGTACTGACTGTACCTTGTGATTGTATAATTTGTTTGTGCTAGTTGTATTTAGATCACAGCCTGTAACTATCTGCATTTTGATGAATAATATCTTTTTGTGCTTTGGAAACACAATCAAAGTCTGAAGAGTAATTATTTCTTGTGCGACTTACAATGCTAAATAGTGACATTTTAGAGTGTATAGATAGGTAGGAATCAAAATGAGCTAGTAATACATGCTTTATAATAGCCTTAAATAGATAATACTCCAGTTAATAAGGGGTTAGCAATATCGTGGAAAGAGGAGTGGGGTCTCACCTATATATCAAAGTTTCACTGTGATGTATAGTGCAAAACATAATATATTCAATAGCATCCAGGTCTGGACTTTGCAATCATGCAGAAATATGCTTCAGTCAGTCCAGCTATATCTTAAACTAATCATAAAAAATAAGCAGACCCAGTGGCTGGGGGGTGGCTGGGGGGTGGCTTCACAAATGGAGGCGTTCCCAAGTGAATGCCTGCCGTTTGTGGGCGGCCCCACTGACATCACCAGTGATGGCAGTGGGAGAGCTTCCGGCTCTATTAGAGCCAGAAGCTCTCTGGGGCTTGCGGCCACGAGACCCTACCACAAGGGTACTCGTCACAAGCCCGATGGTCGCGATGGTCTTCACCATAGCGACCATCAACCTGGCTGCTCACTATAGCTGTGGATGGTGACCCACAGCTATGCGAGCGGCCAGGAGGCCGCTCCAAAAAAAAAATGCCCTGATTTAGAGCGAGCGCTCTTTCAGAGCGTCCGTCTCTGAATCAGGCCCTGAGATAGAAAAATTAGTACACTTCTATATTGCTCACAGATTTATCAGGTTAATTGTGCCTAATTGCACACAACAACCTCTGCAAGTGAAATTTACAAATGCAGTAATCATTTAAGTAAGTGAACCAACATAATGTATACATAATAAAATATACAGTGATATCAAAAGTCTTAAAAAATTTAACAAATATATATGTGCAAATATGTTTTTTAAAAAACATGAATATGATGGGTTATAATTATTTAAAGCATAAAAATAGAACAGCTAAAAACATACTAAAAACAACTCCAACTCAGCTAAAAACATACTGAGTAAACCTAAAGGCTAGCATAATTGACCCATAATAGCTGGGAAAGCAGTACAGATCCTCAAAGAAACTCTCAAATCAGACAGATCAAAACATGCAATTCAGACCAAAGGTGTATATATAAACTCAAGATCAATGGTCTCATTGAGACAATGGGGGTCTAAGAGATTGCATTTTTAAGATCCATGTTGCTTCTTGTCTGCACAAGTTTCTAAATCGATCACCTCCCCCCTCTAATTTTTAAAGGGATCTGTTCAACTTTTCTTTATATTAGTCCCTTTCTTATTAATCATGATAAATCTATCTAATGATTCAGAGTACTCCACGGCTTTATCCAAAACTCCCTGTGGGTAATTATGTTCCTTGAAGGTGTATAACAGTACTGAAGCTTACTCTGAATTTGATATCAAATTACAAATTCTACGAATGCTGTAAAATTGACTCCTGGGTACATTGTTCAACCATTTTTTTATTATGGTTGCTCAAGTATGCAATAAGCTGCAAACATCGACAAGCTTTTAATAAATTAGAGACAGAAATGACACCCTTCACCACCTCCAAAGAAACATCTAAAAATTAATGTAATTAGGGTGTGAAGTGCAAGTGTAAGAAAGCCCATATGTGTTGGTATTCAAATAGTTTAAAATGCGTTCAATAGATGTAAAATCCCCTTCCCAAATGAAAAACAGGTTATCTACTGTATGTACAGTACCAGCAGAAGAGAACCAGATTTGCAGCAAATGCTAAAGCATATTGTCATGATTCCTGTACTGTATGTTTCTTGTTCTTATCTCCTGACACAGTTTCTTCTATTTCTGGTTCCTGTGCTGTGTGATCTGGCTCAGTCTTCTGATACAGCTTCTACAATTTCTGATTCCTCTGTGTATGTTCGGGTCTTCTGATACAGCTGCTACATTTCCTGGTATAGTTCCAGGTTACAACTTACTACCATCCCCTGTTTTGATACCTGGCAGGGCCTTGCCAGACATTTGTGTTCCTGTTTCCATTTTCGCTTCCAGGTGCTCAGGGTCCATTTTGACATGTTCATCATGTGGAAATTCACCATGTCGACATTCAGCATGTTGACACTGATAAAATGTAACATGGTTGCAATGTTGACAATGTTGTCTGCATGTAGGACCTACCCTAACTCAAACCCTTAAATGTTAGCCTAACACTAACCTTAATGTCAATGTTTTTACTAAGTTACAATTTTATATATTGACATTTTGTTCATATTGATATTTTCCAGATGATGACATGTGATATGTCAGCATTTTAACCATGATGAAATCATAAATATTGACCTTATGAATGTCAACATAATAGCCATTGACTTCCTGAATGCTTAACATACACATTACACAGTAGCTTAAACAGAAAACTTCTTCAAAGAATGTTAGCATATAATAATAGATGTAGCAATTGAGATAATATTTTTCAATTTTATTTTAATAAATAAAATACAATTTAATTTTGCACATATTCTATTCAGAATATGTGCTCATATTATTGTTTTCTTAATGCTTTGGTATTTAAAGTCTTAATTCACCTAATTTTTACCATCTCTACCCCTAAAAATAAATGCATTGAGCACAGGTAAATCTGAAGTTTTATTTACAGATCAACATTAACTTAATACATTAACTTGAATAAAATTTTCACCTACTTTTCACCTATTCATGTTACAAATGTCCAGATTGGACACCTGAGGTGGCCGAGGGAGGGGGTCCAGATTGGACACCCGCAGAGGCTGTGGTGGGGTCCCGATTGGACACCTGTGGGGTGTCAGAAGAAGCAGGGGTGAGTGGGAGGGGGGCCAGATTGTACACCGGAGGGCTGGGGGGAGGGGGTGAAAGACAGTGGGGAATAGAGGGATGGCAGTTGCAGTGAGGAAATCCTTATAGATACCTCACCTGTAGGGGGAAAAGTATCACTTTTCCAAAAAGCAAGCTGACTCTGCAAAAAGAGCAGCTTTTCAGAAGTGATACTTTTGTTAGTGAGGCATGATGAATGCCTCCAAAAGATTTTTTAAACTCACAGCGCGTTTGAAACATAATTATCACTAGTGACAATTATGTCATGATATATTGGCCCCTGAAGCATGTAGTATTCCTAATGGTGTACTTGTAATTCTTGCAATTGTGCTTTGTCAAGAAAATAAGGTGTTAATAAAGCATTGGAATAAAATACTCAAAAGTTTATTTAGGATCATGCTATTTAAGGTGGATTTTATTTAGTTACAGCTGGAAAATACATTAAAATAAACTTGTAGAAATAATCATTATTAAGAACAGCAAGTCAATATAAATCCAAATCTACTGCTCTAAAATCCATACAAAGACACATTAAAATGAAAATGTAAAAGAGATACTACAGATTATAAATTAAATAAAGTAATACATGTGTACCTGTAGAAAAAAATAGAGAAACAAGGTCTGCAGCCTACAGTCACAGGATCATAAGACAGAGGATTTCAACAGTTGTAAATGGTTATTCCAATGGTTAACAAGAGATCTGTAGTATCTCAATGATTGGGAGTGAAGAAGATTAAATTTCCTGCTGTTTTGGTATCCAACTAAGTATTTATGTGACATCTTTGAAGTGAGTCAGGGGCATTGTACTGTATGAGGTCATCATACAGTACACTTCTCATAAATTTAAGGTCCAATTATATGAAAATTCTATAAACTAATGTATAGGTCAGAAGTGGTAAAATCTTCTATTATTAATCTGTCTTTACAAGCACTGACTGAGATTACAAAATTTTTCTTTTATAAATAGGAATATGACCCTTTGAATCTGAAATTGTATAAGTACATCAAACAGAAACAATTAAGAGTGAATTATTCTAATGAATGTACAGGAACTAGGAACAAACAAGAATTAAAGTATTATAAGAAAGTGAATACCAATTCTACTGAAGCTGAAAATATTAATATCTATACATTTAAAAACAAAACAAAAAGGTAATAAGGAAGAAAGAAACTGATTATAGTGGAATTAAATCAATGAGAATCAATGCCCGATCATAAAAATGATGGCAGAATTGTAATACTATAAGCAAACTAAGGTGGAGCTATGGTTATACTTAATAATATTTATTATTTAAGTAATGCCTGCATCTTGGCATTAAAAATCAGTATAAAAAGTAGACATATTCTCACTTTTTCTTTGAAATGAAAGCTACATTTATTTCCATTCAAAGGGGTCAATCCAATTAAGTGCGAATTGCGAGGTGCGAGTTGCTGTTTTCTCTTCTAATTCACATAGCAAATTCATTTTGCAATCCAATTAGCAACTCACACTAAACCAGTGAGAGTGAATTTGAATTTTTCCATTCACACCACCCTGAGGGTGAGAAATGATAGGGAAAATCTTTATTTTAAGGTTAAAATGTCGGGATATTATGCTGAACCCCTTGGACACCCCCCCAAATGAATGTGTCCAATTAGCTTAATTAGTCCAATAATTACATGTCATTTTTTGAGGTTAAAAATTGCCACAAATTACCCCCAAATTATTTTTTTTATTAGTTCCCGGAACCCCAAATTTAATTACAGTTTTTTTTAATTGAAAAATTATTGTTTTTTTATATTTTTTTGTTACAATTTTGCAAGGTATCCTCAAAGTACCCTAAAATCATATGTTTTCCTAATTTTCTTTGCATTTTTCATTTAATTCATTTGGGATTAAATTAAACAAGTTTGTTATTTTAGAATTTTTTAGCATTTTTATAAAAAAGCACAAATCAGACATTTGACACCATTAAAACACCTTAATTGCTTTCCTAATGACCACAAACAGCCTTCTATACTTTCCTGCTAATGAAATTATCAATTTTGGGTGGTCCAGGATGGTCTCCCCACTTTTTCATGCACTTTTCTCATATTGCATTTGGCACAAAAATATCATAGATTTATTGATATTTACTGAAATCTAATTTTCATTCCACATACTTCCATATTTCCAGTGCCTCTGGTTACCCGACAATCTCAAAATAGAAACTACTCACCCCTCCTTTTTAACAACTGATAAGGTATATTTTCCTTTTAATTCCTTACTTTATAATTGTAATTGTAGTTGTAAAGATACATTTTGTAGTACTGCATGTTGTTTGCAGTGATCAGAATTTTGCATATCTATCAGTATTAGGGTGGTTCTACTAGGAATATTTAATGATCGTCAAAAATTTCAACAGTTTCATATAGTGGAAATTTGTTTCATATAGTGGAAATTTCTTACCAATAATTGTTAGTTATTAAAATCGCTTAGGCTACAAGTCTGAACTAAAGCGATGGCAGCAATCAGATTTGTACAGTTTTGAAATCGCTCTAGAAATATCAATGCTATTTGCTGGTTTTTGCTGTGAGTATAGTGCAGATTTTCACCTTACAGCAATTTTAAAAAATAAGCCAGTGTATAATCCTATTTTATTTATTAGCTGGAGGAATGTAGATCTATTTTACCTGTGCCCTGTTTTGTAAAAATTAAATTATCTTCATTGTCAATTCCTCAGACAGCTGCCTACAGGAGGCCATTGTTGTTGAGACAGAAAAACAATAACAACCTAATAGATTTGAAGGCTCACTTTACTGTATGTGTTAAACCCTTTGAATTGTCTTCACCTTACTAATTGAATGCCTAACGAATAAGTCAACTTTTTTGCCTTAGTAATATTTTTTTTCTAATGTGGTAATGACTCAATTGGAAGCATCTACATTTTTCCTCATCATAATCATTTTTGTTTCTAAATTATTTTCACTCTAGTAAAACTAGCAAAACAGTGTATAAGCATTCATTCTGAAATGTGCATAAAATATTTAGTACCTATAAAACGCCACGTCAACTTCAACTCACCTACAGAATAACTGAAGTGATTCAAACTTTAGAAAACAGCTATAGGACACTGACGGGGTTGGTCACGCGATCCTGGTGCAGATAATGCTGGCCGGCAGTATCCTGGCAGCGTAATCCTGACAGTGGAAATCCTGAGCATACACGTAAGTATTCTAACCCTTACCCTAACCCTACCACTAACCCAACCTTTCCACAGCCTAACCTCATCCCCTCCCCTTCCAGAAGCCTAACCCTAACTGTCCCCCCAATCTCCCCCCCTGCTAAAACTCACTGTCAGTATTGCAGCTGTCAGTATTCTGGAGCTGGGATTCTGAGCGCTGTTGGATTTCCAGTGCCGGGATTCTGTCCTCCGCCGTTGTCTGCATTGGGATGTTGACGTATTGGCACAATTTATTATTAGTAATACTTGTTATAAAGGCATACACTTATACTGTACACTCACTTAGTGTTACCAATCATTCAAAGGTACTGATTGTTTAGGACTATGCTATACAGTACAAGGTAATGCATTCCATATCATCATTTGCCGATAATAAGGAGATACTCTTCAATGTGAAGTTTATGCGGTATGAGTAATCACATGCAGGTATCTAGCAAAGGGGTATTATTGAAGGTTATCATATTTAGAAAAGTTTGTAAATGCCAAATTGCCATCTGTGATCAACACAAACTAATTTTCCATAGTTTGATTAAGTACATGCAAGTTGCAGTCCATTTTGATCTTGCTAAAACTACTAATCTGTCAATGTGTAATCTAATAGGGAAATTTTTGAATAAATAGGAATGCACCTACCATATACTATTATACACAACATAACATGACTACATAATCAATCACGAAAGCATTCTTTGAGCAAGGTATACAAAGTATTACATTAGAAACGGTGTCATTACAAATGTAAGATAAGCAATGCCAGAGATGTAATTTGTCCTCCAAACTCATTTGCATTCTGTGCATACAATATAAAATGATATAGTAAATTACTATAATTATCAGAAACAAAACTTATACCACTAAACAAAGCTAGTGGGTGACCTCTTGTGCAAAATAAAATTGATAGAAATCATGTGCTATATTTAGATAATTAAATGAAAAAACAGGCTTTGTTAGATATGCATTTCACTGGCATAATTATATTACAGTTGTGAAAGAACAATTGTGGACCATTTACAATCATCTGTATTTCTGCGTTAGTTTGATCTCACTGTGACATAATCATAATCAGAGTCTTAATAATAAAAGAAAATAATGATAATTATCATAGATAAAAATAATTTGATTACAAAAATAATATGCTGATATGCTGTAACACTCGGTTAGATTTGATCTGACCTGGTGTCACATCAAATGTGGATTACATTTTTTTAGCTTTGAATACTTGGGTTGTTAACTCACAATGACTTAGTGGTAAGAACCAGTTGACATAATGCACAGTCCTTCAGTAAATATTAATATCATGGCATGTGGATTGCAGTAAGAGATGCTGTCTTAAGCTGGGTACACATTAAACGATTTGCATATGATCCAATATCATTAACTATTTCCCTTGAACTCCCTGGAACTACTGGACTAACTATATAGTGTATACACACTGTGCAATTTTACTAATGATCAAACAGTATATCATTTGTTGATAACGATTTCCAAATCATCAGATCGTTAACAATATATATCATTAGCTGTCCAAAACCCCTGATGACTATCTTAAAGATTTCTTGAAAGTTTAAATAGGGGGCTGTACTATGAGATAAAGATGCATGCACAGATCAGTGAGTTCTGTTCATGCATCTGTGTAAAAAGTGTAAAATAAAAGAAAAAAATTAGGTGGTGTCCCCCATTAAAAGCACAACCACAGGAGTTTTCATGAGCCAGTCCTGTATTTTCCATAACCAGCACTGGACTTTTTCTAGTGGGGGTGTAATGCCATAGCCAGGAGAACCCTGTCACTGGGTCCCCTGGTCAAAGCTTTATACTTGACCACTAGTCAGCCCAGGCTGGAGAGCCCTGGGAAGGTGGGGACCCTCCCCAATAAAGGTGTCCCCCTTACCAGGGCACCCCAGGCCTGGGCTGATAGCTCGGGGCTATCTCTGGCACCTCTGGACTGTGGGTGCCAGGTTGATTGTGTAAAGTGTTGTGTAAAAACATTATTATTATTACTTTATTTGTATGGCACCACAAAGGTTCTGCAGCGCCTTACACAGTACATAAATGAGCACACAAGAAAAACAGTTAATAGCAATACAAAACAATGCAGGACAAGGACATGGTTTATAAACATAGCTGCATAACACAAGCAGCAGGGCGTCAGCAACCAAGTATTAGATGACAATTGGGGAGTTAGGAGTAAATGATAATATAAGTAGGGGAAGGAGAAGCACGTGAGGGTCGAGGGCCCTGCTCATGAGAGATTACATTCTAAAAGGGAAGGGCAGACAGACAGTGGTGACACAGATGGGATAGATAGTAAGGAAAGAGCATGGAGCAGTGGGTTAGGATATATGCTGCGGAATGTGTGTATTTAAGATGACCTGATGTTATGTCAAATTTAAGTCCTTCATTCATCTATTTCTATGACAAAGAATAGATTTTGTTTATATGTTATTTACATGAGAGAAGTACAAAATAAAATTGTAGCACTTTAATTTTTGTCTGTTCTGCATCTAAGTACATCCAACTAAAAATGCAGCTATTATGGGACTGCCCCGCCATCCTAATAGTGAATACTTTAGTCCCAGCTGCTAGGATCACAATTTACTGAAAAACATCAGCATAGTAAGTGACCTGACAGCTTAGGAGTCCCTGTTCCAGGAGAGCTGCGGGAATCAAGGCTGACTACAGAATCATAAAATGTTGCTCCACCCTACTGGGAGAGCAGCTGACCATGTCAAAGGAACTGCAACTGAGAGCACCACATGAAGGCTTATGTGGGCAATGGGAGTCACACCGTGGGGCCCGCCACGACTGGCCAATGCTGCAGGAAAGGTAAAAAAACCCAGTGTGTTCTGAAAACATCCAGAATAGTAGTAACAGGGTTACATGAGCCACCCACCGATCTCGAAGAAGCTTACTGCCCTCCACCTATGAAAATGTGTATTGGTGGTGAGAAAAACCCCTGTCCTGTATCCCAAAGGGAATGAACCATTGAGATAGAACCTGCGACTGTCACATGCTGATGTTGTGAAAATTTGTGCACTAGTGCTTTGAGCCACCACAAAAAAGTGGTGACAGCTTTTGTCCTAAAAAGCATACTGGACGTATGACATAGGGCTGAAATTTCCCTGTGAAGAGGTAGGTAATGAAACTGCACGCCGACAAAATGAAGGAGTAGAGAGCCCAAGATCTGCCTTTGAGAGTTTAAGAAAACTTCAAGCACCTGGAGAATTCGTAGTGGGAATTAAATCCATGACCTTAGTGTTGTGGGCAGTAATGCTAACCAATACACCATCTGTGCTGCCCTAGTAGGGATGTCAGAATAGAAAGGATGGTAACCAGAAGACCCTTAGTCTGATGGCAGGGAGGAATACTAAGCGAATCTTGGAATGCAGCAAGTTCTCCCCCAAGGGGAAAAGCTTCCAAGTCATTATCCATCCATAGGACCACCAAAGATCTCCTTGAGATAGATGGATATCCTGTGACTGAGCCCTAAAGAGCAGGTTGAGGGGAATTTCCATGACTTCAGGACCCAAGGTCCATAGAGGAGGTACTTCTTAATTTAGAATGTAGATGGTCTGTACAAAAGACCAACAATCTATGCAGGAACTACCTAGATATTGTCTCATGCAACCCTGGACCACAAGGACTCTCTCGAATACCAAAGAGCCTCTAAATACCTAGGGTCAGTGACTGCTCCCCAAGTCCTGGCCAGCATGCCAGATGTCTGCACTTGAGGCTAATATGGAAATGTCAATGATCTCTTAATCAACTAGATAGTAGTCCGACTGCACTGTCCTGTTGGGCATCTGCCCAGCAACCTCTAGACATAGCGCCCAAGCAAAGTCAGGGATGCACTTTGTACTAGATCTTTCTGGGGAAACTATAGAGCTGCTCTAGATAGCAGATCTAATGGGACAGGTAAAGGAAGACAACTGGGAATCCTAGTCCATCGCTGTAGCGGGTAAACTAAAGCAATTGCTTAGATATCTAGAAGCCTCCACTCAAGCTACCTAAAGGAAGGAAGCATGCTATCCTAACCTCATCTCTAAGAACCAGGGTTCTAGAGCAGAGGTACTGTATGTGCCAAGGTACGGAAATTATTTGTCTGTCCTTATTACTGTTTTTCAGGGCCTGGAACCCAGCTTCCTCTAGGATTCCTAACCTGACAGAAGTACACTGAACCTGGATGCAATACCAGGTCAATGTGCGGAGTGGATAGAGCAAGTACCTCTGCTATCTCCCTGTTTTATATGGCTCCCAGATAGTGGGTGTACCAGGTTTAAAATTGATGAGAACAGATACTACACCTGATCTTGGGCAAAAGCCAAAAAGTGCTCCCAGTGCTGTAAAGCCTGGATGGGTCTGTACTGAGCCCTGAAAGGCAATCATGGGGCTGATCTGAAAACACCTCACAACCACAGTATACATACAGTCAGCCACTCCTATACAGAGTAAGTAAAGGAGTGTTGCATCAACTATACTTGATGGCAGGTGTGATTCTGCTTGTATAAACAACCAGAAATAAGATCCAGGTGCTAAAGAGTTAAAAAAGTCCCTCCAGTCTTTGTGCGGCTGTATGAGGCAGTCACCCTCATAAATAGAATAATATACGCATTTCAACGTCTCAAGGACATCTTTTTCAAGGTGGAACGCTGACATTGAAACACGTAGGTGTCCTACATGTACCCCCGTGGATATGGCTCATTCTACTACCACCCACTACCTAAAGACTCGTGACTGTTCGCTGATCTCCTCCGGCTGACAGAACACCTGAGCACTACTGGTTTACCCACTGCTCATAAGTTGGAGTGAGAAGTTTGTTGCCAATTGGAGGAGCAGACTGACCGCTCACACTACACTGTCCCATGGCAGACCAGACATGAGACGGGACTGCTGAATGCAATCATGGACACACAACTAATTGGGCCGCTTCACTGACTAACAGCCGGAGCTGTATTTGAAACAGAGTGGGGCTATTAACACCCCAAGAACGCGGCCCCAGGAACATACAGGCAGCAGTCATCGGCTACAGTTGCTCCCCGCTAATCAGGTTGAGCGCATTACCATCTGGGCATTAAGGAGCTTCACTTTTCAGCCCCAGCCATTTGCCCTCATTACGGCACAGGAGTCTGCAGGTAATAACAACTGGCTGACAATATACTTTTCACTCAGTGCATGGGCCATTACCTATTCACTATTGATCTAGTGCTTTTGAATAAAAAGACTACACCATTATAACTATCTAGAAAATAAAGTTTTCTATATTTGGCCATAATCTAGGGATCCTACATTGAAAAGTAACATGCTTATAATATTCATAAGAACTTTTTAGGCTATCATTTTATTATTTAGATTATATGTGTTGTTTATTGCTGTTATTATTATTTACTTATTTATACAAAAATATTTTATATATTATTCTTACTATTGACTTGAGTACATTAATTGATACCCCCAGCCTTTGCGACTGTGCTCTCTTTTACATACATGTGATTCTGCTTGTAGGAGGGACCTGCGTAGTAGCCCACAAGACCATGTTCTAACTGGTTGGGAGTTGTAAACATTTACATTACCAGTAGTCTGTTATGGCTTCCTTGACTGGTAGCCCTAGTCGAAGGAACCCTCACACAGCATAGCACTGAAACACTGGGCCCCGAGACCTGTGATAGGGATTCCTCTGCCATCAAGGTTTCAGAACACAGAGATCTGTGGAGAAAGTATATTATTACACAGCTCCAGAAAGAAGGTTCAACAGCTACTTAAAACATGAGCATCTACCTCCCTGGGTGCTTCAACTTTGCAACTCATTTAAAGCAATCCAATGGTTTACCCTCACACAAAAGTTATAAAAAAAGTGTTGTGTATATTTCTCTGGAAACTGGCTTAGGCATGCATATTTTATGAAATGGCTGCCAGCATAATTCCATAGGAGGTGAGAGTGATGAGGAAGCACCCTAGGACAGGCTGCCTGCAGGAGAGAGTGCACCCAGGGGTGGGGGATGGGCTAACAGAAAGAGCCTGTCTCTCCCTATGGTGTGGACCCTAGGGACCTGGTCATTACGTCTACTATGCTGCATCCTGTTCCCTGTACCCTGGTGGTCTAGTGTAAGGAGCGGGGACAGCCGGACCTACACTACCAACACCGCCGGTGGTCTCCTCATGAGTAGCGAGCATGTGGGCTCCTCACGAGCCACAAGCAAGCAGCTCCCTGCAAGCAGGGAGATGCTCTTACCTTTCCCCCATCGTGTCCGGCTGCGGCTGTGGGCTCCAGGAACGTTGTGTGCTGAACCCTGAGACCCACAGCAGAAGTCACCGACCCAGTTGCCAGTGATGCTGAGAAAATGGCGCTGGGGTCATTGGCGCAGTGGCGACAGCGTCCTATTGGACGCCCTTCACTACCCGCTCATGTTAAAAAAACATATTGTTAAAAATAAATAAAATAACTAACAGTAACCGGGGGTCACTATAAAGCAGCTCCCATAACAGGTGCCTCTGCTCTGCTCTAGCACCAAACTTAAAACTGCTGGCCGGTGGCTGGGGGTGGGGTATAGTGAAGAGGGAGCCAGGTGGCTTCTGGGAAGAAATCAGTTTCTATTTGGTGCTCAGATTCTCCCTCTCCAGGCTATACCCAAAGTGATCCATGTGCAGAGGACCAAAGGAAAATTAATCTAGGAATGCATTGGCACTGTAAAACTACAGTACAATAGAGAAGAGATTACACAAGTTTCCCAAGAAGCACAATAGCAGCCTATGGATTAACCACTTTATAGGGAGTATGTGTCACTACAATATGTCTCAAGATGCATTAATAATTATATAGTATTATTAGAATATATAATTTTAGACTTGTAACATAATAATACTCTTTGTCATATGCTTTGCTGAAATTGTGCTGACTATATTTAGCTACATCATATACTGGTTGCATACAATAGATTGAAAATACATTTTCTAAAGGGTTCTAGACACTTAAGGAAAGTAATCAAAGTGTGTTCACATTTCTAACATTAAACTGAGTGCCAGTCGTGAAGAATTAATACTTTATTTCTGCATTATGTGCTCAGAACTATGTTAATCAAAATATTTAAGACATTTAGGATATTAAATTATCAACAGAAGAATAAATCTTAGACATCTAATTGTCAAGAAGCACATATTTAAGCAAAAAATGAGAAAATGAACTGAAGATCTAACAGCACTGAATATGCAATCTATCATTGCAACATATGGAGAGTCGTACAGTTTATTGCCGTGAATGTGTAAAGGCAGCCATTCTAAAAGTGCTAGCTTACAGCAAGCAGTCAGCGTAGAATACATGAGAAACTGGAATTTGGTTTATTCTCAGCTGAAATTACACTGAAGGATAGATTTACTTGTCTGGATGCCAAAAGACCTAATTGTGGCATGATGGAATTTTGTAACTGCTAAGGTTAGGGAGGAGACAGCTCTGCCCATTAATTGCCAGTAATTGGCATTTTATTCTTTATAAAGTATATTTCAATGGCAAGCTTTTCATTTTGTGCACATAGATAATAAACACCTTGCTGTCAATGTTTGTACAGCAGCTGGATATCGGTTGCCCTGCCAAAATTGTGCTTCTCTAAATCTTATTTTAATTATATTACATTATTTTGCATTAATACATTTAATAACACATAATATATTCACACATGCAGGTGTACATTTGTAACAGGGAGCCTGTGATGGCTCACAGGTCTGTTTCCTGTGATAGCATTGTGGGGGCTAGATGTGATTTTCTTACAGCATTGGATCCCTGCATAACAACAGGTAACATTTCATAACGGAGCTATCTAGCACTTGGGCCAGACAACACATATCCTCGACCCAGAGAACACACTACTGACTTCAAAGATATAAAAAATCAGCTTTTAATATCAGCACACTGAATGGAAATCTCTGATCACTGTTTGGGGGTAGAGGATATAGGGCAATATGGATGTCACTTACTAGCTCTGCTGCATTTAATATTAAAAGATGACTAATGTGGATGGACTGAGGGCCTGATTCAGAGCTGGACGCTCTGACCAGAGCGCTAGCTCTGAATCAGGGCCCTCCTACCTAAAATTGGAGCGGCCTCCTGGCCACTCGCATAGCTGTGGGTGACCACCCACAGCTTATGCGAGCGGCCAAAAAGATGGTCGCGATGGTCAAGACCATCGCGACCATCGGGCTTGCGACGAGACCCTGTGGTAGGATCTGGCTTCCGCAAGCCCTGGAGTGCTTTTGGCTCTATCGGAGCCAAAAGCACTCCCACTAGTGATGTCAGTGGGGCCGGCCCCAGATGGTAGGCGTTCCCATGGGAACCCCTCTGTCTGGGCAGCAACATCCTCGGCACGCCCACCAAAGGGAGCGTGCTGTCACTCACCATTGACAGCACGCCCCCTTTGCTTCGAGACCCATAGCATCAGCTTGGCTGTCGCTATGCGGGTCTCGCGCATGCGCACGATGGAGCACCCTCTGTCGTGCGCATGTGCACTAGGGCACCATCGACCTGCTTGCGAGCGCTCAGCACTCGCGAGCGGGTCTGAATCAGGCCCAGAGTTTGTTAACAGTTACAGTTTTCAAATAATTTTTTTGTCAATTGATGAGAGATCCATTTAAGTTTTTAGAAGGTACTGTCTGTAAACTAAATTATATAAGTTTTTATTGTAATAAAGTTGCAGACTAATTTATTTGAAGATATGGATTTCATAATAAAGGTTATTTGAAATATGCTTGAACATTGCTTTAATTTATTGTCTTTGCGGTTTAAGTTTGAATACTATTCTTTGGGCATCCTGTTGATTAACAGTTCCAAAAATGCATTGGCAGAATGAGCCACTGTATTATTATATTTTTTTTAACATGCATACTTGGAACTATAGCAACTTTGCTCTAAATGTTTATGTGGTTAACTTGGCTGTGTTTGCTTCCAACACTACTACTAAAAAGTCAAACTGAGATGGTAAATTTTGTAGCATCGCTGTGGTGATCTCTTCATCATCTACTTGTTAGTTGCTGAGAAATATACATCATTGTGTCAATGTAATCACTCATACTGCTTCATTCACATAGCTTGGTATTATACAATACACCACATCTAAGACTTATTCTTCTCATTAGTCCCCATCTACATATGGTGCCTGCAGTGTAGTCTACATGTCATTTGTTGACACTTTCCCATGTATGATACAGTACATGTGTTGTTCAACCAATCGTACCCATTGCTCTCTCCACTTCATCTGGGCTTGGACTTTAACCAGGATCTACTGCCTCTCACCCTTTAGTTGCATTTCTATAGCAAACTACCATGTGGCGTACTTCTCTGCACCCTTTACCTTGATAAACCCCAAATATTGGTGTAGCTCCTGTGTGCATATTTCTTATTGACATGTCTATGCAGCTCCTGTGCTTTAATTAACTTTTTTGGCTAACACACTGCACTAGAAACACTGTGATGTTTTCAGTGTGTGTTTGCAGAAGGCTAAAATGGCGTCTATGTGCGCTGGGTGTTCTAGCAGCTTGGGACCTCTATAATTGCAGCTTCTGCCCCATCGCTCATAACTTTTTGGAATAGGTGTGTACAATTGGCAGTGTATAGAGTATAAGAACACACCAGTGAATGCCCTGAGTCAGTTAACTGCCCAATACTTAACTAGTGGGGTGGTTTATTGAGCAGTATTGTGAATAGTACAGCTGTACTCACATTTATGCATACACAGACTCTGTTACATGGGGCAGAGCATACAGTTGGTGACTTATGTGGGTAGGATGCAAGCAGTACCAACATGTCTTGCAGGATTTCAAGTTAAGCGGAAGTCATCTGTCTCCCACTGTGGTGTTATATCACAGTGATAAGATTTTGCTGCGCATGTGCAGAAGTAAGGTAAGCAGCCATCTTGGTTAGGGATTGAGGCACCCCTGTAGGAAACAATATGTAGCACAGTAGTAGCAGTTCTCTCCAGCTTCAACAGTTTTTACTAAAGACAGTTCACTAATATAATCAAGATAAATATCTCCCCCATCCTGGCTTTCTCCCTATTCAATTTATGTAGCTCCTTAGTTAGTATTGTCTGATAATCATTTGTGGTCACCAGATGATAACACATCTTATGTTCTCACTTTCTCTTGCACTCCATTTTTCCATATATAAGCCAATTCTTGTCAGCTAATTCCACAGGTGCTCATTAATTGATTTGCTTGGGTGAGGTTCTGTCTCTTTAAGCCAATGAGCTAGCAGACCAATACCCATAAAAAACAAGTTTTTTTTGCATAAAATCTGTGTGATACCTGGTGGCAAATGATGCAGAGCAATTCTCAGGTTTTTGTGAGTCAGTGTAGGGACTGGCCAGAAGGGGAGACTTTGCAGTCGACTGGCTTGACAAATTATTGCCATATTTTGGTGCCAACATTCCATATTGGTAAATAAAATTGCTGTTCTGTCTAAGTCTAGTGAGTGCACCCATTTTATTCAGGTTTGCATTGGGACCCTATTTTTGGATTTAACTGGGTTGCTATCCCAGCAACATATTTGTCTGTAGGTCTGATTCACATTTGTGTGCTAATAGCATCACTGCTGCATTGTTGGGCACAGGAGGCGTCTGAAGAAAAAAGTCCAAAGATGCAGCATCAGATCACTATATCGTCTATCAGTCATGAAGGCCACAGTCATTGCCCATCTGAGTAAGTCTAAGGTTACTCAGAATGGGTGACGGAACTCCTCTGCCAGGGCCAGGAAATCTGTGTTGGTAGACGTAGACCTTGGCCTCAGTACTTCCACAAAACTGAGATGGCATGCCTCCGTTTAGGGGAGTGGTCACCGTCACCACCCATTTCAATAAGGCTGCTGTGCCCAGGGCACTGCAACTGGGGTACCATATATATATATATATATATATATATATATATATTATTAGAGGATAAAGAAGTCAAATATACATAAGTAGGGACATAAGAATTCTGTAAGCATGCTTTGCAATATATTTTAAATAGCAAAGTTTTGATTTCAGAACTTGGAATAAATTAAAACAGACAAAGAAAAACTACAGATTGTACACATACATTCTTTATGTACTTTATTTACCTTCATACAACAGTTTTTTGCTGTTGCTTAAAATCTGAATTGCTCAACAGACATGAAAAGTGATTTTGCCTAAATATTTTCACACTACAAACAGCTCCTTAGCAATCAGCATTGATTTCACTAACATTCTTATAAGATTAGGGTGAAATCTACACTTCTGCCTGTGGTTTGCAATCTGTCTAGACATTATTAGTATCTGGATAACTTGCATCTTAAATTCTTACTTTGTATATCCAACAAAAATTTTGTAGGTAGACATATCAGGTTCAATAGTCATATTCTTATGTATTAGGTATTTATGACACATATATTTGTACTATTATATTGTAGATAAAGTGTGTAACAAATTAGAACTTGTTTATATATATATATATATATATATATATATATATTTATTTACTTTATAATTATTTTTCATGCTCATGAATCATGTTACAGGACTTCATTCCTTGCTGTGCTGATGTGCACTGAAGAAAACATTAAAGTATAGTACATTATTCAGAACAATAACTGATCATAACAGCTGTCATCTCTGACATATCAAAGAAAACATGCCTCTCACACCATTTTTTAAATGAAAATCATTTCTGTTAAAGAACAAATGAAATCTAAAAACAATTACTGCTTGATTAGAATACTTGGCCAGATTACTTAAGAAGGCAAATAATAAAGTTTGGACACATATTATGAAAAGCAGTCACAGTTTTTTTCATTTGAAGCACCTTATTTTGAAACATTTTTAACTTAAATCGGGTATGCACTTTTAGATATATATCGCCCGTTCCATAGAACGGGCAATATATCTGTAGTGATATACAATGTGGTTCAAATAATGGCACTTAAATTCACAATTATAATCATTTAATTTAAGAAAAAAAAAATATATAAGCAATACTTCCCCTTTGTTTTGTAGTTTTTGTTGACACGGATGTCAAACGAGGGTGGAGGACAGAAACCACAGGCTGTTTCAACCTGGTGCCGCGCTAGAGGGCAGGGTGCTTTCTTCCCTTCAGAAATAGGGCAGGGCGCAGTGCCCCGCTGAAACAGCCTAGCAGGAACACTATACATGGTAGCAATATTTACTCTAGTAAAAGTTTGTAAGGCTATCTATCTGGTACACATCTAGATTTTACAGGACAAAAAATGCTTCTCTTACTTTGACTCTTGCTGCCTAAACAACTCCTACTGCCATAATTGCAGATGGAACAGTGTAAGTATGCTGTCACTTGGATGCATTACCTGGATTACATTTCAGTGTCACCCGCTTCGTGTCACCCACTGCCTCTAGTGGGTGAGACTATGCGGATGACACTGGGGAGAGGTAGTGTTTGATAGGCAGTGGGTGATGCTGCTGAGTGGCAGTACTTGACACAGGAAAGGGGCAGTGGGAGATGCAGGGGACAGGAAGAGGCTGACGGGGAGAGGCAGTGGAAGACGCAGTGGACAGGAAGAGGCTAATGGGGAGAGGCAGTGACTGACAGGCTGATGGGGAGAGGCAGTGTCTGACAGAGGCTGATGGGGAAAGGCAGTGGCTGACAGAGGCTGATGGGGAGAGGCAGTGGCTGACAGAGGCTGACGGGGAGAGGAAGTGGCTGACAGATACTGACGGGGAGAGGCAGTGGCTGACAGAGGCTTATGGGGAGAGGCAGTGGCTGACAAAGGATAACAGTGAGAGGCAGTGGGTGACAGAGGATGACCGGGAGAGGCAGTTGGCGATGTCAGGTAGAGGGTGACAGGGAGAGTGTGACATGGAGATAGTGACACCGAGAAGAGGCAGAGGGTGACAGGCATAGGGTGAGGCAGTGGGTGATAGAAAAAGGTAGTGGGAGGTGGTGAGGCAGTGGGTGACAGGGAGAGGGTAATGGGTAGAGGCAGTGGTCAATTTAGGGAGAGGCAGAGAGTGACAGGGAAAGGCAATAAGTGATGGAGAGAGGCAATAGATGACACCAGGGAGAGGCAGTGGGTGACACCATGAAATGGGTGACAGAGGGGAGGCAGTAGGTGACAGAGTATGATGGTGAAAGGCAGTGTGTGACAGGTAGAGGTAGTGGGTGACGCCTGGTAAAAGGTGAAAGGCAGTGGGTGATAGGGAGAGGCAGTGGGTGATATATAGGAGGGCACTGGGCTAGATGGGAAGGGGGCAGTGAGATGATGGTGGGAGGGGGGAACACTAGGCTGGAAAAGGGGGCACACTGGGCTTAATGAGGGGGGGCACTGACTGGACTGTCTGGGTGTTCTTGCTGAGGGGCAGATATATGGGACAGTGGGCTGATTGCGGAGCAAAGGGGAGAAACACTGGGCTGGCAGGGTGGGATGCACTGCAATGAGGGGTCAGTGAGTTAGTGGGGAACACTGGGCTGGATGGGGGGGTCACTGTGGATAGGGGGACTGGGCAGGATGGGAAAGGTCAGAGAAAAGGTTGGTAAGTGGAAACACTAGGCTGAATGACGGGGATCACTGTGACTGGCTTGGGGGTTCTGGGTGGGGGACAGTGAGATGGGTGCAGTGGAATGGTTGGGGAGGGAAGGAGGGAGATACTGGGCTTGCAGGATTGGACACACTGGGATGGGGGGATCAGTAATGGTGGGGAACACTTGGTTGGAGAAGGGGTAAAACACTGGGATTGGAGCACTGACCTGCTGCTATTCCATTTCTGCTGGCCCCACACACTTGCTGCAGCACCAATAACTCACATGGCAGCCTCCTGAGCAGCCCTTCAGCGTTAATAACCCCTGGCTCCTGCTGTGCATCTTCAAACCCGGCCAACGCATCATAACGTCATGACGCAGACGTGTCATGATGCGGCTGCGTAATGAAGTGCCCGCACATAACAGCGGGCAGCGCAGCAAGGAGCTGGCTAAATAGTTTCCAGCCGCACAGATTCACATGGCCACTGGCCGCTTCATGACGTCATGACGCGGCCGCTTCATGACATCATGACGCGGCCGCTTCATTACATCATTACGCAATGATGCAGCCGCGGTGAATGTAAAAAAACAGGGTGAACGCCACAGCGCGTGCGGTAACCCTGCGCTCAGACGCATCGGCCCATCTGCCCATCGGCCCTTCTGGCATTTGCCAGAAGTTCCCAATGGCCAGTCTGGCCCTGACTACCTGTATACTCCGTCTTAGAGACTGTATTTGCCGGACATCGTCAGTTTGCTTTCCAGTATCAAACCAATGGAGAGAAACTAACCCACACTGACTATGCACTAATGAGTGATAAGATTGGAATGAAAGAGTTGAAAGCGCTCCTTACTAAAGCTTACTTCTTTAACACTGCGATACCTTATGGGCATTTGAGTCTGGATATTACATCTCCCCAAAAGGAGGTTGAGTCAGGTGCTTTATTTGGCATTTGCTTGGATACAAGGGTTACAGATGATCAGCTGTTGAACTATAATTAAACAAGGATACTGAATAGCTGCCCTGAAATTGGGCTTTCATAAGGCAGAATTTTTCTTCTTTTCACTACAGCATCTAATATAGGAGCAATAGAATAGTGATAACTGTTTGCAGCAGACTGTATGTTTGTGCTAATTTACATTGTAAAGTATTTTTAAATGTTGTGTCAATACATATTCTTATTAAATTGATGAAAGTATTTATGTGCGCTCCTTGATATTCCATAAATAATTTTTTTTAGTAACTTTATTAAGAGTATTGCAGAAATATTCCATAGGAGCAGCAAGTTTAAACGTTATTAAGGGAATTATTTTAAAAGTGTTTAATTTGTATGCGCCTGATCTATATATATTTTTTATATATTGTTGTTGTCTATACCCACATGGTATGTGATTTTATACTGTTATTAGTTGTTAATAAAATCTTTTTATAAATTTTATTACACGATGTCTGTGATATTTTCTCCCTTATATTTATTTTTGATATATTGAATAATCCTTGTGCAAAAGGGACATTTGACATCCGTGTCAACAAAAACTACAAAACAAAGGGGAAGTATTGCTTTTATTTATATATATATATATATATATACATATATATATATATATATATATATATATATGTAAATACATATATATATATATTTTTTTTTCTTAATTTAAATGATTATAATTGTGAATTTAAGCGCCATTATTTGAACCGCATTGTATATAATTAGGGCTGCTTTCATTGGGGTGAAACTTGGGTTTCAAATTGGGCAGCTGAACTTTTCACAAATTAGAGCGCCAAATTGTGTTTTCATATATTATATTGTTCAATATATCTGTAGTGCATCGGCGGGATTGTACAGCTGATATGTCTGTGAATGACGTAGTTCAGAGACATATCTGATGGGCCCTAAAGCACTACCAATGACAATATATCTAGCAGATATATTGTTTCATCTGGCTGTCATAATGGCTGACCCGCTGATAGCTTGATATGTATGCAGCAGAAGTAATTGAATATGATGTCACCAGCTCTGCTGGCAGATATATTGCCCGAACGATTCATAAGTGTATATGCACTGACCCGTCGGTCAGGTGTGTACTCAGTTTAAGTACCAAGAGTGTTGTATCTGTTTTCTAGTTTTAGCAAATAAAAAAAAAATCCCTCCTAAATGATACAATAACTCTTTAATGAAAGGTATCTAAGCTGCCTGGATTTCATAGAAATTCTCGTTACATATTCTAAAAGGAGAGATCACTAGCACAAAACTTTTGAACCTTGAGGAAAACTGTCACTCTCAAGCTAAAAATTGGGTATTCTATACTCTCAGCTAAGATTTGCACCACCGGGAGGTGCAGAGTCTAACGTGATACTGGTCTTCACCAGGGACCCTTGCAAGGGAGTATGGGTTCCTCTGCCGCTTACTTTAGTATTTTAATTTATATTTGATGGCAAAGCAAATAGTGCCTAATTTTCTTCATGTGTGTTGTTGATAGTTTTGCTTCTTTACCTGTATGAATATATGCATTGAAAGTTAATACTCACTTTTCTGTAGCTTCATTATTTCTGTCACCTAACAGTTTCAGCTATGTAAAGACTGTCTCAATAAAAACAAAAAAAACCTTTTTGACATTGCATGAAGAGTAATGGGGATTAGGGCTCCGACAACAGGAGTTAGGGAGACTTTACTTATCTTACCTCATAACATCATAAGGCATTACAACCAGCAATGGTCTCCTTAAATTCAACAATGGTGTATTTAGCTTCTACATCATTGTTCTTTCTCTTCAGAATGTAAAGCAAGAAAAGTATGTACTTGAACTTTTATTTCATAATATTCTTCATTCAGAAATAATTGGCTGATGATCCACACTTCAAAGGGAAATATTGAAAGACATTTTTACCGTACCTTTAATGAAGATGAGCCCTTGCATTCACAACATTGGTCTACTAGAATAGTACTGTGAGGGAAATGGAACAAAAATTAAAATAGTTTTTTTGGGGTTGCCAGGTACAGTATTTGGATAGAAGACATATATTAGGTTTAATATATCTAATGTTTTCAGTAAAGTGCGTATATAGCGAGTTACTGCACTGTAATGTGTGTTAATGCATTTATATCTTATTGAGCTGCAGATTAACAAGAATATCCCAAATGAAGACGCCTAACGTAATAACCAGTTTGATGTTTTGTAATAGCCAGAGGCATAAGTCTGTTGCTGGAAGCTTTTTAGCCTTGAGCTATAACATTATGTTAACCTTGTGTTCAATATCAATTTAAGCAAGATTATTTTTAATTAAAATAGTGTATCAGTCTTCCTCTTAGATAGTATTTGTTAGTCACCTGCTATTGGAAAAATACAGTATTATTTTTGCCTACATAAAAAATATATATATTAAGTTAAGGTAAAATGTGTTAATTGCTCATTCTTATTGCTTAGTCTATTTTAAACTGTGAATCTGGGAATCCCCACAGGGTGTGTTAATTGCAATTCCAGACAAATGTGTACAATACCTTTGAAGACCATGTGATATACTGAAAAATATTGTGGCTATGTGCTGTTAAAAGATACAGTAGCAGAATTTTTAAATATCAGAACACACTTATATGGGTATAGCACTGGAAAGATCCTTCAAAGTTTAGTGAAAATCTGTGAAATTGAGACTTTAATGGTGAAAGCATGAAAACATACAAGCTACAGGAAGGAAAAAATCATTGACTTTAAAAACATTCAATATGATATAATGAAACTAAGATTTAAAAAAATAATAAAAAAAAGCTTAAAAAGACCCTATCAAAATGTGATTTGTATGTGATTCTATATACTAATAAAACTTTATACATATGTAAATTCTTCTAGAAAGACCTAATAAACTTTACCAACTGTCAAATTTACTTTTATGACTGACCTATGAATTATAGCACTACAGATGGTGCATTATGTTACTGTTCTGGGTAGGCTGAGATAGTTTTGCATGATCCATTGCAAGCTTGAATTCAGACAGGCAGAATAATGCCATTTGTTTAAAAGAGATTTGCTGCATCTGTATTACTGTCATAATAAAAAAATAAATATTATAAAACTGGAAACATAATAATAATAATAATAATAATAATAATAATAATAATAATATCATAATCATTATCATCATAATAATATTTCTAATAGTAACTAGCACTATATCAATACATATATAAAATTATTAGAATAGTTATAACATATGTTAAGACTGCTAAATGAGAATATATTTATCATTATTTATTATGAATACATATGTATTATAAAAAAGATGTATAATAAAAGGATAACAGGCCTCAACTGTTTATTTATATCATATATGGTCATAGAATTTCTCAGACAAGAAGGCTTATACAATGGCATGTACACTAAACAAAAGAACACGCTCAAACATTTCCATAATTTGTGCTGGCAATGCTAACTAAAGCAGCCAACTCAGAGGAAAATACATAATGTAGTCAACAAATAAAAAAGTTTTTTCCCTAAAACTCTGTTGCTTTACAACTCTCCTTGTGTGAAGATCAGAGGAAGGGTGCCCAGGCATATAGTGATAAATAAAATGCTCAATTCGGGTGGCGATTGACTGGAGAGAAGACAGTAGAGAGGAGATGGAGAGAATGCCGGTGCCGTGGCCATGTGTGTGCCACTGCTAGCCACGGCTGGCTATGAGACACTGGAGGTGAGGTGAGTGCCACTGTCACTGAGTCTGAGGAGGACTGGGAGGTGGACTGTTGCTGGTGGTTACCAGTGCTGCACTGCCTGCTTTATGAGTGCCCCTGGCTGCAAGCTGCAAGGCTGAGTGAGGAGGACTGTCACTGTGACTGGAGTGAGGCTATCCTGCTGCCCAGAGTGTGCTACTGACTACTGCTGCCTATTGGATTGAACATTGAATTGGTGCTGCTGGGCTGGCTGGGGGGGGAGCAATGAAATGAAAGTTATTTACTCCTGTGGTGGATGGTTTATATTTTTCCTGTGGGGCTGGGCATTGATTATTTTATTCCTGTAAATCCTGTAAGGGGACTGGGCTGGCTGGGGGGAGGGCATAAATGTTATTTTACTTCTGTAGGGGCTGGGGGTGCAAAAAATTATTTTTTTTACCTGTGGGCCTGTGTTATTGGGTCAGAAGCACAGGCCCATGGGAAAAAAAATTCAACTTTCCTGCCCCCCCCACACACACACACACCACAGGAATAAAATAACTATCTTTTTGTCTTAGAAAAAGTAAAGAATAATAATATTGTCATCGCTCAACTCAATCCTGGGGATCCCAGGAATCCCAGGATTGAGATTTTTTCTATCCCGAATCCCGGGATTGGCTTCCCTACTACCAATTCCTAAACTGGCTTCCTATCCCTACATAATAGAAATGTAAACTCCTTGCCCTCACCTACACACCTCTTATTCTCCAGTCTCCCTCATATATCTCTTACTTAAACTCACTTCATACTCACTCTTTCCCTCTTTGTTCGGACGGTGATCGTGGCCTCTTCTCCCCACTAATTACCATTTCTTACTCCTGCCACCAAGACTTCTCAAACAGTGTCCCAAACCTACTGTATGCAATGCTCTCACTCACTCTATCAGTATAATGCATATTGAATAATTTGTCCATATGAGCCAGCCTTTGCCCTTGAAAAAGTATGCTTTAAAAAGAGATATAAACTTATCTGAGCAAAATTTCTCTATTGAAAGTTCAAATCAATCAAAACCTAAGTGGCCAAATGGTCATTTCATTACTGGCAGTCTGTGTAATTATGTTTCTGTACTCAGCAAATAAGTCAGAAAAAGCTTTATCCATTGCGGTTTTATTACAGTAGTTGTAGTCTTCTGTTGTCTTCGCTCAAAATAAATGAGATTTATTTATCTGACATTATATTATACTGTTTTAAAATTGAATGGCTGGGAGTGATTTGAAAGAATATTTTCCTAGTTGATTTAACTTTTAAAAATGAGATGGTATAAACTGTAATAAAGCTTTAATTTAAACCAGCTCTCAGCTCTCTCATTTATTGCTCATTTTCTGTGAAAGTTAAATAATATTTCACATAATAAACTGATTTTATATATTCCTCAGAGAATGTAAATGGAGATGTATTTCAGAAATGTAAGTTTCTGAATTCTGTACATAGATTTATGTCACAGAGACTTCAGATATTATTAAACCCACAGATGTTAGTTAGGGGAATCATACACCTGGATGGGAATATAAATATGTACATGTATTGCAGAATCATGGATTATTTGTTCACCATAATTGATTTGTGCCATGTAAAAAAATGCAGTACAGCTCACACAGGGCCTGCAAAGGCAGTTCTATTGTATTTATTTATCAAGTTCTGTTAGCCATCAAAGTGGGTATGCTGGACTTTGCTATACACCCCAATATTAGACATACAGTACAGTAGGTGGAGCACCATCTTTTTTTTATGAACACCATGATTGAGTACCTGCAATGAAACAATGCAGCACATCTTTCTAATTCCAGGAAACACCATATCACAATTTGTCCAGCTACATTGTGCTCCATCTTAAAAGTGAGTGATTTGGATATGAAATAATCAGACAGAACCAAATTTTGGGGAATGGCTTGGTTACCCCCACAAAATCTGGATCTGAAAACAAGACAAAGGGTTTTTCAAAGTCATAAATTAAAGGGGCAGACATGGCGCTATACCAGTGATAGGTGTCTACTTACAGTCTGATGTGACAGATGTTCTTAGTTAATGTTACTTAAATGAGTTTAACCATGTCTGTTTTTTCATAGCATTGCCTTTCATGCAAAAACACAACCTATATGCAGTGCACTCCCAAGTACGTAAGAAAAAAATGCTTTCATTTCATAAAATTCCAAGTGGTTACATTTGGGTATTGTTGTGTGAGGGGCAATATCAGTACTCTGGAAGAGAATTGTTGGACAGTGTCTCAATTGCAAGGATAAGGTCTCTCATATTTCTCTTTTATTGTTCGTTCACCTGATGTTGTGGCAGTTACAACTTCTATTTTTGTATGATCTGTTTTATTAAAGAAGTCATGAGTGGTACATAGTATAGATGCTTACCAAAAAGTAATTGTATAATTAATTTACTCAATATATGAAAGACACCGAGAGAAAAAACACATCACTACTGTATAATAATATGTGCAAACATGGGATTTTGGAAAGGGGACGTAAAACAAAGTGGAAGATGAGGAAAGTGGGGTGAGGAATATGGGATCACAACTCATGACTATTGATGATGTAAGATTTTATCTTTGTATGCATTTTCTCTAAAACATGTATACATATTACAGCTATAGCTGAGCATAATGTGCATAGTGTTTGTAGCAGTGCTGCTTTTTTCTTCTTTATCAACTTGCTATTACACATGATAGTTTAGGGTTAGCATTAGGGTTAGAGTCAGGGCTAGCATTTGGGTTGTGTTAGGGTTAGGGATAGAGTTAGCATTTGGGTTAGGGACAGCATGGGAACAAAAACAGAATGTTGATATTCTAGCAATGTCAAGATAACATCATCATCAGCACGCTGAATGTCAACATGGTCAGTCTCAACATCATTGACATGTCAACTTGCTTAATGTCAACATACTCATGTCAATATGATGAATATCATTATTGTGATTGTGTAACTTATATGCCGAACTCGTTTAAAAGAGAAGTAGAGAATACCCTACACAGGAACACAATTATCATGCTATCCTATACTCTGTAATTATTATATGGCCCAATGTGTTTTCAGATGCCTCCATTTGTCGCATCATGAAAACTTACACCAGCCCTAGGGCAGGTGCAGATTTTCCATCTACAGTAAGTGTGGCCTCCACTGTGAAAAACTGAGTGTCTGTATCTGCAAATACTTCAGTGACATGCCCTCTATTCTCCCATTACATGGCCATAAGATGGACTATCTCTGTGCATCTCTTTAGCCACCTCCCAGGAATGCTCAACAGTATTCCAAGAGATTTCTGATATCATGTGTATCAATTGCAACATATGCCGTAGGAGTTTTTAGTGAATTTCTGCAAGTGCAGTAGCAAAAAAAAATCACTCAACTCCATAAACATCAGCATTGCGTATGGCTCTGAATATGGCTCTGTGACTCTTAGGGGCCACTGATCCATATATTTCTCTTTTACACAATGCTAGACTCATGCCCTGTTACTGTAAAGCATATAGGCAGATTTACTAACCCGTAGTTTGTCAAAGCTCCCGGTGATCAGCAGCTTTAAAGTAAATGATGGATTTAAAGCATGACAAAAATTATTTCTGTTGCTGCTTTAAATCCATTGGTTAAAACCACTATTCATTAGTGGCTTTTACAGCTTTTACAGCTGCTGAATAATAAATCTACCCCCGGATAGTAAATCTGCTTTGAAAATCTGATGGATATAACAAATTTTGCTTCTATAAAGTAAAGGTACTTTTCGAGCAGTGCTAAATCGGGATCCATAAATGTCCTAACTGCCTGATGCGCTGTTACTCACTCCCAGGAAATTCCTTCAACCATCCGTAATCTGATAAAAAATTTCAAAATATTGCATAGTCTCACTTGTAACTCCAAATTTGCTCCATCAATTGTTCTTGTGAAAATTGTATGCCGATAAGCAAATCTAACCTAAAAATCCATTTAGTTTGCCACTGAATTTGGTAAGTATACCATTTAAGACATGGAGAGAAGGAATCTGTTAAAAAATGTTGTTCTAAATTCTGCTATACAAGGTAAAATGCATGAAAAAGTATTCAAGAATGATTTAATAGTGCTAAGTGAGGATTGCTGTATTGTTTGATTATAAGATGTCTTAGTACAGTAGGTGGATAGAAAGTTGCCCAACATGAAAAAAATTATTCACAAACTTTTTTTATACCTTACTGCAGTATTCCAGAGTCCATAGATATTGACCATAGACCTGAGTTTGATGGAAAAATCATGAAGGAACTAGGGGAGGTGTCAAAAATTATGAGACACTTACACTGTCAGGTTTTAGATGAATCAAGATATTAAGAAAAAATTTGCAAAACTGTGTGAGGAAACATAACTGCCCGGGCCAGAGGTAATGTCTCTGGTTTGATGACCATAAGAGCCTCATCTAACAAACAAACTAGATTTAGCCGGTGTGACAAATTTTTACTCAGTGTTATCTCAGTGGTCTTACACTTTGAAGCCATGGGGGAACAAAATAAAGCTACCTGGTATCAGCCAATACAGACTAAGCTCAAAACATCCAATATGCTGCCTGGATACTTGTTAAGCAGTACACACTGATTTAATTTCTCCTAGGGAAGGTAAATTCCAAGTTCCAAAGATTACTATTACAGCTGTAAGGGTAAAAAAAATAATAAAGGTTGGAATTATGCTTCCCGCACTCAACTTGCATCTTCCTCATAATGGATTCTTTATACCTGTTACTACTGGGTTCTAAATATAATCATGTTTAATTTTTTACCATACGGTCAATCAAAAACATGTTTTAAATTCTACTTTAATTGCATTAGGGAATGCTTTGATATAAATTTCCAAGATCATACATTTTTTTTTTACATTTTACATTTTTTATATCAGTTCATTTTAAAAGTGAATTATAGGTTTTTCTTAAATGTCAACAAGGAAGGGAATATCAGACGGAGACATTTTTGTGCTACCACCAACAATATAAAAAGAAGCCACATGCCACCTTTGGTTATGATAGTGAGATAATATATAACACCAGAAATGACCCAGTGGCTAAAGTATTTTGCTTTCTATATGAGGCTTCTACAATCACTTTATTCAGTAGTTTTGATACTATGTTTACAAGCAATTTATTTATCATATTTGTGTGAGCCTTGTATTTTATGTTTCGTTTGTATTCAGTTTATTTTTGTATTTAGTTTGCGCTGTTTTATTAGATAGATGGCTATGTACATAGTCAATGATTTTAGTTAACATCCTACAGTTCACGTACAGTCCAGTACAGTTGAATTACAGGATATTTAAAGGCCCAAATTGTCTACTCTATTAGAAATATACTGTATGTTGTGTTTTGTAAGAAGTTCCTATTATTCCTCTTGTTGATTATCTATAAATAAATCTAATTGAATTTTCAACATTTTAATTTATTTTTAGAGTTATTAAAAGAGCTTCCTTCTCTCTTTTTGCTTTATTTGTTTGTCTCCTATCGTACCT
The DNA here is from genome assembly GCA_031769625.1 of Taudactylus pleione. Classification (NCBI taxonomy): domain Eukaryota; kingdom Metazoa; phylum Chordata; class Amphibia; order Anura; family Myobatrachidae; genus Taudactylus; species Taudactylus pleione. Next base: position 21,940,260 of record JAUIMM010000126.1, on the reverse strand, counting down.
TCTATCAAAAAATGTAGTAGTTAGTGTTTCTGTTCTTAATTCAAACATCAAAAATTAGAGCAGCTATGTCTTATTTTTAGCTGAAAAACTGAAGTTAAAAAAAGCTAGGTATTAGTGTGGTGAGGGCCTCTATTAGTAGCTGTTTGTTTTCAAATTATGGTGTCTATTTACTAAGCAGTGTTAGGAGACAGAGTGAAAAGTGATAAGAAAGTGATAAGGTGCCAGCGAATCAGCTCCTAACTGTCATCTCACCGGCTGTGTTTGAAAAATGACAGTTGGGAGCGGATTGGCTGGCACCTTATCACTTTCTTATCACTTTTCACTCTGTCTCCTAACACTGCTTAGTAAATAGACCCCTCAGTCTGTGTCCAATTTTTTATCTGGCCACTCTTTATTTTGTATGTCCAAGAAATGAATCTTTGTTTTTCTAATGCTATAAATTAATTCTGCATTGAGATATTTAGCTATAATTTCCTAAAATAAAATGTTATCACTTTCCAATCCCAAAGTGATAAAGTGTTCATAGATAACCCAAATGATACTATTTATTGCTATCTACTGTATGTAATGTCACTAGGAGTATAATTAACAGCTGGTGGAAATACATATCTAACATCATCATGCACTAGATTTTTGGGAAGAGTAATAATAAATCCTGAATTGATATTAAACACACTACAGGGACTCGACATTCAGGAATGGGGGAATAGGTAGTCTGGCCACAGTGGAAGTAAAATAAAAAATTATGTGGTTTTCAGGTGAAACTAAACTGGAGACTCTAGTAAAGGGTTGGAAATTCACAGAAAGACTGAGCAATGTACAGTTATAGTACTAAGAGGACGGTATATTTGTCATTGCAATTGCACAGTGTTTCTAAACTCCAGTCCTCAAGTACCATCAACAAGTCATGTTTTGTGGATTATTTAATCATTCACATGTGAGTTAATGTATTTTGCTGGGTCAGCAATAGAAACATAGAATTTGATGGCAGATAAGAACCACTTGGCCCATCTACTGTAGTCTGCCCATTTTCATTTATCCTTTTGGCAACTTCAATGCTATTTCTTCCTTAGGTCTCTCTTAAGGATATTCTTATGCCTATCCCAAGCATGTTTAAATTGTTCCACCTTCTTCAGTGGCGGGCTGGGCTGGGGGGCAGGGTGCCATGTGCCCCCTGGGCCACAGCGCCATGCGGGCAGTCTGTGTCTCTGTGACACAGGTTGCACCGTGCATGTAGCGCTGACCAGACGGAGTTCGGTCAGCGCTACACTGACTAACACACAGCTGCCGGTTCCGGCAGCTATGTGTTTGTTTTGATCAGCAGCCAATGAGAGTCTGACAGACTCTCATTAGCTGCTGCTGCGCCCACTGCAGGAGCCGCTCCAAATTCTGGCTCCCGCAGTGCATAATGGGAAAGGCATCATGACGTCATGACGTCTCTCCCATAATGCAGAGCAGCCCAGCCTGGGAGGACAGACAGAGGAGCGGATGGCGGCAGCGGGAGCGGAGATTCAGGTAAGTGTTTTTTTTATATTTTTTTATTATGTGTGTCTACTGGGGGGGCTGGCACTACAAGGGGGAGACCACTACTGGGGGCACTACTAAGGGGGGACTACTACTACTGGGGGCACTACAAGGGGGGGCTACTGCTACTGGGGACTACTACTGCTGGAGGCACTACAAGGGGGAGACTACTACTACTGGGGGCACTACAAGGGGGGACTACTACTGGGGGCACTACAAGGGGGGCTACTACTACTGGGAGCACTACAAAGGGGGGACTATTACTACTGGGGGCACTACAAGGGGGGGACTGCTACTAGGGGCACTACAAGGGGAGGGGACTACTACTAGGGGCACTGCATAGGGGGGAGGGGACTACTACTAGGGTCACTACATAGGTGGGAGGGGACTGCCACTGAGGGCACTGCATCGAGGGACCACTGCTGGGGGCTCTATATAAAGGGCAATACTGGGGGTACTGCATAGGGGGAGACTACAACTGGGGCCACTATTTAAGGGGCACTGCATAAGGGTTACCACTATTGGGGGCACTGCATGGGGGGTAGACTGCTACTGGTGGCACTATATAAGGGGCACTGCATGGGGGGTACCACTATTGGGGGCACTATATATAGGGCTTACTACTGGGGGCACAAGGGGCACTGCACAGGGGGACCACTACTGGGGCACTATATAAGGGGCTTACTACTGGGGGCACAAGGGGCACTGCACAGGTGGGACCACTACTGGGGGCACTGTATAAGGGGCACTGCATAGGGGGATCACTACTGGGAGCATTACTGGAGGCCTGCATAAGGGGGTCCTCTCCTGGGGCACAGGGGGGCACTGCATATGGGCACTACAACAGGGGGCTGCCCCTAATCTTTATTTTTACTTTACATTAATCCCATATGGACCCGCCTCCTCCCTGGAACACTTGAGGGGGAGGCGCCGTAGGATGCACGTTCTTCGGGCACCCTGGCTACATGCTACTCCTCTGCCAGGCCCACCTGCATGCATTTGCCCCCCCAGGCTAAAAGTTGCCAGCCAGCCCCTGACCGTCTTATTTCAACCACCTCTGATGGGAGGCTATTCCACTTATCCACTATCCTTTCTGTCGGTGGGCATGTTTTGTTTGCTAAAAAAAGTAATATTTTTTTGTGCTAAAAGCTTCAGCCCATAATACTGTGTCTGTGATATATAGCAGTCAGTAATGGTCAGTAGTTTAAGGACCACCGCTTATACTATGCGTGCAGTGTGTCGCAGTCGGTGGGCACTTCTTTTTTGCAAAAAAAGTAATATTTTTTTTGTGCTAAAAACTTGAGGTCATGATACTGTGTCTGTGATATATAACAATCAGTAACTGTCTGTATGTAAATCAAGAACCACAGTTTATATTATCTGCGCAGTGTGTCGCAGTTGGTGGGCATGTTTTGTTAAAACAAAAATAGTGCTAAAAACTTCAGGCCATGATACTGTGTTTGTGGTCGTGATACTGTGTTTGTGATATATAACAGTCAGTAGGTCAAGGACCACCGCTTATACTATCTGTGCAGTGTGTCATAGATGGCGGGCACATTTTTGTTTTGTAAACAGTTTGAGAATTACAAAATTCAATTAATTGTTTTTGGCGTCCATTTGCAGATCTTGGTCAGATATTACAAATTATATTTCTGATATTTAAGTTACACTTTTTTATTTAAATAATTTTGGGTTTACTTAACAATAGTTTCATTTTTGTATTAAGTTTACTAAAATAAATTGCAAACATAACTGTAGCCAAGCATGTACTATTAAACAAAACAAAATAAAAGAAGAAATAATAACACACATTCAGTGATTTAGTTTTGCAAAATTAAAACATGGAAAGTTAACTAGCCAGTATTCTATATGCAATCTGTATCTGTTCTAGCGACTTTTCTATATGCAATCTTCTAAGGGTATACATGATCAGAATGTGTATGATATTCTAAGTGATCTGCAACAAATACAATTTTCTATACATATTTATGAGAATATCTTTGAATGATGGAAACATTAGACCTTTGAAATATTCCATAACACCCTGTATTAGTTTATATACATTACTTCAAAGCTACCTCTCTTACTTGCCTAAGCTATTGATTTGATATTCAGATCATTATTCATAGTTTCTGTGTAATTACCTCCTGTATTGTATATTAAGTATTGCCATGTAGACTCCATCGCCCAATCAGACTTTCACCCAGCATCTCAGCCTTTTTTTGTGCCAATAAGTTTTTCTCATTATTCAAGTCTTCCTCTCATTCTTATAACTCTCCAGGCTCTGCATTCTCCAAATCTGTCCTTCTCTCTATTTGGGCCTGATTCAGAGATGGATGATGTTGTGGCATCAGACGCAAGCAGTCAATGTTTTTAGTCTGCACATGTATCTAAGTCACACCGCACATGCATCCCGATGGCTACTGTGGAGTTTCAATGAGCTTTTCTGGGTGGTAACAGGTGGGTGGCTAGCCAGATGAGTGCGTGCTGTGGATGTATCACGGTCAGCGACTGGGTCCTTTTCTGCAATTGCACTGATTTTGGCGGCCATATTCAGACTGACATTCTGCGCCTCCAAAGAGCTGGTGCAATGGTCGATGGTGCAACTAATGGTACTGATGGTGCATCTGTTCACGAAAAGTGGTGGATTAGCAGGACTGCCAGTGGGCATCTCTGGAAGAATTACATTGCTGTGGCATTAGCATAAAGCCACAGTAGTTCTGCGTAAAAGGTTGCAGTTGCGCCAGCATCCACGTCTGATTAAGGCCCTTTGTGGTGTCCATCAACATTCCCCTGTTAGCTCTCATGAGAAAGGACTTCTAATTTTTAAAATGTGGGTTATATAGACAATATGTATACAATATGTATACTAAATTTACATACTTATCTGTAACTGTAATATACAGTCAGGTCCATAAATATTGGGACATTGACAGAATTTTCATATTTTGGCCTCTATTCACCACCACAATGGTTTTGAAATGAAACAATCAAGATGTGCTTTAACTGCAGACTTTCAGATTTAATTTGAGGGTAATTACATCTAAATCGGGTGAACGGTGTAGGAATTACAACAGTTTCAATATGTGCCTCCCACTTTTTAAGGGGCCAAAAGTAATGGGACTATCAACTCAAAAGCTATTTCATGGACAGGTGTGGGCTATTCCCTCATTATGTCATTATCAGTTAAGCAGGTAAAAGGTCTGGAGTTGATTCTAGGTGTGACATTTGCATTTGGAATCAGTTGCTGTCAACTCTCAATATGAGATCCAAAGCGCTGTCACTATCAGTGAAGCAAGCCATCATTAGGCTGAAAAATCAAAACAAACCCATCAGAGAGATAGCAAAAACATTTGGTGTGGCCAAATCAACTGTTTGGAACATTCTTAAAAAAAAAGAACGCACCGGAGAGCTCAGCAACACCAAAAGACCCGGAAGACCATGGAAAACAACTGTGGTGGATGACAGAAGAATTATTTCCCTGGTGAAGAAAAACCCCTTCACAACAGTTGGCCAAATCAAGAACACTCTCCAGGAAGTAGATGTATATGTGTCAAAGTCAACAATCAAGAGAAGACTTCACAAGAGTGAATATAGAGGGTTCACCACAAGATGCAAACCATTGGTGAGCCACAAAAACAGGAAGACCAGATTAGAGTTTGCCAAACAACATCTAAAAAAGCCATTACAGTTCTGGAACAACATCCTATGGACAGATGAGACAAAGATCAACTTGTACCAGAGTGATGGGAAGAGAAGAGAAGGAAAGGAACTGCTCATGATCCAAAACATACCACCTCATCAGTGAAACATGGTGGTGGTAGTGTCATGGTGTGGGCATGTATGGCTGCCAATGGAACTGGTTCCCTTGTATTTATTGATGATGTGACTGCTGACAAAAGCACCAGAATGAATTCTGAAGTGTTTCGGGCAATATTATTTGCTCATATTCAGTCAAATGCTTCAGAACTCATTGGACAGCGCTTCACAGTGCAGATGGACAATGACCTGAAGCATACTGCAAAAGCAACCAAAGAGTTTTGTAAGGCTAAAAAGTGGAATGTTATGCAATGGCCAAGTCAATCCCCTGACCTGAATCCGATTGAACATGCATTTCACTTGATGAAGACAAAACTGAAGGGAAAATGCCCCAAGAACAAGCAGGAACTGAAGACATTTGCAGTAGAGGCCTGGCAGAGCATCACCAGGGATGAAACCCAGTGTCTGGTGATGTCTATGCATTCCAGACTTCAGGCTGTAATTTTCTGCAAAGGATTTGCAACAAAGTATTAAAAAGTGAAAGTTAGATTTAGGATTGTTTAGTTTGTCCCATTACTTTTGGCCCCTTAAAAAGTGGGAGGCACATATAGAAACCATTGTAATTCCTACACCGTTCACCTGATTTGGATGCAATTACCCTCAAATTAAATCTGAAAGTCTGCAGTTAAATCACATCTTGTTTGTTTCATTTCAAAGCCATTGTGGTGGTGAATAGAGGACAAAATATGAAAATTCTGTCAATGTCCCAATATTTATGTACCTGACTGTACATACTTATACATACTTATATATAAATATGTGACTCACTATGCAGTTATATCCCTTTTTCACCAAAAACCTGGCTTCAACCCAACACACTGACCACTGTTTGCAGTTGGGTCAGAGATGAGTTTTACCTCTTTTACACTGGTGGCAGGACCCAGGTTATTCCCAGGTTGAACCGCTCATACCGGACCCATGTCTTCCGTGACCCAGGTCTTTTGGCGTTACAGTGGACACATGGAGTTGATTTCATTATCAAGTGCTACTGAATCCAGCCAATCATCATGACCTGGGTCATGCAATTTACACCCCAGGTCCTCCCCAGTTGCAACCCTGGTCGTGAACAAGGTCGGATTCCCGAGTCGCTGGACCCGAATTATATTTCAGGGACCGTTTTCCACTGAGCCGCAAGCTAGGTAGACCCGGCAATACCCAGTTTATTGCTGCAGTGGAAAAGGGGTATAAATGTTTGGACGAAACTATCCCTGATTAATATCAAGTAACATTAACATAGAAGTCAGTTTCAATATTGTCTCTGGGTTAATCAGTCATCGATATATAGTTGATAAACCTCCAGCATTCTGTATCCATCAAAGAAGGGCAAAATTCCAGAAGATATTATACCCTTATTTCTCAATCTATTGTATGTACCAATTTGGAAGGGAGTTAAAGTGAGGTAACATAATCAATAGAATAATCAAGGGTGGTCTGTCCCATCTCCATCATACACAGTTTAGCAAACTGATAAAAAACAGTTATAAATAATCACACTGATTCCTGATGCTCTACTGCAGTGTTTTTCAACCACTGTGCCTTGGCACATTAGTGTGCCGCGAGCGGTTGTCAAGTGTGCCGTGGCAGTCAGCTCAGCGCACTTGTACTGTAGTGTGTTTTATTCCTGAGGAGGCCAATGTAGTGTGTTTTATTCCTGTGGAGGCCAATGTAGTGTGTTTTATTCCTGAGGAGGCCAATGTAGTGTGTTTTATTCCTGTGGAGGCCAATATGTGTCTATATTTTTATGTGGAAGCCAATGTTTATGTTTTTTCACTGGTCACTCACATCGCGTAATCGGATAGTGTGCCTTGGCAAATGTAAAATTTTATGTAGCGTGCCTTAAGTTGAAAAGGTTGAAATCACTGCTCTATTGTATAAGCTCTAATAGATAATTGTAGATACCTGATGCAAGTGATTTAAGGCTTTGCAATTGCCTTATTAGACAATTGAACAACAAAAAAAAACAGTATCACTACACTTAGGACCTGATTTTGAGACAGACGGTAATGCAATCACAACTGCATTCTCTCACGCATCGCAGGTGTTAAAACACGCTAATGCCTTCCAAAGCATAGCATATCCTAACATAGGGACACCCACTGCTGTCTTCTCATATCCATCCGACAACCTGCATCAGTGTAAATACTGGTACTATCGATGCAGAGCAGGCAGTCATGCAGCATGTAAGCCAAGTCTGACCAACCGGAAACACTGCAGCTCTCCTGACACGCAGAGAGGTCTCATTCTGTGCAGGAGAACTCAATGGCTAATTTATGCACACCCATAAATTGGTTATCAAAGAGTTAGCGAAACCTGCGTTTTTCTAACCCCCCCATTGCTACCTGCAAACACTGATTACCTGTCACTCACTTTGCAAGTGGATACTGTGTACTGTATAAGCGTAATTGCAAAACAATCGCTGCACATGTAGAGTGCGGCTATCACAAAAGGCAAAATATTAACCAATCTGCGAAAATATCGGCGTTGCGTCTATCTCTGAATCAGGCCCTTAATGTGATGTCAAATATGTAAGTTCTGTTGGCTATTTGAAATGGGAAAAATGAGGCTCAGACAGTAATAAAGTAGGAGTTTCTATCGTGCTCAGCCCCTCTTTTGTGGTATGTTCTGTGTTATATGGTGTTGGTATTTATCTGTTGTGTGTACAAAAAGCCGATAGTGATGCAGTTAAGTTTATAACTTTTATTGGTAGCCCCAAGGTGATATGAATAGTAATAATCTACACTAGCGAAAACAAGTGTGAAAACACATATGAATGAATAATGTTCAAAAGTTAGTCCAACAGATGCTTCTGTGGGTTAAGTTTCTGCGTGGACAGAATTAGTGATAGCAAATATGATAATTATCAAAGCATTCAGAATGTTGGTGAACTATGGTAAAGTATACAGATAATAGTGTCCTGCATCTCTGTTGCTTTAAACCAGGAGGTCCCAAGGTGTAAGCAGTGAGTTTCGGAGGCTGCCAGTGCATGGTCTGCAGCAAGGATGTGTTACTGTTGGCAGCTAGGTGGGTCTGTTGGGACATTCAATGGGGCTCCGGGGTGGCATACAGTACCTTCCTCCTAGGAGGTGCTGCCAACAGTGGGTCTTGAGTGGGTGAAGCATGGGACATCTATCTTGTATAGGGTGCCTGTGTGTTGGAGGTGATGCTGCCAACAGTGGTTGGTTGGGTAAACATACTGTGGTGCATCAAATCTCTAGCCAGAGCCCTTTTCTGTGCAGATGTGCTGCTCCTAGGTTCTAATGGTTAGGTCTATAATGGAGTGGGTTGCGGGACCTCTGACATCACAACCATGTGACCTGTAATACGAGGGGGAGGAGCAAGGTTCAGAACATGGGGCCACAAGTGTCCCCTCACGGGCTTGCTTAACTCATCATGCAGGTTTTTATTCCCCCACTATGCCCACGTGGATAGTAACAGTGGTAGCTGACTGGTCCTTCCGTAATGGTCACATGGTTGTGACATCAGAGGTCCTTCTGCCAACTTGGATCTAGCATAAATCATTCAAGATGCCAGTTTAGTGAATGCAGCACGTGATCATGGCTGTCTAGCGCTATTACGGCTGCAGTAGTGGGTCTGCAAGTTCCCTGGGGGCTGTGCTTCAGGAAAATCGAGTGTAAGGGGTCAGTACGCAATGTGTTTCAGCCTTGGTGGCATTCCTCTGGGGTAGTGCTTGGGCGATTGTGTGGCACGGGGTGGGTTAAGAGATGATCTTGGACCTTGCCCCCCTTCTGATAGCTTTGCTAGTAGTTGGCTGATTTTTGGTTGAGTGTTCTGCTTGTCACATCAGCATTGAAGTGATTGAGTGCTGCTGGTTTCCATCTCAGTGTTGTGGCAGGGAAAGAGTTAAGACACCATCTTGGATCTTGTATCCTTCAGATAGGTTATAGTTTGAACATAAATGGATAAAGGGGTCATTTTGCATATAGGACTACATCCTTATAATCATGTTATATGGAATATTTAGTACAAAGCAATGAAATGACATCATGAAAATAAAATTAAATTAAAAGTTTATACTGAGGTAGAGGCAGTTACTGGATAGGAAAATGGTGAATGATCAAATACTGTAAAATTAAAATGTAATGAAAAATAGAAAAAAAGAAAAAAAAATAGAAAAAAACATGAATGCATTAAATACAATGATCAAGTGGAAATTAGATGCATATGGATATAAAATATGGTACAATAAAATAAAATAAATGGGTGAGGTAAAATAAAAATAAATACAAATATATATATAGTATTGAGGGCACTTATGTAGATGATAATATATGGAGGGATGTAGTTAGCAAACTGGCAGATGGCATGCCCCCGGTCTGAATCCCAACACTGAAAGTCCGACTTAGGACTTACAGTAAGATAGGCATCAAAATACTGATGCCAATCTTAATCCCAATACAGACAGATGGCAGCCCACACCAGGTAAGTCCAGGGCTTCTTAGCTGTTAGCCATGCAGGGTGGAAAGGTTAGGTTTAGATACCATAGCAGGGTTATCATTAGGTTTTTAGGAGGGAGGATAGGGTTAGACACCCCTAGAAGGGGGGGTAGGGTTAGGCACAACTGGGGGGGTGTTAGGGTTAGGCTCTAGGTGGGGAGGGTTAGGTTTAGGCATGAAGGTGGGGAGACTTAGGTTTAGGCACTAACGGGAAGGGTTAGGGTGTGGGGTAGGGAGGGTTAGGGTTAGGCTACAAGAAGGGAAGGTTAGAGAGAGAAGGGGGTAAGTATACTTACCTGACCCATCGGGATACCAACCATCGGGATGCTGATGTCGGTATTTTGACAGGAGACATCTTGACAGTCGGCATTACATACCGATTCCTATATGGATATGTACAAAAATGGTATATGTGGAACAAAGGAAGATGGTAAGTGATGAACACATTAAACAATGAAAATAATGACTGGAGAATCAATATGAGAATATGAAAACTAATTAACGATGTTTGTAAGTCAGTAATGAGTGTGGTATATATGGGTGGAAAATGGGGGATGTACATCAATATATAAGTATGTCATGTTGGTGGTGTTAATACACCTGGTTTTACTCGAATACTCATTGGTGTAGTTGGGGTCATTTGCATATGATGGATCTGATCTTGTTGTCTATGTTCAAACTTTTTGTGGCTAGGGGTGAACTTAGTACCTCCTTGTAAATTTGTTTGAAGTAGTACCCCACTCTCCAGTTGTGTTTCACTTCTTTAAAACCTGAGAATTTTAGAACTGCAGGTTTGCATTTGTGGTATTACTTAAAATGTAATGATAGTGGTTATAGATTCTTGAGTTATCTCACCTGTCAGAAACATGTCTAAAAACCTCTGCTTTTAATACAGTGCACAATTTATACTTTTTCCATATTAAAAAATTCAGTATTGTGGTTTCTGAACTGGCAATCTGAAATAATTACCTTGATTTTTAGTTTTGCCTTCAGTAAAATGCAGTTTACAAAACCGCTCATAAAAGTATCAGCATTTCTTTTAATTAATATACCCATAAGTCTCAGTGGTAAAGATTTACAAACTGGGACATTCTCTCCTGAGAATAGGATGCTATTAGAGCCACAAATCATTGTCTCATAACAGTTAAATACTGTATGTTAACTGAGACCTATTGCAACCAAAGTTCTGAAACTCTCACTGCCAAAAGACTCATCCGATCAAATCGATACATGTACCCAGAATCGTCTCAAATTAGTTTGGTCATTGGTAAATGGACTGCTAGTACCATAGCAAAGTGATTTTCTGCCATGTGCAGGCTGCTCCCCCAAACATGTGACATTATGATATCACATTAAGGGAGCAGGACTGTCTGGACCAGACAAAAGGGGAGTGCATCTGATGACTATAGCAGTGATTCCCAACCTCTGTCCTCAAGGCACACTAACAGTCCTGGTTTTAGTGATATCCATGCTTAAGAACAGATGGTTACATCAAAATAACTAAGGTACTAATTAAGTCACCTGTGCTCAACTATGACTATCCTTAAAACCTGGACTGTTAGTGTGCCTTGAGGACCGTGGTTGGGAACCCCTGCTCTATAGGCTATTCCTAAGGATGCTCCAAGTGATTCTGCAGTGGCTTTACAGGCTGTTGGGTGCCATTAAAGGCACCTTGCAAGCCAAATGCAAGTCCCACGGGGCAGCAATGGCACCCCCCAGTAGACCCTGGGCCCTGGGCAGCAGCACCACTTACATAACTCTAGTTACGGCCCTACAGACTGCATTAAAAGTTACTTCACATAATCTGAGGTCTAAATCAAAACTATATATATAGATTTATTAATTCTTGTCACATATAGAGATGTGAAAACCTATTAATTTCCTATGAATGCATATAATGGTAAAGAAAACAGTAAAAATGGAATTAAATTACCATTCAAAACGGAAATAAATGAGAAAACAGTTACAATGATATATAGATTTTTAATATAATACTGAAAATTGATCATGCAGACAGGTGCACTTTAATGTAGGGATTAAACCTTCAATTTTCTGTTGTATTAACCTAAAATGTATGGTTTAATAATACCTACAGTATGGCAGGATAAAAGGGCAAGGAATTTGTTACAAATTGAGTGATAGCAACCTTTCAGCTTAATCATATGCAAATTAGATGATTGGTGGGTGAATTATTTTTAACCCATAATTACTAAGTTCTGTCAAATTAACTCTAGAAAATAATGATCAATTATACCTCTGCTGTCTTGCCTCTTCAGGAATATGAAGTTGGATAGAATGACAAAAAAAATAAAGAAAGTGAATTAGAGAAACTTGATCTTTTATGCAAAACATACTGGGGAATATTTTTGAATTGCCAAATTGCTGCTCTGCATTGCAAAAGCAGCTTTGTATATGTGGGTGTAAATTTACTAAAGGTCGGTTTTAGAGTGACAGCATTTCAGACAGCAGCACCTGCATATTTATCATCCATCGGGTTTCAACTTCAATTGAAACCCGACATCGATGTAAGTCAGATTTTGTACTTCTAAATGCCATTGGTTTTGATCTTTAAATTCAAAATCGATGGCAAATAGAAGTTTAAACACAACGATAAATCCATCCAAAAATTAAGTACTACACAGATCACTATGATCTGTGTGGGCTTCATAGGCTTACAATTAAATAATTTATATTTTTAAGAAACTGCTTGGGGTCCTCCTCTAATTGCATAACCAGCTCTGGACCTTTCAACCTGGTCCTGTACAGAAAAATTGGTGTGGTGTTTCCCCTATTCCTCTATAACCAGCACCGAGTTGTACCAGCCAGGGTGGTAATGCCTGTATTCCTTGCATCCCTGATGGTGGTGGAGCACGGTTAATATGTCAAAGATAGAAATAATATTAATGTTCAAAGTGGGACAACAGGTCCCATCAAGCCTGCCCTGGCATTTGGGCACTTGGAGAACCATAAGTTTCAATAGGCCCGGACAATAAATGGCTACTGGCACCAGTACCAGAAAATATACAAAAAGACAGTACACACACTGAATTATTTAACCCTTTATTACACACTCACAGTAGATATGGATGTGTCCTTGCTCTGGTTGCGTCATACAGACGTCTTAGTCACAGCATGATAAAATACCATGGGTTGGTGTGGTAAGGCGCTAAGGCTTGAGCGGATCTATGGTATACAATACAAAGTTTAACCACTGCATAGCCAGTGCTCCACTGATGAAAAGGACATGTCACTACAGTATAGAGTAGCAAACCCTGAGAGGCAGGTCAATCACGTTAGTGTAAACAATTGTGGATGTAAACCACAATAGCAGCAGTGAACAGGGAATTTATTTTGCTTGTTCCTGTGAAAAAGTTGCACATCCAACTGCTAAAAGTAAAAAGCCACACACACAGTAATTGAATAAAGTCGCACATGCAGTGTTTAATAAAATTAGATGTTTTCATGATGACACATACTCTAGTTGACTGCTGCTCTGGTGATTTCATAGGTCCCCCTTCTCCCCTACTGTTAATTTCTGACATTGCTGCTAGCAGCTTACAGAACATGTGCCTTTTGAAGGTGTACAGCGGCTACTGTACAAAGTTGCACAGATGAGTATCTTGATGCAGTACTGTATATGGAAAAGGGAAAGAAAAAAAATGATGAGTTCTTTGACACACTGTATGGAAAAGGAGAAAAAATATGCGCATTTTGCTACAGTACTGTACATGTCATCATTGCTTGCAATAATAGCGCAGAGACAGAGGGCCTGATTCAGACCCACTCGCTAGGATGCGTTCGCATGCAGCCAGCCGATGTTTACAATCTGCGCATGCTTACGCATCACAGTGCCCGTGCTCAAACCAGTGCGGGCGATTGGGAAACGTTTGCTAGCTGCACATAGACAGCCCGGCATAATGAGTGACAGGAAAAGCCATTTGTGGGTGGTGACAGGGGCTGGCCGCTAGAAACGGGGGAGTGGAGGTGCGAACGTAGGCGTGCCTGAGCGTCTTAATGCTGTTTCAGAGCCATAACTAAGAGGCAGCGTCATAGTACACTTCACTTGGCTGAATTTTACACTGAATCGCTCGCAGTGCTTGCGGTAGGGTATGGTCAACCACAAGTGCTGCGCATGCATCCGATGGTACTCGATGTTACTGATGGTTGCATACACTTCCTGGAGATGACATGCGCAAGTGGGCATCTTAAGACAGCCTGGTGGGCGTCTGCATTCACAGAGCGATCGTACGCCAAGACATAGTGGGCGTGCTAATGCCTTGGCGTGCGATCACCTGCCTTGCTGAATTTGCATATGCATCGAGCAAGCGAATGCATTTAGCGAGCGGGTCTGATTCGAGCCCAGAGTACAAAATGCGAGTTTGTCATAACAGTGAGAAGAGAAGGGCATACAGTATATAATTGCCCAGAGAGAAATAATCAAAAAAGTGGGGCAGGAGAGGACAAAGATTTTATTACAGTAAATGGCATCTCACACAAGGGGTGGGTGCAGCACCTTAATCCTGTAGGTGGCTGCAGTGGGTTTGTTTTTTAGTCAATGCTTAACATAGATTTCAACTGGGTTTGGATTCCTGGTAAGGACGGGGGTATTGAAGAATAATTTGGAATTTTACTTTGTTATCAGTAATATATTATATACAGAATATTTGAAAAATTAAAATTTTAGATTGCAAGTGAAATATTAACAAACAAGACACTATGGGCCTGATGCATTAAAGATCAGAACTGCGATTGCAATAGCAATTACGCACGTAGTTTCACTGCGATAGTATGCTAATTCATTGTGATCGCTATGCCATCGCAGCACAACATAAGGATGCCCACTTTACCTTACACGCATCCGTAATCCTTAGCAAGAATGTGAAACCATCGGTAACATAGAGTACCATCGCAGCCTCACTCACACTTGCACAAGCTCTGAACTTACTCAGGAATTGCTAACTTCATTGCACGCTATGAGTACTCAGGCTGCGTATGGCATCGCAGTGGATAATTTATGCATGCCCCTGCAATGGTGTTCAAATGCACTGGCACGTCTACGTTTTGCTGACCTCCCCCCCATCACCAAACACAAACAGCACTTCCTGTCAATCACTCTGCTATCGGTCTGCGTAGTCAATGCGATCGCAAACCCAATCGCAATGCCCGGTTCGTGCACTGCGATGCATACGCATGCGCAGTACGCAAAAATCGGTCAATTGCTTGTGTATTAGCAGTTGCGATTCTTGCTGAATAAGGCCCTATGTTTTTATTAGAGTGTTAGGACTGGAGAAGTTAGGTTTAGGTTTAGGTTTAGGAGTTTAATAGATTGATCTGGAGACAGGAGTAGGTGTCTGGGAATTGTGACTGCAGGCATCATTTTCACTTGTCAGTGTACTGTATGTGTGTTTGTCACACACACTGCACACTCACACACTTCAGTGCAAACAAACAAGCTAGTGTTGCTACTGACTGTGTTGCTGTTGATTGTTTTTTGTTTCTTAAAGTGAACCTGCACCTTTTTTA
Organism: Taudactylus pleione; assembly: GCA_031769625.1. Classification (NCBI taxonomy): domain Eukaryota; kingdom Metazoa; phylum Chordata; class Amphibia; order Anura; family Myobatrachidae; genus Taudactylus; species Taudactylus pleione. The sequence continues at coordinate 21,924,940 of JAUIMM010000126.1, read as the reverse complement.
CCTGCAGAATACTTACTGCAGTCTTTATCTGTTCAAAAATACTCTACTGTGTTTGAGGTTGCTACACCTCAAGAAGACCTCTTTGCTTTGAGTTTTTTCACCCAGTGTACTGTATTAAAAAAAATAGATTTTTTTTTTCCTTTTGAAAACAAACAAACCTGCAGTCTTTCCTATTGAATTCAAAATTTCCAGAGTAAGCGACGTTGTGTGCAGTGGTGTCATACCCTTAATCTGCACCCCAAAACAATTCTCACAAGTATCTGTCCCTCCAAGTGCATGCAACCAAATGGCAGTGTTGTTTGTGTCTAAAAAACAAAGGCCCTGATTCAGAGCCGGACGCTCTGACCAGAGCGCTCGCTCTGAATCAGGGCCCACCTCCATTAAAATGGAGCGTCCTCCTGGACGCTCGTATAGCTGTGGGTCACCACCCACAGCATATACGAAGCGTGCAGGATGATGGTCGCGATGGTCTTGACCATCGCGACCATTGCCACTGCGAGCAGAAGCCTGCGGTTGAGTTTCTCTATCAGAGCCAAAATCACTCCCACTGACATCACTAGTGATGTTAGTGGGGCCGGCTTCTGACGGTAGGCGTTCCCTTGGGAACGCCTCCGTCTGGCAGGCATGCCCCCGGCACGCCCACCAAAGGGGGCGTGCTGTCAATCAACATTGACAGCACGCCCCCTTTGATCACACACTACGAGCGAAGGAAAGTCCTTCGCTCGTCGCGTCTCGCGCATGCGCACGACGGAGCTCCCTCCGTCGTGCGCATGCGCAGTGCAGACCATCAACCCACTTGCGAGCGGACAGCCGCTCGCGAGTGGGTCTGAATCAGGGCCCAAGTCATTAGTGCAAAAATTTTTGCCCACTGTGCTATTTTTCCAGTGTAAGCAACAGGGTGTGCAGTGGTGTCCCACTTTTTGCACCCCAAAACAATTCTCAAATGTATATAAATAATTTCTTGGTTGGTGTCAAAAATAAAACCATTCATGGATCAGTTGATAGAAGAGAAGGATCAGCATCCCAGTACTAGTGCTATGGCTGCTCCTTTAGCTTCAACATCAAAGGGCACCTAAAATCTAAACAATATTTCGCAATGTTGAAGAAAAAAACAACAATAAAATGTACTGTCAAAAACTGTAAAATTGTCAGCATGCCATATATTATTATTATTATTATTAGCATTTATTTATATGGCGCCACAAGTGTTCCGCAGCGCCTTACAAAGTACAAAAACAAATTGTACAACACAGAGTGGCAAGGAAAGGCTCAGACCATGGTTTTTTTTTGCGAGTGGTTGTCCTGCTACTGCTGTTTCATGTTCTAAAATGCCTATTGTGGAACCCGGGTCCAAACACAGGCAGACATCTTCTGTACCCTCACATGAAACACCTTCTCGCTCTGAGTCTAGAGGTGTCACCTTTAAAAAAGGCAAATCAGTGCAGAGAAAAACACTAAGGGGAAAATGTAATAGGGTGCAAGTTTTGAAAAAGTTTTGCATTAAACTTGCACATTTTTAGACCTTACAAAATGTAATAGGGTGCAAGAACATGGAAACTCGCATGTTTCTCATATTTCCACAATTCGAAATGGCGAGTGGCAAAACTTGCATCCAAATGTTTTGCCAAAACTCACAAAAAAATAGACCAGGTTCAGATAGGTGAGTTCAATCTCTCAATAACTGTAATTTCACATATGAGGCATATTAACAAAGAAGAACACAATTACCAATAATTGTAACTAGGGGTGAGCGGGTTCGGATTTCTGAAATCCAAACCCCCCCGAGCCCCCCCGATCCGAGGCCGATCCGAGTCAGGCTCGACTTTTCCCACCTGACTCGGATCTGAAATCGAGGCAAAACGTCATCATCCCGCCTTCCAGGTCTCGCGGGTTTTGGATCCTATATAAGGTACCCGCGTCGGCGCCATTTTCTCACTCGGCTGTGGACAGTGAAGAGGGAGGGTGGGAGTTAGGGCTGGCTGGGCTGTGTAGTGTAGTGTAGTGCAGAGTAGTGTTGTGTTGTGCTGTGCTGTGCTGTGCTGCTGTTGTCCACTACTTCAAAGTCCATAGGGGCTGGCTGTGTTGTGCTGTGCTGCTGTTGTTAATAGGGGCTGTGTCCACTACTTCAAAGTCCATAGGGGCTGGGTGGACTGTGTTGTGCAGTCAGTTCTCCATAGGGGCTGTGTCCACTCCAAAGTCCTGTGCAGTGTCCCAGTCCTAAAGGGGTGCTGTAGTGTTGTCCAGGGGGTGCTCTGTCCATCAGGGGTGCTCCCCCCAAGTGCTAAACAAATAATATTTTTTCTGTGTTTGTGAATTGTGTGCACAGTAGCCGCACGTGCATCAACAAAGTAGTGCCAAGCGTGCGCCTGTGTCATAAGTAAAGGGCCGGCTGGCTTGACCGTTAAAGGGTGCTGTAACCCCCAAAGTACACTCCAGTCCAAACCCCAAAAAAGCTAGTGTTGCTACTGACTGTGTTGCTGTTGATTGTTTTTTGTTTCTTAAAGTGAACCTGCACCTTTTTTACCTGCAGAATACTTACTGCAGTCTTTATCTGTTCAAAAATACTCTACTGTGTTTGAGGTTGCTACACCTCAAGAAGACCTCTTTGCTTTGAGTTTTTTCACCCAGTGTACTGTATTAAAAAAATTTGAATTTTTTTTTCCTTTTGAAAACAAACAAACCTGCAGTCTTTCCTATTGAATTCAAAATTTCCAGAGTAAGCGACGTTGTGTGCAGTGGTGTCATACCCTTAATCTGCACCCCAAAACAATTCTCACAAGTATCTGTCCCTCCAAGTGCATGCAACCAAATGGCAGTGTTGTTTGTGTCTAAAAAACAAAGGCCCTGATTCAGAGCCGGACGCTCTGACCAGAGCGCTCGCTCTGAATCAGGGCCCACCTCCATTAAAATGGAGCGTCCTCCTGGACGCTCGTATAGCTGTGGGTCACCACCCACAGCATATACGAGCGTGCAGGATGATGGTCGCGATGGTCTTGACCATCGCAACCATTGCCACTGCGAGCAGAAGCCTGCGGTTGAGTTTCTCTATCTATCAGAGCCAAAATCACTCCCACTGACATCACTAGTGATGTTAGTGGGGCCGGCTTCTGACGGTAGGCGTTCCCTTGGGAACGCCTCCGTCTGGCAGGCATGCCCCCGGCACGCCCACCAAAGGGGGCGTGCTGTCAATCAACATCGACAGCACGCCCCCTTTGATCACACACTACGAGCGAAGGAAAGTCCTTCGCTCATCGCGTCTCGCGCATGCGCACGACGGAGCTCCCTCCGTCGTGCGCATGCGCAGTGCAGACCATCAACCCACTTGCGAGCGGACAGCTGCTCGCGAGTGGGTCTGAATCAGGGCCCAAGTCATTAGTGCAAAAATTTTTGCCCACTGTGCTATTTTTCCAGTGTAAGCAACAGGGTGTGCAGTGGTGTCCCACTTTTTGCACCCCAAAACAATTCTCAAATGTATATAAATAATTTCTTGGTTGGTGTCAAAAATAAAACCATTCATGGATCAGTTGATAGAAGAGAAGGATCAGCATCCCAGTACTAGTGCTATGGCTGCTCCTTTAGCTTCAACATCAAAGGGCACCTAAAATCTAAACAATATTTCGCAATGTTGAAGAAAAAAACAACAATAAAATGTACTGTCAAAAACTGTAAAATTGTCAGCATGCCATATATTATTATTATTATTATTAGCATTTATTTATATGGCGCCACAAGTGTTCCGCAGCGCCTTACAAAGTACAAAAACAAATTGTACAACACAGAGTGGCAAGGAAAGGCTCAGACCATGGTTTTTTTTTGCGAGTGGTTGTCCTGCTACTGCTGTTTCATGTTCTAAAATGCCTATTGTGGAACCCGGGTCCAAACACAGGCAGACATCTTCTGTACCCTCACATGAAACACCTTCTCGCTCTGAGTCTAGAGGTGTCACCTTTAAAAAAGGCAAATCAGTGCAGAGAAAAACACTAAGGGGAAAATGTAATAGGGTGCAAGTTTTGAAAAAGTTTTGCATTAAACTCGCACATTTTTAGACCTTACAAAATGTAATAGGGTGCAAGAACATGGAAACTCGCATGTTTCTCATATTTCCACAATTCGAAATGGCGAGTGGCAAAACTTGCATCCAAATGTTTTGCCAAAACTCACAAAAAAATAGACCAGGTTCAGATAGGTGAGTTCAATCTCTCAATAACTGTAATTTCACATCTGAGGCATATTAACAAAGAAGAACACAATTACCAATAATTGTAACTAGGGGTGAGCGGGATCGGATTTCTGAAATCCAAACCCCCCCGAGCCCCCCCGATCCGAGGCCGATCCGAGTCAGGCTCGACTTTTCCCACCTGACTCGGATCTGAAATCGAGGCAAAACGTCATCATCCCGCCTTCCAGGTCTCGCGGGTTTTGGATCCTATATAAGGTACCCGCGTCGGCGCCATTTTCTCACTCGGCTGTGGACAGTGAAGAGGGAGGGTGGGAGTTAGGGCTGGCTGGGCTGTGTAGTGTAGTGTAGTGCAGAGTAGTGTTGTGTTGTGCTGTGCTGTGCTGTGCTGCTGTTGTCCACTACTTCAAAGTCCATAGGGGCTGGCTGTGTTGTGCTGTGCTGCTGTTGTTAATAGGGGCTGTGTCCACTACTTCAAAGTCCATAGGGGCTGGGTGGACTGTGTTGTGCAGTCAGTTCTCCATAGGGGCTGTGTCCACTCCAAAGTCCTGTGCAGTGTCCCAGTCCTAAAGGGGTGCTGTAGTGTTGTCCAGGGGGTGCTCTGTCCATCAGGGGTGCTCCCCCCAAGTGCTAAAAAAATAATATTTTTTCTGTGTTTGTGAATTGTGTGCGCAGTAGCCGCACGTGCATCAACAAAGTAGTGCCAAGCGTGCGCCTGTGTCATAAGTAAAGGGCCGGCTGGCTTGACCGTTAAAGGGTGCTGTAACCCCCAAAGTACACTCCAGTCCAAACCCCCCAAAAAAATATTTTCTGTGTTTGTGAATCGGGTGCGCAGTAGCCGCACGTGCATCAACAAAATAGTGCCAAGCGTGCGCCTGTGTCATAAGTAAAGGGCCGGCTGGCTTGACCATTAAAGGGTGCTGTAACCCCCAAAGTACACTCCAGTCCAAACCCCCCAAAAAAATATTTTCTGTGTTTGTGAATTGTGTGCGCAGTAGCCGCACGTGCATCAACAAAGTAGTGCCAAGCGTGCGCCTGTGTCATAAGTAAAGGGCCAGCTGGCTTGACCGTTAAAGGGTGCTGTAACCCCCAAAGTGCACTCCAAACCAAATAAAAAAGTATTTTCTGTGTTTGTGAATTGTGTGCACAGTAGCCGCACGTGCATCAACAAAGTAGTGCCAAGCGTGCGCCTGTGTCATAAGTAAAGGGCCGGCTGGCTTGACCGTTAAAGGGTGCTGTAACCCCCAAAGTACACTCCAGTCCAAACCAAAAAAAAAAATATTTTCTGTGTTTGTGACTTGCGTGCACTGTGGCTGCACGTGCATCAACAAAGGAGCAGCGCCAAGCATGCGCCTGTGTCCCATAAGTAAAGAGCCGGCTGGCTCATTTCTTAAAGGTTGGTGTAACCCACAAAGTGCACTACTCTCCAGCAAAAATAAAAAATATTTTCTGTGTTTGTGTGCGCTTTAGCCGCACGTATATATCAATATAACATAAATGGAGGACCAAACTTTCTCTGATAAAAATAAAATAGGGAAAGATCAAGAACCACTTCCTCCTAGTGCTGTTGCTGCTGCTGGGAGTTGTTCATCATCCCAGAGAGGAAGTAGGAACACCATCACTTTTACTAAACAATTGACCCTCCAACAGTCCCTAGCGATGAGGATGAAGTACGACAGCAGTCATCCTGAAGCAAAACGTATAACTGAGGCCTTGACTGCTATGTTGGTGTTAGACGTGGGTCCGGTATCCGCCATTAGTGCAGTGGGATTTAGACAATTGATGGAGGTAGTGTGTCCCCGGTTCCAAATCCCGTCTAGATTCCACCTGCATCCTCAAAGCAGCAGCGACAAGCATGCGTCTGTCTGTTAAAGGGTGGTGTAACCCTCAAAGTGCGCTCCACAAACAATAAAAAAATTCTTTTTTTTTTCTGTCTTTGTGAAATGTGTGGGCTGTAGCCGCACCTGCATCCTTAAAGCAGCAGCGACAAGCATGCGTCTGTCTGTTAAAGGGTGGTGTAACCCTCAAAGTGCGCTCCACAAACAATAAAAATATTCTTTTTTTTTCTGTCTTTGTGAATTGTGTGGGCTGTAGCCGCACTTGCATCCTCAAAGCAGCAGCGACAAGCGTGCGTCTGTCTGTTAAAGGGTGGTGTAACCCTCAAAGTGCGCTCCACAAACAATAAAAATATTCTTTTTTTTTCTGTCTTTGTGAATTGTGTGGGCTGTAGCCGCACCTGCATCCTTAAAGCAGCAGCAACAAGCGTGCGTCTGTCTGTTAAAGGATTACATCGGTGACAGCAAGTAGGCATGTCAGACAGTCCGTACCTGTACTGGCAGGAAAAAGAAGCAATTTGGAGGTCCCTGTACAAACTGGCTCTATTTTACCTGAGTTGCCCCCCCTCCAGTGTGTACTCCGAAAGAGTGTTTAGTGCAGCCGGGAACCTTGTCAGCAAAAGGCGTAGGAGGTTGCTTCCACAAAATGTGGAGAAGATGATGTTCATAAAATTAATTATCAACTCTTCCAGGGAGACCAGCCTCCAGAACGTACAGAGGGACCTGTGGTTGTGGATTCCAGCGGGGACGAATTAATACTCTGTGAGGATGAGGATGTACACAACACTGAAGAGGGTGAGGAATCGGAGGATGAGGACGACATCTTGCCTCCGTAGAGCCAGTTTGTGCAGGGACAGATTAATTGCCAGCTTGTTTTGTGGGGGCCCAAATGAACCAATCATTTCAGCCACAGTCGTGTGACAGACCCTGGCGCTGAAATGTTTGGTTTGTTAAAGTGTGCATGTCCTGTTTATACAACATAAGGGTGGGTGGGAGGACAATTCCATCTTGCACCTCTTTCTTTTCTTTGAATTATGTACTGTTTGGGGCCTAGTTTTTCAAACTGCCATCCTGTCTGCCACTGCAGTGTCACTCCTAGATGGGTCACGTGTTTGTGCCGCCCACTCGTGTCGCTTAGCATAGTCATCCAGCTACCTCGGTGCAACCTTTTGGACATGAAAACACTATTGTGAGGTGTGAGGTGTTCAGAATAGACTGGAAATGAGTGGAAATTAAGGTTATTGAGGTTAATAATAGCATAGGAGCAGAAAAACACACAAATTCTGTGATTTTAGCTGTTTTTATGGTTTTTTAAAAAAAAAATACAGATCCAAAACACAAAACCCAGAACCCAAAACACAGAAGGGTGGTTTTGGCAAAACCAATCCAGATCCAAAACATGAAGAAAAAAATCCAGATCCAAAACCAAAACACAAAACACAAAAAGTGGCTGGTGCACACCCCTAATTGTAACCCTATATAAACTAGGGGTGAGCGGGTTCGGATTTCTGAAATCCGAACCCCCCTGAGCCCCCCCGATCCGAGTCCGATCCGAATCAGGCTCGACTTTTCCTGCCTGACTCGGATCTGAAATCGAGGCAAAACGTCATCATCCCGCCTTCCGAGTCTCGCGGGTTTTGGATCCTATATAAGGTACCCGCGTCGGCGCCATTTTCTCACTCGGCTGTGGACAGTGAAGAGGGAGGGTGGGAGTTAGGGCTGTGTAGTGTAGTGTAGTGTAGTGCTGCTGTTGTCCACTACTTCAAAGTCCATAGGGGCTGGCTGTGTTGTGCTGTGCTGCTGTTGTTAATAGGGGCTGTGTCCACTTCTTCAAAGTCCATAGGGGCTGGCTGGACTGTGTTGTGCAGTCAGTTCTCCATAGGGGCTGTGTCCACTCCAAAGTCCTGTGCAGTGTCCCAGTCCTAAAGGAGTGCTGTAGTGTTGTCCAGGGGGTGCTCTGTCCATCAGGGGTGCTCCCCCCAAGTGCTAAAAAAATAATATATTTTCTGTGTTTGTGAATTGTGTGCGCAGTAGCCGCACGTGCATCAACAAAGTAGTGCCAAGCGTGCGCCTGTGTCATAAGTAAAGGGACGGCTGGCTTGACCGTTAAGGGTGCTGTAACCCCCGAAAGTACACTCCAGTCCAAACCTAAAAAAAAATTATTTTCTGTGTTTGTGAATTGTGTGCGCAGTAGCCGCACGTGCATCAACAAAGTAGTGCCAAGCGTGCGCCTGTGTCATAAGTAAAGGGCCGGCTGGCTTGACCGTTAAGGGTGCTGTAACCCCCGAAAGTACACTCCAGTCCAAACCAAAAAAAAAATTATTTTCTGTGTTTGTGAATTGTGTGCGCAGTAGCCGCACGTGCATCAACAAAGTAGTGCCAAGCGTGCACCTGTGTCATAAGTAAAGGGCCGGCTGGCTTGACCGTTAAGGGTGCTGTAACCCCCGAAAGTACACTCCAGTCCAAACCAAAAAAAAAATTATTTTCTGTGTTTGTGAATTGTGTGCGCAGTAGCCGCACGTGCATCAACAAAGTAGTGCCAAGCGTGCGCCTGTGTCATAAGTAAAGGGCCAGCTGGCTTGACCGTTAAGGGTGCTGTAACCCCCGAAAGTACACTCCAGTCCAAACCAAAAAAAAAATTATTTTCTGTGTTTGTGAATTGTGTGCGCAGTAGCCGCACGTGCATCAACAAAGTAGTGCAAAGCGTGCGCCTGTGTCATAAGTAAAGGGCAGGCTGGCTTGACCGTTAAGGGTGCTGTAACCCCCGAAAGTACACTCCAGTCCAAACCTAAAAAAAAATTATTTTCTGTGTTTGTGAATTGTGTGCGCAGTAGCCGCACGTGCATCAACAAAGTAGTGCCAAGCGTGCGCCTGTGTCATAAGTAAAGGGCCGGCTGGCTTGACCGTTAAGGGTGCTGTAACCCCCGAAAGTACACTCCAGTCCAAACCTAAAAAAAAATTATTTTCTGTGTTTGTGAATTGTGTGCGCAGTAGCCGCACGTGCATCAACAAAGTAGTGCCAAGCGTGCGCCTGTGTCATAAGTAAAGGGCCGGCTGGCTTGACTGTTAAAGGGTGCTGTAACCCCCGAAAGTACACTCCAGTCCAAACCAAAAAAAAATTATTTTCTGTGTTTGTGAATTGTGTGCGCAGTAGCCGCACGTGCATCAACAAAGTAGTGCCAAGCGTGCGCCTGTGTCATAAGTAAAGGGCCGGCTGGCTTGACCATTAAGGGTGCTGTAACCCCCGAAAGTACACTCCAGTCCAAACCTAAAAAAAAATTATTTTCTGTGTTTGTGAATTGTGTGCGCAGTAGCCGCACGTGCATCAACAAAGTAGTGCCAAGCGTGCGCCTGTGTCATAAGTAAAGGGCCGGCTGGCTTGACCGTTAAGGGTGCTGTAACCCCCGAAAGTACACTCCAGTCCAAACCAAAAAAAAAATTATTTTCTGTGTTTGTGAATTGTGTGCACTGTGGCTGCACGTGCATCAACAAAGGAGCAGCGCCAAGCGTGCGCCTGTGTCCCATAAGTAAAGAGCCGGCAGGCTCATTTCTTAAAGGGTGGTGTAACCCACAAAGTGCACTACTCTCCAGCAAAAATAAAATAATATTTTCTGTGTTTGTGTGCGCTTTAGCCGCACGTATATATATCAATATAACATAAATGGAGGACCAAACTTTCTCGGATAAAAATAAAATAGGGAAAGATCAAGAACCTCTTCCTCCTAGTGCTGTTGCTGCTGCTGGGAGTTGTTCATCATCCCAGAGAGGAAGTAGGAACATCACTACTTTTACTAAACAATTGACCCTCCAACAGTCCCTAGCGATGAGGATGAAGTACGACAGCAGTCATCCTGAAGCAAAACGTATAACTGAGGCCTTGACTGCTATGTTGGTGTTAGACATGCGTCCGGTATCCGACATTAGTGCAGTGGGATTTAGACAATTGATGGAGGTAGTGTGTCCTCGGTTCCAAATCCCGTCTAGATTCCACCTGCATCCTCAAAGCAGCAGCGACAAGCGTGCGTCTGTCTGTTAAAGGGTGGTGACACCCTCAAAGTGTTCTACACAAACAATTAAAATATTGTTCTTTTTTTTTCGGTCTTTGTGAAATGTGTGGGCTGTAGCCTCACCTGCATCCTTAAAGCAGCAGCGACAAGCGTGCGTCTGTCTGTTAAAGGGTGGTGTAACTCTCAAAGTGTTCCAAAAAATAAAAAACTATTTTTTTAATGTGTTTGTGACTTGTGTGCGATGTAGCCACACTTGCATCCTCAAAGCAGCAGCGACAAGCGTGCGTCTGTCTGTTAAAGGGTGGTGACACCCTCAAAGTGTGCTACACAAACAATTAAAATATTGTTCTTTTTTTTTTGGTCTTTGTGAAATGTGTGGGCTGTAGCCACACCTGCATCCTTAAAACAGCAGCGACAAGCGTGTGTCTGTCTGTTAAAGGGTGGTGACACCCTCAAAGTGTGCTACACAAACAATTAAAATATTGTTCTTTTTTTTTTGGTCTTTGTGAAATGTGTGGGCTGTAGCCGCACCTGCATCCTTAAAGCAGCAGCGACAAGCGTGCGTCTGTCTGTTAAAGGGTGGTGACACCCTCAAAGTGTTCTACACAAACAATTAAAATATTGTTCTTTTTTTTTCGGTCTTTGTGAAATGTGTGGGCTGTAGCCGCACCTGCATCCTTAAAGCAGCAGCGACAAGCGTGCATCTGTCTGTTAAAGGGTGGTGTAACTCTCAAAGTGTTCCAAAAAATAAAAAACTATTTTTTTAATGTGTTTGTGACTTGTGTGCGATGTAGCCACACTTGCATCCTCAATGCAGCAGCGACAAGCGTGCGTCTGTCTGTTAAAGGGTGGTGACACCCTCAAAGTGTGCTACAGAAACAATTAAAATATTGTTCTTTTTTTTTCTGTCTATGTGAATTGTGTGGGCTGTAGCCGCACCTGTATCCTTAAAGCAGCAGCGACAAGCGTGCGTCTGTCTGTTAAAGGGTGATGACACCTCAAAGTGTTCTACACAAGCAATTAAAATATTGTTCTTTTTTTTTCGGTCTTTGTGAAATGTGTGGGCTGTAGCCGCACCTGCATCCTTAAAGCAGCAGCGACAAGCGTGCGTCTGTCTGTTAAAGGGTGGTGACACCTCAAAGTGTTCTACACAAACAATTAAAATATTCTTCTTCTTTTTTCTGTCTTTGTGAATTGTGTGGGCTGTAGCCGCACTTGCATCCTCAAAGCAGCAGCGACAAGCGTGCGTCTGTCTGTTAAAGGGTGGTGTAACCCTCAAAGTGTGCTCCACAAACAATAAAAATATTCTTTTTTTTTTCTGTCTTTGTGAATTGTGTGGGCTGTAGCCGCACTTGAATCCTCAAAGCAGCAGCGACAAGCGTGCGTCTGTCTGTTAAAGGATTACATCGGTGACAGCATCCAAGTAGGCATGTCAGACAGTCCGTACCTGTACTGGCAGGAAAAAGAAGCAATTTGGAGGTCCCTGTACAAACTGGCTCTATTTTACCTGAGTTGCCCCCCCTCCAGTGTGTACTCCGAAAGAGTGTTTAGTGCAGCCGGGAACCTTGTCAGCGAAAGGCGTAGGAGGTTGCTTCCACAAAATGTGGAGAAGATGATGTTCATAAAATGAATTATCAACTCTTCCAGGGAGACCAGCCTCCAGAACGTACAGAGGGACCTGTGGTTCCAGCAGGGACGAATTAATACTCTGTGAGGATGAGGATGTACACACTGAAGAGGGTGAGGAATCGGTGGATGAGGAGGATGAGGATGACATCTTGCCTCCGTAGAGCCAGTTTGTGCAGGGACACATTAATTGCCAGCTTGTTTTGTGGGGGCCCAAACGAACCAATCATTTCAGCCACAGTTGTGTGGCAGACCCTGGCGCTGAAATGATTGATTTGTTAAAGTGTGCATGTCCTGTTTATACAACATAAGGGTGGGTGGGAGGGCCCAAGGACAATTCCATCTTGCACTTCTTTTTTTTCTTTGCATTATGTACAGTTTGGGGCCTAGTTTTTCTAACTGCCATCCTGTCTGCCACTGCAGTGTCACTCCTAGATGGGTCACGTGTTTGTGCCGCCCACTCGTGTCGCTTAGCATAGTCATCCAGCTACCTCGGTGCAACCTTTTGGACATGAAAACACTATTGTGAGGTGTGAGGTGTTCAGAATAGACTGGAAATGAGTGGAAATTAAGGTTATTGAGGTTAATAATAGCATAGGAGCAGAGAAACCAACAAATTCTGTGATTTTAGCTGTTTTTATGCTTTTTTAAAAAAAAATACAGATCCAAAACACAAAACCCAGAACCCAAAACACGGAAGGGTGGTTTTGGCAAAACCAATCCAGATCCAAAACACGAAGAAAGATCCAGATCCAAAACCAAAACACGAAAAGTGGCCGGTGCACACCCCTAATATAAACCACACCTATATCAATTTCACCTGTGTGGCTGTAGGAATGGCATTTGTGCTGACTTCATATGAGCTGTATGTGTGTGAGATTATTTCACTGGAGGAGCTGCGCAAGAGGAGGATGCCAGAGCATGACAAAATCCAATACCCCATTAGGTTACATGCCAGACAGATGTATAGAGCTCAGATCAGGAGGTCGTTCAGCATTTTAGGTTGAACAGCACGAACCTCCTGAACTTATATGAGCAGGTGAGAGTATTTGGAGTCTTTGGCTGGCAATTACTATGCAGGCCCTGGACTGTATAAAATAATGTGTGCCCTGCATTTTTTGTCACAGGCTTGTTTCAGTCTGTGAGCTCTCAGATGTTGTAGATTATGCAGGCCACTTTCTCTAGGCATTTATCTCAAATGTTATGCACCATGAAGAAATTGTGGTGTACAGTACATATATCGCATACCCCAGTTATGAGTCCAAGTGGCAGGACCTGAAGGTAGCTTTTTATCTGCTCTCAGCATTCCCTAATGAACTGGGATCCATATATTGTATCCACATTGGGATCACCACACTTAAAGAGTTATGACTATGCTAAATGCTATAACTATCACTCACTCAATGTACAGGTGGTCTGCCATGCTCAGCTCCATATACTCAGTGTGGTAACAGGTCATCCAGGGTCTTGCCATGATGCTTATATCCTGCACCAGTTAGTCCTGTGAGAAAAGTTTAAAGGAGCACACATTCCAGAGGGTTGCCTACTAGGAATGCTGGACTTGCTGTGCCCCAAAACATTTAATTGACCTGTATCAAGTATGACAGCAGCTTTACAAGGAAACATGTGCTTACAGCCAAGCACACAGTGTATGTTATTGTTTAGTGTATCTGTTTGTGTACCCATGTTTAACCTCCAACAAAACATTCCTGTACTGGACCTTTGAAATGCTGCCAATTGTACATGCTACTGCTCCTTTATGTCCAACTTTAAACATGTGTGATGTAATTGGTGGTATTTTTGTTTTTTTGTTTGTGGGTTCCTTGAAATTATTTATTTAATCTCTCTACAGGTGATTCAGGATATGTGTGTCAAACTTGGCTCAAGACACCTCTGTCTCCACCACAATACCCTCCATAGCAAAGGTACAACAGGGTGTTAAAAATTAGGTTCAACTGTTTGGACTGGTCATCTGGGATCCTGCTTCATGAAGTCCATAAAGTAGCAGGCATAGGGTCTCATTCAGACCCGCTTGCAAGTGGGTCGATGGCTGTGAAATGCGCATGCGCAAGCCATGGAGCGAGTGAAAATTTCACTCATTCCGGGGCACGCTACAAACGGGGCAGCTGTCGATGTTGATCGACAGCTTGCCCCGTTTTGTAGGTGGGGTGGGGTGGGGTGGCTGGACAAACGGAGGCATTCCTGAAGGAACGTCTGCCCTTTGTGGACGGTCCTACTGGCATCACCAGTGATGTCAGTAGTGAGCTTCCGGCTCTATTAGAACCAAAAGCTCACTGGGGCTTGCAGCAGACGAGACCCTACCACAAGGGTCTAGTCACAAGCCCGATGGTCACCACCATCGCGACCATCACCTGGCCGCTCGCAAAAGCTGTGGGTGGTCACCCACAGCTTAGCGAGCGGCCAGGAGGCCAGCTTTTTTAAAAAAAAAGCAGCCGCCCTCATTCAGAGCGAGCGCTCGCTTTTTGCGAGCGGCTCTGAATGAGGCCCATAGTCAACACCTGTGCATGCTACATAACATTGCCCTGGGTCAAGGGTATGCTAACCTTTTGGACATTGCAGCACAAGTGGAGGTGCCTGATCCTCAACCATCAGAGGAAGTGGTGAACACAGAGGGGGGGAGGAATGAAGTGCGACAGAGTATCATATGCCAGTATCTCTCATGTAAGTATGTGGTTAAGTAAATGTGAAGATAGGGGAATATGTCACACATTAGCAGATGAAATCATGTTTTAAACTATATTTTCATTATAGAGGGAAATAACACGGACCCTTGGCATGTCCTGGTATATACAGTATATTGTGGTCATTGAAGATACAGTATATGATAAGTAATTTGAAATTGGCCCCAAAACAAACCAGCTATTGTATGTGTTTTTTTTTTTAATTGAACAAACCAGTACTTTTACACATATTTTCCTTGTGCACAGTTAAAACACTGTTACCATGTGTACCTTTGTACAAATGAAAAATGGCAAACACATTTTACCATTTAATAATATTTACGACTGATCCTACTTTTTAAAAATAAAATAAAATAGGCAACATATACTCTGACCTTCAAATTTATTTAGAGAAAATAAACAAACAATTACAAAAACATTACATAACACTGAATGGCTACCCCTGCTCGAATAATAAATACAAAGTTTATTAGGTTGGTACAGATATAACAATGTTTAACAATAGTTTGTTTACACACCAGAAGAGCCCTGGGTTTGAGGACTGTCTGTGGGCCTTATTCAGGTTGGATCGCACTGCTGCGTTCGCACGCAGTCGGGTGATATTTGTGCTCTGCACATGCGAAAGTATTGCAGTGTGTGTCCGTACCAGCCGCAGTGAGCATGCAGTCCAATCGCATAGTGATTGACATGAAGTGACCATTTGTGGGTGGAGAGGTGGGTGGTTGGCGGAACGCAGGCATGCCTGTGCATTAGAACGCCATTACAGGGGCATGCATAGTATACACTGGCAGAGGTCTAGATGGTAATAGGAAGTCTAGCAGGTTGTGAGGTAGGGTCAGGTCAACCACAACTGTGCAAATGGTTCCGATTTTACTCGATAGTACCAATGTTTTAGCTAACTTACGGATGCATGTCATGGGAAGTGGGCAGCTTTATACAGTGATGGGCATCTTGATATAGTGCTGCGGTTGCCATGAGATTGCATTCATTAGCATATTTTTGCAGCTAGCGGGTGCGTGTGAACGCAGCTGTGCGACCCGTGCAGGCCATGTGTCCTCTATGTGGGTTCCTTGGAGGATTTGTGGTGGTAATATTTGCTTCAATAATATACTCAGGGGTAAATTTACTAATCATACTCACCTATATCCTGGCGCTGGTCTCCGCAGTAATCCATGGCATTTTGAAAACAAAAAAATTAAATTACCGCACCACGCACCGGGTATCAGTGTGTGTGGCAGTAGGGGTACAGGTGCCGCCTGTCTGCTGGCACTTGAAGTGCCAAAGGGCAAGCATGCTGGCACCTGTAGTCCCACTGTAAAATACAATAGTTTACATAAATATCCCCACTTTATTACCCCTGTACCCAATGCTCTAGGGGTGCGGTGAAGAGCCCCAGGCTTCAGACCAAGCCTGTGGTTAAGGGAGAGAGGGGACCTCTTTTTTGGGGGTCCCCACCTTTCCTGAGATCCCCGGCTTGGCCTTACCGGCTTGGGCAGCTAATGCTTTGGACCTGGAGCCCCGTTTAGAGGGTCTCCGGGCTGTGGCATTACAGCCCGCCCATTTTGGGTCTGGTGCTGGTTTTAAATATAGGGGGGGCCCTACACTATTTTTTCCCACCTATATTTAAAATCAGGACTGTCCCTGCAGCCTGGTGTTGGTTTCTAAATTACGTTGGAACCATACACATTTTGTTCCCCGTAATCTTAGAAACCAGGACAAGCTGGAAAGCCTGTGGCTGGTTAAGTTTTAGGGGAGGGGACCCTATGTCATTTTTTTCTGATATTTAAATTTATTTTATATATTCACAGGCAGAAACATACATGGATCACAGCGATCTGTGTATGTTTCTGCCGAACTCTTAAATCACAGGCAGGTGTATATTTTTCACAAGTTTTTACAGGAGAGTTTTCCCATCTCATGAGAGTTTAGAAACTCTCTGCTTGGTAAATTCCAGAATCCTATCTTCAGCAGTGAAAAGGTTCTCAAATTTTGCCGATGGTGAATTGAAGAGAGTTTGCTAACTCTCCAGTATTTTCCCGTAGCAAAGGAGATCTCTCTCCTAAGTTTGACATTAGTAAATTTGAGAGTGGGAAAAAATGCCCAAACTCTCCAGAGTTTGCAAACTCTCAGCTTAGTAAATTTACCCCTAATAATACACTGTAAAAGTCAATTTACTATAAGTAAACATATATAAATATGTAGAGTATCTAAAGTTAACAAACTTGTTTTCAAAAATATAACCAATAAAAATAGTGTACCTACATGTAAGTGTAAGTACACATTACACAAACCCATTACCTAAAATGTAATACATAAGTATTGTACCTACATCTACAATTAAAAAACTCATTAAAAAAATGTCAAGCCAATTGACACTTAAGTTGCATACACACACAACGATTTAGTTAATGAACCATTTTAGTAAACGATTTTCTCCCTTGAAAAAATGAACTAAAATCGTTTACTAAAGTTGTTCATTTACTATGGCCCTGATTCAGACCCACTCGCAATTGGGAGTACGTACATTCGGCGTACGTAAAAAAATATTTAAATTCAAGCACTCGCTTGTATTTTCGTACGCAGCAAAAAATCCGCCCCAAACTCAGCCGACCCCTCCTCTAACTAACGAGCGTGCCAAATAGCGTGCGTACATCCCCAAAATGGCTTGAAGGGAACGCACGCACAAGTACAAACCGGAAGTGGGACTGTCAGATTCCGATGACCTGCTCGTTTTTTCTGCCTACCTCCCTCAATCGTATCATGCCAATCAATGTATCAATTAGCTTAATTGTTTTTTTTTTTTCAACACAATGCAATAAACTTTAATCTTGTCCGTGTTTGTATTTGCTCGCAGAATACGTACGGCTGAAACCTTCGCTTTTATTGTTCAAAAGACATGTTAGCCCCAATTAATCAATTGTTCTATTTGTTTGTCTCCCCACAAATTTTCTGTGGTTCATTTCTTTATTTAAATTTGCTTACGCATGTCACTGCATCAAGCCTATCATAACTCTCAAGAGATTTGTGGCCCTGTCGAACACATGACTCATACACTAACCAATAGAATTTGTCCTGTTAATTTCCCAAATACATTAGCCAATCAAATTTTTTTGGGGTGCTTTATTAAAAATATTTAGCCAAAAAAACACCATTGCCATCATGAGATCCGCCGCATTCACCAGGCGCGAACTGCTGGTGCTGACGGAGGTGATGGACAGGTGGATCACCAGTCAGCCTCCACCCATCTCAAATAGGCGAAAGCGTTCCGCATATGCGGAGGTACGTCACCGCCTGCGCTCCTTCGGCTCACGCCGACATATTGGCCTGCTGCAGCGCAGGTGGTCGGACCTGCACCGGCGGACGCCCCGCTTGCTGGCATGCTTTCGCATGCAGATTGCGGAAAGTAAGTTTTCTGGACTGTGGTTTTCAAGTTTATCTTGTGGGCCCTAACTGCGTGTGCATGTTTTCATGTCTGTCCTATTGAGTCATTGTAGTCATATCTGCATGTGCATGTTTTCATGTCTGTCCTATTGAGTCATTGTAGTCATATCTGCATGTGCATGTTTTCATGTCTGTCCTATTGAGTCATTGTAGTCATATCTGCATGTGCATGTTTTCATGTCTGTCCAATTGAGTCATTGTAGTCATATCTGCATGTGCATGTTTTCATGTCTGTCCTATTGAGTCATTGTAGTCATATCTGCATGTGCATGTTTTCATGTCTGTCCTATTGAGTCATTGTAGTCATATCTGCATGTGCATGTTTTCATGTCTGTCCTATTTAGTCATTTTTTTTTTTATTTTTTATTTTTTTTTTATTTTGGATTCCTGTTGAAACTAACCACAATATTTATTTCATTTTTTAGGGGCACAGCAAAGACTACGGCGGCATCGCCAGACAAGACGCCGGTCCCGGCCCCTCTCTCCAACCCCCAATTCCTCAATTACCCCCTCCTCCCCAGACCCTGTGGCCGAGATTTCAGGTCTACTTCCCCTCCAGCCCAATTCCCCCTCTCCTCCATCCGTCCCTCCTCCAAATAACCCCTCCCAGGATTCCTCAAACACCCTGCCCCTAGGTTTGGGGAATGTAGCCACCTCCGAGGTGGTCCAGGGAGTGGCTTCTGGCTCTGGCGTTTTGGAGAACGGTATGTTTTTAAATTTTCTTTTGGCCACCACAAACTGTTTGTATGTAATCATGTGTCGTCCCCATTTTTGTTGGCTTTGTGTCGCCTTAGGGTATTTTTGGGGGTTGTCTTTACCTGTTCCTGCTGATGTCACCAAACACATATCACACCTGTGTGCATTTTTTTAGGGCCCTTGTATTTTTGGCCTACGACATTTTGGGGTGCTGGGTTTTATCCGTGTAATGTTTTTTTTGCCCACAAGCTTTTAAGTTTTGGTTTGCTTGTTTTGTGTTTTTTTAGAATGTTGCTTCATTATCGATTTATTAATCCCAAAACTTTTGTCACCCACAGAGGAACAGAGGCGTCGGGAACAAATAATTCATTGTGTGGGCCGTATGCGGGAGCAGGTCATCGGGCTTCTGCAGGGCCTTGACCATCTGTTGGTCCTCCTTAGGAATTAGTATTTTATTTTATTTTTCTAATTGTTTCATAATAAATCAGTTTTAAATCAAGCTCTGTCTCATGCGTTTGGAGTAAATCCAAGATTCTTTACACTGACATAAGTAGACTCTTCAAGCAAGGAATGCCACAGAATCTCACTACAGATTGTGTGTTGTATTTTGAATGCAAACAGGCACAAGAAACACCTCCCAGTACCAATGTCATTTTCCTTTTTTGTGGTGGTCAACATGATAGTTTACACCATTTTTCAGGTTCCTATTTGGTGGCCAAACTGCTTAGGACAATCTTACGAAGGCAACTGATTGTACAGGATTCCTTGGTGTGTTGGTTAGTACCCCGAAAACATATTACATTTTAGCTCCACTTGCTTCATTACTGGGTTACCCCTTAGGTAAAATTAACGTTTGGGAGTTTGTTTGCACTTGCTTCTAACGTGCCCAAAAAGGAAACAAATTACACTCTCCAAATATTTATTCACAACAGAAATCAAAATACAAAGTGGTCACTCACAAACAAAACACAGTGATAATCAGAAATACACCACATACCAAAAACACAAAACAAACACACAACAAATCAAGAACTGGTTGATGAAGGTCCATGCCCACATGATTTCAAAAATATGGCATTGCAATATTGGTGTCAGAATATATTCCAGAAGTTTCCACATAAAGGTTTTTGAAGGGTAGCAGGAAGTAGTCATCGTGGGAGTGCCAAAGATTATGCAAACAAACAGAAGATGGTGCAAGAATTAATATCAAAAAAGATGAACGCTAAAAAACCGTAACACATTGGGTATACACACTGTTGTTTGGTCAATAATTACCTAAAATATTGGGCCACCACATCATCGCGTATGGCCCCCCCACATACTGACCTCCGACCAACCTCAGGGGGGCCATCCTCAGGTAAGGCATCCTCTGGCTGCATTGGAACACCACTCCTTATGGCGATGTTGTGAAAGATCCCACACAGGACCACAATTTTCGAAACCATATCCGGCAAATACATGAGCTCGCCACCAGAGCGGTGGAGGCATCTGAATCGGCCTTTTAAAAGGCCGATACAGCACTCCACCACTTGCCTGGTGGCTGTAAGTGTGGTATTAAACTCACTTTGTGGACCTGGTGTGGGAGCCAAATAAGGAGTGAGCAGCCAGGGCATGCAAGGGTATCCACTGTCTCCTGTGAAAAAGAATAGACAACATCAGGATCACTGTGTATCAAGCTTAACATTGTTATGTACTAAAGGTCTACACTTACCCAGAAGCCATGCATCACCAGCTTGGAGGTTGTTTAATTTGTGCCATATCCCTGATTGCCGGATGACGAAGGAGTCATGTGCACTTCCTGGTAATTTTGCATTCAGGGACAGGATCTGGAGGGAGGCATCACATACCACCATTACATTCAGGGAGTGATAGTGTTTTCGGTTGCGAAATATTGCCTCCAGCCGTGCTGGAGGCTGAAGTGGTATGTGAGTACCATCCACAACCCCTATGATGTGTGGGAAGCCAGCTATTTGGTAAAAATTGGCCTTGGCCACACTAAGGGCACCCATATCCAAAGGCATTTTAATAAAATGATGGAGGTGCTTGAAAAGTGCCTCCATCACTGCCCTCAGGATCCTGGAAAAGGAGGATTGTGAGATGCCCGCCACTATTCCCACCGTTGTTTGAAATGATCCTGAGGCACAGAAATGTAACACCGCCATAAATTGCGTAAGTGGTGGTATTGCTGTTGGACTGTCAATTTGCCGCTCAAGATCACTCTCTATTAATGAGAGAGTGTCTATGATGATTTTGGGAGGAAGACGGTAGCATCTTAAAACCTCATCATCGGGCATTCCAAAAAGGGTGACACGTGTTCGAAATATCTGGGGCCTTGCACGCCTATGATGCCTAAGCCTGGGACGAGATTGAGGTTGGTCGGCTTCCGGGAGCATGGCCAGAACAATCTGCCCAAGATCAACCTGAAATGGCAAGATTGAAATGTAAGGCTTTGGACCCACCCCAAAAGAAAATTAAGAACAACTTAGCTTGATGATACCATCCATTGCTGCTTACATGCCGGGGTATTGTCATGATACGCCCAAACTGAAATTAATCCCAAAAATAATTTGATAAATTTTAGTCTGTGCATTTATGTTTCTAAATTTTGTGCTAGACAAAACTTAAAATATGCGAAACACACATTTGGCCAAAGAGCAAAACGACATTGCACACAGTACATCAAAATGGGTTGAAATGTAAGCCAAAAAAGCGAAAGGGCAACCACCAAAAATTTTACAGGATTAATAAGCATTTAAAAATGTGCTAATTAGTTCGCAAATACAAGTCACTATACAAACAGAGAAAAATGCGCTAATTAGTTCGCAAATACAAGTTAATAAACAAACTGAGAAAAATGCGCTAATTAGTTCGCAAATACAAGTTAATAAACAAACTGAGAAAAATGCGCTAATTAGTTCGCAAATACAAGTCACTATACAAACAGAAAAATGCGCTAATTAGTTTGCAAATACAAGTCACTATACAAACAGAGAAAAATGCGCTAATTAGTTCGCAAATACAAGTCACTATACAAACAGAGAAAAATGCGCTAATTAGTTCGCAAATACAAGTCACTATACAAACAGAGAAAAATGCGCTAATTAGTTCGCAAATACAAGTTAATAAACAAACTGAGAAAAATGCGCTAATTAGTTCGCAAATACAAGTTAATAAACAAACTGAGAAAAATGCGCTAATTAGTTCGCAAATACAAGTCACTATACAAACAGAGAAAAATGCGCTAATTAGTTTGCAAATACAAGTCACTATACAAACAGAGAAAAATGCGCTAATTAGTTCGCAAATACAAGTCACTATACAAACAGAGAAAAATGCGCTAATTAGTTCGCAAATACAAGATAAAAAATGGACTTACCAAGAGCAAATATATAAGATTCCAAATCAAAAGGTCTTTGGGTCCGAAATTAAAAAAATGCTAAAAGATATGAAATTATGGATCACAAAATTAAAAACAAGAAGAAACACAATGAGACACCAATTGAACCAAAGTTAGACTTCACAAAACTTACCAAATCAGGAAACGAGCCCAAAAAAAAAAAAAAAAAAAAGCGAACGGAAAATAAAAATGCAAATCTAGCAAACAAAATAAACTCCAAACGCCAACTCCTTTATCCGCAAACAAGAAACTCCAACCAAGGTAACCTCCAACAATCCAAAAACGCCACCTCGACTCGAGACACACCAAGCCATAAATAGTGTTTCGTTTCCCGCACAAATTAAGGAGGGATCATAGGAACGCACAATCAATGATGCGGCCGCAAAATAAGGACGCATGTATAAATACTTCACGAAAACACATTTAAATTCTGGTGTATTTCTTGTTTGGACCTCAGACATGGCTACAGACCAGGGAAACAATGCCCAAGAGTCAGGCGGTAAGTCTTTCATGCATTTTGTATCAATGATTAATTTGAAACATAAGATTGGGCAAGTTGTGAATTAGAGAAATCTGAATATTTACACAAATAGGTGAGGAGGATGACATGGAAGAGGCTGCTGGGCCCAGTATTCCGGCCAAAGCTGCAAAAAAAAAAGGCAGCCACATTTCACAAGAAAGGAGATGGAGGTTTTGATTCAGAAGTGTGTGGACATCCTGCCACAGGCAGACAGGAATATGAGTATAAGCCAGAAGTGGAGAATGTGGGAAGAGGTAGCCGTTGCTGTCAATAGGGTGGGTGATTATGTCCGTCTAGCCCGGGATGTCAAACGGCGGTAAGTAAACACTTGTCCCCCCTAAAAACAAACACCATTTTAAACAAAAGGATAATGGCTTCCATTTTTTCCCACAGATGGGGCGACTTCAAATATTGCCTAAAGCAAAAACTCGCGGACAGGGCTAGGCATGCAAGGGGGACAGGTGGGGGTCCCACCCCTGTGTCATTGGAGTTGACGGATTTAGAAGAGCTGGCACAGGGGTGTGTGCAGCCTGTGGAGGTGTTTGGCGTGTCCAACATGGATACGGACATGCCAGACTTTGCGGCTCCTCATGTTGTCCCAGGTAAATCTTGTGATGTCACCAACTCTGAAATGTTAGTGGGCCAATATGTAGATTCCAATGTGAGTCTTTTCTCATTTTTCCTAACAGAGACACAGGCGGATGAGTCTGCTCCAGAGGGGAGCCTTGGCCGCCGAATTTCTGCTGGCTCTGCAGGGGAGGAACCAGTACATCCGGCTGAGGACCCTGCAGAAGCCAGTCCAGGGCAATCCCCCTCGCAGGCAGTGGCCCTCCTCACAGAACTCAATTTCAAATCGGATTTCCATACGGAGATTCTGCAGAGGATGGACGCCAGTTTGCTACGGGTGGCTGAGGCCCTGGAGCAAAATGCTGCGGCCAATGTGACCATTGGTCAGGCCCTGGCGGAAAATACCAGGGCCAACATCCGCATCGCCAATGCCCTGGAGCAGCTCGTTCGCCAGCACATGGTCGAGCCGACCTCCCTTCCTGCCGGAACATCAGGATCCTCCACCTCTGGCACAACATCAGCCAATCCTCCAAATGTGCCTAGCCCTGTGCCTAGTCCAGAGGCCACAACATCTGCCTCTGGACAGGCCAGCCCGATGACATCCCGGACCCGGTCTGGCGCCCTCCCTCCCCCAGCCAAACGGGTGAAAAAACGGTGACAGCAATGGCGACTTTTCCCACACTCCTTCTGTGCTTGGCTCATATTCCTTACTGGTCAAAACTTCCCTCTCCTTTCTTGTGAATTGTTTTTAATTTTGTGTTCTACATTTCATAAATCTTTTATTTTGGCCCAATTATTGTAACTTTGGAATTGAACCCTGCAAAAAAACTTTGAATTTTAGAATTGTGATTTTTTCTTTGAGCAATAAAAAAAAACAAAAAACTGACATTGTATTCTCACATTATTGTCACAATGGATTACATTTAATCCTGGGCCAAAAGGCACAAACTGGCAAGAACCACATTTTACATGGCCCCCCAAAAAAGGGCTCTTTAAGAAACGTTTCAAATTTAACATAACGAGGCAAATTCAACAGGCCAAAAGAAAAAGGGAAAAACCAAAAAAACATGATGACATTATTGTTACAATAGGCCCTAACCAACAAATTGAGCCCCAAAGAAAATACCACAAATGTACGTAAATTGATTGTGTAATCATCACATTAGCAGCTATGATTTCCACCTGCGTACGCTTTTGTGCTAACACAAAAAACTACTTTCAATACACATACCAAGCCGGTTTTCAATCCACCACTAATTGCTGTTCAGACCACCCGCGATTAATCGCAGCAACATCGAGGAGTGCCGGGATGGAGGTGAAGGCCATCGCCAATGTGGTCGAGTAATCCAGACCCTAAGCTGTGCGAGCATTTTGAAGGGAAAGAGGATCTTCCAGTGACGTATGAGTCGGTCCGTACACATTTTACGCTCGCATCTGCTAATGTATGTACGCCCCAAAAACGCCTCGCCACGCCTGCGTTTTTCCATCTCCACCCCCGTCAACACCCAAAAACGCCCTGTTCTGTCAATCACATTTGACAGGTCACTTCCTGTACGCTATTTGACGAACGAGACCAAAAAAACTCGCAATCTGCCGTGCGCACATGCGCAGTGTTACACCGACGCATGCGCGGTTAGTCAACATCGGAACGCAACGAGCGTACTGCTGTTTGCGAGTGGCTCTGAATGAGGGCCTATGTTCATTTAAATGTAATGAACGATTTTTTAGAACTACAAACGATTTTTGCATATTCCCTTACTGAAAATCGTTGAGTTGACAAGTCTGACTGAACTACAAACTACAAACTACAAACGTGAACGCGCATGAATGAAAATCGTTCATCGTTTGACTCAGAAAGTGAACGATTTTTACAAACGATTATCGTTAAACGATATCGTTTAACGAAAATCGTTCAAAAAATCTTCGTGTGTATATGCACCTTAACAAATTAACTTACTTTATAAGAAAGACAGAAACACAATTTTTTGGTAAGAACAGTTTAGTAAATAGGATAAAATAACATATCAAACAGAAAAACAAAAATTGGAAAAAGGTGGATCAGGTGTGCTCTCTGGATGTGTAGGAAGGGGATGGGGGTGTGTGTTATGTGGTGCTGGTGTGAAACAAACAACAGAACAACCTGATCAGGGGCCAAACCATTTATTGAGAAGACACAGTGCTGCTCCGGAATGGTCCCAGGGGGGTTTAAAACAAACAAACCTGCAGTCTTTTCTATTGAATTAAAAATTTCCAGAGTAAGCGACGTTGTGTGCAGTGGTGTCATACCCTTAATCTGCACCCCAAAACAATTCTCACAGGTATCTGTCCCTCCAAGTGCATGCAACCAAATGGCAGTGTTGTTTGTGTCTAAAAAACAAAGGGCCTGATTCAGAGGCGCTCGTAAGCGGCCTCTTGTTCGCTCTGAGCGATGTTTGCCCAACTGCGCATGCGTACAGATCGTTATACGTATGCGCGAACCAGTCAGTGCGGTCAAAATTCATGTGCTCGCAAAATAGCGAATGCCTAATAATTTGAGTGACAGAATGAGGCGTATGTGGGTGGTAACAGGGGAAGGTGCTTGAAAACGGGGAGTGGAGATCAGATCGCAGGCGTGCTTAAAGGTCAAAACGGGCATTTTATGGGTGTGCATAATTAAAACAGTAGCGTCATTGAGCACGTCACTGGGTTATTTTATAGCCAGAACTGCTCGCAAAATTGTGGTAGCAAAAACCAACCACAAGAATAGCGAGCAGCTCATACCCTGGTCGATGTACTCGATTAATCTAATAAATAGCGGACATGATGTAGGATGCGAGCGGCCAGGGGCGTAGTTTCCCAAAAAACGACCGCAAGTTTTGATCGCTCATTCAGACCTAGAGGCGTGAACAGACCGCAAACAGCGAACGGATGATTTGAATAGCCACCCCTATTTTCTGGACGAGCGAGCGCTAATTGCGTCCGGCTCTGAATCAGGCCCAAAGTCATTAGTGCAAACATTTTTGCCCAGTGTGCTATTTTTCCAGTGTAAGCAATAGGGTGTGCAGTGGTGTCCCACTTTTTGCACCCCAAAACAATTCTCAAATGTATATAAATAATTTCTTGGTTGGTGTCAAAAATAAAACCATTCATGGATCAGTTGGTAGAAGAGGAGGATCTCAGTACTAGTGCTATGGCTGCTCCTTTAGCTTCAACATCAAAGGGCACCTAAAATCTAAACAATATTTCACAATGTTGAAGAAAAAAACAACAATAAAATGTACTGCCAAAAACTGTAAAATTGTCAGCATGCCGTATACAACACAGAGTGGCAAGGAAAGGCTCAGACCATGTTTTTTTTTGTGAGTGGTTGTCCTGCTACTGCTGTTTTATGTACTAAAATGCCTATTGTGGAACCCGGTCCAAACACAGGCAGACATCTTCTGTACCCTCACATGAAACGCCTTCTCGCTCTGAGTCTAGAGGTGTCACCTTTAAAAAAGGCAAATCAGTGCAGAGAAAAACACTAAGGGGAAAATGTAATAGGGTGTAAGTTTTGAAAAAGTTTTGCATTAAACTCGCACATTTTTAGACCTTACAAAATGTAATAGGGTGTAAGAACATGGAAACTCGCATGTTTCTCATATTTCCACAATTCGCAATGGCGAATGGTAAAACTCGCATCCAAATGTTTTGCCAAAACTCACAAATAAATAGACCAGGTTCAGATAGGTGAGTTCAATCTCTCAATAACTGTAATTTCACATCTGAGGCATATTAACAAAGAAGAACACAATTACCAATAATTGTAACCCTATATAAACCACACCTACATCAATTTCACCTGTGTGGCTGTAGGAATGGCATTTGTGCTGACTTCATATGAGCTGTATGTGTGTGGGATTATTACACTGGAGGAGCTGCGCAAGAGGAGGATGCCAGAGCATGACAAAATCCAATACCCCATTAGGTTACATGCCAGACAGACGTACAGAGCTCAGATCAGTAGGTCGTTCAGCTTTTTAGGTTGAACAGCACGAACCTCCTGAACTTATATGAGCAGGTGAGAGGATTTAGAGTCTTTGGCTGGCAATTACTATGCAGGCCCTGGACTGTATAAAATAATGTGTGCCCTGCATTTTTTGTCACAGGCTTTTTTCAGTCTGTGAGCTCTCAGATGTTGTAGATTATGCAGGCCACTTTCTCTAGGCATTTATCTCAAATGTTATGCACCATGAAGAAATTGTGGTGTACAGTACATATATCGCATACCCCAGTTATGAGTCCAAGTGGCAGGACCTGAAGGTAGCTTTTTATCTGCTCTCAGCATTCCCTAATGAACTGGGATCCATATATTGTATCCACATTGGGATCACCACACTTAAAGAGTTATGACTATGCTAAATGCTATAACTATCACTCACTCAATGTACAGGTGGTCTGCCATGCTCAGCTCCATATACTCAGTGTGGTAACAGGTCATCCAGGGTCTTGCCATGATGCCTATATCCTGCACCAGTTAGTCCTGTGGGAAAAGTTTAAAGGAGCACACATTCCAGAGGGTTGCCTACTAGGAATGCTGGACTTGCTATGCCCCAAAACATTTAATTGACCTGTATCAAGTATGACAGCAGCTTTACAAGGAAACATGTGCTTACAGCCAAGCACACAGTGTATGCTATTGTTTAGTGTATCTGTTTGTGTACCCATGTTTAACCTCCAACAAAACATTCCTGTACTGGACCTTTGAAATGCTGCCAATTGTACATGCTACTGCTCCTTTATGTCCAACTTTAAACATGTGTGATGTAATTGGTGGTATTTTTGTTTTTTTGTTTGTGGGTTCCTTGAAATTATTTATTTAATCTCTCTACAGGTGATTCAGGATATGGGTGTCAAACTTGGCTCAAGACACCTCTGTCTCCACCACAATACCCTCCATAGCAAAGGTACAACAGGGTGTTAAAAATTAGGTTCAACTGTTTGGACTGGTCATCTGGGATCCTGCTTCATGAAGTCCATAAAGTAGCAGGCATAGGGTCTCATTCAGACCCGCTTGCAAGTGGGTCGATGGTTGTGAAATGCGCATGCGCAAGCCATGGAGCGAGTGAAAATTTCACTCGCTCCGGGGTACGCTACAAACGGGGCAGCTGTCGATGTTGATCAACAGCTCGCCCCGTTTTGTAGGTGGGGTGGGGTGGAGGGGTGGCTGGACAAACGGAGGCATTCCTGAAGGAACATCTGCCCTTTGTGGACGGTCCTACTGACATCACCAGTGATGTCAGTAGTGAGCTTCCGGCTCTATTAGAACCAAAAGCTCACTGGGGCTTGCGGCAGACGAGACCCTACCACAAGGGTCTAGTCACAAGCCCGATGGGCATGATGGTTACGACCAACGCAACCATCACCTGGCCGGTCGCAAAAGCTGTGGGTGGTCACCCACAGCTTAGCGAGCAGCCAGGAGGCCGGCTTTTAAAAAAAAAAAAGCAGCCGCCCTCATTCAGAGCGAGCGCTCGCTTTTTGCGAGCGGCTCTGAATGGGGTCCATAGTCAACACCTGTGCATGCTACATAACATTGCCCTGGGTTAAGGGTATGCTAACCTTTTGGACATTGCAGCACAAGTGGATGTGCCTGATCCTCAACCATCAGAGGAAGTGGTGAACACAGAGGGGGGAAGGAATGAAGTGCGACAGAGGATCATATGCCAGTATCTCTCATGTAAGTGTGTGGTTAGGTAAATGTGAAGATAGGGGAATATGTCACACATTAGCAGATGAAATCATGTTTTAAAACTATATTTTCATTATAGAGGGAAATAACACGGACCCTTGGCATGTCCTGGTATATACAGTATATTGTGGTCACTGAAGATACAGTATATGATGGTAAGTGATTTGAAATTGGCCCCAAAACAAACCAGCTATTGTGTTTTTTTTTTTAAATTGAACAAACCAGTACTTTTACACATATTTTCCTTGTCCACAGTTAAGACACTGTGACCATGTGTACCTTTGTACAAATGAAAAATGGCAAACACATTTTACCATTTAATAATATTTATCCTACTTTTTAAAAAAAAATAAAATAGGCAACATATACTCTGACCTTCAAATTTATTTAGAGACAATAAACAAACAATTACAAAAATATTACATAACACTGAATAACATTTCTTCTTGGTCCCTGAGCTATCTTGGCCCCTTCCTAGCCCTTTAGCTGTACCACAATGTGTGCACAAGCCGCATGATAGATGATGCCGTTTGTGGTAGATGATGCCGTTTGTGATGTTGTAGCGACACTACTTACAGTGTAGACTGAAGGGAGTATATTTACTAAAGTGTGGGTTTAAAGAAGTGGAGATGTTGCCCATAGCCACCAATCAGATTCTACTCATTTATTTAGCACCATCTACAAAATAATATCTAGAATCTAATTGGTTGCAATGTGCAACATATTCACTTCTAAAAACCCGCACTTTACTAAATATACTCCAAGAAGCCTCCAATAAGCCATTATAGTAAATTTTTTTTGTGGCTTGCTGACTTAAGTGCAAATTGTTAATATTTTTTACTTTAATTTTGTTTAGGACTCAACAGCTTCCTCCTCCACCATGCATGGACTTAGTAGGAGCCTTCTCTTTTTCCTGTTGTGCAGCTGAAGGAATTCATATTTAATTAGTTTCAGTGGCTTTTTATGTTGAATGTACATGCATGTGTTGGGAAAAACTGTACACATCATTTAAAAAAAAATTAAAATCACACAAATATTTAATATTGGACTTTCAAGAACAACTCAACTGTTTTGATGATTTTGGTTTCACATTGTACACATTTGCAAATAGTAATTACTGTGCTAGTGTACTTCCTAATGATCTTGATGTGGTAACAACATTTAGTGGTATTGTTACAACAACACTTTACCTAACCGTGAAATGGCTAGGTTATTGGGATGAGTAATAATAAGTCCTCCAGCTGCTGTAGAATTACACATCCCTGCATGTCCTCACAGATTTGATTTTTGGTCAGGTTAAAACTGTGTCAGTGGCTGGGATGTGTTGTTCTACAGTAGCAGAAGGGCTGCATAATGGCTACCC
The DNA here is from genome assembly GCA_031769625.1 of Taudactylus pleione. Taxonomy (NCBI): domain Eukaryota; kingdom Metazoa; phylum Chordata; class Amphibia; order Anura; family Myobatrachidae; genus Taudactylus; species Taudactylus pleione. Next base: position 21,894,902 of record JAUIMM010000126.1, on the reverse strand, counting down.
CTGCTCTAATAATAAATACAAAGTTTATCAGGTTGGTACAGATATAACAATGTTTAACAATAGTTTGTTTACACACCAGAAGAGCCCTGGGTTTGAGGACTGTCTGTGGGCCTTATTCAGATTGGATCGCACTGCTGCGTTCGCACGCAGCCGGATGATATTTGTGGTCTGCACATGCGAAAGTATTACAGTGTGCGTGCGTACCAGCCGCAGTGAGCATGCAGTCCAATCACATAGTGATTGACATGAAGTGACCATTTATGGGTGGAGAGGTGGGTGGTCGGCGGAACGCAGGCATGCCTGTGCATTTTAATGCCATTACAGGGGCGTGCATAATTAAGCCCCTGCGATTGTATACACTGGCAGAGGTCTAGATGGTAATAGGAAGTCTAGCAGGTTGTGAGGTAGGGTCAGGTCATCCACAACTGTGCAAATGGTTCCGATTTTACTCGATAGTACCAATATTTTAGCTAACTTACGGATGCATGTCATGGGAAGTGGGCAGCTTTATACAGTGATGGGCATCTTGATATAGTGCTGCGGTTGCCATGAGATTGCATTCATTAGCATATTTTTGCAGCTAGCGGGTGCGTGTGAACGCAGCCGTGCTATCCGTGCAGGTCATGAGTCCTCTATGTGGGTTCCTTGGAGGATTTGTGGTGGTAATATTTGCTTCAATAATATACTCAGGGGTAAATTTACTAATCATACTCACCTATATCCTGGCGCTGGTCTCCGCAGTAATCCATGGCATTTTGAAAACAAAAAAATTAACTTACCGCACCGGGTATCAGTGTTTGTGGCAGTGGGGGTACAGGTGCCACCCTTCTGCTGGCACTTGTAGTTCCACAAGTGCCAAAGGGCAGGGAATGCTGGCACCTGTAGTCCCACTGTAAAATACAATAGTTTACTTAAATATCCCCACTTTATTACCCCTGTACCCAATGCTCTAGGGGTGCGGGGAAGAGCCCCAGGCTTCAGACCAAGCCTGGGGTTAAGGGAGAGAGGGGACCTCTTTTTTGGGGGTCACCACCTCCCCTGAGATCCCCGGCTTGGCCTGACCGGCTTGGGCAGCTAATGCTTTGGACCTGGAGCCCCGGTGAGAGGTTCTCCGGGCTGTGGCATTACAGCCCGGCTGTTTTGGGTCTGGTGCTGGTTTTAAATGTAGGGGGGGCCCTACGCAATTATTTCCCACCTATATTTAAAATCAGGACTGTCCCTGCAGCCTGGTGTTGGTTTCTAAATTACGTTGGAACCATACACATTTTGTTCCCCATAATCTTAGAAACCAGGACAAGCTGGAAAGCCTGGGGCTGGTTAAGTTTTAGGGGAGGGGACCCTATGTAATTTTTTTCTGATATTTAAATTTATTTTATATATTCACAGGCAGAAACATACATGGATCACAGCGATCTGTGTATGTTACTGCCGAACTCTCAGATCACAGGCAGGTGTATATTTTTCACAAGTTTTTACAGGAGAGTTTTCCCATCTCATGAGAGTTTAGAAACTCTCTGCTTGGTAAATTCCAGAATCCTATCTTCAGCATTGAAAAGGTTCTCAAATTTCGCCGATGGTGAATTGAAGAGAGTTTGCTAACTCTCCAGTATTTTCCCGTAGCAAAGGAGATCTCTCTCCTGAGTTTGACATTAGTAAATTTGAGAGTGGGAAAAAATGCCCAAACTCTCCAGAGTTTGCAAACTCTCAGCTTAGTAAATTTACACCTAATAATACACTGTAAAAGTCAATTTACTATAAGTAAACATATCTAAATATGTATCTAAAGTTAACAAACTTATTTTCAAAAATATAACCAATAAAAATAGTGTACCTACATGTAAGTGTAAGTACACATTACACAAACCCATTACCTAAAATGTAAAGCTGCATACACACACAACGATTGAGTTAATGAACAATTTTAGTAAACGATTTTCTACCTTGAAAAAATTTACTAAAATCGTTTACTAAAGTTGTTCATTTACTATGTTCATTTAAATGTAATGAATTTTTTGAACTACAAACGATTTTTGCATATTCCCTTACTGAAAATCGTTGAGTTGACAAGTCTGACTAAATTACAAACTACAAACGTAAACGCGCATGAAAGTCATCGTTTGACTCAGAAAATGAACGATTTTTACAAACGATTATCATTAAATGATATCGTTTAATGATAATCGTTCAAAAAATCGTTGTGTGTGTGTATGCACCTTAACAAATTAACTTACTTTATAAGAAAGACAGAAACACAATTTTTTGGTAAGAACAGTTTACTAAATAGGATAAAATAACATATCAAACAGAAAAACAAAAAACAAAAATTGGAAAAAGGTGGATCAGGTGCGCTCTCTGGATGTGCAGGAAGGGGATGGGGGTGTGTGTTATGTGGTGCTAGTGTGAAACAAACAACAGAACAACCTGATCAGGGGCCAAACCATTTATTGAAAAGACACAGTGCTGCTCCAGAATGGTCCCAGGGGGGGTATGGGTGGGTTGTGTGGCTGGCTTGGGGGAAGGTGGGTGGATGTTATCCCTGCTGGACCTTTGGTCTACAGACTTGGTAGCCGCCAGGGGAGTATGGTGATGGTGTGGGCGAGAGTGTTGCTGTGGCAGCGTCCCGCACTGGCAAGTAAGCATACAACTTACCTACTGGTAGGATGCCTTTGATGTGGTATTGCAGATGGGGTATGGCAGCATTGAGATGGTGTAGGACTGGTCCAGGTGGTACGGTGGGTTGCCGGGGCCAAGTGGGCAGTGCTGGGGTCTCAAGCACACCTGGGGTGAGTGGTGTAATTCTGTTGGTGGATGCTGTCCGCGCAACACCCAAGTGTTGATGGAAGTCTGGTCCTATTTGGGCGGGCAGCACTGGGGTCTGAAGCACACCTCGACTGGTGTGGGTAGTTGTCGTACAACAAAATTGTTGTGAGGCAGAGTGTCTCTGCCCCTCCCTGCCACTTTAGGTGCACCCCCTCCCCACATATGGACACTATGCTTTCGGGAAATCACCCGTGATAGAACATCCCTAAGAGCTCTTTGGGCCACCATCTCCCTTTGCAGGGCAACAAATGTCTGTGCTTGCTCACAAATAGCATGCATTTGGTCACAAGTGGCCTGTATTGGGTCACGGGTTCCCTGGGTGAACTTCTGCAAATGCATGTTGATTTTTCTGGCCATCCAGGTGTGGGTCCCCTGGACCACCATGGTGGTACAGTTTAGCTTCTGCAGTTGGTGGCTGATGGCGTCCATTTGATATTTTTGGTCATCCATAAATGCCATTTGATGTTCTCGGAAGGTGTGGAGGGAGGATGCTAGCTCTACGACACTTGGGGTGGTAATCTGTGGCTTGTACACTAGCAGTTGCTGCTGCTGGATTGGTGGGCTGGAATGTGTTGGCTCTATGGGAGTGAGGATTTTTATGTCCTCATCCTCCTCCTCAGAATAGGCCACCAGGCCAACATGTCTGCCCGGGACCTCAGGTGCAGGTGGTGTGGGGAGGATGTAGAAATCCAAACACTAGATGGACCTGAAAAAGTGAAATAAATGTAAAATAAACACACTTGTACTCTTAAAAAAATACTGTCATTAGTAATTTAGGCCACTAGCAATACATGTGTTAAGGATATCCATGCTTGATTACAGGTGCAGAGCGTAGGGACTCCAATAAATTAAGCCAAACTCCACAATATACAGTATGCATGGATATTACCTTAACGTTTTGTGTGTTTATTTCCACCAAAAAAAAAATACATAAGTGTGTTTTATGTGTGTACTGTAAGTGAAAAAGAAAACACTGATATGTTTGTGGCATAATTACATTATGTTATGTTTGCAGACTTTAATGTATACTTGTTGACATTCCTGGGCAGCTTTCCAGGAGCAGCAGGAGGGGACCTGCTGCTCTCCTCTGTGGGGGGCAGTGCCAGATGATAGCTGGCATTAGGCCCTGACCCCTTTACAGAAAACCCCATGATTCGGGGGTCCATGAGGAGGGGGCAGGGCTAAATTATGCAATTTGCTTCATTTAGCGCCGCCCCTTTCCTACGGACCCTGAAAATTCCAGAGAATATCTTCCCATCCTGCCCACTTCACTAGGAAGTGGGCGGGATGTGTGAGATATGCCAACTCTTCCAGGGGTGCAAAAATCGGGAGCCTCCCACGATTCCCGGGAGACTAGGCATGTATGCCTTAATGTCACAATGCTAATGTAATTAATGTTATGTGACATTATAGTTAGATTACATTGGCCTTCTGTGGCATGTGAATGTGTGTAATTTTGTGTGTTTTTTCAGTTTTCTACTCACCAGCCTCCTATTTGCCCATTTGAGTCCGCGCCCTTTTCAGCAGAGCCTTTTCCCTTGGTGCAGCAGTTGAGGAAAAACAAATAAAAAAAAACAGTGCTGTTCAATGGTTTGTAATACATGTATCTATCATGCATCATAAAGAATAATAGACACCATCATATATTATGTGCTAATGGATTTGCTGAGAGAACCATACTGTTTGTTGGTTGTAGGGCACACATTGCGCACATTTTCAAATGTCCCTTACTCTGCTAGGGTGCCTCACACTCATTCGAATAAAGGGATCACATTTACAGGATTTTAATTCTTAAACTTGTAACCACTTCAGGGATATTGCCACATATATGTATGTATGTTAACTTAAAATCAAAATAGTGAAATATTTAATTTTTTTAAAACTTTTAAAATACATGTATTAGTGAATTGCTGAATATAGCCAATAATAATATGTAAAATATAAAAAAAATCTGAAACATTAACTTGTCCCTGAAGAGGTTAATAAAGGGACACTTTACACTGATTTAGATAAGTATAGTTTAAATGGGGATGGATGCCTGGGGTAGTTCTTGCTCATGGGTGGTGTAGTGCTCAGGAACTCTTCTTCCTCCAACTTTCTTGTGTCCTTGACACTTCTCCCCACTATTTTTCTTTTCAGCATCTGCTTGACATAATTTCAGCATTTTTTATGTTCTTCACATAATGCTTGCAGGTGCTAACAGCACTGACAGCGTTTGTTATGCTCTTCCACATCTCCTTCTTGTGGGCTGCAGACATCCGGTGGGCATGTTCCCCAAGGAGCTGCAGAAACACACCCACCATGGCATGCACCAGCATGCACATTTCTCCAAGTGCAGTTGAAGCAAGTTTCTCCTCCTCCTCCTCCTCCTCCTCCTCACTCTCCTTTGCCTTCTGCTCCTCACTCTTTTCATCCTCATTGTCAGACTGCTGCAACAGCACCACCTCTTCATCCCTCTTCTGTGGCAACCAACTCTCCTGGAAGTACTAATGCTGCTGATAAGAAATTTCTTTCTCACGCTTATCCTCTTCTCTCCTTCACAAATGCCTCTCAAACCTATCAAAGGACAAAATGGCTTATGTGAGACTTATATAGGGTCTGTGAGATACAAGTCAAGCGATTTTTTTGGTAGCTAATGAGTGAGTTTGTTAAAAAATTTGCAAATAGAATAATGATGCTCACATTTTGGTTGGTCAGAAAATCACATGCTTCCTAGTGAGAATTGTCACATGAAATCACATGTGTTATGTTTCCTGAAAACTTGCACCCTATTACATTTGCAAGTTGCGGTAAAAACTCGCACATTCCAAAAGTGTGAGACTGTGTGAGTTTGACTCGCACTAAAAACTCACACCCTATTACTTTTTGCCCTAAGGCTTAAGAACAAATTGTGTATTCAAAAACTTCACAAATCCCTAGAGAGTCTAAGCGTATCCTGTTTGCTATGTGTGAGTCTGACATTTCTGACACTGTAATTCTAGAGAAGCCCCCTTCCACCATTTATGCACCCTCTGCAAATATGAGGATGAGTAGCTGTAAAAGCAAAGATGGTGACATTTTAATTGAGGATGCTACTGTGGAAGTGCATCAGGATGAGGGGTATACTTTTGTATCTGAGGCTACTGAGGATGTTGATCCTCAGTAGATTGTATTGTTCAAAAACAAGTTGATAAAATTCAGGAAGAGGATGATATTTGTGCCAAAATAAGTCAGCCACCAGTGGCAGCAATTTTTGCTCATAATACAAAAAGGCCATTGTCATGCCTGGGCATAAGATGTGTGAATTGTTTTTACCCAAATCCTGGCAACATTTGTCAAGCCAGCTGTACCATTTGTTAGGCCAAAGTAAGTAGAGGTAGATACGCTAAACATCTGGGAACCTCCTCCCTGTTACTTAATTTGCAGCGAGTTCATGCAAATTATTTTGGAGAGTCTCAAAAATCCTGTAAAAAAATAATAACAAGCAGTCCGGAATCAGCTTCCAGCTGCAAGCTCCACCGCCAATACATTAATTATCAATTTCCTCATTAATAAACAGAGGTAGTTCTCCTGCAGCCAACTGACTCCTCCCCTATCCAGGATTCTCCAGAAGAATCCCTGCATGCTAGGGCTGCTGCTGCTGCTTCTTTTAGGGGTGAATCTTCATCACAGAAATGCACCAAAAGGACTAGCAGTTTGAAAAGACTATTGACTGTGAAACAATCCTTTGCAAGAGGAAGCAATTACATTTGAAAGCTGCCATCCAGTTGAATAGCAAATCATAGCATCTGTTTTTAAACACATAGTTGAGGTCCTATGTCATTTTACAAGAGCAGCAATTACTTTCCTGTACCTGGATGATAAAAAAAACATTCTTGGCCTAGAAACTGCCATCGTGCCAAGTATGCACTTCACTACAGATATGTGGACATGTGTTAAAGGTCAAACGAAAGATTACTTGACTGTGACAGCCCATTGGGTGGGTGTATCACCTTTAGCAGCAGTAGTATCTAACACACAATGCCAGCTCATTCACAGGCAGACAACTCTATGTATCATTGGCTTCACTAAGAGGCATACCGGTGTCAACCTGTTTGAAAAACTCAGGGATGTGATAGTATCACTTCCAAACAGGTGCCACATGATTACCCTCCTCCAAAGAAAACAGAGCTGGAGCTGCCAAGTCATGGACACCGGTGCTCATTATCCTTGGTCAGGCAAAGGTAGGTGCCTTCAGTGCTAGCATGTTACATCTGGAGACCTAGGGAGACCACTGAGGGAACCTACTTTTGCCTAATCAAGGACTTGGCAGCTCCAGCTACTGTTTTCTTTGGAGGAGAGTAATCCTATGACAACTGTTTGGAAGTGATCCCTGGGGACTTACCCACCATTGTGGTGATTTATGCTTTTATATATACAGTATGTTAAATGTGAGTGTGATGGATAAATAAATTATAACCATTTTTTTGAAACATTGCACTATTTTTCCTGTTTTCTCTTTGCTTTTGAGAGTGAAAAACGTATGTTGCAAGTGGAGTGTACATTGAAAATATCTTGCCTCATAAAAAGGATTGCATTCTCCCACAAGAAAAGTGGAAAAAGGAAATAAAGTCCAATACTTCAACTGTTGCATCAGAGTAAGAATTTATTTAACAAGTTCAACTTTTTATACTGTGGATGCACCATTGTGGGTCATTTTTTTTATTACATTGTATTTATTTGTTGGAGGGAAAGGTTGAGGCTCCATTAGGTCTGTCACAGGCTGCAGTCACAGGTGTTCGCGCTGATTTTAAATAATCTTTATTTTGTTAAATTTTTGAAATTCATAAACTGCACGTAAAAATTGCAGCAGCCGCAAGAACAGGTAATTTTGCCATTCCACCAACTGAAGCAAGTGGTAGTAACCAGATGGAATACCGGCCTTGTATATGCTTCAGCGACTGGAGAAGCAGCAACAAGTCATATAAAACCTACACTACAAGCCATGACATAGGGAGAGGAGGAGAACAGTGAAGAATACTCTCTGTTTTAGGAAAGATACTGAAACCATTAGAAATAGTAACTATTGAATTGAGTTTAGGCTCTACCAGCCTAAATCAGGTAATTTCATTATTTAACTACTGGATAAGCAGCTAGAGAATTTGAAGGAGGAGATGAAATTAAGTGATTCCATTAAGAATGTTGGAATTCTAGATCAAGATCTGTATTCCCTTCACCAGAACCAAAGGGTTTGGCAACCTTGCCTGATCCTAGGTTTAAGTCCTACATAATGTTAATCTTTCCACCTTATACAGATCTTAAGAGATGCAAAGAGTACCTTGCAAGGAAGTTGTCAACCCAAGTAGCACATGACATGATGACATCTCCTGCTTATTGCTGCTGAAAAGAAAAATCTGATCTTCTCCATGAAAACCAGTGGTTATGAGGATGAGTCAACTCAGAGCACCAGAATAAATCAACATTATGACATCTGGTCTGGCTTAAAATAATTTGCCAAAGTTATTGACATCTCTATCGTGACCCAACCTGATACACTAAGCATCAATAGAATGGTATTTTAATGATCATGTACAAATGAGCACATCACACAGTCCCTTTGAATACTGGGTGGAAACAAAGGGAATTTGGAGCCTTTGTACAAACTAGCTTTGCTTTACTTAAGGTGCCCACCCTCCATTGTTTAGCACAGCCGGAAACTTGTGAGCAATCGGCATAGGGGGCTACTTACTAAAAATTTGGAAAAACTGATGTTAATGGAAATTAATCACAAATTCTATGTGGAAGACCTTTGACACCAATTACAACAAACTACTGAGACTTCTGTAATGGTGGATTCCAGTGGGGATGAGCTGGTGATGATATTAACAACACTGATGAGGGTGAAGATGAGGATCATAATTACATCTTCCAACTGTAGCCATAATTATCAATACTGTTACCCATTTTATGCTTATTGGTAACTTGTTTTGTGGTAGCCCAAACAAGCCAAGCACTTTAGCCACAAAAGTGGCACTCCTTGTTGCTGAAGTGCTTGGTTGTTAAACTGTGCATTTCCTTTCCATCATGCACCACTTTTCATTATAGGCTTAGCCAAAATTGTGTGTATTTGACAGGTAGTGTACTGTATATTACATCACTGTACTGGTGCGTTCATGTTCTTTTGAATTTTCATTCATGCCATCCCTCACCAACTTCTTATTCAGGCATATAGACCACGCTTCTCAGCAGATACAGACTAGTATCATTATATTATATACTCATATAATTAATAATTCATTATTCAATTTGACTATGCTGTCACTCTGCCTTGAATACTAAGGAATCAACCTCATTGGGATTTTTATGCTTGTTTTTAGATAGTGTTTTCCATGTCTCTGATTTGTCTTTCTTTATAGTTATATTCTGTAAACAATAAATCAATGAATCAATCAATCTCATTTGGATTCTTGTTTTTTAATAGTTTGTTCCATTCCAATCATGCAATGAATGAATGAATGAATGAATTAATTAATTAATTAATCAACCAACCAACCAATCAGTCCTTTACCTGGCTTCCACTAATACTAAAGTATCCATTTACTTGTGCTATATCATATGGTTTATATTAAACTGCCATCCTGTCTGTCACGACAATGCCACTGTGTTTAGTAGATGTGCTACATTCTATTTTAAACTGCCATGTGTTTGTGCCATTTCTCTGTTGCTTAGTTTAGCCAGTCAGCTCACTGCAGCATTTGCCCATGATGGGTGAAAAACTGAAAACAATATTGAGAGCTGTGAGGTGGTCAAAGTCCAAAACTGAAACTCTTGAGGGTGGTTTTTGCAAAACCAAAACACAGGGGTCTACGCCCATGTCTAGTTTATATATGTATATGTGCGTCTCTTACTGCAGAGGTACTCAAAATCTGCCATTACAGGCCAGATTTTAAGGATATCCATGCTTTAAATGGCTAGTGAAATGTTGCTTTTGCACAGTGATTGTCACCACTCAGATACAGTTCAATAGAAGTTTAATGTAATTTGTTCTCTAAGTAACTGTATACTGGGGGGGTTAGGTGATTTTCTCTGTGACATAATGTGTAACAGGTTGCCACCTCTCTGATTATTCTAATGTCCTGGTGGATGAACCGAATGACAACATACAACATTAGGACAAAACAGGAAAAAAACCTAACTGTACTTTGTAAAAAAAGAAAACAGAAAACAATCAATAAATACTTAGAAAGATCTGTATTAACTATGTCACACATCAGTGAACTGTTTCTGCAAAAACACAGTATTTGAATAAAGTTGCACGCGCAGTGTTTAAAAAAATTATATGTCTTCATAACGATACTTGCACTCTAGTTGACTGCTGCTACTGTGATTTCATAGGCCACCCCTCTCCCCACCAATAATTTCTAACATTGCTGCTAGCAGCTTACAGAACATGTCACTTTAGAAAGTGTACAGTGGCTACCATATAAAGTCGCACAGATAAGTATCTTGATGCGGTACCGTAAATGTTAAAGGGAAGAAAAAGACACAATAAGCATCACAGTCAGTCTGCCCTTAACCAATCAGAAGCTAGTTTCCGTGTGTAAATATAATGTGTCTTTAAAACATTAACCATGCACCCACCACCACCGGGGGTTGATCCTCAAGAGGGAACCTCATTTTAATTGTGGGTTTCCCACTTTCTAAGGATGGTCAGCTCTAGGTTGACCAGTTTGGGGCTAGGTTAATGTTTTTGGCAGGGTGACCCCATGATTTTCCTCTACCAGACCAGGCTCACAGGTTTGGGGTGAACTCCATGTAGTTTTTTTTTTTTTTTAAATATTAACTATTTAGTTGCTTTTAAGCCTAAGAAGCATGCACAGATCATAGTGATTTGCACAGTTTTTCGTCCAAATTCTCCTGCCTGAGGCAAGTCTATGGTCAATTTTGATGTTGATATTTGGTAGATTTCTGGTCAATTTCAAAACTGACTTTTAGTAAATCTCTTGTTTCTATAGTCATTTATGTAAAAGTATTGATCTTTGATCCAATGTTATAACTTGTTCTAAAGTCGTACCAAAAATTTAACGTAAATTTACCCCTGATCTTCATTTGCAGTACTGTATTAACAATTAGTGCAGGGTGTACAGTACACAAAGACCCTTGATACAAGAGGGCATGGGCATATCTATAATGGGTGCATGATGCACATAGGTCCCTGGATTCAGGTAGAGCCAAACCACGCATCCTGCACCCATAGATTACCATTATCTCACAACCAAGCACCACAAAATTCTCTGGGAAAATGGCAATGCTGCCATTATCCCAGAGATTTGTGCATGTGCAATAGACTCGGAGATGACTGGTTGCTATGGGCAACATCTCAACCTCTAATAAGTCTCACTTTAGTGAATATACCCTTTACAGTCTGCTTGGGGCATGAGACAGCAAGAAATGGGGGGGGGGAGGGTCAGCAGAGTGACTGCTCACCCTCACCTCTCATGAATTGCTACTGCAACGGGGGCCTTGTGTCGTCCAAAATGCAACCAGCATCTGCTACAGGTCAGAATAAGTGGTATTTAATGTGCAGAGGACTGGGAGGAGAAATATGAAAATTGCCATGTAGTTCTCTACCATATCAGCATGGATTTTGACTCCGCCACCCACCTCTCATGCTGCAACTGTCAGTTTGCCACTCTCTGAGTTTTATCCTCTACTGCTTGGACTTGGTAATATGTATTTAGAAAACAGGCAGCATGGACCTGATCTTTGTATGAAGCATTGATCTGACCTAAGTGAAATATGTATAATATGGAATGCATTAAAACAAAGGAGAAATAAATTGCTACTGTTTGCCCAGAAAACTCATAATCAGTGATTCACTGAATATGTTTGCTATTTTGGCTGAGAAAGTGGAAGGTTTGGGGGGACAGTGGGCTCACTAATTTATTAAAAAGTGTCTTGTAAGCCATTTGTTATGGAGTAATGTAAAAATGAGATTTCACTTTGCAGGCTGTTGTTTGCTGAAACAAGATAAAATAGGAGATTTACTAAAAGTGTGGTTTTATGTGCTTTGGCCAGGGGGACCCTGTGAAGTGGGTCCCGTGGCTATGGCATTACACCCCCTCTAGAAAGTGCTGTTGTGGCTAATATGGGGGACCCCTACTCATTCTATCACCCATGTTTCCACAACTAGGACTGGCTCACTGAGTCTGGTGCTGCTTAATAAAAATACAGGGGATCCCTACATGTTTTTACCCCCATATTTTCAACAACTAGGACCAGCTCAGAAAAGCCCGGTGATGGTTGTTCTTTTAGGGGAGGACCCGACATTGTTGATTTTTATTTTACCACTTTTGAGAGCTGTTTTTACACATAAGCATGCATGGATCTCACTGTGCATGCTTCTGTGGAACTTGCAGCTTCTCAGGCTATACTCGCCAGCAGTAGCGGCTCCAGAGGTGGGGCTGCAGAGCAGTCCAAAATTCAAATAGGGAAAACACACCACTGCCATTTCAAATGCTGCCAAACATAGATGGATGGGACTCAATGGCAGTTGAAGTGGCTGTCCTATTTGAATTTTGGACTGCACTGCAGCCCCTCCCCTGGAGTCGCCACTACTTGCTAGCCTTAAGCAGGTCTTTTTTTTTGCGGTTTTTAAGTAATATTGTGTACCTTGAAAACAGCATTCTAGTATATTGGCAGAGTTGTATGTTTTCGATGGTAAATCTGGATGCGAGTTTCATCAGTGAGAGTTACAGAAGTGTGAGAAACATGCAAATTTGCATGTTCTCGCACCCTATTACATTGGGTGAGTTATTTTTATATAAATTTGCTCCTATGCTCCTTAGTCAATGTGTAGAGGGGGGCATGCTGCTGCATGATGTGCTGTACTCTGCTGTATAGACTGTGTCCAGACTCATGAGTCAAGTCACAAGTGGCTGTGCTGCTTAGTCAATGTGTATAAGGGGTGCACGCTGCTGTTTGCTGTGCTGTACTCTGCTATATTAGCAGTGCTGGTCAATCAGAAAGACATTCACGCCCTGTGACTCCACTCCAGGCTGTTTGAAATGAATAGACCTGCGCCTGCGACATCAAAAAATTCAATAAAATGAAATTAAATAATTGTATTGTTTGTACTGTTTGATGCACTTTGTTCATATCGATATATAAGCTCTGTGGCTCCAGTCCACACAGGAATAGAGCTGTGCTGTCCAAAAACAAAATAAATAATTGTAATAATTTGTACTGTTTGGTGTGCTTTGTTCACGTGCACATTTAAGGCTAGCCCTGTGACATAAAAAATTTGTATTGTTTGTACTGTTTGATGTGCTTTGTTCATGTGCATATACTGTATTGCTGTATATATAAGCCCTGTTGCTCCTGTCCACTCAGGAATAGAGCTGACATAACAAAAAATAATTGTATTGTTTGTACTGATTGTGGGCTTTGTTCTCATATATATATATATATATATATATATATATATATATAGATATATATATATGTATAAATAATATATATATATATATATATATATATATATATATATACATATATATATATAAGAGCTCTGTGGTTCCAGTCCACGCTGGAAAAAGGCTGTGACTTTAAAAATATAAATTAAATAACTGTACTGTTTGGTGCACTTTGTTCACGTGCATATATAAGGCAAGCCCTGTGTCTCCAGTCACACAGATATAGCACTGTGCCATAAAAAAAAAAATTAAATAATTGTATTGTTTGCACTGTTTGGTGCTCTTTATTCATGTGCATATATAAGCCACGCAGTGATCTGCGAATTGAAAAATAGATAACAGCATTGCTACCACCAGTAATGATGATGACGCTAGTCCTTCAACGTCATCTACTAAAGCTGATGCTCAAGGGCATCTAAAATAAAAAATAAAAATTACAGTGCTAAAGAACAAAACACATCTAATAAAGGGAAAGTGTGGTTCTGAAAAACATAAAATTGGCAACATGCCATTCATCACACGCAGTGACAAGGAAAGACTGAGGCTTGGCCTTCATTTATGAGTGATGGTTCGGCAAGTGTCAGTGAGGCATCTTTCTCTGCCTCTCATGACAATGGAAGACTTTATCACTCAGAGTGTAGAGGTGTAAAAAAAATTAAAACCACTAAAAGTAAAACAAACTGTGCGTTCAGAAACAGAAATGTCACAAATCCCTGAGGATTCTTAGGGACACCATACATGGTGAGATATGTATCTTGCTATGCGATGGCAGATCCGATGGCCAACATATCGGGCAGTCCCCACACACGGAGCAATTCGCTGCCTGACCACCCAATATGCTAGCACCCCCCGGACAGTGCTGCATGGGATCGTACATCGCATCACCAAATCTCTTGTGCAGCATGTAAGATCTGGAGGAGTGATGTACGATCCCATGGGAGCACACACTGGGTCTGATTCAGAGCCACTCGATAGTGCATAGCATTCGCAAGCGGCTTGATGTTTCCCCCTGCTGCATGCGTGAGCCCCGCCGAGCAACTGAACTTCAGTCGCTGCAGGGCTCACTACAAGATTGGGTGGCTGTTGATGGAGAGTGACAGCTAGACCTGTTTTGTAGGCGGGGAGGGGGGGGTGGCTGCACAAATGCAGGCATTCCCTTAGGAACACCTGGCATTTGTGGGAGACCCTACTGACATCATTAGTGATGTCAGTAGTGGACTTCCTGCTCTATTAGAGCAGGAAGTCCACTCGGCCTTGTGGTAGCCGAGACCCTACCACAGGGTCTCGTCGCAAGTCCAATGGTCACAATAATCATGGCGGCCTTCTGCCCACTCGCACAAGCTGTGGGAGGTCTCCCACAGCTTATTGAGTGGCCAGAAAAAAAAAAAACCACGCCCATCAGACCCTGCGAGCTGCCTCCGGCAGCAAGCGGGTCTGAATCAGGGCCACTGGCCGATATAATAGCCACACACAGAACAATATAGCAGCAATATCATTCCAATCCATTGGATAGGCTGTTATATCGCACCATGTATGGGGGCCTTAAGTGTGTCCATGAGTGCGATGTATGAGCATGACCTTTCTAATACTGTTGTACTTGCAGAGGAGCCGCCTTCCACCATTTATGCTCCTTCTGCAAATGTGGGTATGAGCAGCACAAATTTAGCTGATGACATAGAAATTGAAGATGCCACCAAGGAAGTGCAAGAGGATGAGGGGCTAACGCCGGCACTAATGAGCATGTTGAGGATGAGGTTGTTGCTTTTGTAAGTCAGGCACCAGTGGAAGCAGCTCTTGGCCATGATAAGAGGAAAGCCATTGTCATACCTGTGCATAGGTCCAACAAATGCACCTCTTATGTGTGGAATTATTTTTTACCCAAATCCTGACAATATTGTCAAGCCATCTGTAGCATTTGTAAAACCATGGTAAGTAGAGGAAGGGACAAAAACCTCTTCCCTGTCATTTGCAGTGAACTTATGAAAAGTTTTTGACAACATCAGAAACTGGTGCTAAAAAAATAACAACAAGCAGTCCAGCATCAGCTAGCTCCCTTCTCTCAATTTCAACTATATCCCAGCACCTGCAATCTCTACCACCAACACCTTCATCCTTAATATCCACAGTAATGATCGAAGATAGTCCTGCATACAATTTGTTAAGGCTAGGTGACTCCTTTCCTTTCCAGGATTCCTTAGAAGAAGCCTTCAGTGAAAGGCCTGCTGCCGGGGATGGATCTTCATTGCAGAAATGGACCAAGAAGACTACTATTTAAAAAAAAAACAGCTGACTATGAAACAATCCTTTGCAAGGGGAAGCAAGTATGACAACTCTCACCCAGTTGCAAAATTAAATATTGAAAACACTATTGTGAGCTGTGCAGTTGTCAAAATTGACAGGAAAAGAGTGGAAAATAATGTATTGAGGATAATAATACTATAGGAGCAAAAGAGGGCTACAATTATGTGATTTTAGCTATTTTGCAAATTTTTTGAAAAAATCCCAAACCAAAACCAGTCACAGCAGTTTGGCAAAACCAAAATCAAAACCCCACCAAAACTAGCAAAAATAGTCCAGTGCACATCTCTAGTTTTTACCCATATTGGCTAAAGGCCACAATGATCTGACTTGGAAACTAAGAGAGAGCAATGACACAAACACATGGCAGTTTAAAAAAGAATGTAGCACTTCTAGGAAACATAGTGGCACTGCAGTTGGAGACCGGTTGGCAGTTTAATATAAACTGTACAATGCTATAGAATGTTTTCAGTAATCAAGAGCTAGATCAGAGGCCCTAGGCCAGCCCAAGTAAATGGAGGTTGTAGTATTAGTGGAATCCAGGTAGAGGATTGATTCATTAATTGATTGATTGATTACAGAATATAACTATAAAGAAATCAGAATCATGAAAAAAACACTATAAAAAACAAGCAGCCAATTCCCAATAAGATTGATTCCTTAGCATTCAAGGTAAAGTAACAGCATACTCAGATTGAATAATTATTAATTATATGAGTATATGATTTGATGATACTAGTCTATATCTGCTGAAAAGCTTCAGGAAATGGGGCCTACATGCCTGGATCAGAAGTTGGGGATGAATGGCATTGCAAAATACAAAAGAACATGAATGCACCAGTAAAGTAATGTAATATACAGTACACTACCTGTCAAACACAAAAATTCTTGGCTAGGCCCATAATGAAAAGTGGTGCACAATGGAATTTCCCTTGGGTACTCCCAGCCATCCTTATGTTGTATATTAAAAAGGAAATTAGCAGTTTAACAAATCAAGCACTTTAGCGACAGGGAATGCCACTTTTGTGGCTGAAGTGCTTGGTTTGTTTGGGCTCCCACAAAACGAGCTACCAATTGGCTTCAGACAGATAACAGTATTGTTAATTATATATTCAGCTGGAAGATGTAATAATCATACTCACCCTCAAAAATGTTGTTAATATCATCATCATACAATATTAACTCATCTCCACTGGAATCCACCATTAGCTTGTTGTAATTGGCAGCAAAGGTCTTCTTCATAGAATTTGTAGTTGATTTTTATGAACAACAGTTTTTCCACATTTTTAGGAAGTAGCCTACTATGCTGATCACTCACAAGGTTCTGGCTATGCTAAACACTCTTTCCAAGCACACACTGGATGGGCACCTTATGTAAAGCAAAGCTAGTTTGTTCAAAGGGCTCCAAATTCCCTTGTTTCCTCCCAGTATTAAAAGGTACTGTTTGACATGCTAATTTGTATATTGTCATTTAAATAATCCTAAACCATTCTATTGATGCCTAGTGTATCAGATTGAGTCATGGTATAGGTGTCAATAACTTTGGGTAATTCTTTTAAGCCTGACCAGATGTCATAATGGTGTTTTAGTCTGGTGTGCTCAGTTTACCAGTGGGTCACCAGTGGGTCTCTAGGGAAAGGACAGTTTTTTAATGGCAGCAGCATTTTCAGGAGAAACTGAAGCAGGAGATGTCATGTCATGTGGCACATGAACTGATAACTTGCTTGCAAGGAGCTCTTTGCATCTTTTAAGATATGTGGATCAAGCAGGGTTGCCAAACTGTAGTGATCCAATTGCAAGATAGATGTTGCAAACCCTATGTTCCTGGTGAAAGGAATAAAAAACTTGGTCAACAACTCCAACATATTTAGTGGAATAGCTTCATTTTATCTCCTGCTTCAGTTTCTCTAGCTGCTTTTTCAGGATTTTAACTAACAGAATCACCTGATTTAGGCTGGGAGTGTCTGAACCATTCATTGGTTTCTATTTCAAATTATTTCAGTATCTTGCATAAAATGGAGAGTCTTCTCTACTGCACTGGTGTAAGATACATCCCCCGTTTTCTCCCTTTGTCATGACTTGTAGTGCTTTTTCCTGTTCTTCCATTCTTTGAAGAATATAAAGTGTGGAATTCCACCTGGTTACTACCTCTTGCTTCAGTTAGTGGAATGGCAAATTGAACTTTTCTTGCAGTTGCTGGAAACTTTTACATTCAATTTTTGAATGGCTAAAAAAGACAGAAATATTAAGGGTCACAGACAGCATGTTCTGCACGCACTTTTTTTTTTAAATTCTGATACACCAAGTTTATTGTGTGTGCAAAACATGTTAAGTGTTAAAATCCACCCATATATAATACTCAAGTGCTGTTACTTGCTTTTTCGGAAATGACTAATCCTGAGGAGAGTTTTATCAGAGTAAGCCATTTTGCTAATACATCCCTGACACTGGTATGCCTATTTGTGAAGCTGGTGACACAGAGAGTAGCCTCCCTGTGAATGAGCTAGCATTGTGTGTTACATGCTGCTGCTGAAGACAATACAATAACCCACCTAGCTGTTACAGTCTTGTAATCTTTCATTTGATCAGTCCTGCTTGTCTACATATCTGTAGTTAAGTGGATACTCAGCATGATTACATTTTCTAAGAATATGGATTTTTATTTAACTTGCAAGTACAGGTGAGGAATTGCTGTTCTGGTAAAGTAGAATCAAAACTAAATTTGGTAGTGGGGACACAGGACCTCCATTAACTGTTCAAAACCAGAAGCACTGATGGCGGACATTGAACACAGGACTAATGCTAGCATAGCTGTCATGGCTTCAGTGATCTGTTTGGCATCTGGAAGGCTGCTTTCATACTTGCTTTCTCTTACAAATGATTGTTTCACTGTCAATTGTTGTTTGAATCTACAAGCCTTCTTAGTCCCCTTCTGTGATGAAGATTCACCCCCAGCAGCCCAAGTGTGCAAGGATTAGAGGATTGAATGCAGAAGGGCTACTTCTGATCATTAATGAGGAGGTTGATGATAAAGGTATTGGTAGTGGAAATTGCATATGATGGGATCTATACATGCTGATGGCAACTGATGCTGAACTGCTTGTTATGTTTCTACAGGATTTTGGAGATTTTTCAAAATAATTAGCATGAACTCGTTGCAAATGATGTAACAGTAAGGAGGTTCCCAGATGGTTAATGTTGCTACCTCTACTTACTTTGGCTTCACAAACGGTACAGATGGCTTGAAACATGTTGCCAGGATTTGGATGAAAATAATTAATCACAAAATAGGTGGGTTTTTTGGTCTTATCACCGGGCATGACAATGGCTTTCTTATCACTGGTAAGAACTGCTGCCATTGGTAGCTGACTTACTTTGACACAATCAACATCCTCCTCTTGAATTTTATCAACTTTTACTTATCCAACACATTCATCATCAACATCCTCATTAGCGTCTGATTCACAAAAATCCCCTGATCCTGTTGCACCTCTACAGTTGCATCCTCAATTTCGATGCTACTATCTTTATTTTTACTGCTACTCATGCCTGTTTTAAAGGTATTGGTAGTGGAAATTGCATATGATGGGATCTATACATGCTGATGGCAACTGATGCTGAACTGCTTGTTATTTTTCTACAGGATTTTGGAGATTTTTCAAAATAATTATCATGAACTCGTTGCAAATGATGTAACAGTAAGGAGGTTCCCAGATGGTTAATGTTGCTACCTCTACTTACTTTGGCTTCACAAACGGTACAGATGGCTTGAAACATGTTGCCAGGATTTGGATGAAAATAATTAATCACAAAATAGGTGGGTTTTTTGGTCTTATCACCAGGCATGACTATGGCTTTCTTATCACTGGTAAGAACTGCTGCCATTGGTAGCTGACTTACTTTGACACAATCAACATCCTCCTCTTGAATTTTATCAACTTTTACTTGTCCAACACATTCATCATCAACAGCCTCATTAGCGTGTGATTCACAAATATCCCCTGATCCTGTTGCACCTCTACAGTTGCATCCTCAATTTCGATGCTATCATCTTTATTTTTACTGCTACTCATGCCTGTTTTAAAGGTGACATCTCTGGAGTGAGAAGGTGTTGCATGTGAGGTTACAGAAGGCATTCTAGGCCACAAAACATGCTATAAAACAACAGTAGAATGACCACTACTCTCAAAGAAAGACCAAGGTCTGAACCTTTCCTTGCCATTGCATGTGGTGTATAGCATGTTGACAATTTAAAAATTTTTGTCAGTCAATTTTCTAGTTATTGTTAGAGGTGATGTTTTTTTCTTTAACATTGTGAAATATTGTTTAGATTTCAGGTGCACTTTCTTAAAACTTATTTCCTCTTGACAACCTTTACTAGATGTTGAGGTATGGGTTGCTTCTCCTGCTCTTCTATTGATTGATCCATGATTGGTTTTATTTTTGACACCAGCGAATAAAATATTTTTTTACTCTTGAGAATTGTTTTGGGGTGCAAGATGATGGAAGGACACCACTGCACACAGCGCTGTTTACACTTGAAGGATAATACACTATACTAATTTTCTGCACTTATGACTTTGATTTTTTATTATACAATATGCAATTTTTTTTGCACTAATGGCTTTGATTTTTTAGACACAGACAACACTGGCTATTATGTTCATGCACATGGAAGAAGAATTCTTGAAATACACTATATTTTTTAATTAAATTAGAAAAGACTGCAGGTGTTTTGTTTTAACTGCAGTCACACTTCCCAGACACCTACTTCTGTCTCCATACCTACCTATTAAACTCTTAAACCTAAACTTCTAACTCCTTCTAACCTAATGGCACCTTAATGGTGCCCTGATGGCTTGCTAAAATATTTTTTTTTATAATTAGTGCCTCACAGTGGTCCAGCCCACAGTCCCACACCCTATACCTCCACTCTTCTGTGTGAAGTGGTGCCCGATCACAAGGGAGTGCCTTTTATATGCAATCCAAAACATGAGAGATACGACACCGGGAAGATGACACTTTACCTTGTTTTGGGATCAGAAGCTGGCAAGTTGACCAGAGTTGGTACTTGGATCCACTCATTTCCCCTAAGTTTGGGTGTGTTCGGTTTCCAAAGAAACTGAACTGCTCATTTAAAGTTTGATTTTGAGTTTGTTTCAAAACCAGCGGACACCACCAGGCTTCAAAGGTGTGTCAGTGTCTAAAAATTGTGTATTTATGGACTGTCAGTTTTCAAATGACACAGAGAATGAAGTTAATTGGTTTTAGGTGGCATAAAGTCTGATTTGGTATTTCTGATGGAATCCGAGGTCAAATGGAAATCAAGAACCGACTGAAACCGACCAAAAACCGACAAACATTTCCTATTGTTTCAAACATACAGTACCACATGGTATGTCTACATCACAAACCCCTTATAAAAATGCCCCTAAACACCCAAACACATTGTGAGGTTGCAAGGAGGTGGTTGGAGATACTATAGTTGAAGGCGGTAGCTACTGTAGATGTTTGGAGAGCTATTTTTGAGCTAATTTACTATTGTTGAGAGTCGTCTTGTTTTATTGTGTTGTGTGTAGTCTTATCTATACAGTAGTTAGAAAAAAAAACAGGCAAAATTTTTTGACAGTCTTGTCAGTGCTTATTTAAGTGTTCCTGTGGTGTGCTTTTGAGGAGTGTATTGTTAGTGTAGGTTTTATTTCTCTGTGTTTGTTTGCCCTGTGTGTCTTATTTGTTATTTTTTTAAGATGGATGGGGAGAAGAGAGGAGGATAGGGAGCCTGAGGCAGAGAAGCCTGTGCAGGAGGTCAAGTAGGAGTCAGAGGAGGTGAGGGAGGCACAGAATGCCCATTATTGCTTTGAAAATAATGTGGCCCTGGTTAATGTGATACTTTTTGGCAGGCAGGCTGCAAAGACCTCAACCAGGCTAAAATAGAAGCATCTGTGGGTGGCGGCAGTGGAGGCAGTCAATGCTGTTAGCCATTTTAAAAGAAGTACATCCCAATGTGGTAAGCTCTTCTCAGACTTAAACAGGAAAGTGAAGGCTAAGATGACTGAGGAGTGCAAGGCTGCACATCATATTGGTGATGGTGCCCCCATAGGTAGGCACACAATGGGCATGATTCAGAGGTGTACACAGATGTGGCCATGTCTGTGCCTTTTGCAGCAGATATGTCTGCGTGTTTTAAAACTGAGGCACCTACATGTAACACCTTACATCTGTTGAAATCCATCTCAACGTGTTTTTAAACACACCGTCAGTTGCACCATCAAAACTTGCACCAGCTCTATGGCAGGTGCAAACTCTCCATCTGAACATGGCAACCTGTGTCTGTACTACTGTGTCTTTAGACGTAACAACTGTCAGCAACACACCCACATCTGGTTAGCAATCCACCTGTTACATCCCAGGAACACACACTGAAACTCCACAACTCTGACATACAAATTTGCTCTGCGTCTCCCAGCAGTGACCATCAGGCCACATGCGCAGTGCGACTAAAAAGCATAGACAGTGCATACAAATATCCTATAGTCTGCTTACCACCTATTTCCTGTTACCTCTAATAATAAGGAGCACAACTTTTCTTGACTCGCAATAAAAGCCCTACTGACACACTGATCCATGCGCTTGTCTATTACAGATGCAATGCTACACACATAATGTCATATGCTATTCCAAATCAAGGAATTACTACTTCTGTGCAACTCTTCTGCATTTTTAATTGTTTTCACCTGGTCTCTAATTTCTTATTATAGTTTATAGAGAATAATATATTTTGCTATATACAGTTGTAAAAATTAAGTGCTGGAATGTGTTTGAAGTTCACCAGTGCAGAAGTTTAGAAAAGGAATACTGTATTTGTGATGTTTGTGTAACGACAATGCAGAACTGATTAGAGAACACAAAACTCTGTTTAGCTAAATTGAAACTAATATAAAACTGAGTGAGTTTTTCTCATTTTCCCCAAAGCACTAAAATTGTTACATAAAAAAAGAAAAAACAGGAGATATTGGTGTGATGAAATACTAGACATTTTTGTATGAGGCTATCTCATTTGATATTATATGAATCCTATGAGTCCTAGTGAAGATTAAAACATGACTGATTGCTCTATTGGTGAGTGTACAATATGATCATCTTACTCTCCAGACTCTGCAAGTATGTTAGTCTCAATTCCTCCATGTGTAGTATCAGTGAATTAACTCCATCCTCTATTACACATTGTTCTCCTACGGGAAACTAAAGTTCAGGTTAACCTAAACAGAATTTTTAAGCAAATGAAAACAATTTCACAAATTTAGAAAATACAGAAATACAGAAAACATTCTGGAGATAATGTATATTCAGTAATAATATGAAATGTTCTGGGAGTATGCTGGTTGCAATTTACTGTAAGCCACAGATGATGGTATAGTGTCTATTATGAACATTTGGGTTATATTCATCAACTGGTCTCGATCCCTCATGAGGGACAAATAAGATGCTTCCTGTGTTATATTATGCAACTTACTCATAAATGTGTCCTATTTCTCAATGAGTAATGTAAGCATATGTCTATTTTATATCATGAGAAGTCAGTAGGATTTGCTGATGAATACACACTCCATATTATATAGCAGGAAACTGTGACTATGTTAGGAAAACTAAAATGTACAGGTCTTTTGTCTGCTTAAGCTTTGAGCAAACTGAGTTGTCTCCAAGTTCAAACATTGGCTCAATTTAAAGTTTGCAATTTTATACATACTGTAGTAGAAGATAAGGGAAAATATGTTACGACATACTGTATCATACTACCCTATTGATCTCTTATATATTGATTGTTTAATAAGTACTCTGCACAACCTATTCTGTCATATTAAAGACACCTACAGTATATTTCCCATTTTACCAGCATGCCTGCAGAGGTCTTTGTGAAAAACAAATAAAGAACACAAATATTAACTGTAGTGAATATATCGGATTTAGGGGTAGATGTACTAAGCCTTAGAGAGAGATAAAGTGGAGAGAGATTAATTACTAACCAATCAGCTCCTAACTGTCATTTTACAGACTTAGGGATCTATTTACTAAGCCTTGAATGGAGATAAAGTGAACAGAGATAACGCACCAACCAACCAGCAAGCTCCTGTCATTTTTCAAACACAGTCTCTAACATGCATTTAGGAGCTGAGTGGCTGGTACTTTATCTCTGTTCACTTTATCTCCATCCAAGGCTTAGTAAATAGACCCCTGTGTTTAAAAAATTACAGTTACAGTAGGAGCTGATTGGTCGGTACTTTATCTCTCTCCACTTTATCTCTCTCCAAGGTTTAGTACATACTGTAAACCCTTTAGTTCCTTAAACCAATTCAGTGAAGCTGGTGAACCTGAGGGCAAGATTATCAGGAATCTCTATGTGTTTAGAATCATTTATGGAAACAACTAGAAAGTGTTCATTATTTTAAATGAAAATAGTTCATCTGCAGCTTGTCTGATGAAGTTCTTGACTTGTCTCTCCATTTGTCCCCTTGTAGTGCAAGTGCATCCTACAGCATCACTGGAGTGCACAGCGCCTACATCTTCCACGATTGCCTTTCCCCTCATTCTCTGTGGCTGAATTTGGCCACAACATTTCCTTACACACTGGTGCGCTCAGTGTTGTACTGGCAGGAGTGTGCCCTGTGAAGTGAGTACTGGTTGAGGAGCCGGGGTGGAGAGACCTGTCTGCTCTACTGGTGCCAGCCTGTCAAGCACATTCATTACAATAAGCACAGGAGCTTTGCTGAGCAGTATATGACAATAACATAATTTACACATTAGCAGAATATTAATAATAATAATAATAATAATAATAATAATAATAATAATAATAATAACTTTATATAGATGGTGCTTTTCTCTAGAAGTACTTGATCTATATCCCTCTTATAGTTATATATTCATACTCTTATGAACCCACCACACTTTTTCATTCTTCATTAAATCAACCATATTTTACACTGCCGCTCACTCCAAATACCAGATACCTAACATAATTTATTTATTTATTTATTAACAGTTTCTTATATAGCGCAGCATATTCCGTGGCGCTTTACAATTGGAAACATTGATAGAACAAATCAGGGTAATAACTGACAGACATAGAGGTAAGAGGGCCCTGCTTACAAGCTTACAATCTATAGGAATATTTCAACTTCTAATCGATGTTCTATTAGAAGCAGCATTAAACTATCAGTAAGCACGGGCCTTTACTACCTCTCTACTCTCTATAGTTGACGTAAGGTAATCCTAAATTAAGGGGGTAATTATGATTATTAAGTTTTATTATGATGGTGAAATTGTTAATTCTTTTAAATTAAATTAACTAAGGTGAAGACTTAAGATGATAATAAAGGGCTAATTAATATGAATTTAAGTACTTAATGATGTGGTGGTTAATTAATGTGAATTAGACTGTTAATGATTAAAAAAGGGTTAATAATGTTTAATGTGGTTGTTAAACAATAATGACATGGTAATATTGTGTGGCAGTCACTAGGATACTCTCTGTAGTGTCCAGAGGTTACTGATAATTTTCTGTATTGTCTGACGGTCACTGGCATGCTTACTGAATTGTATGGTAGTCACTGGGATCTACTCTGTATTGTATGGTCATCACTACAATGTTCTTTGTATTGTATGATGATCATTACAATGTTCTCTGTATTGTTATATGGTCTCAAGAATTCTCTTTGTATTGTATGTGGTCACTAGGTGCTAATGATATAGTATTGTGGTCACTATTATGCTCCCTGTATTGGATGCAAGTCACTAAGAATGTTTCTATATAGTATAACAGTTCCTGGAATCATCTCTGTATCTCTAGCCACCAATGTGCCTAGAGATAATGATGTACTAACCCCTTCTACTTTTGTGTTGACAATGCCTGCAGTTTATTTGGTACTGCATAGATGAAGCCACTT
This sequence comes from Taudactylus pleione, assembly GCA_031769625.1. Taxonomy (NCBI): domain Eukaryota; kingdom Metazoa; phylum Chordata; class Amphibia; order Anura; family Myobatrachidae; genus Taudactylus; species Taudactylus pleione. Next base: position 21,869,407 of record JAUIMM010000126.1, on the reverse strand, counting down.
TCTTTGGTGAGAAGGCAGGGTACAAGGAGTACACCAGTGACTTCATACCAGCCCAATAGGAGCTATATTCCCTCATCAGTACTTTCCCAAAGTAATACACCCCCAAATTGCAACATATGCTCTTACATAAAGATAAACTCAGTCTCCCCAGTACCATACATTCAAATAAGCAGTTGAAATACAATGTTTCAACAGCAAGGTGACCAATCTAAGGGAAAGGCTAGACTACACCACGCTAACCAATCAGGACTAAGTTTGAGTGAGCACATGAACAAGCCCTTTATAAACATATGCAGGTCATGTCTTTGATAGCTTTGAAATATGACAGACCCCTATTCCTCGAGAACAGCAAATCATAGCTTCAATACAGAGATTATTACATATTAATGCTTAGAATCATGAGGAATCTCTTTATACAGTGATAAATTAGATATTGTGATACCAACAATTGGAGTTTATTAGCTGTCAGCAACTTGCACATTTGTAGATCTGAATCAAAGACAACAGAACATTATGCTGGTGAGTAGGGTTAGTCCTTAGTCTGTGGGCAATGTTCTTGAAAGTCTCAGAAGCATTCCACCTTGCCATTTTCAAATAAATGACACACATTAGTTGACAAAGAATGATGCCCAACTGTGGACTTTCAAAAAAATTAACCAATTTGTAGTAATCTGTAATTTGCCCAAGAACTGTACAGTTAGAATATTTCACACTTTACCACAGACACACAGGAACCTCTAACTTTGCATTAAGTGATGTATGTGATGATTAATGTAACACCATAATCTTCCTACAGTAGCTGAGAAAAAAGTCTAATTTACAATTCATTTCCTGTATATAATTTTAACTACTAGTTTATTTTATATTAGTATAAATAAATATTAGGATAAAGAAGCGGAGGGTTTAGTGAACACTTTTATCATAATACTTGGACCTCTGAGTTTACAAATTTGCCATTCCAGGGATTTGATTATTTTTTGAAATAATTATCCAAATACCCATATCCCAAAAAGCACCATCACTGTCCAGTGGTAGTCATTGGGATTTTGACCCAGCCTATGTAGTGTAGTGCTGGTTTACACTGTAAGAGGGAAACTCCAAGCTAATTTTCTCTGTCTTAGTTTGAACAAACTGAGGTTGCATAGTGATGGTGCTGGCTGTGAGTTTTAGGGAGTGGGACACACTTTGACTTTTAACAATAACATTTACTTCAGTCGTTATTATTAACATGTTCCCTCTTCACTCAAATAGCTTTATTCAGGGAAGATGATGATGATTGGGCATCTTTGCAGTGGATACAGCTATTCAACAAATACCACACACTCTCTTTTAGTTTGCATGTATCTTGCATCTCTAAACAGAGAAATGTAATCTCAAGTGTTGGCGACATCTTTGCACGTACATTCTTTGTGCACATTTACATCCAATTCTAAATGATGCACTAAGATTTTATATACTCCAAAGGAACTGTAGGTGATTATTTTGTGAAGTAACCTGATGGGAAATAGTTGAAAAAAAGCAAAGAAGCACAAATTTACAGGGCATGATTCAGAGGTGGGCAATAATATTTTCATGTATTGCAACTGCAACTTTATGCTAATGTTGAAACATATCAGCCCGTGCCAATGTAACTGCAGGAAAGGACACAGTCGCTGGCCACGACACACCCGTGCAAGACTAGCCTCACCCTCTTTCCTCCCAGGGGTGCCTACCAAGAATGCCTCTCATCGGGGAGCATGCGTAGTTCAAAAAAACATTAGACAACTGCATAAACATCAATAGAAATTGCTGCGGCTTGTGAAACTAGAAGCATCATAATGGCCTATCAGCCATGGCACAAAATTGTGCTTTCTGATCTTCAATATATTGCTTTCTAGGAAAGTACCTGCTAATCCAATCACAAGAAGAAGACAAGTAAGCCTTGCTTGTGCTTTGCTGATCTTATTTATTATAAATATACTTTTATTCATAATTACTTATATAATTTAGTATTACAGATACACATTTTCACACTGTAGGAAGAGAACAAAATTGTTTAACATGAGTAATTTGTGGCATTTAGGATATGGTAAATGAGCACAGATACTTGTCAGGAATATTCATCATAGAACTTTGAAGATGGTAGACTGTTTTCTATAGGATGAACTACTTCACCCCTAAACTTTACTACCTTGAAGCATCCTCACCAGATATAAGACAGGATGCCCTACCTGTTGCATGCTCCCCAGCATTTGTGCTACTGGGATTAATTTCATATAATCTAATGGAAACACATTATATATATATATATAAATATATATATATATATATATATATTGTTTACTTTTGGAACAGAAGGAACTTCATTAGCCAGGTTCTCCACTTTATCTTCCCAAATGCATATTTATTTCTATCATTTTGAAGTTGGTTAGAATTATTTATAAATGTGTGATGCATTGAGATGATCTGTCTAGAGATGATCTAGTTCTTGCATGTATTTTGTGGGTATACAGAGAACGGGATAAGGAAAAAGCATACTCAATTGGTGTAGCACTAAATGGTATAAATAAGCGGCAATATAATACTCTTAGATGCTTAACAGGCTGGACTCTTGGCTTCCTACTTTCCCAATCATATATATATATATATATATATATATATATAAATAATCCACAATCTGCCGGCACTCCAGTAAAAGAGACATCTTGCTCTTGTGCACATACTATAGTATCATACAAAAAGGCAAAATAACGGCACTCAGAGACAGCAAAAGGACAATTCAACAGTGTATATTAGGTCAAACGGTTTCAGGGCAACAGCCCCGTCCCCAGGACCATACACATCACAGATACAACAAACAAAAAACACTTACCTCAAACTCATATCCCTTACCAGTTTGCGAGCTCCCATGATCTGGAATAGCCTTATTTAAGAATTGGTTGTTCAGGTCAGGCTTAATAATTTTCGAATAATAATACTATGGTTTTTCTGCATTCTTGGTTACTTGCTTATATATCTGCTAGAGTGGTGTAATATTATTGATACACATTTTTTAGACAATGAACACTATATAATATATTTTACTGTATGTTATGTGTACTGCAGGCGCTGCTCCCTCAGGATACTAGCGGGTGGCCCCCCCGGTCCGTAGCTCCTGTGGTAATGCTGGTGGAATGCAAGCAGCCTCACTGTGGAATGCAGGCTTGCTGTTCCTATGGTTACAGCTACAGCAAACCTAGAAGCCCAACGGTGAGCTGTTCCGGTGGGTGGTGCCTGAAATCCAGCCGTGACCGGGAGCTCTCGATCTGGTGAGGGATATAAGTTTGGGGTAAGTGTTTTTTGCTTGTTGTATCTGTGATGTGTATGGTCCTGAGGACGGGGCTGTTGCCCTGAAAACGTTTGACCCAATATACACTATTAAATTGTCCTTTTGCCATCTCTGAGTGCTGTTATTTTACTTTTTTATATATACAGTATATTGAGATAAATATCTAGATACTTTGAATTACAATTTAAAAAAGTGATAGTTCCCAAAATATATCCCTTCAGTAGCAGAGGCAGTGATAGATTAAGTTTGTCAGGAAGAGGAGGATTGCTTCTGTGTAAGAGACAAATTTATATTAATTTAAATTCCAGCAAATGTTAGCAGTTTCTAGCAGCTAATGGCTCCATCACAAGAACAAAGAGAATGAATACCTTGATATTTTTAGGTATTTTGAATGTTAGAGAAGTGCTACTGTTGTTTTATTGTAGGGTTAAATGAATAAAACACATTCTTCCATACCTTTTTTTAAGGTGCTGAATTAAAATGGCAGAGAGTTCTGTTATATGTATTTTCAGCATCAAGGGACATCATTAGAGTAGAGGAGTCTATCATATTTGCAATATGAATTAAGTCGATAATTCTTCTGGTATTATGGCTCCCAAATAACTTGTTGCTACCAGTAGGCCAGCGTCGATTTGCTAAAACTTCTGCAAAATCTTTTAGATTCCTATTGAGTGAAATAAGTGATTTGGGTAGGCAGTATTACTCTAGTTCAAGTGTGCTTTGCCTTAATTTGGTGCCTGTCTTATCCCAGTCTCATAAAACCTCTCTCTGCTGAAGCCATCATAGTAATTTGTTGCATAATCCACATGAACTTGATTAAGTTTTTTTTTCACTACTTTCTGGTGAATTTTTGGCATTTCTCAACTAAAGCTATTAGTTCTGATGCTAATTACTTAATTATACTTTGCAATGTCTTCTCTTGTCCTGTGATGGTATTTTTTATTAATGTCCCCCTGATGATGTCCTTAAGGCATCCCAATTTACCCTCGGAATGGTATCAGTGTTATTATATATCATAGACTAAAAATATTGATTGAATTTGACACTCTATCAATATTTTCTTTTTTTAGTAACAGATTGTCATTAATAAGTCAACAGTTGCTATAAGTAGAGATAGTGGCAGTGAAATTTTTTTATTATACTCCACGATATTGAGTAGAGCCACTGTTTTTGGAAAATAGGAAATTATTCTATAATCTTTGCCAGGACCTTTAGCTAGCTGGAAGTGAGTTTTACTGAATACTACTGAATTCTAATGAATGAATACTAATGAATACAGTACCAGTACTTTTTTTTATTATACTACTGGTACCTTTTTTAATAGGAAAATGTACACATCTAACTCATGATAAACTACTTCATATTCCGACTGAACCATGTACTGTAAGAGACCTCAGCCAAACAAATAATATTATAATGCTATTATAATTTAAGATCATATAAATACATAACTACATTTTATGAGGTTTGAAAAATGTTTAAATTAGCTGAGGGCTGTGTAGGCACGAAGCATATAAGTGTCTTAATTTTTTGTGATTGGTTGAAAGGTTGGGAACCTGTTGTTAGGTAGATTAGTTGGTTTGTTTGATAGTGACGGGCATAGGATTTAGCCTATGAAAGTATTTTTAGGGCGTATACCTTTAAGTAACTATTTAAGGAAGGATTTGAATAGGGTTCAGCCTCTGTGCAGTTTGGAAGTCCCACCCACCCACCCAAAAAGCTTATAAGTTACATGTTGTTTGTCTTACTAACCTTTAAAATAAGATATAGAGCTATCAAAAGGTGGGAAGGCGCTACTAGCCAGCGGCCACAGGTGGCATAAGTGGTCACTTACCCTTTTGAAAGATGGCGGGTATGTCCTAACCCTGCGGAGGACAGCGGGCATTTCCTTATGGAGCGTCCACACTGTGCCAGAGTAAGGGGTGGTGAGTCCTGCACAACGCAGGTTATGCCGTTATACAGAGGGGGCATTTTAGTCGTCCCCCAATTTGTTAAGGTAGTCAATTTGGCTAGAGCTGGTGTGTGGTAGTGTCCTTCTTTGCCACCCTTATTATTTAAATTCAAATTAATTAAATAAATACAGTTTAATTTTAAACCAACTCAGTGGTGTCTTGTCGTTTTTTATTACTTGTAAGCTAGCTTAACGGGTTATATTTACAAGTGTTAATTGCAATAAATTAATGGACAGCTTAAAGTTTAAAGTTAAAGTTTTTTTTCTAAGCTATTGAAAACCCAAAGGGAGTCATGTAAATTATAAATATTCACATGTTCCATTACCCTCCTTCTTGAAATTTTTGAGAGTTCAGCAAAGAAAAATCCTTAAGGAAGGTACCCTGTCTTAAGTTAAGTATGTACATCCCTTTCATTTTTATTGACAAAGCATTTCAATGGTATTTCTGCTTCCATTGAATAGCATTGCATACTCTAATGAGTGAGAATAAATAGTGATTTTTCTCTTCAAAGTAAAATTGCCCCAAATTGCCTGATTTTAAAATACATTCATGTTTAATAGACTGAAAACATTGTTAAAAATGATTATCAATGTATATATGCCAATTTTTGGTGATTTTATTTTGTGAACCAAATTCACTATTAAAGTATTTGTGACAATAAGACAATGGCAACACAAATGATAATGCTTACATAACACATTATTGGTGTTGTTTTTCACTGTGTCGATTAGAGCAATTTATACAACATTTAATGCTTGATAGCAAATTTGATAAACTGTGCCTGGATATTTTAGCTTATAGTTGCATCAAATAATAGCAACACTTCTGTCTAGTAACTTTAGCAATATACAAGTATGTATGAGCAGTGCTTGAAATGGGGGTGGTATATGGTGATATGATGGATAATTAGAATGTAGCAGATTAATGATAATGAATATGAGGAGAAGCTGGAGGAAGTTCAAGATGAAATTAAGAGAAAATAATAGAATTTCAGAGAGTAAAGCTCTTAATTGACATGAGGATTTAAAAATAGGAGGGGAACACACCAATCTCAAGAATTGATGCATGCAGTTCATTTATTTATTTATTTATTTATTTTTAGCCAGGCATTAACCTTGACATTCTTGTCAGAATGGGGGGATTCATAAATTACTTGTAAGTTATCTAGATAATACTCTTTTGGTGTTTCTGTTGGTGATACTATTAGCCATTACTGAGAGGAAGGAGTATTCTTCAAATGTCAGTGAACCTGGATATAGAACTTGTAACAAAAAAAAAATCAATTTATAACTTTAGTGAAAAATATTTTTTGTTTCATATTAGTAGTGTAATAGCTTTTGTGTATGACATCCATTCTAAAGTTTGATTTGTGGCAAACTGTTTCATGTAGACCTGATTTAAAATATATTGGTGTAACCAATAACCAGATGGGTAATTTTGAGCCTATTTGCTTACTTTCATTATGCTGAACTCTGCTCTGCTTCCTAATACGATCGATGGGTAGCACTATTATGCAGTAGGAAGTCTACTATGCCACAAGCACTGATGGATTTTTATTATATAATAATATTATATTAATCATAGTAATTGTATAATAAGTGTTTGGCAATATACAGTCAGGTGCATAAATATTGGGACATTGACAGAATTTTCATATTTTGGCCACTATTCACCACCACAATGGCTTTGAAATAAAACAAACAAGATGTGCTTTAACTGCAGACATTCAGAATTAATTTGAGGGTAATTACATCCAAATTAGGTGAACGGTGTAGGAATTGCAACGGTTTCTATATGTGCCTCCCACTTTTTAAGGGGCCAAAAGTAACGGGACTATCAACTCAAAAGCTATTTCATGGACAGGTGTGGGCTATTCCCTCATTATTTCATTATCAATTAAGCAGGTAAAAGGTCTGGAGTTGATTCTAGGTGTGACATTTGCATTTGGAATCAGTTGCTGTCGACTCTCAATATGAGATCCAAAGAGCTGTCACTATCAGTGAAGCAAGCCATCTTTAGGCTGAAAAATCAAAACAAACCCATCAGAGAGATAGCAAAAACATTAGGTGTGGCCAAATCAACTGTTTGGAACATTCTTAAAAAGAAAGAATGCACCGGAGTGCTCAGCAACACCAAAAGACCCGGAAGACCACGGAAAACAACTGTGGTGGATGACAGAAGAATTATTTCCCTGGTGAAGAAAAACCCCTTCACAACAGTTGGCCAAATCAAGAACACTCTCCAGGAAATAGGTGTATATGTGTCAAAGTCAACAATCAAGAGAAGACTTCACAAGATTGAATATAGAGGGTTCACCACAAGATGTAAACCATTGGTGAGACTCAAAAACAGGAAGACCAGATTAGAGTTTGCCAAACAACATCTAAAAAAGCCATTACAGTTCTGGAACAAAGATCAACTTGTACCAGAGTGATGGAAAGAGAAGAGTATGGAGAAGGAAAGGAACTGCTCATGATCCAAAACATACCACCTCATCAATGAAGCATGGTGGTAGTAGTGTCATGGTGTGGGCATGTATGGCTGCCAATGGAACTGGTTCCCTTGTATTTATTGATGATGTGACTGCTGACAAAAGCAGCAGAATGAATTCTGAAGTGTTTCGGGGAATATTATATGCTCATATTCAGTCAAATGCTTCAGAACTCATTGGACGGCGCTTCACAGTACAGATGGACAATGACCCGAAGCATACTGCAAAAGCAACCAAATAGTTTTTTAAGGCTAAAAAGTGGAATATTATGCAATGGCCAAGTCAATCCCCTGACCTGAATCTGATTGAGCATGCATTTCACTTGATGAAGACAGAACTGAAGGGAAAATGCCCCAAGAAGAAGCAGGAACTGAAGACATTTTGCAGTAGAGGCCTGGCAGAGCATCACCAGGGATGAAACCCAGCGTCTGGTGATGTCTATGCATTCCAGACTTCAGGCTGTAATTGCCTGCAAAGGATTTGCAACAAAGTATTAAAAAGTGAAAGTTTGATTTAGGATTGTTTAGTTTGTCCCATTACTTTTGGCCCCTTAAAAAGTGGGAGGCACATATAGAAACCATTGTAATTCCTACACCATTCACCTGATTTTGATGTAATTACCTTCAAATTAAATCTGAAAGTCTGCAGTTAAATCACATCTTGATTGTTTCATTTCAAAGCCATTGTGGTGGTGAATAGAGGCCAAAATATGAAATCTCTGTCAATGTCCCAATATTTATGCACCTGACTGTATATACTCCAATTCTGTATGTTACTTATAGATGAACCATTACAGGATTGATATTCTTTATTTAACAAACTACTACTGCTCATTCAATAACTAATGGTATATCTTCCTACTCTGAAATGTGAAGTGTCTATGTGATATGTTATATTATTGAAAGGCAACATGATTTCCCTATGTGTTTTTATAATTTACACTGCAAGATTCTCCATTACTAGTCCTGCTGTGTCAGCCACAAAGAGGCATAATCCCATGCACAGTTATGGTTGGAAAGCTTGCACTAGTGTCATATACATGTATTTAGGCTAGAAAGTAGCCAACCAGGGTAATATTACCATACTTTGTCCTTTGAATGAAGAGGGCAACAGTCTAATAAAAGCAAATAGCTAATGATATTTTAAGCTGCCTAACATTTGGGTCTCAGATGGTGGCTGGAGTGTTAAAAAAAGCATGTAAAATTCATTAACACTTTCATAATTCCTAATGTTTCTGGGGCCTAAATGGCCATTAGGCTTCCAGCCGTTCAAATAAAATTTTCTTACTCTAACTGCAAAATTTTCCCTTAAATTATAAAATATGTTCTCATTCATAAATAAGGCAATTTATTATAGTATATTCATTGAGGATACTATAAACAAACCACTTAACTGTACAACAAGTGTTACAAGTTATAATCTGTAGACATGAATAAATAACGAGTAATATAGATTTTACTTCTAATATAAAGTAAAAAATATTTATACAAAGCTATAAAAATTGATACACTTGTATGAAAATCTACTGTAAAATACATATATTATTATGTATCAATTTTTTTAAATGCCTAAGGTCCACACTTTAAGTTATAACTATACTGTATATTGGTGATGCATATTGTAAAAATACATGATATACTATAATAGTAGTATTGTATTTTGAAAATGTCTAAATAATAAGTCAAGGAAGTACAGTACATTGCACGTAGAGAAGATATTTTGGTTAATTTAGTACAGTATGTAATTTTTCTGATTTGTCACATATTTAACATGTTGTTCTGTGCTTTTCAGAATAAAATCTGCAATTATTATTATTATTATTATTATTATTATTATTATTATTACTACTACTACTACTACTATTAATACTACTACTACTACTAGTTTACACTGTTTTAAATGAAATGCATAAAATATATAGTTATAATGTTGGCAGCCCAGCAAGACATACCATAGTATTTTGAAAAGTAGACACTACAGCAGGGGTTCCCAACCATGGTCCTCAAGGCACACTAACAGTCCATGTTTTAAGGATAACCATACTTGAGCACAGCTGACTTAATTAGTACCTAAGTTATTTTGACTTAACTATCCGTGCTTAACCATGGATATCATTAAAACCAGGACTGTTAGTGTGCCTTGAGGACCGAGGTTGGGAATCAGGCCCTCATTCAGAGGTGGTCGGAGGATGCAAGCGGTCGCTCAGAAACTGGGCGGCCGCTTGCATCCTGAACGCCTGCCTCTGTTTCGGTGGTTAGGCTGTGGGTTTACACCCACAGCTCTAACGACCGCTAGGGTGATGGTCGCAATGGTCATAGACCATCGCGACCATCGGGGCTTACGACGAGACCCTAGGGTAGGGTCTCACTTGTCGTAAGCCCCGGAGAGCATCTGACTCTGTCAGAGCCGGAAGCTCTCCACTGACATCACTAGTGATGTCAGTGGGGCCTCCCCCAATAGGCAGACGTTCCCATGGGAATGCCTCCATCTGGGCTGCCACCCCCCCGGCCCGCCTTCCAAACGGGGCGAGCTGTCAATCAACATCGACAGCTCGCCCCCTTTGGAAAGAGACCTGCTACGACTGGCGCTGTCAGTCGTAGCGGGTCTCACGCATGCGCGCGAAGGAGCCGGCTCCCTAGCGCGCATGTGCACTGGACAAACATTGAGGCGGCCATGCGGTCATAGACCGTACGGCCTCCTCTGAATGAAGCCCTCAGTGCACTACAGCATCCAGTGAAGTTGGTTTACAGTATTTGAATTAAATCTGGTCTTTATGCTTTCTGTAATAATAACTAATGCAGAGAACCCTTGAGTTTATCAAATCTGTGCCATTCTGCCCCATCTCTGGTCTTTCCTCTAATTTCTTTAGTGTAGATGTTATGAATCTCATACACTTGATAAATGATCAGAACCAATCTTGATGAGGCATACTTCTATAGCAGTGACTACTATAGCAGTGACAATTATTACACTTTAGGTGACACATGGGTGGTCCTCTGCTCTTCTAAAGAGCCTCAGATTACTTTTTATCTCATGAATAAATTAAAACAATACATTTAATCAAAGAAAAGAGGAATTATCTATAACAACATATCAGAAAGCATTTTAACCAAGTGGATTGCCACGGACAGTTAGGGGCTGACAGGTGATAGGAGGAAAGGTCGTCAGTATGAGCGTTGGTACCATGGCATTGTATACAATATAATGACACTGTGTACTATGACAGGTGATAAGAGGAAAGATCACCAGTCCGTTTATAGAAATAGGCTGCACAGTCCCTGCACCGCAACAGAGCACAGCCCCTGACCATCCGCGGCTGCTGCTCCTTTCAAATTTTTGGAAAGGGGGGAATGCCCCCTCCCCCCCTGTTATGATGCCCATGACTAGCAACTAAATTTGTAAATAATGCAGGAAGTAGTTGTGGGCCTCAGATATAGACTCAGGGGGCCGTATGCAGCCCTAGGACCATCTGTTGCCCATCACTGACCTATAGCAACCCCCATTCCTGTGTAACAACATTTGTACTCGGATGTCCCAGAACTTGGCGCAACGTACAGATAGCTTATCAAGTGCATATTCACTAAAGGTAATACAAGTAACTAACCTTTAGGGTAATGCTCCAGGGAACCAGATGAGGAATACGGTCACTTTTGGCTGAAGGTAAACCGGGAAAAGAATGGAATGATTTTGTATCGTACATGTGTGCCTTTGTACTAAGAAATGGCATTCCATTTTCTCAAGCGTGACATATAACATCTGCTTCATTAGATTTCTTTTGTTGTCTTTATGCCTTATCCAATGTGATAATTCTTCTACTAACAAACTATATACTATAATATAAGAGAAACTAATGTAATCCTTACTGGGATGCCAGCATAGGATACACATTACCAGTAGCCATAAAAGGCCTGCTTGGATATTCTATTTATTTATTTATTTAAAATACAATCATTATATCTAACAGCTTAATTGCTACTAACCTACATCTTGTTATATGCACCTCTATGTATGTTTGATGGAGGACAATTGAGATATTGATTTTTATTATCTTACTATCAATGTTTTTTATGTTTTTTGTTTGTATGTTTGCCTGATATTTGATATACTTGTAAGTATTTTGTATGACCTATATTGCAAAAAGCAAAGAACCAAATATTAAATAGTAAATATACTTTTAAACCTGTTTGTTCTCATTTAATAAGAAGCCGGTGCATACAGTATTTATTATTTCACTTATACACAGATATAATCAGGAGAACCATAGTGCAGTAATTTACGTGCTGTTTTTTTGTGTGAAAATTAGATAACTTATCTGCATTTAAAATGCAGGATATGATAAATTGGTCTCTTAGCGACAATAGTAAAACAGTCATGGTATTTCACTGCCAATTAAAGATACATATTCTATAACACTCTACGCTATGCCTAGATCTCTCACATCCTGGCATACATTTTCACACATACAAACATGCCTATGTTATTAATACTATGTTGGGTCTGTTGGGGATATTTGTATATATGTGCATACATTACTACAGGGATGAAGCTAGGCTTCCTGTCACCCCAGGCAAAGACTCAGCTCAGCATCCCCCTGCCTTGTAGTTACCCTTGGTTAGCTTGCATAGACCTGTCAACATTGTAAAGACTAAAACCCTATTTTTAGTCTCATTACATTAAGGTTCCAGCACCTGCTGCATTTATTCTGGGGTATCTACACTTTGCAAATGGAGCATGCAGGCTCAACTCAATGACTAAGTATTGCTGCCTGTACTAAGCTACCTCAACCATCACATATCATTACAGAGACCACAATATAATGCATAGAGCATAGCAGTGACTGTCACATACTGTAGAGAGCATCAGTGACTCCCATGTAATGCAGAGAGCATCATAGTGATCAAAATATAATGCAAAGAGCATTACAGTGACGTCACATGGACAATTTAACACAGAGAGCATTACAGTGCCAGTCATATACTGCATAGAGCATATTACAATTACTTCCATATAATACAGAGAGCCTCACAATGACCGCCATGTAATAGAGAGAGTATCGCAGTGACTGCCATATTATACAGTGAACATCACCTTGAACACCAGATAATGCAGAGACCATCTCAGTGACACCATACATTGCAGTGACCACCATATAATGCAGTCACTGTCATATAATCATCACCAATGGGTCGCATGATGTCTGAAAAAACATCACAACTGGGCAGGCATTAAAATTTGCCCATGCAGTTGTGATGCCAGTGTTGGAGGCTCCAGTGGCCAGTGTATGAGTGGTTGGTGGGTCACCTGTACACACAAGTAGATGTACCGATATATCTGCAAAATATGTCGGCACTGGCTGTGCTTCATAGCCAACCTGATATGTCTGTGAACAACATTGTTCACAGACATATAATTTATTCACACCACACATATGCAGTATGCAACGACATATGTCGCTTGCTGAACGACATATTGCACAGTGTTACCCAGCATAACACTCACAAGGTACATTAGACATAAATAAGGCTTCAATGAGCTGTATTTTAATTAAAAAATTAGATAGATAAAAAGGAACGGAGTGGATTCTGCCCCATGTCAGGTCCCACTTTCCCCTGCACACCAGCACTAGTCAAACCAACAGGAACTTTTTCTGCTCACCTCCACTCATGGGCCCTCACCCCTTGCACACACTCTCCTGGAGAGGGGAACTCTCTTATGGATCCCTTGAGCTGTTCTTACATTCTGGTACATCTGCTACGCTCCTTCCTGCACTCCCCCCACTCCTCTTTTGTCAAGCACTGACTCTTCCTTCCTATCCCATTGAATGCCTCCAAGAAGAGCTGCATCTGCTCAGCTGTGAAAGATGCAGTCTCAGAATGTCACAAGTATGTCACTGCCAGGGCCCGTCTGCCCCGATGAGTGACAGCTGAGACAGCACTATATCTTGCCGCCTCCCTGCTTCACTGCTGGACCAGTGGTGGAGCTTAGAATGATCCAGGGGGTGGATCTTTGAGCAGTTTGAGGGTGGGGGTTCAGAATACATGGTAAGGAGCTTTGAATGGTATGGGGGTAAAGCTTCAGATGGCCCAGGAGGTGGGCAAAGCTTTAGACAGCCAGGGGGGGGAGTGTGAATGGGCAATGTTTCAGCCAGAGTGGCCATGAGTTCAATGAATGGGGTGATGACAGCTCCACCCACCCCATTGTTAATCCAGCCCTGCAGATGCAGAAATTTGTTTTACATGGCACTCTAAAATTATTGCATTGGATACAGCACATAGAACACACAGGGTCATTATATGCCTGAACCCACTAACTAAAGTAATTTGATAAAGCGGGGTGTAACTGCATAATGCTTGAGAAAATGGAATGCGATTTTTTGAAATATTCTTGGAATAATAAATGACGTTTTAATTGCTCATTATATGGCTAAATAATATTTTATCATTACAAAGACAGACCTTTACGATACAAAAATATTGCATTTATTTCCCAGTTTACCTGCATCCAAGAGTGATCATATTGCTCATTATCTTTCCTTTAAGGGTATACTGGATTCCCCTTTTGGAATGACAAACCATACTGACCACCTCTTGTTGAGGAGCAGCTGAGATCCTATACTTGAACGCTAGATAAGGAATGTAGTATGTAGTACTGAAGGTAACCAAGGAGCACAGTCCAGCGCTACAACACAGCAGTGACAGAGCAACAGCAAGGGCAATCCTACCAAAATGTGTGGAATGCAGGATGCAGTACCAATGGTAACCAGCAGCCACAATTCAGCAGCAGTGACAAAGCCATAGCAGGTGTGATTCCAATAAGATGTGATGTTAGTTTTGGCAAAGCAATAGATTGTATAAACAGCAGGATAAAAGCAGTTTTGGGATATATAAGCAAAATGATATTTCAAAAGGCATATAGAAGTAATGTTGGTGTCATAAACAGAGGTCTGGCAACATTCTATCAACAGATTCAGGGTCACTAGCAAATTTAATTCCAGGTGGCGTTCTATATAGCAGAGTTGGCGTCACAAGCAGTGCAGAGTTGGTGTCACAAACAGCGATCGTGATAAGGGGGAGAAGTAATGAGCACAAAAATACTATTACGAAAAAATATCACCAATAAGGATCTCCTGGTCTACTTCAAACAAATAATGTAATGCCAATCAGCACACATTGGACCATCCTCCAGATGAAAGGAGAGCATAAAAAGGGTATGTGGCCATAAGCACCAGGATGCATGGTAACACAGAAACAACTGATAATCAAAATAAGCAACCACAAACAGTTTGTTATGTCTCAAGAACAATGCAGGCACCTACTAATGCTAACCATAGGGAGTTATTAAACCCCAGACAAGAACTTCTGATATATTGTAGCCTTTGTGGCTAGGACAGAAGCATTATCATAGAAATTTAATATGAAACTGTGGTTTTGTAAATGGCTTCTAAATATCTTACAATCCATCATAGTTCTTTTTAAAATAATCAAATCATTTGATAATATACAGTAGCTGCTTAATTATATTTAAAATTAATCTTGATACTGTTTTAGTAATAGCAAATAAATGTAGGTATTGAAAGTCATTGAAAATTCAATGTGATTACTTAGTCTGAGGTCATCATCCTTAGTAACAAATTGCTCTCTAAAGCATAGCAAATGCACTGGCTCTATGGAAGGATGTTTGCATAGCAAATTATCTGTAAATTTGAACATTGCTTGAATAATTCACTCCACTGTTTTATCCAGACACACTAGATGCATAAAAGTCATCACAAATGTGTTAAGACTTCCAAGTATTTCATTTAAAAACCTGCTTTCAAAATATTTAACATGCAACCCTGCACTAAAAGGCCTATTGGGTACAGCAACATAACCTATTTAATTTAATATTGACAGAAAATATTCTCTTTATATCTAAATACTTTTAAACTCAAGAAGATAAATTAAGTTAACCTGAATAATGTGATGGAATTTTATAAACTACAATTTAAAGTACAGTAAGAGTGATTCTAAACCTCTAAATCTTCTATCGGCTGTAGGGTATTCACAATGCCAGTCCCACACATTAATACTTAACAATGACTAACATTAATAACTTAACACTAAAATAAAGGCAAAATGCACACTTTGGCATTTAAAATGGTCAGCTATATATTTATAATTAAATAGACTAATAAAATGGATGGTGGCAAAGAAAAGATGGTCAGAACACAGCAAGACCATACAATGTGCAACTAACCATAACAAAAACACACGTTAAAGGTGGAGACTGCCAAAATGCTCCAACCACAAGAACATGGGTATCCAACTTATCGATACCTAGTGAAAACCTCTGTACGATCCTGCCTATACCTTCTATACCCTTATACGATCATGCCTATACCTTCTAAAATTATCGCTGTTAGCGTAATGAGTCATAAGGTAAATAAATGCCTTCAGACTTTGAATGTGTTTCCAACACACACTAGGTTATTATTCAACATAAAAAAGTAGGTTACACGCTGTGATCTAAAGACAATTTAGCGCAAATAAATCATACAGAGCCAAGGTACAGTTGTTACATACACATGCGCTCTGGGTCCAGATACCGGCATCAGCAAGAAACCTCCGTCAACAGCATCAGCAAGAAGACTCCTGATTGGGGTCAGAGAGCGCACATATATACTCTTACAGGGATAGGCAATACAATAGGCAAGTTTGGCATGATTCCATTGGTTCTCCATCATGATGCTTCTGTTACAGGACAGTTAACAGGTCAATTCAAATGGACATAGGTCAGCCTCCGACAGCCTTTTGTCTCCTTTTTCCCGCTGCATGCAAATCTAAGCTGCTAATATTACATAGTACATTTTAGCGTTTTAACTCTCTACAGTCCATAAGTTGCGGACGCATGTTGCGATCTTCTCACCGATGACACCGGGAAGCTGTTGAGACAGATTAGATCAGTATAACACCAAACACGGTCTGCTTATCATGTACTAAACCTTAGATATCAAATAATCTTTATTTCACAACATTAGTAATAAATGAATAAACCTTGAATATTACACTTTGAAGCTATGGAACCATTTATGTAAGTGTGCAGTGTGTAAGTGTTAGGTGTTTGGGAAAGGACACTAGTTAGAGTTCACCATGGTATGTGTTATGCAGGGTTGATCCTTTTGTAAGTTTTAGTGACTGTCTGTATTTATGTAGTAAGGACTTTTAACTTGGGGCAGTTGCGTACGCATGAAACTAATAAACAGCATTCATATGCGGGGTATTATGCAGTCGCTAATGTGCGTATGGTGTTAACAGCGCAACTGTGCATATTTAATGTGTATATGGGGTATGATGAGATATGCGATCGCATGATGCTAATAATAGCATCGCCGTATGTACTTAAGTGTGAGTTTCGCTTAAAATGGCGCTGGGCGGCCGTTCGCAAAATGGCGTTGTGCAGATCTCATTTTTAAAATGGAGTCTTGTCACCATTCACAAGATGGCATCGCTCCAATCTAATTTTTTTAACTGATCCTGTCTGAGCCAATTATCCGGCTTCAACAAACTCCTCCTCCTAAACCAGACTATCCATCTCATGAGAGAGGTGTTGATGGTCCTGTGCAGCTTGCAACATATTCATATGAAGGTGAGTGCAATCATATACATATATGTCAGAATAAGCTTTAAACTAGCACTTGGTCTACTGCTCTATCCTACTTTCCAGGCAAATAAAGGTTCTAGATGCAGAACCACTGCACCAGCACCATGCAATGCTAAGCAAGACCACCCAAAGCCCGAAACAAATCATCATGAAAACCAGCAAACCTCCTCACTAAAATGCACAATAAAGGTAATGATAATGAAAGTAAATCAAAGGATGCCCTTCCACAAACCCCTTAGTGGGCAAAATAATTTTTTAAACGGCTGCGCTAATTGCTTACGAGCCTTGTCCATGAGAACAGGATTCTGAACACCACGCTAAACCAGTTTTAGGACCATTTGAGACCACAGCAGCATACACCATGGCCAAGTCAACAACAAACACCCAAATTCTCTTACATTCATGATCTACAGAGCCAATGCTGACTTCCCAGAAGTCAGTGCTACCTAAGTCCACAGTGAGAGCTGGGGCACACAATGCTGAGCTGCAGCTTCCAACATCCGGTCCAACAAACCATCCCACCACAGGCCTCGGTAGCCAAGCCAAGAAAGCCACTTGGAAACAGGAAAAAGGTCAGAACCCAAAACAGCACCTGACTGCAAAGTTCAAAAACATGCTGTAGAAGTGGCCAACCACCCAAACAGCCAGTACATCAAAACACAAACCTAGGTAAAGCCAATGGAAAAAGTCAGGAAATGCTAGCCCAAAGACAACATAAATTTATGAGGCAAAAATGGGGGCCAGTGGCAACACACAAGGAAAGTGGTGGAAGAGGGAATAAGTGAGGAGGGAAGAAGAGAGGTGGGAGTGGAAAAAAGGTACATCCAGGTGAACTTGGTGAGAGGGTAAAAAACAAAAAAATATTTTGTGGGATGTAAGAGCCAATTTAGTACTTATAATGAGGAATAATTAAAAACCTCCCAACACTTTCCCTGCTGAAATTAGCCAGACTGTGAGCTCTGAGTAGGGAAAGAAGACAGAGACAATAACAAATAAGACAAGGCAGGGGGCTAAAACTAAACATTCAGGCAACATTAAAAAACATGCTCATTTCCACAAAAAGAGCCAGGTGAAAATTACCTCCCAGCTATGCCTTCCAATCTGGCTTGATGACCTCAGGAATCTGGCCAGTCTCCAACAGACAAGCAGACAAGTAGGATGAATCAACCTCAGAATCTGAAAAATAAGGCCGTTAACATCCACAACAGGAACTGCAGAAGGCTGGGCAATAGTCATGCAACTCATCCAATGCTTCACAATCTGATAATGTACTTTAGCAATTATTAAGCATAGGATGGGACAGGGGCAACAGCACATGACTAGCATGGAAATACAATAGCTGAAATAACCATAATCAGGACAAAAACGACACTAGCGGATAGCTTAAGCCACCATAATGGCTTAAAATTCAGAAGTACAATATGCCTCTCCCACTAAACCCCAAAAGCTATCAGACACAACTTTCATACAACATTCGTCACACCTGAAAAAGATGACGCCAGATGCAAGTGACATCTAGTACTAAAGAAGCCACCCAACACAGATATCCTTACCAGATAATAAAAGTCCAAGGTCACAGCAGGGAAAATTGATCATTGATGTGGCCCCTGGCTGAAGAATTATTAATCGGTGCAGCCCCTGGCTGAAGAATTGATAATTGGTGCAGCCCCTGGCTGAAGAATTGATAATTGGCGCAGCCCCTGGCTGAAGAATTGATAATTGGTGCAGCCCCTGGCTGAAGAATTGATAATTGGTGCAGCCTCTGGCTGAAGATTGATAATTGGTGTAGCCCCTGGCTGAAGAATTGGTAGCTGGTACAGCCCCTGGCTGAAGAACTGGTAGTTGGTGTAGCCCCTGGCTGAAGAGTTTATAGTTGGTGCAGCCCCTGGCTGAATTGATAATTAGTGCAGCCCCTGGCTGAAGAATTGATAGTTGATAGTTAATTGTTGATGCAGCCTCCGGGCTGAGTAGTAGTGGAATACAGAGAAATGATTAGGAAAGAACCAGTCCTGCAACAGCCTTGAGGCTGGAACTCTTGGAAAGTTGTGGCCACTACAGTCTTGAGGGCTGTTGAGGAGTAACGACAGGTGGCCTTTGGGCCGTGAAGCAGGATGCGGACTTTGGGCCGTGTAGCAGCCTTAAGGGCTGAGAACCCTTGGCTGAATGTCACTGTTGTGCGACTTGTGCCGCCAGGTTGATACAACAAGCAGCAGTTGGTTCAGAATTTTCTTTAAAATAAATTAAAGGGGCATGCAGGAGATGCTGTCTGCGGCCATAACAATTTCTGGACATTCATAAACCATAACATTAAAAATGTCAGGCAGCAATGCCCCAAACAGCACATAATGGATAGGAAAAGGTGCAAGATGGAATTGTCCTTGGGCCCTCCAACCCACCCTTATGTTGTATATATGAAAGAGGACATTCACAGTTTAACAAACCAATCACTTCAGCAATAGGGACTGCCACTTGTGGCTGAAATGATTGGTTTGTTTGGACACTCCACAAAACAAGCTGTCAATGCACAGTGGACATTGGTGGCAATGATCCCATACACAAACTGGCTTTACAATACATTAGACAAGATGTCGTCATCATCGTCATCCCCATCAGTGTGTGCATCCTCCTCTTCTTCACACAATATGAATTTGTCCCCCCTGGAATCCACCATTACAGACGCTTCTATATTTTTTGGACTTAAGTGCTGGCAAAGGTCTTCCTTGTGGAATTTGTAATTCATTTTGATGAACATCATCTTTTCCTCATTTTGGGGAAATAGCCTCATATAACAATCACTGACAAGGTTCCCGGCTGCGCTGAAAAGTCTTTCAGAGTACACACTGGAGGGTGGGCAACTTAAGTACAACAAAGCCAGTTTGTGTAAGGGACTCTAAATTGTCTCTTTTTCCTGCTTGTAGTGAAATGGACTGTCTGACATACCTATTTGGATGCTATCCCTAAAATAGCCATCCATCATTCTCTGAATGGTGACCATATCAGACAAAGTCACAGTAGACATGTCACTCATTGTAGGCAGTTCTTTCAGACCCAACCAGATGTCATGAGATTTTGCTGACTGATCTGCATAACCAACAGCAGTGGGTCTCTTAGGAAAAAAAGTTTAGTTTTCTCCTGGCAGCTGTAGAAAATGGAGGAGGAGATGCTGCCATGTCATGTTCCGCTTGAGCTGACAATTTTTCACCACCAGATCTTTGCATCTATTCAGATTTATGTCCATCAGAAAGAAAGACACAAGGTATGACTTAAACCTAGGATCAAGTATAGTTGCCAAAATATAGTAATCTGATTTCAAGAGATTGAAGACCTTTGGATCCTGTCGAAGCAAATGAAGGGCTTGATCTACCGTACAAGTCCAACATACTTAGCGGAATCACTCCATTTCAACTCATCCTTCACTTTCTCCAGCTGCTTTTGCAAAAGTCTGATTAGGGGAATGACGTGGCTCAAGCTGACAGTGTCTGAAATAACTTCACATGTGGCAAGTTCAAAGGGTTTGAGAACCTTGCACAACACGGAAATTATTCTCCACTGAGCTTGACTAAGGTGCATTCCAGCTCCTCTCCCTATGTCATAGGCCGCAGTGTAGCCTTGGATGGCCTTTTTCTGCTCATCCATCCGCTGAAGCATATAGAGGGTAGAATTCCACCTAGTTACTACCTCTTGATTCAGCTGATGGCAGAGCAAATGCTGCAATCTTCGGCATGCAGTTGCTGAATGTCAAAAATGTCCAGAAATCTTTCGGGCCACCAAGAGCATCTTCTGCATGTCCCTGTCATTTTTAAAAAAATGTTACACCACAAAATTCATTGCGTGAGCAAAACATGGAATGTGTTTGAATTTGCCCAGATGTAATGCTCACACAATATTGCTGGCATTGTCAGAGATCACAAATCCCAAGAAGAGTCCAAGTGAGGTAAGCCATTTTGCAATGATTTCCCTGAGTTTTTTAAGAAGTTCTCAGCGGTATGCCTCTTAGTAAAACCAGTGATACACAGAGTAGTCTGCCTCTGAATGAGCTGTCATTTGTTAATGCTGCTGCTGTTTGCACTGTTGGAGGCAATACACATACCCAGTGGGCTGTCACAGTCATGTAATCTTTAGTTTGCCCTGTCCCACTTGTCCACATATCTGTGGTTAAGTGGACAGTGGGCACAACAGCATTTCGGAGGACATTAATAAGGTTTTTTTTAATATCCTTATACAGATTGGGCATTGCTATTCTAGAGAAGTGAAATCTAGAAGGGACACGGTAGCGGGGACACAGGTCCTCCATTAACTGCCTAAAACCCACTGCATTAATGGTAGATACTGGACGCACATCTAAAACCAGCATAGCTGTTATGGCATCAATAATCCGCTGTGCAACTGGGTGTTTGCTGTCAACTTGTTTGCCAATGCAAAAGATTGTATGACAGTCAATTGTTTGGTTGAACTTGAACTACTAAAAGTAGTCTTCTTCCTGGTCCCATTCTAGAATGAAGATCCACTCATAGCAAC